>OZ017740.1:313237080-313837080 GCA_963969285.1 Odontomyia ornata
TCTGGCCACAAATAATCTTCCAACATAACACGATAGCGCTCGCTATTGAGGTAACATGACGGTCGTTTTCTTCCACCAAAAAGTATGGCGAAAAAATTTTGTTTCGGACAATGCTGCAGGGAATAAGTCAAGACCTGAAATGTAATTGGAAAGATTTCCACATTATGGCTGGTGAGGGTAGTTCAGAACGGGTTCCACATAAGTCCTTTGTTCGATACCTCCGTGTTTATCTTGATCAGTATCTGTACTATATTGAATATGTCAAAATCTTGCTCAGTAAAGCACAAAAAGTAGTCATGGCCCTTCGACGACTCTTTCATTCCAGATACATTGATCAAAAGGTCAAAGTTATTTGTTACAAGACCCTGGTTAGACCAGTTTTGACATGTGTATATCAAATCTGGTACAAGGAGAGTGCTAGTGCTATGGAAAGAATAAGAGTTTTCGAAAGAAATGTCTTCGCGCATGTATAGGTTTGTACAGAAAGCCTGAGACGGATTGGAAACACTATATATCGAATAGAAAAATTTATCAGACTGCTAAAGTGACGAGAGTCGATAACTGCATATTGAAACTTCTTTGGAACCACATCGCAAGATCTATAACTGTGAACGAAAATCCCTGGAATTCACAGCGGTTCCACCCTATAGACGGGTATATTGCGACTTCCCTCGCTACTGGCATTGCTCCTCCAGAAGCATTCGTGTATTTGGACATGAATCAATATGTTTTTCATTCTGATGGCGTCCCAATTACATATATATCACATATTTAGACGGGCCACCGATGAGAATTTGAGTTCAGGAGACCAACAATTCCAATGGAGATACTCCTTTGCTAGATTCGTTGAGGCTGATCGAGCTGAGACGGAGCAATCTAGGTATTGGTGGTTGAATGACAATGTCTAAATTATTTGTGTTTATTTTTTGTTTTTGTGTTTTTCGTTACTTAGTTTTAGAGTTTCACCTCATTTCGCTACATTTCGTGTTGTTTCTTTTTTTTATGTTAACAATTAAGGATAGGTTTCAATATTCAGGATAGGTATATGTTCCTCCTATGTTTATTACATTAGGTTTAGAGATAAGATTTTACGAACAATTTATCTAAGGAATCGATTAAATAATAGCAGCGTCCCAAAGTTACAAAATATAATTTAATTATTAGTTTTTTAATTCTTCTTGGCATACATCACAAGTAAGGAATAGCTTCCTCAACGTAATTATATTTAACCTTTTTCAGATTCGTTTTACGAGCGGCATCAAGCCTGCATCGAACTTCGACATGAGACTACATACGAGGTTATGCTGACCATCATAGAATATCTTTATTCTGGTGTTTTTACATTTTCTCCATGCGATGCAGTGATGCTCCTTAAGAATATGGATTATTTAAGTGTAGAATGTGATACTCTGCTGCAAAAAATTTTAAACAATGAAAATTGTTTGCAATTATACATTTTAGCTGGTGAGTATTTCTTTTTCAGGCACTGGAAAGGGTTTTGAATTGAAATGTTCAAGAACTTCTTGGAAATTAGGGTGGATTATAATCAAATATTTCACTTTCACTGCATTTAGATGAAATTGAACGAATGGATTTAAAGGAAATCGCTATCAGCTTTATAGTCGAGAATTTAAAAGAAATTATTACCAACAGTGCATTTCAAGAACTCACCAAGGATCAGGTAAATTAGAGATGTTTTGGCTGTAAGATCTACATTTGGCTTCATTAATCTTTAGGAAGATTATCTAAATTGTTATTTTTCAAAATTTCTTTGTAGTAGGGACTAAATCTTACATAGCACTCTTAACGAATTCCTTTAAATTCGAGCTTTTATCAAAACTGTCTTATGTATAAAAAGGCCAGCTCCGTCTTTAGACTATTTAGGAGAAATTATATCGACTTTTCAGGTTTCAAAAGCGATAAACTGAAGTTTAAATCATTCAACAACAAAGATAGAATAAGATATTGCAAATGAACTGCAGACTCCACGGCAAGTTTATTCAGTTGTTATGAGGAGTAGATTTGCATGCATAAAACTACTCTTTGAAATGTCTAAATACTTGGCTTTAATTTTTTGGGGCTATTGGAAAACGCAAAGATATTTTAAATGTCTTTTTCGACTTTGTTCCCCAATAGGTCGAATAATAGGACTGGGAATAATAACATACGAATGGGTTTACTGTGTATATTGTCTACTTTTATAAATACATCCAAACAAAACGCTTCAAAAATTTACATATAATTTTCAGTTGGAGTACATTTTGAAAAGAGTCGATATACCTGAAGCAGATGTGCTTTATGAAATCGCTATTAAATGGCTTAAATATGATGAGAATTTGCGTGGGAACTATTCAGATCAAATTCTACGATATGTGCCTGTTGACGATCTATCCCAATGTTTAATTAGCAACAAAATTATGTGCGAGGATTTCCTGAAACGAAATAGTGGAGGTTGTCGATGGTTAATGTCATCTATCATGGATAACCGAACAAGATTTTCAGTTAATGTATTGGAGAAACGTGCAATGTTTTATATCATGTCCCGAGGATTACAGACCTATGTGTATGAATTTAACGAATCCGATAATTCGTTGATAAAAGCTCACTATAGGCCGGAATTGTCATACTCTTCCATGACTATGTACAAAAATATGATATATGTAGTTGGCGGATATAGAGGGGGTGTTCCATCTGATGTTGGCTTGCGTTATGACACAAAAGAAGCTGTTTGGACCGAGTTCAAGTGTAAGGTTGGAAAGATTTGTTGCGGTACCTGTACTAGACATAATAAAATGCTCCTGATTGGTGGAACCATTGAAGGTGAGTTTCAGGCAACATGTTCTTCCTACGATTATGACATTGGACGATGGATTGATCTTCCGAATATGATGCAGCGAAGGAGTCGTCCAGGAGTATCCGTGTACAGTAAGTAACATCCACCATTCCTTAGCCATAGATATTACCGTTACAAGCTTTCTTATTTTAAACTATTGTTTTAGCCAGAATTTTAAAATATATATTCAATATTCCTTCGATCAGATTCATCAATTTACGTATTTGGAGGTATCGATGCAAATGACTATCCAAAGATCATCGAGCGGTTCGATCCGAGGGAAGGACAATGGTTTAACGCTGGAATTTTGGACTTCAAATCCGGTTGTAGCTCCGCAGTGATATCAAATTCAATTTACTGTCTGAAAACTGGTACTAAAGATATGGTTCGTTATGATCCGAGAATTTTACATCATACACCAATTTATTCAATATCGTAAGTACCATTCATAGTAATTTCAAATATTTGCAAAATAATGTCTCTTAATTGTTTTTATTAATTTAAGAATGAACAGTCGCTATATTGGGTCCCGAGATGACCAACTATATATGTTACACTATAAAGGAATTGAATGCTATTCAGCCGGAAAAGACAGTTGGGCAACAATTTTGAAATACACTTTTGAAGATCATCCAATTTTCGTTGTGTAATATTTTGTGCTTTGCACCATAAATTTTAAGTTAGAAAATTTAAATTATTTTATAATAAATTTTTGTTTATGAAATCGTATATAATTTCGTTTAATATACTTGCAATGAGATTTGATTATTTTGAAAAATGCTTGAAATTATTTTAGTGAACTGGAAGATTTATGATTTCCTGAAAAAATAATGTAAGAGTACATTATAGGTTGATTAGTTTACTGTCACCTACATATAATGAGAGGACCAGAAGGAAGACCTGATTTGCCAAATATGTACGTATCCAAAAAAAGAAGAGTATTTTTGAATGCTTGGCGATGTTACAATGAAGTTTTCAGTTTGTTAGCCCCGAGTAGTATCCAATTAATTGTGATGTTTCATTTTTTCTCGATCTTCTTTATCCTTTTTTTACATAAATCTTCTTACATAAGGTCCGTGGTAAATGTGTATCCCCCCCCAGTATCACAAGCTAATGTTATTGCAATTGTTATATATTCGATCAGCTGTAACTTAGTTGTTTATAGCTCGATTATTGTCAAATTTTAAGGGCACATACAACTTCTACTGAAAATCTTAAAAAAAAATTAATAAATTTAAGAATCCATTCTTGATTTTATAGGCAAAAACGTGAAATTTGTAAAAATATACTCAACAAAAAAGGTTGCAGTATTTTCAAAATGTTCAAAATGTCCGTAAAGGATTGCAGCGATAGTCTGCTGCCTCAGCGGCGAAGATATTAATGCTCGCCGGAATCGGCCTTGTCTGAGGACGCGTGAATGCGCTTGCAGGCTAGCGTTGTGGTGTCGTGGGGCGGGTTCTTTTCCCCATCACAAAGGCCCACCACAAAAAATTTCGCATTCACAAATTTTTCGAACATAATATAGGAGTTCGACGGTATCGAGGCCGAGATAACCTACCGAAGGATTGAACTATAGGAAATGCGACTGATTGGGCTCAATTAACGCGCGCGGAACGCGAGACGATTTCGTCCTTACTCTGAGCACTTACGACCCCCTCTTAGAGCGGGACATCCAGGTAGAAGCGCGGCCCCCTCGCACCAACATCGGCAGGTAGCCGGCCAGCGCCGTGTGGTCTCCCGCCAACATTTGATCAATCAATGATTCTACCCAAGCAATAAAGAGCTGGACTCTGGTTCTCCACTAAAGTGAAATTCCCGCCCTTTTGTTGCCAGGGATTTGAGTCGGTTTCAATCTACATGAAAGGACCGAATGTCGATAGTTGAACCTGGCTGAGTTGTGGCTATTATTCCGAGGCCAACGGGTTCATAGAGAATCTGGGCAAGTTCCGTTCGGGCTCGAGTCTCTAACCTACAGGAAAATCCCAAGGGATTGGGTCCAAGTCCCACAGCGGAGGCGTTCGGGGACGTGCTTGCGGGGGGCTCTCATTCTTACTCTCCAGAGCGGCTACCCGTGTGGTCAAGCCCTACAATAGTGCCATCATGTCCTGGAGGACTGTCGCATCTACGGACACATTAGACCGCTGCCCTCCAGCACACGGTACTGCTTCAGCTCCTTCAATGTAGATGTTTGATAAAACGAGATATCGATGACTTTACTATACTATTGCAACGTATTATCATGCTTTTGCTTAAATATCCGGGAAAAAATGTGGTATATAAACTGCTCAACTTGAACAATAAGAAGAAGTCGTCGAATTAACAGTGGTAATTAATTCGGTCATAAAATCACTCTGTATTTGGACAGAAAACTACAATTTTTATCGGGATATAATTCAATCGGATGGGCAATATAAAAAAGTTTGCCATGTTGTTATAAATGGTTGGCCAGCTTATCACCAAATTAATGAATTGAGTCAGCATCTTCATAAAGTTAAATCAGAAATACATGTTGAACACGAACTTTTATTCTAAAATCATAGATTAGTAATACCGACGAAATTACAAAGTAGAATCGCAGATGGCTGCATGAATCGTATCTTGGAATTGAAAATCACTCGCAAGATCTCAAATGTTATATTGTATTATTGGCCTGGAAGGAATTCACAAAAACGCACAATAGTAGAAACATGCTCAGTATGTGAAAAATTTAAGCGTGATAATCAGAAAGAACCATTAGTTCAGAAATGAGCACCAATATGCAGGACATGATTTTATTGCAATTTTTGATTTTTACTCGAATTTTTGTCTACATTTCGTCTAAACAATAAAACGGCACGTAATAACGTGCTTAAAGCGTTTATTGAATCAGATCGGATATCCAATAATATTCATTCAGCTGAATTTGATCGATTTGCTTCAAAACAAAAACATACAATTCACATATTCAGGTCTACACTACCCACAAAGTAACGAGTTAGCTGAAAAAGGCGTAGCAATATCAAAAAAATATCCTCAAAAGATGCTATGAAACGAACGAAGTCGATTAATTTCAATATAAAATTCTTGAATGCAATATGAGGCTGTTTGCTTGATCCTTTCGAACTATTCTTTGGTAGACTAATAAAAACAATACTACCAGTATCGAGTTCATTGCTGGCTAAAAACAACCGAATAAGAAATTCAACAAAAAATTGAAAATAAAAGATAAAAACAAAAATACTATATAATTTTTAAAAAGTACCCAAAAAATTGGCATTATGGTATTATTGTGGGTGATGCTAATGGAAAGTCATATATTTTTAAAGATCACTTTAATAACCATTTCAGATGTAACCGACGTTTTATTTCTAATAACCGCCGATGGATATTCGCAGAGATCTATCACCCCTATACAAATTTTCCAACCAGCTAATAAGGTTGGATGAAGATCTCTGCTACTGAATCGGGACTTGACGTCGACGACGTGTGGATAACGATGATCAATATAAAATGTGTTAGGGTGCGAGTTGCTTTGAAATCTTAAAAACCCCAATTTGTATCGAAGTGTAAAGTCTATTTTAGGCAAAGCAATTAGAGTAAAACAGTAAATTTTCCGTAATACGCTGATTGTGGTTATGTGCAATATTTGCCAATCCCCGGACGCAAAGAATTTGTATTCTCATTTGCAAAATACACAACTAAGCCGCCACTTCGAGGATCTAGTTAGTACGAATTTGTGTGGCAAATGCTGGGCATCATGAGAATTCTTTCCTCGGTGAGGAAAGTGGTGATCAATACAAAGTACACAGGGTTCTAGAAATTTTGCAACGGGGCATGAGATTTGTCTTAGAATCCGGCTGTGACGTCTCAAATGTTTTCGGGTCGAATACATCTCAACCAAATGAGGTTGAATATTGGCAATTTGAATAAGTATACCGACGCCATAAATTATAATACATTTCCCATTTATTCCCCGAAACCAGTGTACAATTTGAACGTAGGCGAGAATACACATGACCAGGCTAATCCAGACAGATCATCGAGCACAGCTTCTAATACGGTATATGCAGCCAAAACGGTGCCAACAAGCATCAAAAGATATCCATCGACTATTCAAAAGTAGTAGTAAATTTATCAGAAATTGGACTTGTTTTTCGACGGCCCAAGGTAATCGATTAAAAATCGATTAATATTACAATATCGACGAATATACATTTATTTGACGGCACTTTGCGAGAAAAGAATGCTACTGGAAAGTATTGTTTTTTGCGAAAGATCGAAATTTAAACAGAAAATATGTACAACCGCTAATGTTAGCATTGCATGGCACTTCGACTATACTCTAAATATTTTCAACGATTCCATCATGATATGTTGTCACTCTGTTTTGGATCAGACATATTACATAATGCAAACAATTCAGATATTTTATGCAGTATAGACGATGCACTAACAAATGTCATAACCCCAGTACGATATATGGGGGCTCTTCACACAATCCTCGCACAGAAGCTTCTGGTTAAGGAAACTTGCATTGCAATACCGTAGTAAAACTATTCACCCATATGATATTTATTATTTTAAGGAAATTATTCGAATAATTTTAAATCTTTCATTCTTCATATCACATTATTTTAGCTCATATAACTTGATTTTAATAAATATACATGATTTTGTTCCTTCATAATTAATTGAGTGTACAAGGTACGTTCGAAAATAAACGAGATTTTTGTCACAAAAATTTTATTAGTGGCGCCATCTGTGAATGCGATAGTGCGTTGGAAAGTTACATCCCTCCCAGACTTCCAATGAAAATTTGGTGACATTCGGTATTGTGGAAGCGAAGTGATTGCGTCTAAAGTGACAGTATGTTTGTGTTATCGGTACAAAAATGAGTTTTGAACAAGGAGCTAATATCAAATTTTGTTTTAGTATCGGCAAAACGTTAACCGAAACATTTGAATTGATGAAAAAAGTTTATGGCGATGATTGTCTATCTTGTGCCAGAGCTCTTGAGTGGCTTACACGTTTCAGAGATGGCGTGAGGACATGAATGACGATAAACATACGGGCCGCCCAAAATCAGTGATCACCGAAATCTCTATCGAAATTGTGTGTGAATTTATCAAAAATGAGCCGAAATCATCCTTGAAATTCATGGAATCGGGTTGAATATTTCCAAAACATCGATTTATCTCATTTTAACCGATCATTTGTGCTTACAAAAGGCCTTTCTAAAATAAATGAGACTTTTGTCATAAAAATCCACTCTTGTCACTGATTTTTTGACTAGAAATCGCATTTTAACCATCAATCACTCACCGTATTCATCTGTTGTGGCTCCCTCTGACTTGTACCTATTCGCAAAATTGCATTTGGCCATGAAAGGAAAGCACTTTGCGTCTGTAGAGGGCATCCAAAAGGCTTGTACCAACATCCTGAAGGATATTCCGGTCAATGACCTGACACACTCTTTCGAAAAGCTTTTGGAACGCGCAAAACAGTGTATCGAGGCCGGAGGAGACTATTTTGAATTGATCAGAATAAAGCTCCTGTCGTTTCTATTTTAGCTCAGTCTCGTTTATTTTGGAAAGCACCTTGTAACAATAAAGTTCTCAAAAAAATTAGTTTTAATTATTTTAATAATCTTTTCGATTTTAATGCTAATCTATTTTTACTTTTTTTTTCTAAAATTTCATACTATTTTCTAATTTCCACGTAAAGGACTTTTATACTAATATGATAATGAAAATGCAATACAATTCAATGTGAAAACTACAACACAAACAATACAAATTTCATCATTGAGAAAGTAAATAAAAAGTTAATACTATAAAAGTAAATGAAAAAGAACCTTTTATACTTTCACATTTTAATATATATATTATTTTCCTAAATTTTTCAATGGACTTTATACAGTATAAATGAACGTAAATAGAACATGGATTACTAACTAAAGAAATTCTATTAAACTTTTTACAACGTTTTATTAATCTTATACTATTTTCATATTTATTCATATTAAATAACCAAACAAAAAAAAAAATTGAGAAAGAAACAGAAATATGCGGCTAAGGTTAGTAGGTTGTATTGATTAATGAATATAATTAAGTCCAAAATTACTGAGGAGAAGTCAAATTAAAACTGATTGATTAATCGAGTTGAATAAAAATGATTAAAAGTAATAATTATAAAAAGATAATTATGGATTGTTAACTTAATACAGTTCTTTCCTTTTCAGCAAACCCGTTCTCTTTCAGAAGGCTAAGCAGGTGAAAGGTGAGTATGCCGCCGAGGTAGTAGGGTTCCGATAATCCGCGAATGGTTTGTTTCGTATTGCGGTCGGTACGCGGTGCCATATTTTGAGTTTTCGGTTAGAGTCGATTGTTTCGGTTTTGGATTCTAGTAGTCAATTTTGGGCACCATGTCGGTGAATATTCGCGAGCGCGTATTTTTGGATAGCGGTTTTTGTAGTCCTTCTCCTCGAAAAAGAACGGAAATAACGTAAGTTAAATTAAAGTCGGTGGAAGTTGTTCGACGCGTTTTTAATTGGGCATTTGAACCAGTGGCTGATTTTTGTATTTCGGGCTTAGTCTGCACGCGTAAGACCTGCTATCGAAATTCCTCTCCGAACTAGCTAACCAGCCAGCAGCCACCTCGGAGTAGACGAAGAGTGTCCGGACTTGTCGACCTGATGGGTACAGTCCATCATCAAGTTCCAAGACTTCAAGTCTAGAACCGATGAGAGGTCGGTTTAGATTCGATGCGGCAAATCTCTCGAACGAACGTAACAAGATATAAGATCATTATATATTGCTAAATCGAAAAATAATGAATTCAATGTTAGTGACTTCCTATTTGAGGTAAATATATTGTAGTTAACGGCAGAAATTCAGCTAAAAATAATCTTGAAGAATAATATCACCAACAAATCAAAGCATGAACGATAATTGATTGTGAAGTGAATCAAACGAAAATTCCAGCAGGTAACAATAATGAATCACTGTTATCATCCGATGCTTATGATACTGCTGAAAGTGATGGTTCAAGATCTGATAGTGAGGCAGATGATATTGTACGACCAGTTCTTCCAGCTGTAGTACAACCAGAAACTACCACACGAGGTGGTAGTGAACGTCGCCCTCCCAAAAGATACGGATAAGATTAAAAATAGTATTTCAGTAGCCCATAAAAATAATTAAATAATATTAATTTAATTAAAAAATCAAAAATAGAAGAAGGTGCAATAAATGAGTGTGTTTATTTAGTCTATGCTTGACAGTAACATGTTTGTTTAAGTATTAGTGATTTAGCGGATATGTGAACTTTATAATAAAAGAACATTACACCAAAATAATTTAGTTCTAATTATTACTTATTTCTGCCTTTTAAAGCATGAAGTGAAATAATTTTCACTTCACAAGAAGCCCTATTGTGCTCTCCGCGGACCTTCTCGATTTCACTGAAGGAATTTGTCTCAGAACCGTACAAAACTTCAACTTCCTTGACGCTTCCATAATTCTTCATGTACCGCCATATAACTTTGCGAGAAAAATAGGCCTACCTATGGTCATGTGTTTGGTAGTAAGTGCTACTGCCATATGGCTTTCTTTTCTTATGTCGGTTTTGCAAACCCTTCATCCAGATAGATTATGCAGTCTTCCAGCATTTATGGGCCAAGAGTGCCATGGACTAGTATTTGATCAAACCAACTAGATGAGCTTCAAAAAAGTTGAGAAGCCCGTATGTGGCGTCAGAGACAAAAGGTTAAACGAAGGAACATTAAAACGGCGATTTTAACGAAATTCATCGCTCAACTCAGCATATAAATGAAAGACGCTAATCGCGAATGTGGCGAAACAGATGATTTAAATATCGATATCAAATCCTCAAATCATCATTTTCTAACTTGAATTTCAATAAAATCAATATCAAAATTGATCTTTGTGTTAATAAGAAATTATTTTTAAAAATGAATAAAGTTCGTATGTACAAAATTCAAATGGGATTATCGCCATACATATAGTTCCAATTTCCCTCAACTAGCTTTCTTTCTGGCGCTAGTATCCATCTACGCTGTACTTCACATCATGCTGTCACCTGTTCGGCAGAAATCACCTGGAGCTTGACGTTACTGCTCTTGCCACTTTTTATCTCGTGAAGTCTACAGTCAAACTTGAAAAGAAAATTTGCAAAGTTGATTCGAATACCCGTCCCATACAAACTTATTTCTAATATCTTAGTGAAGGAATTCAAACGGTAACATATTGTGAGTTTCTAGAATATTCTTCTCACCGATGATTTCATTATGAAAGAAGTCATCCATCGAATTTCTCGAAATTTCATAATCTGTTATTGTTATTTCACTTGCAGATTATTCATTTGTTTTTGAGTATTTGAACAATTTAGGTAAACATGTTGCTCCGAGTTGCTCTAGGACGGCCAATTTTAACTGCGTCGTTGGTTAAAACTACTCTAAGTGCAAATTGCCGCAGACAACCTTTGATTGTTAGGCAATTTGCTCGGGACAGCCGCGGACCGTATGTTCGAACACAAGTAAAAGATAAACTGAGCCTCAAGGAAAGAATTTTGGCACCGGCTGGTCCTAATGGTAATTTAATAATTTAAGTTAATATAAATTTACGTATTTGCATGATTTCACATAACTTGCTTGGATTTATTTCGTTGCTGACTACTATTTCAATTGCAGCATTTGCTTTGGGCAAAGGAGCTCTTGCGGGTGGCTCAGCCATTGGACTTGGAGCCCTTTGCTTCTATGGTCTTGGCCTTGGAAGTCAAAACAATGCTTTGAATAACTCAATGTAAGGAATGATTTTGTAGGGATAAACGAATACTAAATTTCGCTTCGCAGGGTATGGCCAGAACATGTAAAACAACGAATTCGC
Source organism: Odontomyia ornata (assembly GCA_963969285.1). Classification (NCBI taxonomy): domain Eukaryota; kingdom Metazoa; phylum Arthropoda; class Insecta; order Diptera; family Stratiomyidae; genus Odontomyia; species Odontomyia ornata. Next base: position 313,248,799 of record OZ017740.1, read on the forward strand.
AGCACCTACGCATACTTCGGTGGATCCATCCTCATCTCAGCAGCAAGCGCTGTGGCAGTGTTTCGATCTCCAGCACTGATGCGATTGGTGGCCAGCAATGGTATTTGGGTGAGTTAAACTTGACTCATTTCCCTGGTTCAAACGTTCACCCAACAACACTTTTAGTCAATTATGGGAACTATGGCTGCCATGATTGGCAGTGGAATGATTGTTCGAGGAATGCCGTATGAAAAGGGTATTGGTACCAAACAATTGGCTTGGGCAGTGCATTGCGGTATTATGGGTGCCGTGGTGGCTCCTCTTTGCTTCCTCGGTGGCCCAATTCTCACTAGAGCTGCCTTGTACACAGCCGGAGTTGTGGGTGGTCTCTCAACAGTTGCAGCATGCGCGCCTAGCGACAAGTTCCTCTACATGGGCGGCCCCTTGGCTATTGGCTTAGGTGTAGTTTTCGCATCATCAATGGGATCAATGTTCCTGTCACCAACCACAGCGCTTGGAGCAGGTAATTATAAATCGGATGCTTTCGATGAAAGAAAAAATTTTAAATACCTCCTAATTTTTCACTCTAGGCCTCTACTCGATGTCCTTGTACGGAGGTCTCTTATTGTTCAGCGGTTTTCTCCTTTACGACACACAACGAATCGTTCGTCACGCGGAAACTTATCCATTATATGCAGCTAGACCTTTCGATCCAATCAATTCGTAAGTTAACAATTTTTTGTTTTAGTCAATTATTTTGTTTATTTCATATCCGCAGGCCAATTCTCTTTTTCTTGAAAAGACGTCGGGCCTTGCTTAGTGAGTAGACTGAAGATGACTCAGAGGAGTCGAAACGTGTCTGCTCACTCAAAAAAGTAAGGCCCGAGGGCTTTCTAAGAGAAAAAATTGATTTTTTTATTTTGCTATCTCAATCAATCAATACTTTCTTTTCAGAGCTATTTCTATTTATCTGGACACTTTGAACATTTTCATCAGGATCGCAACAATTTTGGGTGGTGGCGGTAGCCGACGAAAGTAGAATAAGTTTCGGAATAAAAACAAAATAAAATAAATAATATTGTGAATTCATTTTTAACTTTCCTCATTTGCTTTAACATCGTCATACATTCGAAAATTGCTTGTGAATAAACTTAGCGTAAATACTTACTTAAAAATACTGTTTAGCTTAACATGTTAGTTTATGCTGATAATGGAGAACTGAAGCTAAACAAGTCTTACAAAAAGATATCGGGGCTGTGTGTAAAATCAGTGACGAATGAATAAAATTATTTATCTGTAAAACTATGTATTATTTTTGAGCTACGTTAATGTTATTCCTCTATCCCGTTCACTGCTAACGAATTTCGGGCGGCCTGCTTTGAGTGCCAAGACTTCACTAAAGGTTTTGTTATTTTTTATTATTTGAAAATAAATGAAATGTATGTTTTCATCTCATTCCGGTCCAGAGATAATTAGGGAAGGATGGGAAACGCATCGAAGTAGGTCTTCCAAGATGTATCTATCGCTAGATATCATTTCTGTACAGAGTGATTGTCCAATATGTATTAAGTCAATGTTTTCAATTGTTGCTTCAAAACCCTTGTCACTACAGCGAAATTTTCATTCTTACCATCCAAAAACACATCAAAAATATTCTACAAAATCGATTTTTCAACATTCAACCCGAAAAACATCCCAGTATCTTCCAAACCGTTATATTTATTAGTCAGGAACCACTTGCAAAATCATTCATAAATAATAATCCTACTACAATCACCAATTTCTCCATCCTCAAAATGTTTCAATTGAAAAATACTTGAAAATCTCATCAAATAGCAAACCTGCAAAATCGATGTTAGCATGAAGAAAAAGAAATTACCACTTCCATCAAACAATTACCATCGACCATCGTCAATCAACTCCCACAATCTCCCTCAGCAAGTAAATCTAAAGAACTAGTATAAAATTTCAAATAAAACCTGGCTGAAATACTAGGCGCCCAGAAATGGAAATTTTCAGCAAGCAAATGAAATTGAAAAATTTTAATTTTTTCTTCGGGCAAACCCTGAGATCTGCATTCGCGAAGAGAAATTCCACTCGGATTAGAAGTGTGTCCCGGGTGAAATCTTCCATATTTTTCATTCACAGATGGCAGTACAATGCTAAAATTGAATTTTAATAACATTTTTATTTTTGATCACAGGCAAATAAAAATAATATTTCCGTGATCTTTATTATTCGTGGAAATGTAATATTTAATAAAAACATTGCTTATTGATAAAATAATAGGTGGCATTTGTATGAGAAATATAGGCCTTAGGATATGCAATCGCGAATATTATCATTTGAAATGAATGTGTGTCCAGGGCATTCCTTCAAATATGTTTCATTGATAGATGGCAGTGTAATATCAAACTTGGATTTTTAAAAGTATTTTATTTTTTACGTATCAAAATTAAAAATTATATTTTTATAGTGACTATTATCTGTAGAAGTAGAATATATAATATTGTTATTATTTTCCATAAAGATAAAGTTTTTGATTTTATTGTGCAATTAATTAAAAGCACAAATTGCCTCATTCTAGGTTTATTATTTTTAAATTTTTAGCGGAGGATAACATTGGATAGTCCAATATCCTATTAAACTCATATATTTAATTAGCAGTTTCATTATTTTCTCCATGGGTCAAAGCTGTTGAAAATCAGGAATCTGTAGTTATTTTTATGGTCGCTAGCTCGACGTTTTCAAGTTGTCAGCACTATTATAACAAGCATGAAGTTTTCACTTCTCTTCTTATTAGGGATGGATCAGACTACGACTATATAGTCGCACTACTGTCGCAAGTTACACATGGTTAAGTGGAAGCCCGCACACTGCGATTTTCGACAATTCTGATCAGGTCGGCAGTCGCAGGAATTTGCGATTTTTCCTAAAACCAGTTTAGTAGGAAGTTTTTGTGATGCTCGTGCAGACGGTCATCACTGGAACATTTGACGCTGGCATGCATGGAAGTTTCTTGCATAGCGCATGTATGATGGTGCATACTATTTCTGCGCATGCCTGAAGTTCAGTTGTATATCTTGCCGCAGTGTGTTTATATTTGCATCTGAAAATCGCTCGATACGGCCAAGTCCTGGATAAGCTGGAGTTGTACAGCTACATTGACATCATTGAGGAAATAAGTGGGAATCTCGTTATTACTGCTTCAAAATGCTTGCTACTGGCGTAAAAATTTCATTCTAACCATCCATAAATCACATCAAAAATATTCCACAAAATCGATTTCTCAATTTCAACATTGAACCCGAAAAATATCTCAGATCATTCAGCCCATTATATTTAATAGTCAGCAACCACTTGAAAAATTAATAATTCAAAACAATAAATAATCCTACCACAATCACTCATTTTTCTTTCCATCTTCAAAATATTTCAATTGAAAAATACTTGAAAATCTTATCAAATAGCGAATCTGCAAAACCAGTGTTAGCATGAAGAAAAAGAAATTACCACCTTCATCAAACAATTACCATCTACCACCGTCAGTCAACTCCCATAGCAAGCCTAAGGAAACAGTATAAAATTTTAAATAAAACTCGGCTGAGATACTAGGCGCCCAGAAATGGAAATTTTCAGCAAGCAAATGAAACTGAAAAATTTGGATTTTTTCTTCGAGCAAAAAAATTTTCCCTAAGATATGCAATCACGAAGAGAAATTTCACACGGATTAGATGTGTGTCCAGGGTGAAATCTTCTATATTTATCATTCACAGATGGCAGTACAACGCTGAAATTGATTTAAAACAAACAATTATTTTTGATTATAGAAAAATAAAAATAACATTTTCGGGATCTTTATCATATGTAGAAATGTAGTATATAATAAAAATGTGCTTTTTAATAAAATAATGGAGTACATTTGTATGAGAAGCATAAACCTTAGGATATGCAATCGCATATATTATCGTTTGGAATGAGTATGTGTCCAGGGTGAGTTTCTTCCAAGTTGTTTCACTAACAGATGGCAGTATAACGTCAAACTTGGATTTTATAAATATTTTATTTTATATATATCAAAATTGAAAATTATATTTTTATAATGGCTATTGTCTGTAGAAGTAGGATATATAATAATTTTACTATTTTTCTTAAAATTCATGTTTTTGATTTCATTGTAAAATTAATTAAAAGCATAAATTATGTCCCCGCGCGGGCTTCTGCTACGCCACGCTAGGCCCACAGCGCAAAAATTTTAACACTTTTTTCAATGCTAAACTTCTTGATTGATCATTCGACCCTTTTTACATCAATTTGATGTTAATCTATACGATATGATAAGATTCATGAATTGTTAAGACGAAATATTTTCGTATTTTTCTTCTAGCCTCTCACCGGGTATGAGATCTGCAACGTTGGCTAGGTACCTACTTTTATCTAGCCATCGGGCTGTGGTTCTCTTAGTGTTGTAGGGTTCTCGCTGGGATGGAGAGTCCTCGCATGTGGACTCGTGCAATGGGGATCTTAGGTCTGGCTGGGAGCGGTGCCCCGCCTCTTGTCGTAGGCCACAAACTCCCTCGTCAAGGACGAGTTCACCCGCCTAGCTACGTACGGGGGAATAAGTAAAGTAGGTAGGGAAATCAATTACCACCTTAAGTTCTGGCATTGGCTTTTCCTTTCTTTCTCCTCTTTCTTATAGGTGCGATAGACCTCCAAATTCGTGTATGTGAAATAATTTGTAGTGGAACCTGGCGCTAGGGAAAATAACTCGCCCCGTGATGCCGCAGACGCTAGCCTGCCAGTGCATGCAAGCGTCCCTAGATCAGGTCGTTTCTAGTTGAACACCAATCCGTGGCCCACTAAGGTAGCATGTATTGAAACAGTATTCTCTTAATATAAGTTTCTCATGCACTTGTAAATTGATTAGCGTGATTTGTCATCGACACAACTTCTAAATGGTATACGCGGTTAACCTCTTAAAAATCACACGATGTAACTCTCGCTCGTACAATTAACGATTCTTTTATAAAACCATTTAGTTGTGTTTTTACTAAAGTTAAAACAATAAATTTAAAAGGTTATTGACCCAGATTGCTTGAACTGCGATATTCGTGTTCATTAAAAGTTTATTGCAGTTTTTCTTACAGTTCGCGTCGTCCCCTACATCTGTTCATTGCCCAAGTGCATTTAGTCAGCTTTTCCATTGATAATGTATTTCGTCAAGAAAATTAAACCACTGAAGGGGGTACAGGACTGGGCTCTATGGAAGGACGAACTGATATGGATGTGATGGATTACTTCAACGCAGTCGCTATAATTGAAGGTGAATCTTCTAAACTCCCTCTTTCCGAAACACCAACGAAAACTGAGAAAGACAAACTAGATTCTTGGAACATGGTTGGAAAATGTTTCTCAGTGTATCAGCAACGAGTTTCCCCAACGAATATCACGTCGACATTCTGCAAAAGAGTCTTGGGAAATTTTAAAAGGAGAACTCGATTATAAAGCTGAAAGCCAACTTCATCGTCAGTCCTCGATTTTTTTGCATCGAATGATCTGAAAACGAAGACGCTCCGTCCATCGTGATTTTTCCGCTTTATTGAAGACTCGTAAAATCAAAAGCATCGAGGACCTTCTGTTCGAAAAACAAAGAAGCCTCACTTTTGAAACCGTCCATAATACTAAACACCTACCTATGGTGGAATCAAACCGGTTGCTATTATGTGCAAACACTGCAATGAAAAAGGATATTGGCTTAAAACACTACGTTTGATGAAAAGCTGATGGTCAACAACAAAAATGATGCTAGTATCTGTCAGTAGAGACGTTTAGGCAGTATCCACTGATGAAAACTGGTGGGTCGAAAATGGTGCAACCAAGCATATAATTCGCAATTTCAACTGGTTTGCGAAATATGAGCCATTCTCGGGAAATTGTATGGTAGCCGCAGCGGACAACAAAAAGTTGAAAGCACTCGATAGCGAAACTATCGAGATAACAAGTTTTATTAATGGTCAATTGAAAAGTTTGACTCTCAACGAAGTCTGGTACGTTTCAGAGGTTTTTCACAACTTCTTCTCGGTACTGGCAGCGCAAGATAGAAATTTTACCAGTAAATTCGAATCAAACCAATGTGAATTCATCTTCGATAAAAAGGTCGAAAGGAGCCCCATACGCTGTATCGAGTATCATTACATGCGACATCCGGTTCAACTTGAAGGTACGGATACATTATAACTCTACCGCGAATGATGGGGACACCTAGAAAAGCAGTATACTCGAGCCAAGCTGCGATTTGAGCTGATAGTACTGGAGGCAGTATCGACAGCCAAAATTATTATGCAGCGCTAGACGGACTACAACAAGAAATGGATGTTGAAGAATGTATTGAAGGTAATTCTAATCAAGATAACGATGTTAATTTATTCAGTACTTAAAAAATAAAAATAAGGAGAAGAAACCAGCTCGCAGTTCTGATGGTTCTTCTCAAATAGCTAACAAAAATGCAGAAAAAGTTTCGTCAATTAACGTGTTCAGTCAAACCGGAAAAGATATGGTTCGGCTATTGGCAGCCGAAAATAAACTAACCAATTTCGAGATCAAACGAATTGATGCTGAAAAATTAATAGTTAGAACGAGTCAGCTGAAAATGCGCTCAATTCTGGGGAGATTCCACATTTCACCTCTACTCCAAAAAGCAAAAAGAATCAGACCTTTTTTTTGAAGGGCTTAGACTGCGGAGAGAATACCGTCGATCCTCTTGAGGTGCTCAAGGAAGCTGCACCTGAAATTGAATTTATTTCGGTTAAAACCTTAGCGACAAGAAGATCAACGGTAGAAAAGAAGAATTTACCACTTTACTTGGTACAGATTTCAAACAAGAGCAGTCCAAGTGCCCAATAAGGTACTTGAATTTCAGAGTGGTGAGGTGGGAGCGCCTCCAGAAAAGGAAAGTCAACCTGTGTTACCGGTGTCAAAAATTTGAACATTCGGCTGCAAACTGTCCCATGCACTATCGATGCGTTAAATGCAAAGACGTTCATGCTCCTGGTGAGTGCAAATTGGCCCAGACGGAGCCTAAAGAAAAATTATTCTGTGTTAACTGCGGTGTTTTTGGTCATCCGGCATCATATCGAGGATGCCCCCGATGTCAAGATGCGAAAGTAAAATTTGTTCCAAGCAAACACAAGCACACCGCAGTGTCTTACCTTCCAACTACGTCAAGCCTGGAGTATCATTTGCACTCGCTGCTTGAGGACCAGCAGAAAATGCTGCAAATGGTAAATAATGTTCGTTGTCGAGTTTCAGGAAAAGTTCTTTGGCAGTTGTTAATGACCGTGACAAAATGTTTATGTCGTCCGCATAGGCTACCACTTGTATAGTAATGTACTTCAGGTATTGACAGGTAGCTTCCTTATGACGTACTCCAGAACCAAATTGAATAGCAATTGGGCCAGCCCATCTCCCTGCTTTAATCCGATATTTGTGTCAAAGCCATTGGTCAGTTCGTAGGGCTACAAATCAATGAAAATAAAACAAAGCTCATGACGCAGTCGAGGAAAAATATCTCAAATACAGAAATTACAACACTTGGCCAATACAGTATCGAAAATCTTAGCGAATTTGTGTATTTAGGCGCCAAAATAACGAAAACGGGTAGTGAAAGAGACTAAATACGCCGAAGAATACAGCTCGCATATAAAATATTTTATTCAGTTTTGACGCTTTTGAAGACCAGCTGCATACACAGGAAAACCAAGCTCCAAGTATACAGATCTGTGATAAGACCTGTGTTATGCTATGGGTGTGAAACATGGACCCTAACCCAAGCATCCGCAAATATATTGAACGCCTTTCAACGACGGGTCCTGAGGTGAATAATCGGAGCGAAGCTAGATGGCGACCAATGGCGAATTCGATACAACCATGAGTTGTATGAAATTTTTGACGAACCGGAGGTCTCAACGATTGTAAGACTGCGGAAGCTGCACTGGGCTGGCCACATGAATCGTATGGACGAACAACGGATACCCAAAAAGATATTCGTTGGGAGAACTGAAGGCCGGCGACCAGTGCGGACACCGAGGAAACGCTGGTCTGACTTGGTCGACGAAGACAGTTCATCGCTCCTCGGATTTCGAAATTAGAGTACGCGGTCAATGAACCGAGATAGTTGGAGGCGCTGTTTGCAGGAAGCGAAGGCCCGAGAGGGGCTGTGGTGCTACGAAGAAGAAGAATGTAAATAATGTAAGTGGCAATAATGAGCTGCTTCTAAAAATTTACCAGCAACTAAATGCTTTATCGGAGAGAATCGATAAACAAGATTCAAGAATTAACATTGTTTTTCAGCGTCTAGGCCTTTCAAATGCCTCAAAATAACTTGTCATCCAGTCACGTTCCCATGGATAGACTTCGTCTCATCTCGATCAATATCAACTCCATTGTTACTCTACACCGACGTGACTGTCTCCTTGAATTCATTGTTAAGCAAAACCCTGACATCATGCTTCTCATTGAAACCCACCTGAATTCATGGCACTCCATGACAATTCATGGCACTCAATTCGAAAGAAACGATAGGGTAAAGGGTGATGGAGGAGGTGGCACCGGGATTTTGGTTAGAAGACCTTATTGTTTCCAAAATATTGATAATGTCGAATTCAAAAACTTTGAATCTCTTGGTGTCCGTTATCAAAATTTCACTGCCAGGTGGGGATAACTTCTTCGTTATGTCTGCTTATACAACTGGTCGAAATGTTCTCAAGTTCAAGGAGGAGCTCAATTCCTTGTTTGAAATACTCGAATTTAACAGGCTGCATAGTTATTATATTCTTGCCGGTGACTTGAATGCCAAGCATAAATCATAGCTGAACGCCAACAATAATCCCAGAGGTATATTCGTAAAATTGAATGCAGGTGCAATCTATATGGGTCGGAGTTCCCAACATACCCTAGGACAAATTCATATTAGGACTTCTGCATTGCTGACACAAGACTTGAATTCAGCTTTAATAGTCCTCAACGGAAATTGCAGGTGCTTCCTTACGGTAGCGACCATAAGGCAATCGTGACGGAAATCAATCATCAAAGGGATGATGTCTTCCTCATTCCAGCTCCACATGAAAATTATCGGTTGAATTTCAAAACAAAAAGGATTGGGAAAAGTTTCAGAAGAAGTTTAATCGGGATTACCAGAAACAATGTCCTCCTTCTGATGATGGCAAAGCTTGCTCAATTATTCCTTATAACAGGAATCTAACTAACGATGAATTAGATCTCTATTTGTCGAAGTTAGAGAAGCTGACGTTGGAAACGTTTGAGAAAGTAGTTCCCATGATTAAGCATCGAAACAAAATGGAAGGATATGAAACACCACGCATTGAAAAGCCTTCTTCTCACACGCGTCAACAATATTTATCGGCGATTTTTGGACTACAACCATCCCTCATTGGCTTTGTTGAAATTACACCTGAAGAATGTCCGGAACTTAATCAGTTCATACTTCAGGAGTGAGGTCAGCAATCAACCGATGGAAAATCTGAGGGGTAGTAGCCTACAGGACCCAGATGGCGTTTTCACGAGAGTGAACAGCTTATTCCGTAAGAAGTCTCGAATGAAGGTATGGAATCTGGGAGTCTCTGGTGATGAGAAAAATATTCTCGATATGGGTGGTATCGAAATTGATAGTACGACTCCGAATAGAAATAGAAACAGGATTATATGTGAGGGTTTGCATAAACTTGTCCTGATTGGAACTCATTTTGAACCGGTTCATCCACCAAACCCTGAAAGAGGGAATCAAATACTTTCAGAGGTCGTTGAAGCATAAGTTTCCGACTTCAAGTCAAGCCAATCTATTCTTCATTTCAATTGAAACGTTAACATCTGACCTCATACCGAGCTTAACTTATTGATTATTTTGTCAGCTATGAAGACTTGTTTCATATTTCGCAGGATAAACAACAAGAAATCATGTGGTACTGATGGTATTCCAAATGTAGTTCTCCGACTTTTGCCTGAGGTTGCTATTAGGAATTATTGCATATTGTTCAACAACATGTTGAGCAGTTCATATTTCTCAAATGAGCGGAAAAAGGCTAAGGTATTTCCGATCTTGAAGAAAGGAAAAGAATCTTCGTGCCTAACATCAGCAAGGTGTTTGAAATGATACTATATAAAGCATTAAACGCCCACATTGAGCAATATGTGTTGATGCCGAATTGCCAATTTGGTTTTCGTGTCAGGCATTCAACCACATATGCGATAACGAAAGTAACCTCAGACATCTGTTGCAAACTAAACAACAGGGAATGTGTTGGAGCGTGTCTCATTGATATGGAGAAATCCTTCGACTAATTTTGCAAAGTTCATCAATTTCAAAACTACTACAGCATCCGTTGGAGTTGATGTCGCTTCCCAACCGGACGTGAATTCCCGATAGCGCGAGTCGAAATGTGATGACTCCCCATCCCTGGCTTGACGGTAGGGCATTGATGGTGGCTATTCTAGCTTGCATGTTGTAGTTTTAATAGTTTCAGAGAGAGAGAGAGAAAGAGAGAGCTATTACATCGCGCAGTATTGTCTGCGGGGGACAGTTCAGTAGCTTTGCTCGAGGTAGTTGGATAACACATAATTCATTTCCATGCAATAAATGTCGACAATTGACAGTTGATTGCTGTACTTGGTACTTTCATTGTATTTGAATGGATGTGTCCTGTTTCGACGGGAGTTACCCATAAGGGCGCAGGGTGCAATATTTGTGGATCTGATACAACTGCTTGCGCTATACGCTGCAAGTAAAAATTAACTGATTTTGGATCAGGGCTTGACCGATTTGAAAAAGGCAATTAAAAAAATTTTGCCCAATGCCGATTCGTATTTACCCAACCATTTGCTAAATTTTTTTGTTTATGCATTTTTTTTTTGTTCTTCTAATAATGGCGAATTCATTTCATTTAGTTTTTTAGTAGTTTAGTCAGCTCTTGAACTATCCGACTCATTCAACTGCGAAGAAAGATTTAATTCTACATTTATAGACCCGATTGAATACAGTATTTCATTGCTTTTAAACACATCGGTTTGTAAATTCATAGTTCTATTCAGACGCAGTGAAATTTGACAATCGTCAGCACCAGCTTCTTCGTAGCCAATTATTACGGGGATGCTGCACTATATGTCGTTGTGCACATATGTATGAGCGGTATATTGTATATTTTTTAGACTATCTTCGTCGGTTCAAGTTGCATTCCTTAACACTGTTGAAAAAGAAAGTGGATCAATTGGAACTTCTGTTACTCAGAGATTAGGCGTCTCATGTACCCTTCAACTGGACAATGTAGGCCACTTTTTAGTAGATGATTTATCTCTGTACGCATTGGGTTTTTCCATTCTCTACGATTCACATATACTCAGTATAACTGTTACAAATCATATGATAAAAGAATCGCTTGAATTCTTTTGTTTTTAATTAATGGATTGATTTCAAAATTGTTTAGTTCAATGTATTGAAAACTAAATAACCTTGGTGTAGCGGATTCCATCTTTCAACATGTCTTTGAGAAACGTTTTTCCAATATTTTCGTATATGTTTCATGAGTTATTTTCATCTATGAAAAAGAATTCTCATTTGAATACATGTAAAAGGAAATTAAAACAACATTGCTTTAAAATTAAATATATCCTTTTTTATTAATTCTCAGCATTATTTTTCATCCTTTTCATAACAATTCTAAAAACCTAATAGAAAAAAGAAACACAACATCTTTTTTTAAATGTACTTATATAATAGTTTTTATCAGTTTTATTTAAAGTTTCTTCTCTGTTCTATTTAGCTCGTTTAATTCTTTCCTCATCACTACTTTCAGCATTTTTTTGCTTGATACTTTAACGATTTTCAAATATTTATTACATAATTTTTAAATTTGGCGGCATTTTTGTTTCAATGTTCTTCTTTGCTAACATTTTACTGAACTGTACATTTTCTGATAAATTTTATGCTTGTTTTATCTGTTTTGGTGTCGATTAGCAAATTTGGTTTTCATTTTATCCAGTAAAAAAATCGATTTTGTCATTATGTTAAAACATTAAAAAATAAATCGTTGTATACTTGAATTTCATTTTTGAAACAATGCAACAAAATTCAATTTTCTGACTATTATTTTAAAAGAAAAATAAAGAAATATAAATTTTATTATGCTCGCATGTTTATTCATTGTTTTTCCAATTTGGATTTGATCTAAAATAAACAAATACAATAATTAACAGCATTACAAAAATACATAAGACATAGGCGGCAGATGAATGCAAGAAGAAAATACAATACAATCAAATGAAAATCTGAATATTCATATAATTTCTAAAACGCGAGTTTTTTTTTTAATTTAGATATAGATATTTATAATCGCCTTATTTCTGGTTAGTTCCTACCTGACTAAATCTATACACAGCTTGTTTATTAATTTCATTTACTTTTTTCATTTTTATTTTGGTTGCATGATTTCTAATAGTAGGAGTTTTAATGTTGATAACTTTTTCGTCATTTTATTTATTTTTGTTTTATTACTTTTTATGCCGTATTTTAAGATAGTTTTTGTGTGTTTTGCTTTCAATATGATATACACATTTGAATTGCTTTTGTGTTTTTTTTGTAGGGGCTAGAATAATATATTTAAGGTTGAAGAGTAACAAATGCAGGATTAAATTTATTTTTAATATTAATTTGAAAATTGTTTTTTTTTGTTTATAATTGTAAAAGCAATGAGTTTTATTTTCAGTTTCGAAAAGGGTATATTTCACAAGGATAATTTTAATTTGTATTTTTTAATTTATCTCTACATTTTAATTTTTTGTTTATAAGAAAATAAATATTTCACCATCAATCTAAGTTTTATTTATGCATTTGCTTGTATTTTAATATATTTTTATCATTCATTGTTTAGCTCCAATTGTGAGTTTTAGAATAATGAGCTTTAATTTTCAGAATAGAAGGAAAATATAAGAAATTCTTTTCTGAATGGCAACGCAAGAAAATTAATATGGAAGTATTCGAATATTGTGGTGTTATTTTTGGTGGGTTTAGAGTTATTTTTTGGTAGTTATTTATTTAATTTTTGATTTCAGGTTCGTGGTGGAATCAATTTCAAATAGTTTTTCAGATAACTAACTGCATGGTCTCTTTTACTATACGTTTAGGTCAGTTTTAAGGAGTATAAAACGAATTGAGTAGGGTCTCAGCCTTGTACATATCTTCAGCGTCAAGAATTGTTACACCAGTAGGTGTCATATTCATATAAATTCCTTTCCGCCCCCGCGAACTACTCGATAAATCAGCATAGGCACCTGCAAAATGCATCCGCAACGCGTAGGCGTATTTAGCCGGCAATATGATGCAACAAACAGTCGTCATACCGACGATCCCGCGGAGCGATACCCGACAGAGATCTGTCATCCCTACACAATTGCGATCAGCTGGCAAGTGTTGGATGACAGATCTCTGCCACTGAACCGCGACTTGACGTCGGTCGCGTGGTGAAGAAATGCCGGTTCACCGCGGGACGGTTCGTGTCGTTTTTGTGCGGTAATTTTTCGATCATAACAGAAAACCCACCCAAGACCTTTCATACCATTTCCAATCGTGCCATCAAACTTTCGTGGCAATTGGCATAGGAAGTGCTAGTAATATCGCTTCGAAATACATTTCAAAGACAAGTCAAAAGTAAAGTGTCCCCAGTACATTATCTAGCAATCGATTCTTATAGGAATCGTTCTCAGTGTGTAGTTGCGTCGGAAATTTGTTGATCACTTACGCCGCGTGTAAATTGTTTTTCTGCGATCCCATCCTAATAAAAACGCCTGGAACTTGTGTGAGCACGTCTGATTGTTCAGTAAGGTTAGTGTAATTTGTGTCGAAAATTCGTGAAAGATTACTTGCATAATTGATATTACACAGCTTAAAGGAAATCGAACCTGCGACGTAGGGCAGCTCAAAACCAGATGTGAATGTAAAAGGTGGTGTTTCGTAATTGAATACATGCAAAGAAGTTTTGGATGGACGTCCAGTGTACTTTGATCCACAGGCCGCGATGTCGTTGGATCCACGTGTTCTATGCTTCTTTATTTAACGAACACCTAACCTTCACGTGCAAAATGGGCATACCTAGCTGCGGGTAGGCTAATGTCAAACGGTGTTTTGTGCAGATATTACAAATGCCGATAAGCCAAGAGAATCTGATTTCCTCTCGCTCAACCAAAGAATAAAATACTAGATCAATTGTACAATACCACATAAAAAGCCAGAAACATCTGCCCGTCGATATAATGGAGTCGTGAAAACGGAATTTAATTTTAATTTGCCACATCTTAATTTCCGTTTCATTTCTATACACATCAATTAAGTTCAGTCAATTTGAATTTCAATACTCTAATTTAAATATATACGGCTACAGTGGCTAGTTTTGTTAATATATATTTGATTTTTTTATCTATATCCTTTCTTTTGAAAAAATTTTAAAACATATAAAGAGAAAAAAATCAAATAAATAGCCCCAAGCAAGTTGCAAAAGGCCTTCGAAAACCAGCGCACATAGGATTAAACCTTAGCTAAGGTACTTGGCGTGCTTCAGTCCTTCGACAAGAGTTGGCAGTCGGTGAAATAGATAAATTTGGCAGTGAGCTGAATTGCAATAAGCATTTTGTCGTCCAAGGTCTTACCAGCGTTGGTAGTAGTTTGGGGAATTTCGGTTACAGCGAAAAAGCAGTCAAGACGACTAGCGAATTTTAATTCTCATTTTCTCAACTCGAGTGCTTGATTAATTGAGCAGAACACAGGAAAATCTTGTAGAAACTGTCGCAGCAGATACCGTCACGCAACAGTTGAAATTGCATCATCTGAGTGATTCACCATTTTGCAGATCCAGACACCATCTTAGTCGTGCGGACGTTGCAGATTTTGATATTTCATCAGTGCTTGTAGCTTTTGCGCTAGTTGCGAACGAGTCTTCTAGAAGGCAGTTTGGACAATATCGCTAAAATTGTTCTTTATAAACATGAACGGACTTGGATAACGAAAAAAGTAATTGATGCAAGTATTAAAAAAAGGAAGGCATACATGGACTACAGGAACAACAGTGGAAACCAGGCTTTCAAGTTTCTGTATATGCAAGCGAAAAAAGAATCGAAACGACTGGTGAAAGAGGCTAAATTCTTATATTTCTCAAGAAGAATGGAAACAGCGGCTGACAACTCCCGCGAAATATGGCAAATAATAAATGAGGTAAAGGATAACTCTTCAACCCAGGGTATATCACAAAACTTTCAACTGAATCCTGATGGACCCTCTAACACATCGTGTCCACGTGACGCGGCGAACTCATTGAATAATTTTTTTTCAACAATTGGTGGAAGAATCACTAAAGAAATCGTTGCCAGTTCAGCAGGCAATGTAAATAATACAAATATCGCAATAAATTCCATCTTTCACATTCATCAAACAAATAAAAGGGAAGTCTTAAATGTAATCAATGAATTGAAAAAAAATACGGCGCCAGGCATTGATAGCATCACGATGAATGAGATTAGTATAATTAAGGAGGACATAGCCCAGATTATGGCAAATTTTATAAACGTGCATATTAGGAATGGGACTTTTCTGGAAGAAGAAAAACTTGCGGAAATAGTTCCTATATTTAAGGGTGGTGATCATCTTGACCCGAATAACTATCGCCCGATTGCGCTGCTGACGGGATTTAGTAAGATATTTGAAAAAATACTAAACAATCGATTAACATCATTCTTAGTTGAAAACTCTATCATAAGCCAACATCAGTTTGGTTTTCAAAAGAACAAGAGTACTTTGGATGCCCTACATTCTGTCACACGTTTCATCAATCTAGGACTTGACAGAGGTGATTATGTCATCGCAATTTTTGTGGATTTGAAAAAAGCATTTGATACAGTTGATCATGATCTCTTGCTTCGTAAACTTGAATCGTATGGTATTCAGGGTAGTCCTAAGAAGTTGTTTAAGAGTTACTTGGAGGGAAGATCGCAGAGAACTTTAATAAACAATGTACTGAGCGACCATGCACCTACGGAAACAGGAGTTCCCCAAGGTTCAATACTGGGCCCAACTTTGTTCCTGCTATTATACAAATAATCTAAATACATGTGGGCTGACGGGATATCACACATTATATGCTGATGACACAGTTCTACTTTATTCAGTACGAGACAAAACTGCCATTGAGAACACTATCAACGACGATCTAGGAAAATTCCATCAGTGGTTAATTGGAAACAAACTAGTATTGAACACATCAAAGACAAAATATATTGTTTTTAAGCAAAAGAACAAAGGAGACATAGATGTCGAACTAAATATTAACGGCGAAAAATTGCAAAGAGTGCTAGAAATAAAATATCTTGGTCTTATCATAGACCATCGTATGACCTGGTTACCACACATAAATAGCTTAAGAAGGCCATTAGCCCCAATAATAGGATTGTTAAGAAGATATGAGGATTTTCCAATGCACATCAAGAAACTTGTTCTAAATGCGTTTGTCCTGGCGAAATTGCATTATGGAGTACTTATTTGGAGTCAATCAGCGTAGCAACATTTAAACAGTATATCCAGGCTGCTGACCAAAGTGTATAAAAACATTCTGAAGCTGCCAATGCTTACTCAAACTAGTTTGGTTTACCAATTGGCAAAATCATTAACCTTTAGTCAAATTATTATTATGGAGAAAGCGAAGTTTATCTACAGAAATTTAAAAACTAATGGATCGGAACGAGCGCCATTAATTAAGGTATCACAGATCAACCCATATAATGCGAGGAATGCAAATCAATTCGTAATACCTTTTGCCAGAACGGATCGACTAAAGAACGATGCAACGAATGATGCTTTGCGTATATATAACAATCTACCAGAAATTGTTAAGGAAGCAAACTCACTTTTGGTATTTAAGAAAAG
Source organism: Odontomyia ornata (assembly GCA_963969285.1). Taxonomy (NCBI): domain Eukaryota; kingdom Metazoa; phylum Arthropoda; class Insecta; order Diptera; family Stratiomyidae; genus Odontomyia; species Odontomyia ornata. The sequence continues at coordinate 313,265,753 of OZ017740.1, forward strand.
ACTAAGGGAGCATTTAATGAGTACTGATTGAAGCGTGGACCTGTAATTCTGCTTTTATGAGCCCAGTATCTTAGGGCGTTCTTTTTGACCCTATCGGCGAATTACTGAAGTGACAGTTACTCAGAGTTTTTTTTTGAATGCGTCGTATGATATTGAATTTTTTTTTATCTCTGAGAGCTGATCATAATTTTTTGGACTAGATGTTCACGAAAAGGACTAGTTCACATTATATTGTGTGCCCCCTTATACCGATGTGTTAAACATTGTCTGGGTGGCACAAAGGACCAAGCGACGTAATGTGAATGCAGATCGCACGAGCGTTATGCGACGAAGAAAGAGTGATGGAGAGAGTGGTAGGGAATGGAGGTAATTAAAAAAAAAAAAAAAAAAAGAAACGTTCAAAAAGCAGATCATTAAGGTCGTTCAAAAGTGCGTTAAAGACTAGTTCTTTGAGAAGGAGCATCATCACATTGCGCAACTAATCAATTAAAGTTTGCAGCCTCAACAAAGTGTAGTGAAACGAGTGGATATAAATGTTGGTGTATGACTGCAGCGATGGTCTGCTACCTCAGCGAGAGAGGATGTTGGTGTTCGCCGGGATTGACCTTGTCTGAGGACGCGTGAATGCGCTGGCAAGCTAGCATTGCGGTGTCATGGCGCACAAAGTCCCAGTACAAAAAAAATTTCGCATTCACGAATTGTATTGCAAGGGTGGAGATTGCCAAAGCAAATAACAAACTGGGCCTGGCGAAAACAGACGAGACTTGGGAGTGTTTCGTCTTTACCGAGGATATTATGTCCCCAAAATAAGAGTGGGGTATCCAAGTGGAAGCGGTTCCCCTCCATATGGATCAAGATCTATTGTAGACGTGGGTAGATGTTTTCATTTGAATGAAAAACTCATGCAACATAAATAGTTCGCACGAACTTTTCCCTCAAATGAAAGCCAACAACGTTGGATATTTATGTTAGTCTTATGTAATGGAATCATATAATACTATAACATAAGTGAGCACGCACGCGGAATGCCTACCCTGGATCTTGATCCGGATGGAGGGGTGCGAGGAGGCACCGCTTCCACCTGGATCCACATTCTTATTTGGGGACCATAAATATCCTCGGTAAAGACGCACAAAGCGACAAGGTCAGAAGCATACACGTATATCATTTCACTATTTTAATCTTACACTGCACTTGTCTCTTTACCAAACATCATAAATCGTAACAGAGCAGATTCCTTCTGTTCTTCTATCTCTTTCCCACCTAACACGCAATCATTTCAATCCAAAGTCTAAACGTTTAGCCTGTCCAAATGCGATCGCTCAGTCCGTCCGAGTAATCTCGTTGGAATAAAATTATTTAATAGATATCGTCAACAAATTTCTAAGGAAAAATCGCGGGCCGAATGATGGCGGCATCCAAATAAAGCACACGTATCGTCGATATGCAAATGAGCCGAGCAGAAGCAGGCTATTAAAACTAAGCAACGATTAAACAAGCGCACACTTGAAAGCGACCAACGAATGTTCGTCACGCACTCACTTCTCGAAGTACCTTCTCCTCATGTAAACACGGCCCCAAGACAATTATTTCCCCGGAATATTACGGGTTCAAGCAATTTTCTTTGCAAAGGAACTGCTCCTTGCAATAAATGGCTTTTAGGGGCCAAAATCTACACGCTTGTTGGTCTTTCCCAAATCAATTTATTGCGAATCACGCCGCACGTCACTTGGCAAAACACCCACTTCGGACATGATATTGTGCCTGTACAAGGTAAAAGTGGATTCACTCGCGTATTGTTTCAAAGCGACAGTTAGGCAATAGTTTATTATTGCTTTACAATTTTAAGTGCAACACGAAATACAAGTGAGCAGTACTGCTTAATATGATTGCATGGACCCAGATAACAAAAAAACATGGCTACTATCGTAAATGTGTTGCTAGTTGAGCGACACTGAATGTTTTCGTTGGTGGCGAGTGCGAAATCACGGATGTCCGATGGGGTTCGCAATGGCCAACTCCTGTCATTTAAAGCAGCCGCGGAGACCGCTAATGTATGGTTTACATTCCGATCTTACTTTTTACACTCGCACTGCTACAAACCACTCTGTGCCGCTAGCGATGTGCACTTTTCGAGTGGATGCGCGCCTGGCGATTTATCCGCGTCGGTGTCGTCTGCCTGCGTAACAACGGAAGTTCGTTCCGGTTAATAAAACCTAAGAATTGCTTTTGTTCTTGCTAATATTTCTCTGCAACGAGAAAATTTCTTGGGGGAGACACTTTTGATCCGCCTGAATCGGAAACAAATTGAAATTTCACCGCACGAAAACATCACTTCCGTGCATAACACAAATTAAATTTTTCTCGCTGTAAGGCGATAGTTCAAATAACGTGGAATGGGGGCAAGAAGGAAAGGCTACGCAAACTATTTGGTAGAAGCCAACGTTCTCGCGCCTTCCGCACAATTTTCCGCGACGATGAATGGTGAATTGGGTAAACGACGTTTTGCGATTAAAAACAAAAATATCCGCGGCAATTGAAATTTTACGCCTTCGACCGACGTTCACTCGCCGCTTGCTTGGCAATCTTTCTCTATATTTACCCGCACACATGTATATCACCAAAGCCTCGTCGTCTCGCCACTGAGGTTTCTTGGCGAGTCTCTCATCCGTCAACTGTAGTTTGCATTGCGGGACAATGCAATTCGTTGGTAAGTTGTGTTACCAAGAGGTTGCCGTGACCGAATTTTAATTGTAAATTTATATATTTATTTTTTTAAATTTACAATTAAAATTGTATCAGCATTGTGTTGGGTTTTCGAGCAGTTTGCCTAGGCGAATGCTCGATTACTACATAATAATGTAAACAATTCAAAGAGCTCGACACCGCGACGCTACCCTGCAAACGCATTCACGCGTCCTCAGGCAAAGCCAGTTCCGGTGAGCACTAATATTTTCTCTCGCTGAGGCAGCAGACCGTCACTGCAGTCCTTTACGGACAATCCACCCAAGTAAACACTACATTTTTAAGCAAACCGAATTTTGTAATAATTGTTGTTTGACTTTAGTGCCTTTGTCAAGCTATTTACCTTCTTATCATGTTAAAAATATATGTACGTAAAAAGACTCAATAAAATATCTATCTACGAGTAGCTGGGAGGCGCACCACAGCACTTACTCATCATGTCTGATCGTGGATCATATCGACTTTTTTTGAGAAACTAACAAAGCTACAATTGCCAAACTTTGTACGCGGTTACAACCACAAAATAGATACAGACATAATAAAAGCTTCAAACAAAATTGCTCAATTGGCTCGGTGTCCTTGAAATAGTTGAGATTTCGCGGTCCCATATTAAAACTTGTTTTAAACGAACACTAAACTAGCAAAGTGAATTTATAATACCCATAGCTGCGTGATTGTTTTCAGCGGTGCTAAGCTTACTTTCAAGGGGTAGGTTAACGAACGTGGTAAAAAAGTGTTTCGGCCGTTCAATCATATGTGGACGTGATACTTAATTTTTTTTGGAATTTCTGATCTTGGCCCTTAGCGGTACAACATAACATCCTTAACATAGTGGCACATATTAGGTACCTCCTCAGGGTCCTTCGTCAAAAAAATGATGAGATAAGCGAATTTTCATTCTTCAAGGTAGTAACTACTGGTGTCTACCTTCAGGTTTCAAACGTGCTTAGAAATATACTGCTCAAATATTAGGTTTAGGGGTTTATTAAGAATAGAAGTTATATAATATGTATTTCATAAGGTTCAATACTAAATTTAGCTTATGGACAAATCATTCGATGATCTAAATGACTGGTTTTTAAACGATTTATTGAGTCTACTAATTTTCAGGAACCAATATGCTGCTAAGGGTTGAGCTCACAACGACACCAAAATCGTCAATCAATTATGAATAGTTGCCATAAGCTAAGCTTTATTATAAAACTATCTTTAGCTCTTACTAACAAATCTTCATTGAAAGATTTGTTAAAAATGCCATTTACTGAAAAGAACCCAACGATAAATCCTATATAATCGTTTTCACTGTTTCTTTATCCTTTCTATTGTTAACAATGCTCATTTGTGTGCAAGTTTATGAAATAGTCCTTCAGATTTTTTAAGAGAAGATGTAGATGTATCTTCTCAAATTTGAAATTATTACTTAGCGGGGCAGATATCAAACAAAGGTTTGTAATATCGGATTTAAACAAAATATGAAATCCGGAGATCATCTGAAAGACTAGTTGTTAATTGGGAAAAAAAAATTATGACAGTTTTTGCACATAAATAAGCTGTTAACGTTATCCTGTCTTCATAATTATAAAGCTTAGCTAGGCATTCAACCTTCATTGACTGAAATGATGTAACTGTTGGAATTTTCAAAGATTTGTGTTCTTCTATTTTTAATTACATTAAATCTGATCAAGTGTTGACAAGTTATGACAACAGCAGAAGTGTCAGAATATGATCAGAATTCAAACGGTATACAAAAAGAATTGGCATACATACAATGGCTCTAGATTTTCGCATGAATAAAAGTAATATTAGGGGAACAACTGGAGGCCACAGCCTTCACGATAGTAATAAGAATAACGCCCAACATCTGATCGACTTTGAATGTAACGCATATCTAATTACAAGTTCAAAGTTATTCCTACAAAGACGCATTCATAAAATAATATAGGCATCACCAGATGATAATGCCTTCTATCAAATTGACTGCGTGCTCATTCATCAGAAGTGGGCATCTAGCATACTGAATGTTCGAGCAGTCTGTGGAGCAGATTGTGATACGAGCCACTAGATCTTAAAGACATAGTTTTATAGTTTCTAATATTTTTCACCTTCCCTAAAGTTGAATTGCTTTAAAAAGATCATTGAACGAAAACTGAAGTTTCTCTATGAAAATATAATTGGAATGTACCTAGCTGGCTTTCACACGGTCTACGATTGATCAAATATTCTCAGTGAAACAGGTGGTATAAAAAGGCTGGGAATTTAAAATTGATGTTTACCAGGTTTCGTTTCACAACCCACCATCACCTACATTGCAACAATGCCGTCACTCGGCTGTTCATGACTTTATATTTTAGCATACGGATTGATAGCTCCACCACCACCCAAAGTACCACCTAGAAACCCGCCAACGTATATGTTAGTGTTGCAGAACAAATGGCCAGCTTACAGATTCTGGAATAGTCATGAAGGTGTGACATCCACACTGCCTTTGCTTGCAATGTTGGAGGAGAACCGGTTCCTGACGTGGGCGGCTACTGCCATCCAGAACCACGAGATGAAGATACTCAGGTTTCAGCTGTATAGGGAGGCTGTTAAAAAAACGAACTAACAGAAAATTATCAGGATTCCAAGTATGAAAAAAATCAATGAAGAGCTCATTGCGAAATCATACCAACAATTTTAGCGAAAAGCTGTAAGCTACGGTACGTTTAATAATAGTTATTAATTTAGTACCGAAAAGTTACCAATGTCTGAATCTAATTCGTCGAATCAGACGATGGCAGAATTTATGTTGTTAATATGCAATCGTATTTAGGCAAATGCAACGTTTTACTCGCAACTCTACTGTTGTTTAGTTTTAAATCTAGACTTCAATTTATGATTGTCGTTGTACAGTTAAATTTCAAATACAAGTATTATTTAATCGGTTGCTATTTAGATTTCAGCAAATTTAACCTAGTATCACTGTATTTATGCATTTTTACTTCAATTCGGAGAGTTGCAAGTTGGAATTAGAAGAGGCGACAACAGTTGCTGTGATGGAAAGTGCGCCATTAGTGCAAATCTTGGATCAGTACATGCAAACTAGCAACTATAAGTCGCACGATAATGTGCAGTGAACTCGGAGGATTGGGCAACAATTCGCGGATCGAGCATCAATCGTGTGACGCTATTTTGGAGAAAAGACAAACGTTAGTTGGCCAGTTGCATGTTTGTTCGAGGGTCACCTATGAAGTATGGCTAGGTCAAGCTGGGAGGGGTGCGAGGGGGCACCAATCCCATAAGGATGCCATACCTCTTTTATCTTGAATTTTCATTTTTCTAGGCAATGATGGGATCGTATCTCTGCTAGCGTGCAGGTAGGTTATAGGACAACATGATCTTTGGTTCGTGGCTAGGCCTATTGCGCTTTTTTTTTGTTGTCACTCAACAAATTCGTTTATGCGAAATAATTTGTAGTGTTACGATGCTAGTGGAAAGAAACCACCCAGGACACCACAGACGCTAGGCTGCCAGCGTATACACGCGTGCACAGATCAAGTCGATTCCAGTGATCACCAATATTTGGCCCTCTGAGGCAGCAGGTCACCGCTGCAAGTCCTTTACGTGCATTTTTATCCATACAAAACACTACAGTTTCCCAAATATGGGGCCTAAAACAGGGGAATGGACTTGCCCCAATGCTGTTCAGCTTTATTCTGGAACATGTCGTTAAGGATCCAAAAACTAAAAGAACGGGTATGCTATTATTCAAGTCCCCACAACTGGTAGCGTACATTGAAGATGTATATATTATGACAAAATCAATTCCACATTCCAAGAAAATCTTCTTATGCTTAGATTCAGAAGAAAAATAAACTTAGCGGTCAAATCCAAAAAACAAATCTATGACCAAGCCAAGGAAAGAGGCATTAACCTGACAAAACTTTACATGAGGAGATTAAAATTTGGAAAGGGTGGATAGCTTTAATCTTGATAAAAAGAGCTTGAGAAGGAAAAGATTTAATGGAGAATAAAGACCGCGAACAAAGCTTTCTTCTTGCTATTTCCAATCCTAAGATTCAGGGACGTGCACATGAAAAACAACTTTTGCATATACAAATCTTTTACCTGCGCTGATTTATGGATCACAGCCAGGACCCTTGAAAATATTTGAGAGAAGATGCAAGATGTAGCTAACGTAAAGTGCTTCGGAAAATCGTTGGTCTAGTGGAGCATGGGATAGAGTGGAGACTTCTTTACAACGATGAGTTGTATGATGTGCATGGCGACCCATCTGCAACTGTATGCTTCAAGTTACGCAAACAACAATTGGCTGGCCATGTGGAATGGAGGAGCACCGACTACCTACCATATGTGAGCGTAAAAGGGTAAGGTACACGCTCGCCTTGATTATGACACCAAGCGTCCAGTAGGAAAGCCGACGAAACGATAGAAAGACTCAGTGAACGCGCCGTGAGCGGATCCCGGTTAGGAATTCCAAATTGGCGGACGAGATAGTAGAACCGCGACAATTGGAAGCGAGGCGTAGGACAGACTTACGGGAACACCAAAGATGACGATGAAACCTACTTATACCCGCTGTAAGTTACCATATTTGGATCTGTGGAAGTGGCCTCTTTTATTCGAATTAAAATAACAGTCTTTGAATTTCGTGAAAATTAAAAGCATAGGCCGAGCACATAAAACATGTAACAATACTCTAAGGGTCCGGGGTACCTGCAGTGTTTGCAGATTCTGAACAGCAAGCGGTTGCGATGAAAAGGATAAACCATGAAGTAGGAGTAATAAAATCATTTGAAGGCTAGCTGCATCAATTTGCCTTTGGCAAATTCTGGGCAATACCATACAAACTTGACGCTCGATGTAATAATCAAGGCGAGCGAATAGCTTCTCAAAAAAAAAAAAAATCAAACAAGTGCGAGTTGAACTCGCGTGAAGAGGGCTCCGTATGATCAATTTGTAATCAAATAATTGTCTTAAATCTGAAGCAATTCATTGTGATAAAAGTAAAAAATATGTCTGATACTGGATTTTAGAGGGAAATCGCTTAATATATTGTCCATTTAATTAATATTATGGTTGGAATGGGTAACCTTTGACAACTTTTGAGGGGTTTAAATGATACAATCATTTTATCGTTCATATAATTTAAAGGGTTAACCGATTCGTTCTAAGCATTTGTATACCGCGTTACACCGCAATTCGTTAAATTATATTCAAAAGATATTGTAATAAAATCACTACACATTAAAATATTAACCAGTTTTAGAATTTTGTTTCCCGGGAGTTAAGTACGAAAGAAATTTTCTTGACTTATTTCTCATGCGAAAAAAGAGCGAGTCTTGCGATGGGGAAAGTGACTGAATGGTTACTCATCGTTAAATTGAGTTTGTGCTGTGTGCCTGTGGCAGCGCTGGCTTTTAGAGCCATAGCTCCTCGATTATTACATGATTTCTGTTTTGTATACGAGTATTTGTGAATATACGGCTTGCTAGAAGGTTGTCTGTTTTTCAATTTTTGAAATCTTCCTAATATTCATATTAAAGGCTCCTGATACAACAATCTTTTATTAGCACTGATAGCGCGGTTATGCATTCGTATGAAATTTTCGGAAGAAATTTGAGTTTTTAGGCAAAGTATTAAAAAATTTATGAAGTTATGTTAGGACCATAGACTTCTGATGAATTTTCCTGTAGTATAGGGGTAAAGAACTATTTTCTGTATTTTTTACTTGAAAATGTTAGGCTCAATCGTTTCGGAAGATACGGACTTGTCAATTTTCATCGATTTTCTTCAATAACTTGAAAACTTTTAACTTGAAAATTAAAAAAAAATCATAACAATACTTTTCATTTGATATGTCACACGGTACACAGCAAAAAAATGTGCATGCCCCCACCCCTTCCCAAAAAGGAACCTTCATTTTTTAAATTCATTTATTTAACTTACACGTACGTGTTTGGGTAACAGAAATTCATAGTCTGGGCAGTTATAATTTCACAATGGGCCCTTTAGTTTCTTAATGACGCATTCGAACAAAAAACGTTTCAAAAACTGTGTTTATAAATTTTGATTATTGAATGTTTTCAATTTAATCCTTTTTATGCAGGAAAAATCGGTCTTGGGACTCAAATCGTTACTGATAGGGGAAAGCGAATTCGACTTGCCTTTAGCAGGAAATAATATACTGCGCATAAGATTTAGTTGATTAAATTGTCAATTATCAGAGATTAAGTATATTAAATGCAGCCAAGCGGGTTTGAAATAATAAAAAATGTAAACGAAATTTTAAAATTGCAACCTGGATTTATAACCGATTATATCACATTAAATAGGATCGTCTGATATCGAGTGCAACATTTTTAATGAAAAACTGTTGTTAAAATTTTCGTTTTGCTTTCAGTTCTTTTGATAGGTAAACACTCATAACGCTCAGAAATTAAAAATACATACTACAAAGAAGTTCCAACTTTGTTGTTAAATTTCTTTCGTTTTGATTGTAAAGTTTAATTTATCAGATAAAAATAAATAATCGGCTGAAGTGTCTATCATTAGCAATCTGATTATCAGATTTTATATCGCGCATTCGATTGTTGTTTTCGCAAATGAAACGTAAGACTGAACCAATAAATATATATTTACATTTGTATTATTTGTGCTAATTCCAAAGATTTCCGTACAGACATAAATAGAATGTGTGATCTGAGAAAGTCACCACGAAATGACGCATCCAGTTCATTCAGTTGTGATTTAACGATCGCGGAATTCACATCGCGCAAAGTGTAATTAGTCAATTTTTTCTATGTACGAGTATTTTCAAAGTTTTGCGGTTTTTTATATTATTGTGATTTATGTGAATATATTTTATTGTAATATTGATTTCTTTTAAGAGTAAATATTTGTGATTTGTTGGTAGTTTTATTCAAATCAAATTTGGTTCGTAATTTCAAGAGCCAACTAAGGAATTATTTGTGGACAGATTTTTTTTAAATATTTCATTTAAGACACGTAAGGGAAGTCTTAATTGTATGTGCTAACAGTCACGTAACTGCTTCAAATTGAATTTGATAACAGAATTTTTCTTTGTTGTTCTTGATCGAGTATTGTGTAAATGCCTCATCATTTATTGGGTATCTTTGAAATATTTCCCATTAATTTTGTTGATAAAATGCTGAACGACGGATTGAAAGGTGGTTTTAATTTGTCTTTTATTGAGTTCTTCTACGAGTCATAATGAAAGGTTAACATAGTTTTGATGATAATCAGCCTGAAGTGAACGTAAATTATGAGTAATAAATCGATCACATGATTCTTCTTCTTCTTTGTAGCACTACAGCCCCTCTCGGGCCTTCGCTTAGAGATAGTTAGAGTATCTCATTTTCATGACCGTATTGATTTTTTTGGAAGTTGATTTGGTCAGTACCATGCTCCCGTGTGTCTGCTCAGCTATGATATGATCTGATTAAATCAGTACATATCACCACTGAGTGAACACTCGTAGTCTGTCCGAAAAATCCCCTGAACTAAATCACGTTGTTCGCCAACGAGATTTGAACCTGGGACCTTCGGCTTATGCGTCTCATGCTCTAACCCCTAGACCACAGCCTAGCCTTGAAATACGTGAGATGTAGATTTCATTCCGTGAATCTGCCGGTACTATAGAATGTGCATAGGTGAACAGCAACGCGGTTGTCACCAACGTATAAACACAGCAGACTTATCCACATCAGCATTTTTAGGACAAATGATAACCAACTTCAAATGCATTTAAGACGATGAAATAAATTTTATGAAATCGATTAGTTATGTTTCGTTAACAAGTGGAAGCTGATTCCATAAAATTTATTTCATTCCTCTTTTGATGTCGATTATCTTTTCCTTTTCAACTGAATCAGTGCCAGAATCGTGAAACTCGACATTACCTAACGTGATTTGAGCTTTACCGTAATTTGATATGAGACCTAATGGCATATAAATCAAACGCTTTAGTATAATCCGAATTGTTTTATCCACCTTGTTCAAAAGTTATGGGGAGAGTGCTCTTACTAGAAGGGCTTCAAACGGTTTGAAACAATGATTCTGATGAATGAATCGATGAGTTGAATTATACATCCATTTCCTCTATAAAAAATCGGTCAAATATATCCGAAAGATCGGGAGTTTGTAATATTTGGCCATCTAGGATGCTGCATAGTAATCCCCGCAATTCCTTCATACAGCGAAACCGCATCATCACTAGCAGCAACGATTGTCGTGAACAAGTGAATAATGCGAAGGAATGTTTTCAACTCGCGACGAATGGTCGTTACATGGAGGGAATTTTTAGAGTATTGACATCAATATATGGTAGGAGGACATTTAAATATAATCCCAACATTAAAGTAAAGATAAAACTGTTGTAGTCAATTATTTTGTATATCTCATATCCGCAGGCCAATTCTCTTTTATTTCTAAAAGCCACCGGGCCTTGGTTGTTTGGGTGAGCAGACGCGTTTCGACTTCCTTGAGTAATCATTAGTGTCACACTGAACACCCAAACATGCAAGGCTCGACGGCTTTTCAAGATAAAAACGATAAAATTGTTATGTATATATATATATATATATATATATATATATATATATATATATATATATATATATATATATATATATATATATATAACTTTTTTGTAGTACTCCCATTCCTTGCTACTCTCTCCTTTCAACTAACACTTAATCCGTTCTCCTTAATTTTTTTTTAATATCTCCATTCCCTACCACTCTCTTAATCACTCTTTCTTCGTCGCACAACGCTCGTGCAATCTGCATTCACTATTGCCTAATTATCGCTTTAAAACAATACGTCAATGAATCCACTTTTACCTCGTATAGGCACAATATCATGTCCGAAGTGGGTGTGACGTGCGGTATGATTCGCAATAAATTGATTTGGGAAAGACCAAAAAGCATCCAGATTTTGGCCCCTAAAAGCCATTTATTGCAAGGAGCAGTTCTTTTGCAAAGTAAATTGCTTGAACCCGTAATATTCCGGGAAAATAATTGTCTTGGGGTCGTGTTTTTTTTATAAGACCTCCATTCCTTACCACTCTCTCCATCACTCTTTCTTCGTCGCACAACGCTAGTGCAATCTGCATTCACATTACGTCGCTTCGTCCGTTGTGCCACCCAGGCAATATTGAATATATCGGTATAAGGGCACACAACATAATCTGAATTAATCGTTTCATGAATATCTAGTCCAATTCATGTTCAGCTCTCAGAGATATAAAAAATGTATATAATACGACGCAATAAAAAAAACCCCGAGTAATTGTCTTTTTAAGTATGTCGCCGATAGGGTCAAAAAATGGCCTGAGATACTGGGTTGAAAAGATCTTCAAATCCACGCTTCAATCAGTGTTCATTAAATTGACCTGTAGTGATAGGAGTGGATAACATTTTTTTTTTCTTCATTCCGTCAAATATCCACTATTTACAAATTTCATGCAGTATGCTAAGATGCGTAAAATTTCCGTTTTGTTTTCGAACTTGCACTTCATGCACGCATAATGTAAGTTAATAATTACATGCCCTTTAATTTATACCATATTGAATCGTGATATCACCTTAAGTATCTCCGTTCGGGGGCCCATGCAAGCAAGGATGTAATCCACAACGAAAATTTGATGAAATTCGCCAACCGAATAATTGTAGCCCCCACTTTAATTAAGCTTGTTGTGATGTTGAACAATTGAAGAATAAACTTGCCTATCCGCTTGTCCTGTGCTACTTACTAATTTTAACAAAGCCGGTACGGCTTCTGTAGACAATTGTTCCAGCAACGAAAGGAAAAAACCTCTAAACATAATATGTGAGCAGTGTATTTCTAAGCACGTTTGAAAGCTGAAGGTTGACACCATTAATAAATTAAGATTTTGATGAAATACAACAATGCAATACACAATTAGCACCCAATCAGAATATCAAATCGTAACAAAGTGAAAAAATGTTGGTTTTGAAAGTAACATTTGCTCACATCACTTTTACTTGTTTTTTTTTTTTTAAATTTGTCAGGAACAGTTGATTCAAGCCTAACGCCTTACAATCGACTGTTTAGCTAACCAATCAAGAAATGAAGAAACCGCGTCTTTTCTACATTCAAAATCGGATTCACACTCATCGCGGTTTTTCGCTCAAAATGTCGTCAGTCGCAACAGTAACGCAAAAAAAACGTTTAATCGCAAAACACCACTTAGAATGTTTGGCTACCGGTGTATGGGAAATCACAAAATTTTAACAGTTTATTTTGTATAATGATTGGACATGGTAAAAGTTCCGTAAATTATTTCAGGTTTACTATTTAGCTTGAAATTTGTGATGTGTCATTTCAACGGGAGTTATTTTTATGTCGATTAAATTATATACTTGATCGTCGTATTTATATTTGAACCTTGTCACATTTCAAATATTTTATTGAGTAAACTCAGATAACAGCTATAGCTATATCACGTTTTTTACTCTAGTTTAACGTGAAACTCAGTAGGAATGTTTCACATATATGTGCATGTACGAGGTAAAAGTGGATTCACTCACGTATTGTTTTAAAGCGAAAATTAGATAATAGTTTATTATTGCTTTACAATTTCAAGTGTAGCACAAAATACAAGTGAGCAGAACAGATAACGGGAAAACATGGCTACTATCAAAAATGCGTTGCTAGTGGAGCGACACTGAATGTTATCGTTGATGGCGGGTGCGAAATCACGGATGTCCGATGGGATTAGCAATGGCCAACTGCTGCCCTTGAAAGTAGCCGCGGGCCCCGCTAATGTATGATTTACGTTCCGATCGTATTCCTTACACTCGCACTGCTACAAACCCTTCTGTGCCGCTAGCGATTCCTTCTTGATCGCAAAAACATTTTCTTCTGCCAAAATCTTCCAAATCTTGCGCGCCTGATTGTGTGAATTCTTTTTTTCCCCGTGTTTCTGCTGCTTCCGCTTGTTTTCATTTTCCCACTTTTGTCACTCCGGGTATACATTACATTTAAGTCAACTGAAACGCACATCGCAAACAGCAAGGCACCACCACATCCATCAGCAACTGGTTGCGACTGGAAAATTAGTGTTGCCGGTAACTATTGTTGATGGATGTTTGGATGATAAATGTGATAAATGTGTCAGGCGCGTTGGGAGTGATGGTGATGGTAGAGGTTAATTCCGTTCGTTTCTTTTGAGTGCATCGGAACATGCAATTAGTTTCCTTCCATAATTTACAATTCATAATATTACTAATAAAGAGGAGGGAGTTTGATTTCTGAGGTATTTATTGCCCTTGTTCTCATAAAGACCTACTCGTACCTCGGTGATTTTTTTCCAGATTTTTAGGCTTAAAGGTATCCAATCGTGAGGGGGAGACATATATTTTTCTTACTTTTTGCATATTGTAATTTTTTAAAACTTGCTTTATATTTTTATAAAATTTATAACGATTGAATCAATAAAGCGCTTTGGAATTTGAAAGCAAGCTGATGGCTCACGCGAGCTTGCCATAAGATGCAAATTTCGCCTGGAGGGCTTGTTACCACTTACTTGGCTTCGATTATAACACATTAACAGGGCTGCTGCAATTTGCATCTCTCACATAACGAAGTGGATGTAACACGTACGTAAGGTAAAAGCTCCGAACAAGGAGCTCTTACTACTCAATATATGACCACATGTAGGCCGACTTTTGTTTAGCAATTACAGGTTGTGTGTATGTGTCTGTGAAAAATGTGTCTCCTTTCGCGATTGGCTACCTTTGAAACGAAAAATCTGAAAAAAATCATGGATGGCCTTTATGCTTAAAAGGGCAACAAATACCTACAAATTAAAATTGGGTCAACTTTTCAGTAATACGTGAATTTTAAATTTTGTAGTAAGCGACGAGCATACACGGATAAATTGTACGAAAAAGAAAAACAGATTTAAATTCATTGAAATTAGCCAAATTTGCCTGGCCATCGTAATTTGCATTGTATTTCGCATTTAAGTGTGCTCGAAATTCCGTATAAACGACGTTAGTTCCTGCACTGGACGTGTGTCGTGGCCTCGTGCTAATCTTCTGGTAGTGCTATTGGCGACGATGAATGAGTGTTGATACTCTTGCGCCACCTTATTTAGGGTTCGGCCACATTGCGATTTTACTGTCGTAACCAGCGATTTTTGAACGCAAATATGAACACACTGCGACAAGATTTGCAAAGGAACTTCAGGCATGCGCAGAACTAATATGCTCATTTGAAGGTATGTCTTTGCCAGGAATAAATGCGCTGACTCATTTGTGCGCTATGCAAGAAACTTCCATGCACGTCAACGTCAAATGTACAAATGATGTGCGCCTGCGCGAGTATCACAAAAACTTCCTACTTAACTTGTTTTAGGAGAAATCGCAAATTCCTGCGACTGCCGACCTGGCCAAAATTGTCGAAAATCGCAGTGTGTGCGCTTCCATTTAACCATGTGTAACTTGCGACAGTAGTGCGACTATATAGTCGTAGTCTGATCCATCCGTTAATTATCTGGTACAGTATCAAAATATCGTTAGCGAAGTGATATCAAACTAACACTCGAGCCTTGTGAGAATAAGTTGAGGGCTTATTAAATTGAAAGCGTAACATCTTATTGAGCGATCAAGTTTTAGTTAATACAATTGAGTGCAGACTCAACCAAACTTTTGACAAAGTAGCAACTTATCCAACTTAAAGGTAAAGCGTAACACGATTGTTCAAAGAGCGTCTTCATGATGAGATAAATAGATATTTTATCGTTTTTTTGCGTACATACGTTTTTAGCATGATAAGAAGGTATATAGCTTGACAACGGCGCTATAGTCAAACAACCGAACTGGCAACTCGGCATCAACTCATATTTCTCAATGTGGACATTTAATGCTTGTTTCAGTATCACTTCAAACACTCTGCTGATGTTAGGCAGTAAGCTGATTGGGCGAATGATTTTAGGGCTCAAAAATGTCTTTCCTTTCTTCAAGATCGGAAATAGCTTGGTCACTGATTTATGAAATATGAATTGTTTAACATGTTGTTGAACAATATGCAATACTTTCTAATAGCAACCTCAGGCAAATGTCATAGTACTATACTGAGAATATCGTGAAGGCCACATGATTTTTTGTTATTTATCCTGCCAAATATGAAACACAAGTCTTCATAGCTGACAAAATAATCAAGAAGATTTCCGCTCGGTATGAGGTGAAGAATGGATTCGCCGTTCAGGCTTGATTTGAAATCGGAAACTTATGCTTCAACGACTTCTGAAAGTATTTTTAATTCAAACGTAAGATCCTCTTTCGTGATGAACACCAAGACCATTTTATCTGCTCTTATTTCTCGAGCGCCGTAAAGCATCTAAGAATATGCTGGTTACTTTGTTTATTACGATAATCGGGTTTTGTGCTCAGTTAATTAGTTCGTAGTGAGGGTGTTGTTCTTTGCAAGTCCTGTGGATGTACGAGTATTTTACTCAGACAAAAAATTAGTCAATCATTTATATTTATAACTATTTTAATCCAACCAATCATACAAAATACATGACTAACCATTATAGTGTAGTGTGGTCCTTGCGCTGGCGGAAAGAACACGCCCTACGACACCGCAGAAGCTAGCTGCCAGCACCTGTACGTGTCAACAGGTGATACCAATCCAGTCTACAGCTCGCTGAGGCAGCAAAACATCGCTGCAATTTTTGTTCATAAAATCTAAAGGGACCCATTAGTTTGTCATTAACTTATATTCGATTGTGTTAGCAATAATTGCATATATCCTGAAAATTTCATAGTCTAAACTAAATTACAGTTGATTGGAAAACTTGAGCTTACAACAACAATATATAATGCTGGGGAGAAAAGCGTTTCAAAGTGGCCTGGACGCTACTGATATGTTCAGATTTGGCTTGTAATATTGATATGCCATCAAAACTGACGTAAGATAGGAAGCCATATGGTAGCAATTTGCATATGTATTAGGCGGCCTACTATTGGACAAGCTTTCGTGAGCTGTCAGCCAACTGCGGCATAAGCAAATGCTTATGTCACGTAATATATACTATTTTCCGAATGAAAACGTACGAAACGCATTCCGTACAGCACAGTACATCCCGACGAGCAAATGAAGCACATGTTTTGCACCTTCCACTGATAGCTAAGCTTTGAGAAGTAAACAAACTCCTATTCATTCACTTTGGAAGGCGATAAAACTTAACGGGTAAAAGAACTGAAATAATTTTCACTTGAATAGGAGCGCTATTGTAATATCCTCGGGCCATCTGGATTTCACTGTAGAAATCTGTCTCGAAACGTATTACAAAACCTCGAATTTTCGTTGGCACCTCCACAATTCTTCATATACCGTCATGTAAGGTAAGCAGCGAGCAAAATCGTAGTAAGCGCTGCTGCCAAAACTGAGATAGGAAGCCGTATGGTAGCAATTTGCATATGTATTAGTTGGCCTAGCATCCGTAAACTGTCCGCCAGCTGCGGCATAAGCAAATGCTTATATCGCGTATTTTCCGAATGAAAACGTACAAAACGTATTCCGTGCATGCTTAAAATTCACTTGCGTTGTCTACTGTACTCCTAAACTTTTCAAGACGAGCAGAATTTGACATTTTTTGGTTCGAGGGCGCACAGGCAGGGGAAATACATGAAAATTTTTTTACAATAAATGCTCATAGATTTTAGCCATTGCCGTTGTCAAATTTTTAGGACGCTTTGATCATTCTTAAACAAATCTCAACTTCAGGGTGCACAATCTGGACTGTTACATAATCGTCGTACAAACTGTGAATAAAACGAACTCCAAAATCACTCATTTCGAGACAAGTTTAAAATTCAATATAGTACTTAGATCCTGGAATTAGTTTTTTAAATGTTGCCAAATATATATATACAAGCAATACGTTAAATTTTATTCGCCAGATGTAAGAAAAATATTAAATTTTATTTGCTGTGTTAAAACTCGTCTCCTCACAATGAGTGGTTTTGGAGTTATCCACTTATTTACGGTTGGCATAGATTTGTTTGTTGATTACTAACTTAATATGATAGTTGATTCCGCGATTGATAAAAATATTTTAATTTAGTTTGCAACATATTGACCAATTTATTTACGCCGTACGTTGCAACTTCGAAATAATATATACACATTTATAGCAACATTTTACATAATTGTAATTTCGTAGCATACTTGAAACTTGACATTCCATGACATCATACTGTAAGTCGAATTTTATATTCGGTATACAAGTAAATTGAAAATATATTTAACAATCAGCTCCAGCATAAAATAATTATCTTCGTAGGAAAGCTCAACATACTTCAGAAGCAAGAAGACTCTGATCATAACGCTGCATAAAAATATACTTCTTCTGACTAACAAACAAACAAAAATAACCTAAGTCCACCAACAAATATCTTCCATATTATTTGTTTAAAAAATAAATCGTTTTCCTTTCTACAAATGATTTAAATATCATAAAATTAATGTTCGGCAATTTTTCGCATTTATAACTGTGTATGCTTCGAGACTTGTACTATCGAAAGTATGAAGTTAGTCGTTTCAAATCAATTAATTTTCATTCGTTTCAAAATAAACATTTTTTTTCCAATTTCAAATTATACTATTGTTGTTTTGTCATATAGCATTCCGCAATTTTGACAATCAAATTTTTAAAAATAAATCACTATTCATCAAAGAAAATCAAACTATGTACATTGTGTAAATGATTGTGTTTCTATAAAATATAAAAATAAAAATATATATATTATGTATTGATATTTCACATTACGAATGTTTAGGAAAAGAAAACAAACACAAAAATATATGTATATAAGCGCGTTCTATAAGAATTTCCCTATTAGGAATCTTCATTTCAATTATCTACTAATGCAAATTAAATATTGGTTTGCTTCTTTCATTGACTGATTTTGTCGTGTGTGTTTGTAACGTATAACTAACGCTAAACAAGTCTCTAATTTCTCTACATTCTAACTAACGATTCCTTCGATACAATATAAATTTCTAACTAAGATATTCTACTAAAAGTAATAGTATTTTTTTTCTACAGTTTTATAATAATTTTGTATTAATATAATAAAAAGCGTAAAGCGGACATGAAATATAATTGATTGTATGTGCGAGCGTTTGTTCAACTAACGATCGTTAATTTTATAAATACAAATTTAAAATAAAAAATAAATTATCATTTAACAAACACTTTCACGTGATTTTTGTTACGACTTCATACTTTTCTTCTTTTATAGTGATTAAGATGATATTTAAGTCTCGAATGCAATTTAAGCTTGTGTATGCTTTTTTCGTATAGTTTAAGCATTCGTAGGTTAAGTAATAAAGAATAGTTGTTCTATGTACTTATCTGTGTGTTTGCTTCTCAGCATATGAACTATTATTTATGTGTTTGTTGTTTTTGTGTTCCTGTAGCGCAATAAAGCGCCCACTTTGTAGGTTTTGATATTTCTATAGAATTGAACTATTGTTTACTTACGGATTTACTTGTTATGTATTACTGCCCCCTAAGATAACATCGTTTTAACTTAAATTTAAGTATGCGTGTGTTTTGACGATTTTTTTGTATTTGTTGGAATATGATGCCATTCTTATTAATATGGCCGGGCGCGACGAGTTCAATATGTTGTCTAAACACTTTTCAGGCTAATCAGCTATCTTGTTTCTAATATCCGATCTGTGATGTTTAATAAGTGTCAGAGTTCTATCAACAAAGTTTCTTACCCTCATTGAAAACCTTTTGCTGATTCTAAAGAAAAACCTATAGACAACAAATTAATAAGTGTGAGGACTCATCGTGTCCAAGACAACTTGAATTGCACACAATTATTCAATCACAATCCATTTTACAGCCATCCACCCTTCCGTCCGAAGAAGAGGGAACTGATCGATCCAACAAATGATTGTGTCATCGATTGTGTTGCTACTTTATCTTCGTTTCGTTGTTGTTGTTGCTGTTGTGACTGCTGCGGTGCGGTTCCAGGATTCTTCATCGATGCATTACCATCCACTCGACCTAAATCAGGCCTGACTCGTCCACCTACCGTACCTAAATCGTGACGTTGTCCACCCATACCATTCTTTAGGTTGCGACGTGACTTTTGTCGTTGCATTTGCTTCACTCGAATATCAACAGGATTTGGAACTATTTGTGATGATGAAGATGCTGAAGCTCCTGCATTCAGCCCATCCTTCTTTGATGTTGTTGTTATTGGTGGAGTATGCGTACTATCATCACTATCAATATCGCTTGATTGCAACGAACTGGGTAAGTCACTATCAATAAAGCTTTTCAGACTGTCATTCGATATGCCCTTGTGTAAACCGCCGTACGCGCCGAGTGAACTGCTGCTGGACGACAGGTTCTTCAGACTTGTCAATTGTGCCATTGGACTAACACTTCGACTTGCAATGCCACTGGATAATTGTGACATTGCATTTGGTTGTGATCCAATAATATTCTCTAATCCAACGCTTTCTACCTTTTCGAGCAGTCGCAGGGATCGTAATGCACGTTTTTCTAAGCGGGAAAGCATGATTTTTTGTTGTTTGGGATGATTGCGTTGCGGTCGTTCAACTTCACCTAAAAGTTTTCGACGAATCAAATCAGCACCAGACGAGAGTATACCAAACAACGGTTCTGGCGACTGAGAACGTGTTGGTGAGCCCTCTGCGAATAGAAACAACAAGATTTATTAATTTAATTACTAAATTAGATTTTGATTTATGTGCAGAAAATTTCAAATCTATTCAAAAATGTTAGAGATCATCCTAGCTATTGAGGTGAGGAGAAGTGGCTAACAGACTAGATATGAGATCGGGGCAATAATATCTGAACAGAACATCTGTTGCGAAACAATATTTGTATATCTGAAATTATCTTTTCATAGGTTGAATTTTGTAATTTCAGTATTCATGGGTTAGTATCTAATTCACCCAAAGATTGCTGCAATTGAGTGTTAAACGATAAGATTACAGTTTGCGCCAACAAAAAATACTATTTGTTCATGCTATTCATCCAAATTAAGTGTGGCAACAATTGAAAGATCTAAACGGCTGTTTTCGCTGGTGACAGTAATCCCACATCTAATTTGATATAGTTTCAATTCAAGGTGAGGATAGCTAGGGGATCACTAACAGAAAGGCTATCAGCTGAGGAACGGAGAGTGTCGTACCGGTAAATTGCTGGCGGGCGAGAAAATGTTAAAGGTGAACAGTCAACGTTGGACGGACAATGATGTAAGTGACTGTAGAGAGAGTACCTTCAATGACCACAAAGAGGAAAATTACTGTAGTAACAGTGAGATAAAAGTGAGTACTCTGTAGACTATATGCTGTATATTTGAATTTATAGTTTGGAGTATTGAATGGTAGAAACAAAGGAAATCGTTAATAGCGGAATGTAAAATGTATATTTTCTATTTATAGACATTAGCGTTTCACGACTAAACTATTCCTTTTGACGGGGCAATTGATTTTCTGGTAATTTTTACTTTGCTACATAGTAACAACCGTTAATTAATATTTATTTTACATAAATAGGGTGGGCAAGTTTTTTTTTCAAATGTAATAAAATTAACAAAAATCTAATTTTTTCTTATATTTTGGCTTTCTTCGCAAGACCAAACCTTCCCGTTAGTTATGAAACACAGTTTCATTCATATGGCTGCCACGGCTGGCGTGACAATAGGCTATCCTCTCAACCCAATTTTCCAAGACATTATTGATGATTTCGGGCCCTATCTGAGCAATGGTTTGTTGGACATTCAATTTCAGTGCTTGAATCGTTTGTGGATTTTCCGCATAACATCGCCCTATAAAAGGAAGTTCAACGGTGTCAAATCGCAGCTTCGAGGCGGCCAATTGAAATCGCCAAGGCGCCTGATTACACGATTTCCGAATTTTATGCGCAAAAGATCGATTGTTCAAGAGCTGTATGGCATGGCTCACCATCCTGATGAAACCAAAATCAGTCAAGTCCAAATCTTCAATCTCCGGCCACAAAAAGTCAGTTATCATGCCTCCGTAGTGCACCCCGTTGACCGAAACAGCATTTCTAGCCTCATTTTCAAAGAAAAACGATGATACCACCACTCCAGAATCCACACCATATTGTCACTCGTTGAGGATGCATTGGCTTCTCGACAATCACGTGTGGGATTTCCGATCAGTGGTTTTGTTTGTCCACATAGCCGCCGAGATGAAAATGTGCCTCATCAAAAAAGATGATTTTTTTTAGGCAAATCGGCATCCAGTTCGATTTCAATATTTTCAAACGTTGTTCAAGCGTAAATCGAATCATTTCGTTCCGCGAAAGGTTAACACTGACTCACTAACATAATTTTGAGCAGGAAACTGCTGTCAGTGTCTAAATAACATGTGATTTAAAAAGAAACTACTATATTGCCCACCTAGCAAAATAAATATTATAATTTGGGGTTATCTATCTGGCGTTTACTGCACAGTTCCAGATTCCAGAAGAAACAAGTTATGAACACAAAAGCCACAAGTCAAGCGTTAAATAAAAGCCACTCGGGAAATTTTATTCCAAATGAGCAACAGCTCAGATATAAATCAAATGTAGAATTTTCGATTTGAGACAGTTGTCGAAGAAGAGGGCGCATTGAATTTACTATTGTACGTAGAGAGGTTAAGAAGTTTCTGAATAGGCGGGGTTGCCAGCTGGTGAGATTTTCATTAAGGAAGGCATTGATTAAGCAAACTGTTGTTAGTATATATACCAAATTTCAGATTAATCCGCTTATTAACGTTTGACTTTTTAACGAGCAAACAAGTCAATTCGGAAGCAACTAGCCTTTTATGGACAAAATTGAATATTGCGCCGTGATAAAGTTCCTCACCAAACAAGGAAAGACACATCAGATAATTTTTTAAGAGATGTTAGCTGTCCTTGTAAAACTACGATTGATCATTGGAACCGCCTTTTCGAGCAGGGGTGGGATTCAATTGTAGACGACACTCAACTTGGACGGCCAGTTGAGGGGATACGGCGCCAGGAATAATCGAATGAGAAAAACTTGTACTGGAAGATGGCCGACTAAAAAGGAAAAACTTGCAGCAATTATTAGAGTATCTGAATCAACCATTCTAAACAACTTACATCTTGGGATGACTAAAGTTTGTACAAGCTGAGTCCCGAGAATGCTTACACCACTATAAAAACACAAGAGCCTCGAATGTTCCGGTGAGTTTTTGGGCCGCTATGGAGAACAGAGGGAGGAGATTATAGCTTGGATTTTTCCTGGTGATGAAACTTGGATTCAACATTATGACCCTCCTAAAAAATTCAAAGTGTCTCAATCGGCCGGAAAGAGCGTGACGACTATTGTTTCGATCGATTATAAGGAACGTGATGTCTCCCTAACAGAAATTCACTACGCTTTTTTGCTGGATTGATTAAAGGAAGTAATCAAGGATAATCGGAGAGGAAAATTGGAAAAAGGTGTGCTCTTCTTGCACGACAACGCTCCTGTGCACACAAGCCATGCTGCGACGGCTGCCATTCACCGATGCGTTACCCACCCTACAGTCCAGATCTTTCTCTAAACGACCAATATTTATTTCCGAAAATGAAGAAAAAGCTGCGTAGAAAAAAAAAACATTTATCGACGATGATAAAGTCAAGTTGGCAATTTCGGCTTTTTTTTGACATGCTTATTGAGCAAAATCATCCACTTTATTGGGGATCATTCATTATAAATCCATATTTTATTGCTAATTTCTTACGCAACAACAATTTTTATTACTTCACTCCTTCTCCGGAAAACAACCCCATCAACTTCAAGCACGTATTTCACCACCGGGAAATTTTCTAAAGTTGTAAATTTTTTTCCACACTAAATAAAGCCAGGAGAAGTGGTTGCTGCACTTATACGCAGAACCCGATCTTATTTCTCCAACCCTTAATTCGGAAATTTGGGTGTGGCTAAGACTTAAGCTACATCAGCCACCCCTGTATCTCAAGAACCAATGCAGATGGAGGCTTTTTCGAGGTGGTATATTTTATTGCTAATTTATTGCTGGCGATGTAAGCAACAAGCAGTATCTGAAACCATTCCTTGAACCCTTAACCAATCTTACTCCCTGCCCATTAAGCCTTAAGCCCACCTTATTAGGGAGCATTTATAACATATATCTATATTTTATTACCTCCTTATCTTCAGAAAACCACTCGCTCAAACCTCGCCGCGTATGTCACCCCGAGGGAATTTGCAAAAAGTCGTAAACATTTTTTTAGAATCAAAATGAAGGCAAGGGAATTTGTTGCTATCTTATTAAATTTTTTTCGTGGAATTTGTTTTAGTACTACACCTCTTCCTTGTGAAAACCTGATAATGTGGTTCAAGGCATATGTTACATTACCTACGCCCGTATCTCAGAAATCGTATGCCCCTACAAACGCTTCAAACGGAATCCACCCTTAAAGCTGACAGCCATAGCGCTCGAAAAACGAGCGATTAAAAAATCGCGCAGTTAAATGTCGGCAACTAATATTGTCAAGGCTGTTTGGCCAATCCCTGTGCATATATGCAAGGCTCTCAGACGATCGGGAATAGCCGGGTCCGCACCCTACAGCTAACAAGTTTGAGACATCTATATCCCAATGCTTTCTGCGTTGGTTTTTGAGATACGAGGGTGGCTGATGCAGCTTTAGTCTTGAGTCACATTACCCACTTTTCCGGGGGAAGGGGGGAGCAATAAGATCGAGTTCTGGGAAAAATTTTAGCAAACACTTCTTCTGGCTTTATTACATATGAAAAAAAAAAATCATTTTCTGGCATTTTCCGGGGAGTGAAATACGCGGTAAGGGTTGATGGGGTGATTTTACCGACAAGGGCTGGAGCAATACAATTTTTTGAAGCGTAATAAATTAGCAATAAAATATGCACCTATAATGACTGCTCCCTAATAAAGTGGAAGATGTAACTTAATATGGAGAAGGGGTAAACTACGCGGTAGAGGTTGAAGGGATGGTTTCGGGGTCTTGCTTGTTGCTTACATCGCCAGTAATAAACTAGCAATAAAATATGCCATCTCGAAAATCTTTCTATCTGCATTGGTTGTTGATATACAGAGGTGGCTGATGTAGCTTAAGTCTTAAGCCACATTACCCGCTTTTTCAGGAGAAGGGGAGAAGCAATGAATGTTTTTGTTGCGTAATAAATTAGCAATAAAATATAGACTTATAGTGAATGATCCTAATAAAGTGGATGATGTAGCTTTGTAGGTATTATGGTATTTTGACAATCAAGACAAATAATTTTTTTGAACGACGTAGGAAATTATATGATGGATATGTAAAATGTATTGTGTTAAGGGAGAATGGATGGAAAAGAAAAAAATAGTTCGATGTTTTATTTCAACCTCCTTTCCTGTCTATTGAGGAACTTTTTGTCCCTTCCTTGTAGAGTTATAGCAATGGAATAAAGATGAAGCAATACCAGCGGCACTTCGAGTGTTTCAAAATCGTTAAAACGAATGTAAAGCCAATCAAAGACAGACATTACAAATTGTTGTTTGTGGTGTCAGACTATCCGTTCATGCACATCAAGAGATGCGATAAAGTGATAATGCCTGGAAAATCCTTCCTGAAATAGAGAAAAATGCGTTTGAAAAATAACAACTACTAGGTTCTGCATGACATGTACTTAAGGGACGCTCGCTCACAACATCAGAATAAACTGAAATTTTTATTTGAAATTTCAGGAATATGTTTTCGGCAATGAAATAAATTATCTATTTTCGGAATCATCTAACCTATTTCACCTTTCGAATAACGAAGAAGAAAATAAGAAACCCGTGATGAGTTACATGAAAGTAAGAAGTCAGTAGAAGATTTGTGAAAAGTGGACACAGACACTTTTTCACACCAATTACAACAAAACTGTAGCAACAGAACAATTTGATGTGGTAGGAGAGTGCTCCTTCTAGAAGAGTTTATATAAACACCTTGGCTAATATAGAAATGTCAATGATGTATGCCATTCCAAAATTTTTTTTTGTAATGCGTTAATATTTATAGTAACCTATTCGTTGAAAGACGTGTAGGTCTATAATATTAAATGTTGTTGTTGTAATCGATTAACTTTGAAACGATCATAAATTTTTTTCTAAATGAAATTTGTAGTGAACATGCATCTATTAACCACTTTGTAACGGCGCTCAACGCACATGATACGACTTCGACATCCACAGCCGGCGTTCAGCTCGCATGCCATTATTATGGCTGTCGACTAGAGTCTACACTTTGCCGTACGGGTTCATTTCAGGCTGCCGACTGTAGTCGACGCTGGGCTGTGCGGATTTATCTTTGGCTATCGACTGTAGTCGAAGGCCGTTTAAGAACAAACACGATTATGAATTTTTATGAAATTGAGGGATCCCTTTCTGATTTTGTGGCAAAAACAATTTGGGAGATATTATTACACACCTTTAACCCGTCAGAAGGCGCGGCTTAAAAGTTACACGGCTGCACGTGCGAGCAAAATGCGCAAGGTTTTTCAAATGTTTTTTCTTATGTATCAATGGTGATATTTAATTGATAAAAACTTGACTATGGTACAGGGTTATCCATTTCGTAGTAGGAAAGTATAACCCTGTGTGTTTTTTTAGTTGAAGGTTTGCCATTTAGAAATATGGATCGTTTAACAGTCGAAGAACGCGTTAAAATTATTAAATTTTATTATAAAAGTGGTGATTCTACAACAACATTTAGGGCTTTACGAGCCGATTACGGTCGACATAATCGACCTACACAGCAAACAATTTCGAACACAGTGAGAAAATTTAAGAGACTGGATCGGTTATTGATATTGCAAGGCCTGTGCATCATCGCAACATTCGTTCTGCTGAAAATATCGCTGTCGTTGCTCAAAGTGTGGAGGAAGACTCGAATTTGTCGATTCCTCGACGTGCTCAACATTTGGGCTTGTCTTACGGCGGATTTGGCATTTGGATTTGCATCTCCATCTGTACAAAATCCAACTCACTCAAGAACTTAAGCCTCAAGACCATACACAATGCAGAATGTATGCGAAGTGATTGAACAACAAGCCATTGATAACGATTTTTCGAACAAAATTTTCTTTAGTGATGAGGCTCATTTTTCGCTCAGTGGTTACGTAAATAAACAGAATTGCCGCATATGGGGCTCTCAAAATCCTCAGGTGATCGCAGAAAGGCCTTTGCATCCGGAAAAAGTGACCGTTTGGTGTGCATTATGATCTGGTGGTGTTATTGGCCCGTATTTTTTTGAAAACGATCAAGGAAGAGCCGTTACAGTCAATTCTGACCGCTATGGACGGATGTTAACCGATTATTTTTGGAGAGAAAGTGAAGATTATGATCTGGAGAACATGTGGTTCCAACAGGACGGAGCCACAAGCCACACAATACAGGCTAATCGAGCACTTTTGCAAGAGAAATTTCCAGGACGCGTAATTTCGAGATTGAGTGATATCAAGATCCTGCGTAAGCCCGCAAGATCCTGCGTAAGCCCGCAAGATCCTGCGACCTAACACCTTTGGATTTCTTTTTCTGGGGCTATGCGAAAGATCGTGTTTACGCGAACAATCCTCAAAATCTTGAGCAATTGAAAACCAATATTCGTGAAGTTATGGCCGAGATATTGCCGGAAATGTGCCGAAAAGTCATTGAAAATTACCTCGAAAGGATTGAGGCCTGTAAGAGGTCCCGTGGAGGACATTTGAATGATGTTATGTTGCACGTATAATGGCAATTTTTATATTGAATAAAAAATTTCGTTTCCATCTGAATATTTTATGTGTTTTCTTTAGCTTTACTTTCCCCAGCGTAAAATGGATAACCCTATATATTATAAATTTCATTTCAGTATATTAAGCAGTTTATTAAATGTGATTTTCTGCAACAAAGAAAATGTTCTAAATATGCTTCAATTTTCGGCAGACTTTACCGCACACAGCCTCACAGCCTACCTTCTCACTAGTCAGAACTAAGTTCAAGGTCTTGTTGAACTAAGTTCAGAACTAAGTTCAAGGTCTTGTTGAAGAAGGTCCTAGTGAAAAAATTACCAACAGGCCTTGAACTCTCAAATAATAAGGAATGTATCATTTTGAGGTCATGATCAACTCCATTGGATCTTTCATTGAGGGAACTTCTAGGTCATAGAAAACACAGGGTTAGCTTTATTAATAGATAAAAATTGAAACCCTTTCGCAGAACGGGAAGGAACAGCGAAACATGCATTGAACCTACATTTGCATGTCCTAAGAATATATTAGAGTACATAAGCCTGATACATATACAGGAAGAAGGGGAGTGCCTATAAGATTTACACACAATGACTACGGGAGGTTTTTTTTTTTACAAACCCAAATTTTTATAACGTATCTTATTATTTTATCATTTATTTGATCACGTCTTGGAAAATATGAGATTAAAAGGATAACCACATTATTGCACGCTCGATTTATATGGATTTTTCGAATAATTTCTGAGAGGCAAATATAAAGAAATGAAGAAAGGTGCAGATCGCTCTAGAGTTATGCTATGAATAATGAGTAATGGTGAGCATGTTAGTGAATGAAGGTTTAAAAAAATACTTCAGTATTCCTCGCCAGAAGCTAAATGGGCTACGATCAAAAGATTAGCGACTGTTTGACTTAAGAAGAACCCTTGTTTTGCAAGGAATCTACGAAGCACTAATATGATTACGGATGGATTTAAATACTCATTGAAGAGTAGCTTTGCGTTCTAAAATGCGGTGGATTTGTTTATTGAAAAATCCGGTTATGATGCGGGCCTCTATGCAAACCACCTTTCAAATCTAGCTGGAAGATCTGTAAAGACAGCTTTTAATTAATTATGTAGTCTATAGCCATAGAAAGATCTTTTCACCAAAAGAAATTCATACGAACCGCCATACTGAATATCAAAGGGGCTTTGACAGCAGTAACGTTGAGACTATTATCAGACCCGTAATTCGCTGTCGAATGATTAAAATCTTAACGCATCAAAATTGCTATAAAGTTAAAAAAATTAAAATGAGGAAATTCTAAAGAGGATTAATTGCATCCTTTTATTGTGTTCTGATTTTCAACGAAATATTAGAAGAACGAGTAGCAGGAAATTTATAGGGGCAGAATATGCCGATGAAAACTACTTTGGATTGGAGTTACAAACGTAAGTTAAGGTGACTATATATAAGAACGCAAGAACCACCCCGACAGTGGAGTCTCAGACCTCAAGTTTTATGGATGAGATAATTTATACTATCACAGGAGTTGATGGGTTTAACAATCGATGGCTGTTGCTTTATTTAAAACCCTAATTGATCGTACGTTTTCCTTCGAGGACCTTAAAATCAAAATATCCGAACAACAAATTTCCGCATACTTTACGGCCAATTACACACTGATCATAGGAGATAGAAGGCAAGAACACTTTCTTCCAGTATCTAGCTTATTTCATATTTCTTATACAGCGGTGATAGTTGAAGCTCTACTTGGTCGGGTTTGTCTGCCAAAGTATGATAAACGCGTGCCATGGAGGAGGTAAAGTTGATTGAAGAAAACTAAAAATGGAACTTTCGGACCTGTTCAATCGAAGAAGTACTGTGAGTTATTGAGTTTGGTTAAAGTGCTTGTCATGTCGGACTGGATTTATGAACTGCTAACGGTCCATTTTCAAAATAAAAAAAGAAATAAGATTGTTATTTTTTATCAAACAGCATGTTTTCGTGGCATAAAAGCGAACAAGAATCATTGATTTCATGCTTGAACCCACAGAAAAAGGATAGTTTGAGGTTGTGTCGAATTAGGTGTGGCTGTCTCACCCTCCTTCAAGTATCGTTGGCACCAAGAACACCTATTCTGTGCACCTGTCTTCCGTATTTAGTTTAAATAAAAATTCTCTACAAACTTGTTTGGTTCATTTACTGTGTTTGGCGGTGCTTTGTGTGATTATTTCTTCGCCAAGTTTATGCCCATTTAACCTTCACATAATAGTTTATTTTGTGCAAAATGAGTGCTAGCGATACCCATGTATATTTTCAGTCAAAGAATAAGGATTCTGAGGGTTTCTATGCTACTGCGTCGGACTTGTAATAACATTTGTAGCTTCTGTCTGCCCCACCTCTGTGAAAGGCTAACGGTATCTGGGATCAATAGAACACCCTGTTCTAGTTACATCTTTCGTTGGGAACTCCTGAAGAATTATTTGATGATTTGTCCCCCGACTGAAACAAGCATCTTTTGCATAGAATGCTGATTGAACAGCTGTTAAGCGGGTTTATTCACGTGATAAGAAACGCCATACACTCGCAGCAAAGTGATTGACAGCCTCAAAAAAGGGCATCTCGCCCCAAGTTTTTCAATCCAAAACTACAGTCATTTCACCTTCTAGTGGGAATTATCTGATTTATATCTACGCCGGTTTTCCTGAAGACCATAGAAATTTTTCTCGCACTGAGAGTAGTATACACTTCCAAAAAAGAAGCCGATATCACCTTCAGTTTACACGAATGCAGAAGTTTTTAATTTACTTCTACGATTGATACTTGAGTTTGATCACCGATCGCAAATCTTGCATCTAGGATAACCCACTTCACATTTTTTGCATCTGTAACACGATAAATTACGCCTTTTTGTTTTTTAGAATTTCGATTACGATGTAATTGCTAATGAAACTAAGGAAAATAATAACGGATACTTAAGCCTAGACGAAGTCGACTCCTTTGTGTTCAAACACATAGATCGAATTTCAATATGCGCTGAGCGCACTGCGTGGGCAACCAGAAAAGTTGCACAAGGGAAAATTTGAGATTCCTTTGAAATGACCAAATTCTTGGCTGGTGAAGTGGTCCGATTGCCAAAAACGACTAACAAATTATTTTTAAACTGCATCTTCGAACAAAAAGGAACCGCCTCACCAACTTTACGAAGCGCTGTTCTGAGCAATTTCCACATGATGCATTTAGAATTCGTCCAGTTACTTACTCGTGTCTTCTGGTTCAGAATCGTTACTAATGACCAATTAACAACAATTTCCAGTGCCGTCATGAAGATTCTTGACAAGATTTTTGTCAGGTATGATGTTGAAAGTAGTGTTTTTGAAAATGCATCAACTTTACTAGACGGAGTTCCAAAATTTTGGTGGTAAAGATCCTTAAACACAACAGTGCTATATATAGTATCCAGATTCTTAAGACTGCCTTGCAAACGATAAGCACTTCCCCAAAATTCTTATAGCACAAACGGCATACGAGATTTAATAAAAAATATGCGACTAGATCAGCAGATGATAAGATCCGATAGCAGATATCGTTATTTATTGATTAACTGCGCGGTTTTTAGTTAGGTGTGAAGCTAGCAACGCGAAGCGGATTCCCAACAAACCAAATGGAGCAGGGCAGTTCAAAATATTTGCAGCCCCATTATTTTTCATCTGAGCTCGGTGTGTTACTCCGTATTTATTCAAAAACTGTCTAGCTAACGGGTCATGGTTTTCTTCGGTCAATTACTACTTTTCCGCCTTAATCTTCTCAATTCAATTTATCAATAGAAGCCCCAGAATGGCAAATTTAAGCGCCACGTTTATCAAGTTCGTCCTCATTTAACAGACGAAGTCTACACCTCTTACATCGAACAATCAGGTCCTCACCAAAATAGTACCCCGAGGTATATACATGCGAACCCGGTTCCCTCAACTGACGCAAATACAGACAGATAAAGTCTCCAGGCAGCGAGAAGCTAAAAACGAAGGGGCGAACGCTGAAGCCTCGACCAATTGGAATCCAAACCTGCGGGGATTCTAAAAAACCTCTAACATTTTATCGGATGAAGATTAATACCATCGTAAATCGTATTCAATAGCATTAAATATATACTCGTAACAGAGTATCCTCAGAAATGATTTTCATTGTTTTCAATATGAGCAATAATGAACACACAATTCTATGCTAGTCAAAACAAAATACGGGCCACCATATTTTTTAGCATTGTAATGGTCCTATCAAATTTGGGGGTGATAAATGACAGAATCATATAAATAGAATATTTTTAAAGGTGAATACCACAAACCTTTTTTTATTGCAAAAAATACATTTTATTGATGTTAAAATAAGTAAGTGGCCCTTGTTTTGTTTTGAGTTGTATAGAAACTAATAATAAAAAACTCAACAAACTTACCGGGACTATTGCATGGTGTCACAGTTGGTGAATAATTCGGTCCGGCTGGTGTATTCATAGCACTTGGTGTAATCGCTTTAATTCCACGTTCATTCAACAACGACGCTAATCCCATATTTACAGAGTAAGTAGAACAGGAATTCCTCCGCGACATTCCGGATGGAGGTGTTGGCGGACATCTAGAAACAGAAAGAATTCGACATTACATATACATTCCACTCCAAGCATTTAGATTTCCAAACTTACGTTGACTGTCTCGACGTTGAATTCGATGCTACCTTTGACGACGCCACCGATAGTCCTAACAAAGCTGCTGTACCATCATCCGGATGCATTACCATACTATTTGTATATGTGTATATACAACCAGATGGTTGGAATTGTTTACCAGGATTGTCATCAATATCTTCTTCAACATCTGACAGAGTATACATTTGCATTCCAAGCTCTTCAAGGCCACGACCACCACGAACTGTCACACCGGGACGTTCCTCAAGCAATCCACTTAAATTTGGTTGTGCAAGACGCGACCAATGATGAAGTGTTTGTGATCCCTCCATTGGTTTGACGATTTGTAATCGTTCTGGAAGACGCCATTGACTCGACGGGCCGTGTCCTAATGCACCGCTAGCTGATGATGATCCTGTTGACATAATACTGTCGGGAGTTCGGAAGCCCAATGGGGCTTGTTGTGGATTTTCATCGTATGTGTACGTGCCAGCTGGGGCATGTGCTAACATTGTGCGACGCACTAATACTTCCGCGGGGGTTAGACGTTTCAGTGCAGCCTCCAAATCCTTGGCCCCAGGTGCCCCTGGTATCCCGGCAGGCTGACTGGGATAACCATCGTCCGATTGTGTTGATGTTAAGCTCTCGCACGACATCGTTTTGATGCCAAGTGAAGAGCTATCGTAGCTAGGATAGGTTGAGCCAGAATACACAGACGAAGGACGATGATAGCTTCCAGCGGTTGTATTCATTGTTGGTGGAATATAAGGCATAGCAGACATTCTTGGTTGTGATGATGAGCTCAATGACATGGCACCTAGGTGGGACATTCCATCCGAATAATGTCCGTTTTTAACTGCACAACGCACTGTTTCGAAGACCTTCTTGAATGGTGGTAGATTGCCACTCATGCGATCTGCTGAAATACCGGAATCCAAACTATTGTCTGAATACAACGACGATTCCATCAGTTCAGAGTGCAACGAGTCCGGTTGCGGAGCCGCTAAACCGGCCAAGAAGGAACTTCGAACTTGTGGTTGTGTTTTCTTTTTCTGCTTGCGTAGTTGCTCTTGCGTTTCTTGAAGAAGCGCCAACACTTCTTGATAACGCTCTTTGAACTCCGCCAACTCTGCTGCCAACATATTTTGATTCTCTTTCGTGATGCTCAACAAAGACACTTGTTCATCATTTTCCGCCGTCAACTGGTGCAATCTCATCTCCGCTTCGGCAAGTCGCGCTTGCAAATTAAGTATTTGTTCATGTTGCAACCGATTTTCCTCCTTCTGTCTTTCCAATTCCAAATTGAGGCCATCGAATTGATTGTTGGCTGAATTTAGTTGACTTGTAATATCTTCCATTAATTTACGCTCCTGCTCCTCCACCTCGTCCGTCTGCTTAGCCAATTGATGCGCTTCACGTTTCAACGATTGATTTTCGTCCTGCAAAGAGGCTATTTTCCGTTGAAGCAAGTCCAAATTGATAGATTTGCTGGATGTTGGCGTTTCTGTAATTGTGGAATAGCAAAATTTAATGTTATTTTCGAACTGAGTTCTTATCAAAATGTTATTACTTTTCGTACCGGCAAATTAAATAAAACTGTCCTCAACTGTTCACAGTTTAAAAATAAAAATTTTAAATCTAACATACTGTGCACAGGAAAGAATAAAAACATACTCGTATCTTATCTTGTTTAATGATGTGTCTGTGTGTGGACAATGACTGAATAGCCTCAGATAACAATTGTAAATAATAATGTATTCATCGAGTGAAAGCAACCGGGATTCAGCGATTAATTATTGTTGTGGGTAACAACTGGTTGATAAAATTAACAGGTAATATATGTATGTAACGTATAAATTGACTTTATGATCTAGATAATGCTATCTTGATGCTCACGTGAATTAAAATAGATTTGCATTGAATTGCACAGGCGGGGATTGCATATTTTATTAAGTGCATCAATGAGGATATGAGATAGACGGTAATGGAAATTTGTGAATGTATAGGAGGGAAAATTCACATAGATAGTTGTTTGGTATAATTGAATACATATTAACGATTAATCTCGCGGTTTCACATAAATTTCGGTTGCTCAAATATTGATTTGGGTCAAGTGCGTCGACTTTTTGGATTTTTAGGCGTTAAATCAAATTTTGCTATTGAAAATTGGGTTGTGGCTAGATTTAAGAAATTTAAAGTTTTATAAGTATACATTTGAAGATTTATTTTATCTTTGAAGGAGTTTTATCAATTGTTTTTTCGGAATTTTCTTCAATGATGAAGTCACACCAATGAAAATTTTGGGAATAGACAGAAATATAACCGCAAATTTTGTAATTATTATTTCTGAAATTTCACCAATTTTAACTTTATATTATTTGAAGCAAAAATAATTTCAATAAATTTTCCTTGTGAAGGATAGAGAAAATGGGGATCCAATAGGGTAACTGAAGAAGCGGACAGTACATCGTCAACTCAAGAATGACGTCGCAGGATTGGGGCGATTGAAGCCGTGAACCTCTAGATACCAATCGCTGACGACCATTAAAAACATTTAATGACAGGCTTTTTGCACTCCGTTTAAATATACTTAAAATGTAGTCTAATATTTGAACATGCCAAGAAAATTCAAACCGTCCCTCTAGACTTCCAGTAGTAATAATTATTTATCCAACATTTTTTTAATTTTAACCTTTACCCCTGTATCTCATTTCATAACCGTAAACGGTACTCTATTAGGTAAATTGGTTAGTATCATGCTAGACTGTGTGATTATTTGCTAATTTTGAAATAAATTGACAGACTGGAACAAATTTGTTGCAACCAATGAGCTTTGAACCAGAGAGCTTCTGCACACGAGTTCCAGCGAATCAAGCCTTCTTGTCAACGAGGGCATTTAAGGGGTTAACATAAGGGCGACTTTCACGGCTGATTAGAATATGCGACTCTTCAATAAAGTTGGAGGATTTCGTTTCGTTTCATGTAATTGAAGTTTGAACATGAGTTTCTCGGCAATATTTGAAGTAAAAAACGTATATTTCTAGGAGTTTGTGGAAAAGGACAAATATCAGATTTTTTCTCATACAAACGACATTTAATGTGTAGTTCTCTAAATCACCACCAGATATTAGTATGTCACGATTCGCATGAGCAAATGCTGAACTGCTACATGGGCTGATAAGCCCCGCGATTTCTCAATAGGTGGCGACACTGGAAAATGAACATGACTCATTTCGGGAGTATGAAGTTTCATGACATTTCGTCCATTCATTTACAAGCTACAGTCGTTCGAGTTACGCTACTTTCGCCTTCGTAAAAAATATTAAAAAACAGGAACATCGCATCTTCATCAAACATTGCTATTTGATGCGAAAAACTGCTGTACAATCATTGTAATGGATGGAGAAATGTTAATCAACATCTGCTACTTTGAGGACAATCGTTTATCGGTGGTTAAGTGAATTTAAAATGGGTTATTGGGAAAACTGAATGACCAATTAAAGAAAAAACGATGGCGAAGAAAAAAGTTCTGTACCATCACGATAACGCACCGTCACACACGTACTTGAAAGCGGTGTCCAAATTAGACCAACTAAGATAGCGAAGGCCCAAGAGGGGCTGTAGTGCTAAGAAGAAGAAGACGATTCGAATTGTTTGTTCATCTATTGTATTCTCCAGACAGCCCTCAGCGACTATTACCTGTTCCAAGTGGGTCCAGAGAATGAGATTCAGATTGAATGAGGAAGTCATTGCGAATACTGAGGCGTATTTCGAAGGTTTGGACGTTTCGTACTACAGAAAGGGCCACTGAAAATTGGGAAATCGCTATACCAAGTGCATCGCCCGCGAAGGCATCTATGTTGAGGAATAAATGCAACTCTGCCCAAGAAACGTTTATTTTCATTAAAAATCCCGGAGCTTATCAGTCCATGTAATATGAAATGCTTGCATCTTTATTAATTTTGCAATTGATTCACAGAATTGACTCTAAATTTTAAATATTTGTTTCAATAATCATGTTGGTGGAAACAGCTTTAAAGATGTTAAGTGAGGCAAGAAAAGGACCAAACTTCAAATGATTATAATGTTGTGGTCATTTCAAGGCAAATATGTCTCTCAACGAGCAAAAGGTACAGATTTGAAAATATAGATAATTTAGGGAACTGCAAATGACATATAAATATACATTTTGGGATATTCAAAAGGAATAAGTTTGATTCACGCATGCTTTCATGGGAAACCAGATATTTGTGTAGGGCAGCCTGATCTTCAATGGAGTAGAAAATTTTCCTAATTTTCAGGAAAGAGTAGACTATTGAAGGACAGTCGATAATAACATTTTTAAACATCATTGGTCTCAAGATTGAGTCTTGCAGTACACCAGATGTTGAAAAGCAATTAATTTTCAAATCAGTGGAAACAAGTAGAGTCTGACTATGTTAAACCGTTTCTTGTGATGCAATAACTTGAAGCTTATAAATTCAAATCGATTGTGGCAACTTGCAGTCCTTTGTGAATAGCAGAAGCCACTGTATTACTGATTTCAAGCTGATTCGTAGCTGTTGATTCTGAGGGATAAAGCGATTCTGTTAGGGAAATACATAAACATAATCAGTCGAGCAGCCCCGTGGTGATCAGGAGTGGTTGCTCCTGAAGAGAGAAGATTGGCTTTTTGTTATTTTGCTAGGTTAGAGTAAACTACACCCGTCAAGCGTCCATTTTTTAGGTAGATATGAGTGGTTTACTTCAGCCACTTTTACATCATTAGGTTTGACCTTCCCCTTGTAATGCAACGACCTTCTTCAGGAAAAGTAACGGTTGCTTTTTGAACTATGTTTGCGTTCGTCTCAAGCCTCCGTGTTCACTTATTTTAACGAATTACTATAGAATAGCTAAATTGACACATAATGCAACATTTCTAAGGATAATAACAATTGATCGGAATGTTTCGTAGAGTAGAGTACGCGTGATGAATATTTTGCAGTGAAGCTTCGTGGCGTGACAAGAACTAGCCTCATATGATCCGTAAATAGCAAGTTGACAAGCACGCGTACGAGATTGTCAAGCGAAGCTAGTCAGCTGAGCTCGGTCGCATCATCAATTAGTCCTGAACGAGACCCGGTTATGTTTTTATGTTTGGTTTACGGTTTGCATTAGCATACTTTCGAAGAAGACAGGGACTTGCATTTAAGGAGGAGCCTAAAATTACATTACCATCTCTCCAATGCGGAAGCAGTTGTTTCTTCAGTAGTGAAGAGCAAAATCCTTCAGTCTCTCCATGTCTGAGTCGGCATCGAAGAGACTGCCCTGTAATAAACACAAGCAGTCGAGCAGCCCCGTGGTGATCAAGAGTGGCTGATCTTGAAGAGAGAAGCTGGTCACTCCGTCGAAACGTCAAATTTCCATCCTTTATACAGAGGTGACTGGTTTACTTCAGCCACTCTAACATCTTTATGTTTGACATTCCCCTTGTAATGCAACGACTTTCTTCAGGAAAAGTAACGGTTGCTTTTTGTACAATGTTTGCGTTCGTCTCAAGCCTCCGTATCCACTAACTTTAACGAGACAAAAAAAAATTTGAATTACTATAGGATAGTTTTTTTTTGCTTTAACACTAGTTAGAGTATTTCATTATCTTGATCGAATGTATTGGTACCCTACAAGGTGATATGGCCCGTAGTAGACTTTGACCATGAGTTCGTCCACCCAGCTGCAATACGTTGATTTGAAACCAGCACGTATCATGACTGAGCCTGCTTATAGTCTCTATGTCGTTAACGAGACTTGAACCAGGGACCTTGGGCTTACGGGCAGAGTGCTCTAGCCACGACACCACGTGGACTATTATAGAGGAGCTTAATTGATACATAATGGAACATTACTAAAGATAATTAAAAATTGATCGGAATGCCCTCTTAGGGGAGATTACGCGTGATAAATGTTTTGTAGTGTAGCTTCGTAGCCCGATAAGAACCAGCGTCATATGATCTCGCAAATAGCTAGTCGATAAGCACGCGTACACGGTCGTCAAGCGAAGCTAGTCAGCTGAGCTTGGTCTTCTTTATAGCTCACTGACACTTGTGCCAGAACATCAGTACCCGTGTCCTACACGGATTTAAACACTCTTAAAACACTACAGTGGTCACAACTGAGTTATGTATTCGCTCAGATTGATGAACGGCGCAGCAGCTTTATTTGGAACAATGATTTTAGACGATAAGTGGGACCTGCTCCAAGCAAAACAAACCCGTGATTTCAATGAAGAAATTAAGCAATATACCGTACTCCGTATGCTGACCAACCGCAAAATCAAGGACACTAAAACAGTCCACGAATATCTGATATCTATGGAAGTATGGCTTTTGAGCGATGGGTGAAGAACAACGAAATTTTCCAGTTAAGACTTGTTTCCCGAGTAGTCCGCTATCCCATAAAAAACATTTTATTTCCGCTGAACCGCCCAGCAACGCAACATTGCATCCGAGACTTTAGCAAACACAACACCGTCAGGAGTAACCTTTCGTTTTTAGGTCCATTGACCCGCTTACCCAGCATAAGATCACGGTCTGCTATGATCCTAAATGTAGGACTTTTCTGCTGACTATTATAATAGCCTTCGATATAGCCATTGCGTTTCCAAATGTCGTTCGCCAGGGTGATCGTCAAACGTATGCTTGACGTTTTTCGATGGTCATCATCTCCACCAATTTGTTCTTACCACCGATAAGCCTCTGTGTCAGTGTAGAACCAACTGAACGAGAGATAGATCGTATCAACTTTGATCGTCAGAAAGCTTATAATAGCCTTCGATATAGCCATTGCGTTTCCAAATGTCGTTCGCCAGGGTGATCGTCAAACGTATGCTTGACGTTTTTCGATGGTCATCATCTCCACCAATTTGTTCTTACCACCGATAAGCCTCTGTGTCAGTTCAGAACCAACTGAACGAGAGATAGATCGTATCAACTTTGATCGTCAGAAAGCCATTCCTCCTTACATAAAATTGATTTCTCCTTTTGGTACAGTTAGTCTTACTAGTTTTATTATGGAAGAGGAGGTTCTCCCATACCCCGATTGAACAATTGTCGGTATGCCTTTGATAGATGTCGTCAGACCATTTATAAAGATTGCAAACCAAAAATTTCTTTTCCATTGACTTTAGAGTCCTGAAGGCCAAAGCCCGGCTTGGGTTGCCGCGCCATAGATGATGATACCCTTAAGAGTTGTTTTCTCCAGGTTTATATATCCGAGGGATCCATTAAATATACTTTTTTGTGACTCCATTTAGTCAATATGATTATGTTCAAATACCTTTTGGTTTACGCTATGGCCTATCCGTGTTATAATTCCAGATGCTACGGATCCGGAAATACATTACGTTGCTGCCCCGATTAATTAATCGATTATCAATATTTGGAAACTAATAAAATCAAGCGCTGACGTAAAGCTAACCCTTTGTTTGACCGTTACAATCCTTCACATGGATTTCTGTCAATGAATTCTTTTTCTCACATAGCGAGTTCCCCCTTACTACACTTACAAATAAAGCACAACCCTTCGAAGTGACCACATAGTGTGAAATGGCCTTTAAAAGCTTGCACGATGCCTGGATTGCTGTCGCAGCACTAGCAATTTATAACTCGGAAGGTGAAAGTTAACTCCATACACGTGCTAGCTCCCCTAGATTCGGATACGTTCTTTTGTAGGAATAAATCAATAGAATATGGCATTATATTAACAAAACAAAAGAAATCAGGCACACAAACTGTACGTCCAAAGACGAACTTGGGTGAAAAAGAAGCAATACATCACCCTACGGCAACAAACAAAATTCGGTGACGGGCCATCAACCGGAAAATAGAACAAATTAATGAACATATGACGCTAAATAATGCCAAATCAGCGTACGCCTCAATTAAACAGCTTCGGAATGGAAACATACCACGCGTGAGCCGCCGCAAAGACGCACCAGATGCAATATCAGGCAGCCCTAACGATATTGCAATTTTAGGCAGCCCAGTCAATATTATGGTACGTTCAATTTCATATGCAAAAAGGGTATTTCTGACTTTAAAATCTGAAGCAAAACGCATTGGCCTAGGAATTAAAGAAACTAAAACTGAATTCATGACACAAGCATGGAGGAACACTCCAGTTTGACAAAACCTGACCTGACCTGAACCTGACTATAACCTTTAAAGTGTGGATAACTTTGTATACCTTGGAGCCAAGCTGAATAGAAGAGGCGCCGAAAATGACGAGATTGGACGCCGCAAATAACGCCTATTACTCCGTATTTCCCATTCTAAGGTCCAGAGTTGTGCACAGCCAAAATACAAGTAAGTTCAGCATTTACAAAACACTAATCAAGCCTGCGCTGTTATATGGAAGTGAAACATGAACCCTGACGAGCGAGACCAAAAAGGCAGTGGATATAATTGAATGCAAAGTGCTCCGGAAAATCTATGGCCCAGTGAAATAAGGAACAGAGTGGAGACTACGTTACAACGATGAGTTTTATGAACTATTTGACGATCCACCCGTTTCCTCTTGGGTAAAATTACGTAAATTGCAACGGGCGGACCATGTAGAAAGAATGGAAAAAATCGGCTACCCAAAAGAACATTAAAGGATAGAACACAATATAGACGTCCAATGGGAAGACCGAGGACTCGATGAGAAGACGCAATAGAAGCTAACAGGAGATCCTTGCTGGGAGTGAACAACTGGCGGACA
This sequence comes from Odontomyia ornata, assembly GCA_963969285.1. Classification (NCBI taxonomy): domain Eukaryota; kingdom Metazoa; phylum Arthropoda; class Insecta; order Diptera; family Stratiomyidae; genus Odontomyia; species Odontomyia ornata. The sequence continues at coordinate 313,306,714 of OZ017740.1, forward strand.
AGGTCGCGGAACCGTGATGATTGGAGATTAATCCTGGAGGCCATGACCTGGCTTGGGCTGCCGCGCCATAGATGATGGTGATGATCGATATTAAAACAGTAGGAAGCAATATTCATAGAAACTACTCACAGCACCCACAACATCTACCAAAACTGTGAGGATTCCAAGAGCTGAAGAAGTTGTTCAGGCAACGTTATCAACAATAGAAGAGGTACAGACAGCCATTCATGGTCTCAAGAAGAGGAAAGCTCCTGGAATTGACGGATTTCCGACAGAATTGCTCCAAGCCGGAGGAACTCACCTACACAACCTCCTTCATTGGTTATTAGGTAGGATATGGACAGAGGAGCAGCAAACAGACGACTGGCGGGAAAACATCATACATCCCTTACATAAAAAGGAAGACAGGCTACGCAGTGAAAATTACAGAGGGTTTGCTCTGCTGAGCACATCATATAAAGTGCTGTCTAAAGTCATTGAATGAAGACTGAAACCCTATTATGAAAATATCATTGGAGAGTACCAAGATGGTTTTTGAAGTGGACGATCTACAATTTACCAAATATTTTGAGTACAACTGGTGCTCGGAAAGTGCTGGGAATATAATGTCGACGTACATCAGCTCTTTGTAGACTTCAAGCAAGCATACGACAGTGTTGACAGAAATGTCATGTGCAGAATAATGCTTGACGTTGGCGTCCCAGCTAAACTTGTCCACAAAAAGGTTACAATGATAAACACCGAGTCTCAGGTGAAAGTTAACGGAGGTTTGACTGAAAGCTTTTCAACGAACTCAGTTCTAAAACAGAGATATGAGCGTCCTCCAATGTTGTTCAATATTGCTCTGGAACATGTCACATGTGGTCAAGAAAACGCCAGCAGACACGGTACTCGCATAAGTCGACGCAACAAGTAGTGTGTGCCGACGACGTTAACATTATGTCCAGATCAATTCCAGATGCCAAAGAAGCGTTCATACGGCTGGAGTCAGAAGCGAAAAAAGTCGGCCACCTGGTTAACAAAACTAAACCTAAATTCATGACCCAAAGAAGGAAAGACATGACTGTACGACGAAACCCGAGCTTAGGAGACTATAACGTAGAAAGATATATGGCTCAGTAAAGCATGGAGCAAAGTGCAAACTCCGTTACGAGTACAACGACGAGTTGTATAATCTTTATGACGACTCCCCTGTATACGCATGCGTAAAGCCACGCAAACTACAATGGGCACAACATGTAGAGCGAATGGAAGACCACAGGCTCCCCAGACGAACGTTGAAGGGTAGAGTGCAAGGAAACGTCCAGTTTGGAAGACGAGGAAATGCTGGGAAGATTCAATCGATGCTGGTAACAGACCTCTGTTTGGGATTTCCAATTGGCGAGCGAGGTCGCAATACCGCCTCGATTGGAGGTGACTACTAATGGAGGCGAAGGCCGGAATTGGAGCTGTCATAAATGATGATGATGGCATTACATTTCTTAATATCCATTCGCGCCATTCCTCAAGAAACCTAACATCATAGTATTGAACTTGAAACTTCAGCTATTATATACACCCTTCGTAGATTGCGACTATACGAGTATGTACGAGTAGAGTCAAGATCTTTCCAGTTTGCCACGAATTGTACTACTGACTAGAAAATATCAAATATACCGTTACTCATTAACCTGGTACCTGTATAGTATTGAGTGAAAATCATGCGGTATCTTTCGTGGGAGAAGAAAATTTAGGCATTCTACTTCAAATTACTTAAGGGCACAACTTTGCTATTGCTTTCTTCGTGCCCGACAAGAGGGGACTTGATTGAACCATTTGATTTGATTGATACATTCGTATGCCCGCGAATGTTACCAAAGGCCTAAGTTTTTACGTTCCAGTGGATATGGAATCAAACATCATCCGAATGATAAAAAAAAAAGTCAGTTAGATGAAGAGAAATGTTCTGTACTACTACAATACTATAAATGGTTCCCGGCTTTGCACCTCAAATTTTTTACTTCATCATAGTTTATGTTGAATTGACTAATTGTATACTTTTGCCCAGTCAACTCCACCAGTACCAAGGAGATATTTGCCTCCTTAGAAAAATAATTTGACTGATATGGACGTGCTAGCAGTATTTCTTCTTATGTTGGTTACTGTTAACCGAGTTTTCACCCTTTCTTCAGGATAGAAATATTGTTCACGTTGAAGTACCCGTAATCAGTTAAAGTGAGAAAATAAACAGAGAATTAACATCCGGAGAAACTTCACATTAATTTGTCGCTGTAATGGATCTCAACGACAGCAGTCATTTGTTGTCATTTCAACTGAGTAGACGTGTGTGCATTCATGCGTGAATTCTAAATGGTGGATTTAGTGCAATCGAGTGCGGAATACAGTCGAAGAGCGGCGGTTATAGAAAGTTTTCGCGCTTAATGGTCGCCAACAGAAATTCTAAGGTTTTCCGGGTATCCGAAACTCATAGTTTACGATATTGCTCAGAAGTTTGCGGCTGCGGAAAACTGTGAGGAAGATTCTCTTAATCCAGCAATGAAAATTCATGGGAAGGAGAAGAACCCCGGATGTTGTTTAAAGGACCTCGGGAGCTCACTTAGAAAAATGGCGGCTATCTTGGTTGTAAGTGAGGCTTCCATGCGCCGAATCGCCGAAGAGAACCTGAGGTACACGTCGTACGTAACAAATATACAACAGATGCTATCCGAGGCTGCTAAGACAAAATGAACTGCCGCCGTCACTTGCTTCTGTGTTCACTGAAGAACAAAGGCGGAGAATTGAAGCAAACGGGGGTTACATTGAGTTATAAATTTAATACCTTGAATTAAGATATAACAACTTTTGTGGTAAATGTTAGTTTATAAGTAATAAATAATTATTAGAAACTGTGTGTTCTTTCCGAATTTTGCTGACGCACCCTGCATATGTCATACTTTCCAAAGACTTGGGCACTCTGATGGGATATAGCTCCTAATTCGTGTTGAGTATGCTTTAAACACCGTTCGTTCAACAACTCGTCAGATCGCCATCAAACTCTTGTCTGGAATCATCAAACGAGAACCATCCTAATTGACTTTGCCGTTGACTTTCTTGCCTTCGGACTGTAGCAGAGAATTTATGATCTTGCATTTGAACTGGGGCTGAGAAAGCTACCTTCCGTTCGCAAGAACACAACGGTCTATAGTATTCCAAAAGAAGCTACCCTCCTTAGAAATGTAGACTCGATGATCAGGTAATAATTCTGTATGTAGACAACACGACTGGTGTTAATCAGAATTTGTTCCCACATATCATGGCCCATATGTTGTTTAGATATTGCTACTCAACGGTTGATACATCGTCCAGAATGTTGAATAGGCAGGTTTCACAAATATCTTATGATGGAGTTCTGAAGGCCATCCGTTTGCGTCAACGGTCGTATCCGTAAGTTACTCATATTAAATTTTATTTCAAATGCTTTTGCTATTATATAGATAATAGATAGCTAGTGTTTGTAAGAAAAAACTATTTTCAAATGAAAAAATCATAAAGGTTCCCATTCAATATTCTAGTTTATCTATAGTAAATTAATTTTTTGAATATTTTTGGAAAGAGGGCCCTGCTATGGCCTATCTGAAATTTGATTTGATAATTCCCTCCAAAGACAAAAAGCAGCAGGCCAGAGAGACACGTGTATTAAAATAGAAACAAAATAATTCAAATCTTAAAAATCGACTTTCATTACTTTTAATTCATAGCAACGATGATGAAAAATAACATTGACATGGAAGCAACGACTGCAAGCAATATTCAACACACACAACTTAATTAGCATTTGATAATTAAACCTCATGCTTATTATATATGTACGAAAGCATCGCAAAATTCATTCAAATCCATTTAAATTTTTCATATCAATTGTAATGTGGATTTATGATTACGTATAAGCCGATGTTAGAGTGAATCTGCTAACAAAATTTTCAACGAACAAGTATAAACTCACAACAGAGTACGAATAATTTGAATAAATACATAGAAAAAGACATGAACAAAAATTACGAGTTAAATACGATTAATTTCTTTAGATACTCGTATATTTGAAATTATTTAAGTGTTGGTGCGAAAAACATATTAAATAAAGCTCAAAAATAAACGCAAATTTTAGTGGTTGTAATTGTATCACTTAAATAAATATTTTCTCCAGATACTTTAAGCGTCTTAACAATATATATTTATTTTTTTGGTTTGCGCCAATTTATTTGCATTATATCATTTTCTTGATTTTTAACTGGAAAATTGCGCAACTTATATTTTTAATGTTTTCTTTGAAATGATTAAGTTGATAGTTAAGATATTGTAGTTTTTCGTTAGTCGGTAGCGAAATTAATTTTAGGATTCAACAATCTTTTTAAATGGTATATCAAATTTAAAGCTTAAACCTACCATTTTCTTGGCCCTCATCTATATCATTTGTTAGCACCGCTATCAATTCCGATTTCTGATGAAGATCATGCGCCAGCTGTGCACGTTCTTCATTGGATTTCTTCAATTCAACCTCCAAATCAACAATACGCTTCTCCAAACGACCGTTTTGCGTAAGCAATTCCTTGCCTATTTGTACGGTCAATTCAAGATCCTTTTCCTTTTCCTCGAGAAGACGTGTTACAGCTTCTATGTCATCATATGCTCGTGTCATTTGGCTTACACGATTACCACAGAGAACTGAAATTAAAAAATATAAAATCAGATTAATTTACGATCCAATCAATATATTTTGTTATCTTTTCATTTTAGTTCAAAAGATACATAACAGGAAGTCAATTTTAGGAGAGGATGCAACCTATTTATTTTTAAATTCAGAGGAATACGTATTTAGGGATCCAGACCAATGATTTATTCATATTCATATCCAAAGTGATAAAAGAAATATATAAATGATTTGATGACTGTCGCGATTGCTTTCAAGATCAAGTTATGTTGATTGATTATAGTATTTATTTTGTGGAATCCTAGAAAGACATTCCGGAAATGCATAGTGACAGCAGCAAATTAATTAAGAAGAAAAAAAAACTGTTCTGTGGGATTAGGAAAGATTTTCTTGCCCTACTAGACAAAACAAAGTGAATGGCTAATGAATTATGTTGTTGCTACTTCATCTTCTTTATACTCTTCCAATTAAAACGTGAGAATTATGTAAATATTTCTAGAGTATAGCATTCCTACCACTGGGGCTAATTATAAAATTAATAATAATCAAAGTGAATGAATTAACCGTTGGAGTTGATTTTATTTTTGAATAATGAAGAATATAATTATATAATTTAGATTTATAATGCTGGGTGTTTGTTTTTATTTGTTAGACCATGGGAGAATATTTCTCTCTAATATTTTAAAATACAATGCACTACAGTAAAATTTAATTCACAATGAAATGGTTTCATGTATACTCGTAGAAACGCAAGCCAGCCCGCAGAATGTTACGTGATTCTTGGCATTTATTTAATAGAAAATCCATACAAAGTGTAAACGAACCTTTGGCGAGTGTATGCAGTAACATCGGTCCTAATGGCTATAAATTTTCAGAGATATGAAATTTGAAGTTAACTCTATCATAGGTAAATTTTTGTGCACATATTTGCATATTTCAACGAATGAAAGGAGTTGGGATTTTTTAATACTAATTAATCCCTAATTTAATCAAGCAATTCAGAACTGGGGCTTACATGTTTCCTTCTCATCTTAATTTCTTTTTTTCTATTATGAATAATTAACATATTAACCGACTTCAAAAGGAGAGAAGTTTATTTTAGGTATTAGAGCTATGATTTGTTGTATTTTGCGTCAAGAGATATGAGCTTCATTCTGAGTCGAATTTAGTAGATATTTTCGCATAACACTCTCGATGAGACTTTGGCGTTAATATTTGTTAAAGAATGTACTCTAGAAATTTATATGGTCAGTATACATTTTTGAGCTTTGGTTAATATCTGAATTTAAATCAATATTACAGCTCGGTTGGCAGATAGTTTTACAAAACAACTACTGAAACAATTTTGTTGCCATCCACGAGATTTGAACTAGGGAGCCACTGCACATGAGGTGAACAATCTAACTATTGTACTACAACAGCATACTAAAATACGCGTAAAAGGTTAAAAGTGTGGGAAACACCTAAGCATTTTTAAGGCTTTTTAAAACGACCTACTAGTTTCGCGTCCTGTCTGTTCTTGCATCACATCAAGTTTCCTCATAAACTATTTAAGCTAAGAAGCCCAAACTTTGTGCTTTTGACCATACAAAGTTATGGTACCATCGAGCTCCTATGAAATTTTCTTTAAAGCGTTTTTCAAGCTTCTTAGAGCTGCATACATCAAATGCAAAAATGGAATCCTTATAAGATGACTCGTGTTTCTATCTATCCGTCTGTCACAGCCGATTTGCTCCAAATCTGCTGAACCACGTATGTATTTCTGTGACCTAAACACGCACGTGTGTCAAATGAATTTTTAAAATGGTTGTGGGGGGGTTGAAAAATAAGTTTTGCAAAGTGTAATGTGTGACATAAAGGTTTTATTGTGAAGGTTTCACATATAATTTTTCTACAATTTCCAAGATAACAGTTTTCAATTTATTAAAGAAAATTGATTAAAATTTACCATCCAGACTATGATCCGTTACAAAAACTTCGTCCATTCCTGAACCAACTTAGAGAGCGTTTGTTAACTGTCCCTAAAGAGAAGTATATGGCTGTAGACGAGCAGATAGTTCCGACTTAAAGTCGCTCAACTATGAGGCAATATAATCCCAAAAAAAACCCATAAATGGGGCATCAAAAATTTTATTCTTAGCGGTTCCTCTGGTTTTAGCTATGACTTCAAACTAAGAGTATACAGGGACCAGAAGAAGTATTAGAAGATTTGCCAAACATAAGCATTTCCAGTAAAATTGTCATTCGTCTTGCAAGAAATATTCCAGAAGCACAAAATTACAGACTTTTTTCGATAACTGGTACACATCATTGCCGCTATTAGTTTATTTGGCAAAGAAAGGGATATTGACATTAGGTACAATAAAATCAAACCGTATCTCTGGGTATAAAGTTCCCTTGGAAAAGGACCTAGAAAAAAAGAAAGGGATACTGTGGTTGAGAAGCATAACGACATGGTATGACAAGAGGATTGTTAACTTGGCCTCAATTTACGTAGGCAGCAAACCACTTGCGGAGCTAGACGCTATAATAAAAAGGAGAAAAGGTTTATTAGAATTCCATGTCCAAAAGCTGTGATAACATATTGTATAATCAACATATGGGTGGCGTTGATCTTTTAGATGCACTCCTGGGTTATTACAGAGTCCAAATAAGGTCAAAAAAATTTTACCATAGAATATTTTTTCACGTGATGGACATGGTCAACGTCAACGGCTATTATATAGGCGTAGATTTGTGGGCCAAGAATTGTTTGCACCACCGGACTTCAAAGTAGCTGTAGCAGAAGCCTTGTGCTGGGCCAATAAACGTAGTAGCAGTACAAAACGAGGACGACCCTCAAATGCATTTGAGAACATGATTGAAGAAAGGAAGGCAGGAGGACCAGTCGCCATCATGCCATCTCAGAATGTGCGTCTAGACCAGGTCGATCACCTGCCTATTTGGACAACCAGACAGCGCTGTGAGGTACCGGAGTGCAATGGAAGATGACATATTCAATGTCGCAAGTGTAAAATAAACTTATGTCTTAATGATAAGAGAAACTGCTTCCTTCTGTTCTTTATAATTCTTTATAAGTAAAATTGTAAGGAATGAATGACTTATTATTCAGCCATTTATGTATGTCGTGCCATATTCGGACCAAATCAAAAATAAGCAATTTTCTAATAAAAATTTAAAAAAAATGAAAAATACTAAAATACATGTCTTTTCATTTTTGACTTTACATTAGATATATTGTTTTGTCGTAAAATAAAAAATCATGCAGTACGGGGTTAAACATGCATAAATTTCTTTAATTCTTTTGAAAATTTCACTCGATTACATTGCGAGCCCTATTGATGCTAACAAAAGATTATTATATCAGGAGGCTTCAATATTAATATTGTAAAAATATCAAAAAATGAAAAATCAGAGTACCTAATAGCAATCAGTCGTGGTTCACATATTCACGAATATATGATAAAACAGAATTCAATAATAGATAATATATTCAGCGATTTCCCTTTACAATCCGGTACCAGATATACGAGCACTTTTCATATTTACTACAAAAAATTTGTCTCAGATTTTAAAAAAAAATTGTAGGATTACTAATTGAGCCTACGGAACCCTCCACACGCGTGTTCAACTCACACTTGCCCGGTTTTTAAATTAAGTTATCACTTGCTGATGTCTGATTGACCTAGAATTTCACATATTTACCATCGAGCTTTTAAGGACTTTGTTGAAAGCTTTTTTAAAAATTCAACTACTTGTTGACGTCCGACTGGGCTGAAATTAGGCATATTTCGTGACTATGGAATGCTATGGTACCATAGAGCTTTCACGAGCTTTTGTAAAAACTTCAGTTTATTTAACAACCTGCTTATGTCTGCTTGATTTTTAATTTGGCATGTTTGCGAGGTGTGACTAGACGTATGTTGGTGGTGCTCATCACGAAAATGGAGAAACGAAATCAAGAGCAACGCGTCGCGATAAAATTTTGCGCCAGATTGGGCGAAACAGCTTCGAAAACGTACGCTGAAATTGTATGGTGATAGTGCTCTTAGTCGTGTCCAGGTATTTCGATGGCATAAAGAGTTTAAGGAGGGGGAATGCTGGTTGACAGGAATACTCTTGGAGGCTAGCATTCTTTGGGGAGTTCCGCCCCCACGTACCCGAGGAAATTCCCGCAGGGGGAATGCCGGCCGACAAGAGCACACTTGGAGGCTAGCATTCTTTGGGGAGCGCAAGCCCCACGGACCCGAGGATATGGCGGGCCTAGTGAGGTTCCCTCCTCGGATGACAGGTAATGACCCTGATTGGATCTCGACTACGCTTTGGACAACGAACTGGAATTGATGCTTTGGGCTGGCGGATATGATGGTTTGGGCCTAGTTGCTTTGCACGGTAGCGCCGAGGTGACACTCGTGTGTGAACGGCTCCAATTCAACTATCATACCATCTCCGTCCCGGTAAAACCTTGGCAGGCCTCGGAGTACGTTCGAAGTTCGCACCATTGAGTTCGTGGTTTAGGTTTGGTTGAGACGGGCTCCCGATAAGCACTGATCTGGCTCTGAGCACTTGTCCCCATAAGGGCTTGTGCCAACCCTCGCATGGTCTCCCTTCTCTGCAAAGATAACCATGGGACCAAAGAGGTGACTACACACACGAATGGAGATAGCGGCTCCGAGGTGGGACCCAATAAAACTGGAGCAACCAAAAAAATAAAAAAGATAAAAAAACACAAAAAAAGAAATAAAAAATAATGGCGACTACGCAACCAGCGATTGCAGCCACGACGTTAACAGTACATCGAGAGCGGTACTAACGATGACAAAAACGGCGAATAATACGACAGTGAAGACGGACGAAAAACGGAGATTAGCAGACAGTCTGGTCTAGACTGAGATTCCTGCTGCGTTCGGGCGAAGCAAAAAAATTATGCGAACGCCAGAGCGTCCTTTAAAGGAAAAGCGGGAAACTCTGCAGAACGCTTCAGGAGTTCGAACGGTGGAAGAAAATATAAAGAACATCTAGAATTCGATGGTCACTGTTGCGACCGATGCAAGGATCGTTAATCCCGACATAATAAAGAATCACCCTGAAGGAGATTACGGAAAAGAAAAGAGTGACCAGACAAATAAAACGACGTTGTGTGATTGCATCGCCAACGTCGTCATGTGGCGGAAGTCCTGTATTCGGAAACGGAAAGCGATAACCTCTTCCAAGGATGGTCGCAAAGTACAATTGCCGTCCAGCGACATGAAGAAGAAAGGCTATTCCGAAAAGCGGGAGATGTTCTGAAAAGAATACAATCTGCATGCGACTCCCCAAAAATCAGCAAGGCAGTAAAGATTGGGCTCTTTGAACTAGAGGAGCTCCTAGACTTCATAGGGCATTCTCGGAGGAGCTGGTTAAAGGCCGAAGATGAGTAGAAGGCTAAAAAAGCGCTGGGGGCGAAATCTAAAGGCCACATGCAGATAGCTCCACCAGTCAAAATCAATAAAAGAATGGCGTCTAGCCCAATCGAAGGAGATCGGGATAAAAGAAGAAAGGAAGAGGCACTTGATGGGCGTGAAGCACCAGATTACGGGTTCCAGACAGTGCTTACAAAAGGAGCAAAGAATACCGCTAAGAAACTCCTTCAAAAAGTGCCAGAAATTAAAGTTCACACGGACGCCCAACAAGAAAAAGGACCTGATGCAAAACAGGAGAGAAAGAACCCCCGACGAAGTCTCCGGCAACACGCACTGCTCGTAAAACCCCAAGATGGTCGATCCTACGCGGAGGTGCTGCGGGACATCAGGGGAAACGTAAGGCCCGAAGACGCTAACACTGCTATTAAAGCAGTACGACCAACGCGGTCGGGCCACATACTGGTCGAATTTAGAGCAGAGGCCGACGCTAGGGAACATTCTGCGACGCAGTAAAGAAAGTCCTCGGCAAAAGCGGAGGCGGAAGAGGCCATCAAAAGGGAGTTCCCTAGCGTGGGCGGAATCAAGGCGAGGCTGACACCAGAAAACCATAGGGGACAACGCATGGCCATAATTGACTTGACCGAAAAGGACGCCGAACAATTTCTGAATAAGGACAAAGTACGAATAGGGTGGGTTGTCTGTAGGATACGGCGAAGTGCAACGCCTCTTCAATGTTTCAAATGCCTTGGCTATGGTCACACCGCACAAGTATACAAAGGACCCGATAGGAGTTCTCTATGTTACAAATGCGGTGAAATGGGAAATAAAACAAAAGAGTGTACGTAGGAGGCACATTGTATTCTTTGCAAGGATGCTAATCCAAGACCCGATTTTGGACACGCCTTGGGATCAGGAAAATGCCGGGTTTTCCAGGAAGCTCTAGCCAAGGCAAAATCAGAACTTCGATGACCCGCATCCTGCAGCTAAACCTACACCGCAGTTCAACCGACCAAAATCTACTTGAGCAGATTGCGAGGGACATGAAAGCCGACTCCTTGCTGCTGAGTGAGTACCCTGATAAAACTGGCACTGCCGCCATCTGGGTTCGAAATAGTGATTCCCAGGCGGAGAACTGTGGACGTGGGGATGGTTTGTGTGGGTTCGGCGCTCAGGGATCACCTTCTTTAGTGTGTACCTAACGCCGAACGAATCGATATCATCTTTCCAAGCCAAGCTTCAGGCTTTGCAGGGCGCTGTTTCGAATGCAGACGGGAACGTTCTCGTCGTGGGAGACTTCAACGCGAAAGCAATCGAATGGGGCATGCCTCAAACAGATCCGCGGGGAAAACGCCGACCTTCCGCCGTATTGGCTGTGAAGGAACCATACCGGACGTGACATTCGCCTCGGAGTCCTTAGTACGGAGGAAACACAACTGGAGATCATCAGTACATTCTGCTTGAGATAAGAGATCTTGTCTCCCGACGTCCGTGCTCTCGGCTTTCTACAATTGGATGGAACATCGGGAGGATAGACGTCGAGAGGTTCGTCGAGGTTCTCACAGCAAGTGCACCGCTGCAGGGGGCTTTGGAGGGGACGGAAGAACTGGCAGCTCCAGACGTGGTGAACTCAACTATGAGCACCGTCGAAAACCCCGGCACGGCAAGCCCCCAGTGTACTGGTGGTCAACTGAAATCGCTGAAAAGCGAAGATCTAGTGGACAATGTGAACAAGGATCCGTGGGGCCTTGGCTACAAGCTAGTTATGCGGAAGCTTGGTGCCCTACGGAAACCTTGTATACATGATGCGAAAAAGATGGACAAGATAGTGCGGGCACTCTTCCCCGCCCATCCCGTCCGTGTTGACGCTGTCCATGGTGAAATAGCAGTCGAGTGTTCACTCTTCACACAGTCGGAATTGGAAGATGCAGTCCTTTCGCTGAAAGCGAGGAAGGCTCCAGGTCCAGATGGTGTTCCAGCTGAGGTTTTGCGGCTTGTCTATCACCATTGTCCTGACTTGCTGCTCAGCACATTCAACGCTTGCCTACGCGACGGGTTTTTCCCGGTCCGATGGAAGGTTGCGAGGCTCGTGCTGATCAGCAAGGGGAAGGGAAATCCCGAATCGCCGTCTGCATACCGCCCATTAAGCATGCTAGACACGGCTGGGAAAGTGCTAGAGAAACTCATCAAGGGAAGACTCACTGACGCGATTCGTGCTGCTGGGGACCTATCTCCTTGGCAGTACCGGCTTTAGAGCACGACGTTCTACCATTCATGCAATTGCAGAGGTGGTGAGCGCGGTCCGAAAGGCAGAAGCATATAGCCCCACCGAGCGACAGATCGTCCTCTTGGTGACACTCGACATCAGGAACGTCTTCAACCTTGCTAGATGGGTGGATATTCTGGAAACGCTGGAAAACCCTTTTCGAGCTCCAGAATATCTAATGCGGCTTTTGAGGGACTACCAAAAGATCGAAGCCTGCTCTATGACACGACACCAAGCCGACGAAGGATGGAAATCACATCGGGTGTTGCCCAAGGATCTATCCTTGGTCCGGACCTATGGAACGTGTCTTACGATGGGCTACTGAGACTTGAGATGCCAGATGAGTCGCGCTTGGTCAGCTATGCGGATGATGTTGCGGCTCTGGCCGCTGGACGCACCGTTGCACAGGCGCAAATTAGGCTAGGTATGCTAATGCGCCGAGTGAGGGACTGGATGACTGCTCGCTGGCTCAGTTCAGCACTGGAAAAAACCGAAGTGGTCATCTTAACAAAAAAGAGAATCCCTAGAGTAAGGATGATCAGTATTGGAGACATACAAATCGAATCGAAGCCAGCGGTGAAGTACCTGGGGCTACTGATCGACTCGAAGATGAATTTCTCTAAGCAAATCAGGGCAACGGCTGAGAAGGCTGCTTCGAGAATGCAGCCTTGAGTCGACTTATGGCCAACGTAGGGGGACCCAGCCCATCAAGAGGACGCCTCTTGATGAGTGCTGTAGGGTCAGTGCTACTGTACGGAGCAGAAGTATGGGTCGACGCTCTCAGCAAGGAGGTATAGAGAAGAGGAGCGCTGAGGATTGCATCTTCGTATCCGACAGTCTCTGATTCGGCGGTGAGAGTTATTGCAGGCGGGATACCTGTCGTCCTCCTTGCTAGAGAGCGCCGAAACGAGGATGCGGGGGAGACGGTTGTCCGCGAGGTGAGACAGCGCTCGCTCAACGATTGGCAGCAGTTTTGGGTGAATTGCACGAAGGGAAGGTGGACTGTGCGCCTCATCCCGGATGTCAGACCGTGGATAAATCAAAGGCATGATGAGACTGAGTTGTATCCGACCCAGCTTTTGAGCGGGCATGTAAGTCACGGTCCCCCGGATGTCGGTTTTGCCCAGGAGACATTTTGTGCGTGAAAAAAATGGGTCAGGCTGCGAAGTAACCTCTACAGGTAGACGGGAGAGCTCACCCCGGATAATATAGTCGCGATGATACTCGAATCGGTTGACAAATGGAATCAGGTGGCATATTATGCTCGGGCAGTCCTAAAAGATAAAAGGGACTCACAGCATCCGGGGGCGTTGGAGCTGGGGATCGCTTGTCTGGCACTTCCTCTTCCGCTCTCCCCTTCCGCTAGGAAAGGGATCCTCCAGCTTGAAGGCCCCTCACGGTGTAACAAAACGAGACCTGGACCGAAGTAATGTGTCAAAAGGTTCCAGGCTGGGTTCTCAGGCTGGCAGGGGAGGTGTTTAGTGGGTAGTCCAGTCGCCTTCTTTCGAGCAGGGGAGTCCCACACTCTGTGCATAAATGGCATTCACCTCCATACCACAAAAAAAAAGAGGGGCGTGAAAGCGTGGAAGACGAGGCGTGGAGCGGGAGACCAGTCGAGGTGCGGACTGACGCGAATGCGAAGCGTGTGTGCGCCCTAATTCGTGAAGATCGGCGTTTAACAGTTCGAATTTTGGCCTCGGAACTGGGTATGAACCGTGAAACAATCAGACAAATTTTAACCGACGATTTTGGGATGAAAAAGTTGTGCCCGAAGATCATGACAACGCGCCGTGCCACACCGCCTTCAGCGTGTCCCAGTATTTGGCCTCTAAGGGGATTGCCATGTTGCAACAGCCGCCTTATTCGCCCAATATGTCACCCTGTGACTTTTTTTGTTCCCTAGAACAAAATCGGTGGTCAAAGGAACCCATTTTGAGTCGATTACGGACATCCAGGCGGCCGTGACGATGGTACTCGCGGACATCCCAGTGGAAGCGTTCCAGAAATGTTACGAAGCATGGAAAACGCGCTGGAATTGTTGTATCGCTGCCCAAGGGGACTATTTTGAAGGGGATGGCAGAGTTGTAAAATAATTTTTAAATTAACGGTTTTCATGGAATCAGTCTCATTACTTAATTGCCAACTCGTATTGGTAAGTCTAAAAAGTATTGAGCGTTTTTTTGTCATTTTTCGATTGAATATTTCTTTTGTTTAAAATGGATTTCATTTAAGTACATATTGTCTATTATTATCTATGACCTCTTGCCATTTTTTGGATAGGGCCATTATTCCATCTGTGTACAACTTCTGTGGTTTATCGGCAAAAAACTTGGCCAAGTGATTTTCACGGTCCCTTTTTGAAGTGAATTTCTTTTCATTAAGGATGTTTTGCAGAAACCGAAACAAATGGTAGTCTGATGGTGCAAGGTCTGGACTATACGGTGGATGCATCAAAACTTCTCAGCCAACCTCTGTCAATTTTTGACGGGTCATCAAAGATGTGTGTGGTCTGGAATTGTCATGATGGAAGACAACGCTCTTTCTATTAATCAATTCAGGTCGGTTTTTTTGAATTGCTTGTTGTAATCTGGTTAATTGCTGACAGTGTAGAGTCAAATTGAGTGTTTGGCCAAATTCTAGCTCCTCATGATAAACAATTCCCTTCCAATCCCACCATACACACAGCATAACCTTATTTGGTGTCATGCTTGGCTTTGAAGTCGTTTGTGATAATTCACCTTTTTTTGACCATGCTCTTTTTCGAACGATATTCTCGCATCTTACCCATTTTGCATCACCCGTAATGATTTGCTTCAAAAATAGCTCGATTTAGTTATGTTTTATTAACATTTCGCAAATGGAAATTCGGTCGATCAAATTTTTTTGTGTTAATTCATGCGACACCCAAACGTCGAGCTTCTTTGTGTATCCAGCCTTACGCAAATGGTTCAAAACTGTTTGATGATGGATATTCAGTTCCTTAGCAATGTCATGGCTGCTTATATGTCGGTCTTCTTAACTTTTTTGTAAGATTTCAAAAATTTTTAAGGGTCATCTCCCTATATAGGCGATCCCTTTTAACATAAAACGATGTTTTTTTTCATCCCGAAAATTCAAGAGGTCATCACTTTTGACTATTTCACAGAGTTTGATGGTTGTAACTTCTGTAGCTAAGGAGTAAAACTACAAACAAAAACGGACACAGGTCGTGATTTCAAAAAGGTTTTGTATCCTAGTATCCTAACCTAAAAAGAAGAGACTACCTATGTTATTATGATACATCGTCTAGCGGAGTGCCTTACGCAATTATCTAGTGCTCAACTTTCTTCAACCTTGGGAGTCGTGCTAACTATAAAATTGCTTGCAAGATTTTTGAAAAATGGAATAAGAATTATCTTTCTTTGGAAAATTTAAGTATGATTATGAACAGAACTGTTTCTTCTGTGAAAATGGTGTCTTTTTCGTATAATTGTGTATTTAAAGTATTTCAGGTAAAGAGAGGTACTATGCAAATTTGTGCTTATAAATAAACTTTAAAAAGAATTTCGTATATTTTGCAGAGAATTCATTTGCCTAGAATGTTTTAAGATACTGTTGCAGCCACGGTGCAGCCAGACTCAATATTATAAATTGTCTTTTTAAGGCCTAATTGCAGTGGGGTAAGGACAGGGAAGGATCTAAGAAATTAATTGTGACAATTTATAGAACATACCATTATTTACATTTGACAAAATGTTCTTGATGTAGAATTATAAAGCCTAAAAACCTTCCATATTCCTTATATTTGAAATCAAGTTGCGCCAATGGGTTTTCCTTAAAAATTAATAAATAATCAATAAATTTTGAATAAAATAATTCAACATTCTATAAAGCAATAATGTAAACTGAATAATTGCTTCTAAGTTACATCAACTACGTCTGAATGTCAATACCATAAACTACACTTTGACCTTTTATTGATTTTTTCGTGTAATTTCCCAAGAATTTAATAACATCAAAGGTGTGATTAAGTGCACGTAATAGATCAAGCTGTAAATAAATGTTCAAAATCAATGTCAAACAAAACACGAAATACCAAAGCGAACTTTTCCCAATCGATTTACACTTGGATCAGAATTTCTTTTGCGTCACTGAATTACATCTTAAAAGCTTAATTCAACGTAACCGTTAACGTAAATTAGGTAAAGATTCATTACGAAACAAATTGATTGCAAACTGTGCAGTTTAACAGCATGCATTATTAACAGGTGACTGACTGGGTTATTTAAAGCATAAAAAATCGTTAGATCTACTTGTGACTAATGAAAAGGTTTTAGGTCATACTATCACCGACCTACAAATGGTCAGCAAAGAATAAAAGCGCTAAAGATTTACAATTAATCTTTTACGGTAAGAACTCGAGTTATCTCGGCTTTCAAGAAGATACTTCAGGTTTTGGCAAACAAAAGCAATTCATTTTGAATTTTTGAAAGTTTTCAACATTACTACTGGCCCACCAACAGTTCCAGAGCACCTAAATAACATATTGGATATTGTTACAATGGAATAGATACTTCTAACTATTACGATAATGCATAACAATGCAAAAGATATTCATGGTAACGAGCGAGGAAGATACTACCCTACATTTCAAGACCTGCAGACTCTTTCAATCATCTTCCAGACCAATCTATAACAGCCGTCAAGTTCAAGTACGAGTTTGTATTTTGCAATTGATCTTATGGTATCTTCGCGGATTATCATCTTTACTTCTTCTTACCAGACATTTCGTTTGCTTCATAAACATATCCAGTTAGATCGAAGTCTTGATTGCTGCTATCATCAACCGTGGCAAGATCGATCGGTGGTGGATTGGAAGGTGTTGCTACAGCCGCCGATCGCGATGTTGTTGCAGATAATGTTGAGCACGTTGTTGATGCTATCGGCGATGAAGTCTCGAGACCAGTAGTCGCGGTTGTAATGGTTATGGTAGGAACAGTAGCGGCGAAAGGATTCGTTTGTTGACAATTATCGTTACATGATAATGATACTTCTCTAATTGGGATGCCGGCAGGTGTGATCGTATTGCACTCAATACTATCGACATCTAGATCAGGAATCAGATCTTCAATTGGAGAAAGTTTTAAGCTGGTGGCTGAAGATTGAATACTTTCAGATACAACTGACGATGAATCTTCTGAATCTGATTGACCACCAATCAGAGCCGGGTTGATAGGATTTGTATCATTACTGGCGGAACCTTTTGATTTCTTCTTTTTTCGTGAGGGAATATTTTTGCGAAACACAGTCACTGCACGATTTAACATTTTTGTTTCGATTTAATTAAGAAATCGTGTTAAAGTTCAACTTTTATAAAAGTCACTTTTGTAACATTTTCACAATAGAGAACAAAGTAGAACAAATTGATTTAGAGCATCGTGTTAACACAAATTGCGCATCCTTGAAATGCTGCTGATGTTGGGTCGGATTAGGTGTTTGCACTTTCTACGTAGTTTTCAAGGAAACTTTCGGAGATGAATCACTAAAAATAAATTGTCTCACACAGTGAAAGACTCATTTTATTGATTTTGGTCACAAGCTGAAAATTTACACCACTAGACGAATCCTTTTCATCAGCTGCTTTACAACACAAACAGTTGACTTGGAGGAAAGGTACATTCATTTGCAACCCCGTGTACAACAAGTTCAACCACCCACATAGAAAACTTCTATCACTGGGGACTAGGAACTAGCAATCCTTTCAGCAACGTTCTTACTAATTACATGCACATATTTAATTCGTTGTGTTGTTTCGTACAATAAAGTGGAAGCAACTCTATTTTTTAGGGCTCAATGCAAGGAAGCATGCAAAAAAGAAATATGGAGGATTAATCAAGGAACCGATTGCGATATGTACGAGTATACCGGACCGAATGCAATGCAAGACGACATTGAATTGAAAATGCGCGCGCAAGCGCCATCATAACGTTTATGGGAGGACGGAAAGTATTATGGATTCTCCTCTCCACTTGGGATGGGATTGGTATCGGTACTCGTGTACTATGCAGTGCTGTACTATGGTTACCATCTTCTTCTACCTTTCTACGATGGGTTTGGCGCGATGGGTATTGGGTGCAGTGTATTCGAAGTCCATGCAGACACTACCTTCGTACATACGAGTAGATTGAGCTTTTCCTAGTGATTTTTCTCTGCTTTTCCCGTGTTTTCACGTATTTTTCAGTGCAGGAAAAAGGTATGCCACTATGTCGTAGAAGCACGGATTGAAAGTATCTATTACGTATGGTTACGATAGTTTAAGCGTACAGTGAGAGAGCAAACTGGGATTTTTTTTTCAGTTTGGAATATTGTCTAATTACCTGGGAAAGACTATTGAAAAGATAAGGAGAAGGATTCCTTTATGAATATAATTATGAAGCTGAAAGTAGAGAAGGAAAAATTTCAAGCCGAACATTGTGTTAATAATTATCATAATTAGCATGAAGCTTAATAAAGTGAAATAATAATCAAATAAAATGGCACGACATAAGACAAAACAAGCTGAGAAAGTGCATGGAAAAAAAATTGAAGTAAAGTCAACTTCATCCTGAATTTCCAGTTTTTTGTTGCAACATAGAAATAAAATAATCCAAACAATTTCGGGGTAATGTATTTAACATGAGTTAAATATTTGAAAACTACGAGTAGGTGTGTATCCAGATTTTTTTTTGCTTTAGCTCTACAGCTCTTTTCGGGCCTTCGCTTAGATATAGTTAGAGTATCTCATTATCTTGATCGAACGTATTGGCACTCGAGAAGGTGATATGGTCAGTACCATGGTTTAGCCGTGGGTCAGTTCACCCACTGCGATACTTTATGATTTTAAACCAGTATGTATCATAACTGAACGGGTTTATAGTCCGTCCGAAGAATCACTCGAAATAAATCTCGTTGTCACCAACGGCGCTCGAACCAGGGAACTTCGGCTGACAAAGCGAGCACACTAACTGCTACACTACGCGGTCTACGTAACGAGAAATTGAATAAACCAAGTAACTATTTCCATTTAAGAAATTCACTTTGGCATAATGCCGTGATTTTCTTCACCCAAAGTAAACTTTTACTTAGTTAGGAAAAATAATTACGCAAACAAAGGGAATGGATAAATTAAAACAACATTTCTTTGTTTTTTTTGTACATAATTCGCTTGCTATCACAGCATTTCTTTTAGCCGATATGAAGCTTCATGAGGATTTTTCAATCTGCCTTAGAGATTTTGGAATAAGTTAAGATTCAATCTTAGTTACTAAAATATTTTAGAATTTTTTGGGGCGATTCTAAAGTTTATGCCTTTTAATTTGTATGCAACACGAAGAACGATTATCCTATTGTAGGTTTTAGCCATATACGTATGTTCAGCTCATGTTTTATAACCAAAGTTAAGTAGCGTATGTGTTTATTCTTAAGTGGGGTACCATGCGGTAAATCACATACTCTTAGTAGGTGTATAAATATCCGTTGTATTTCTTCCCTTCTCTTTAACTGCTTACCTAAATACTAACAAAGCACAAAAGTGCTTTTACATTAAATGATGCCATTTGATCGAAATATATGTATCTATCTATATCTACAGAATACAAATTTTTATCAGCGAAATATCAGCAGTCATGATAACAATATATATATTTAACTAATATGGAAATAAAAAATAAATTACGTTAATCTTTTTAAATAGTCATTCCGAGTAAATAATGATTCTTTGAACCATTTTGTATTTTAAAAGCAGGCACATCTAATTGATTGATCAGACTATGTCATTTATATAGATATATAATTTGAGTTACTCCAGGCACTCATGATGTAGTCTCAACTATGTCACTTAAGTCTGTATGGATGTTGAACTGATTTGGTGATCCGATTCGCTGTATTTAACATCACGGTGTTGTTGCGACAATATCTTTGTGGTTGATAACATCAAATTTTATTGGTGCAGGATCATGTTCCAACCAGAAATTTGCGTATCCTATATACCAGGGCGGTTCAATAAGACACCATATTTTCAATAATTTTTTTTTATTTTTCAACATAGTCCCCTTTTAGAAAGGAACGCTTCTCTCAACGTTCCTCAATTTTTTTAACGCCTCCAAAAAATAGGATTTGTAGAGCTCTCCAAAATATAGCTCTGTCTCCGCGATGACTTTCACGTATGAGCTAATTTGCTTGCTTTCCTGCAAGCCATTTCTTCATGTTAGGGAACAAGAAAAAGTCGCTGGGAGCCAGATCGGGTGAATACCGGGGTGCGGCAGCAATTCGTAACGCAATTCATGCAGTTTGGCGGCGACAACTTCGGTTGAATTTGTTGGTGCATTATCATGGTGAAATAGCACCATCTTTTCGCCAAATGCGGCCGTGTATCCTTCAATTCTTTGTCGAAGCGGTCCCATAACTCACTGTAGCATTGTCCAGTGATCGTTCTTCCTTTTTCTAAAAAAAATCCATGAGGATGACGACGTTCGCATCCCCAAAAATCGTCGCCATGACCTTTTCGGCCGATGGGACCGTTTTCACCAGGAGAAATCCATTGTTTTGATTGTTGCTTGATTTCTGGTGTATAATAATGAATCCAGGTTTCATTAACGGTGACAACTCGACGCAAAAACTCCTTCGGATCTCGCTTAAATTGCTCCAAACACTGCTTTGAAGTTAACGGCCGCATTCGCTTGCTGTACACCGTGAGCAATCGCGGCATCCTTCGGACCGACAATCTTTTCATCACCAACTTATCATGTAAACTATTAATTGCCGTTCCGGGCGACACACCTACGAGCTTTGCTACTTCGTGCACTTTCGTTCAACGATCAGCGAGAATCATGTCGTAGACTTTTTGAATGATTTCCTCAGCAGCCACGTCCTGGTCGCTTCTCATCAAATACGGATGTTCGGCCACGTTTAAAGTCGTCGAACCAATATCTTACTGTGGTCATAGATGGCGAAGTGTCCCCATAAACAGTGTCCAACTTTGCTGCGAATTACCGAACGATACCGTTCTTTTTCCATCTTAGCGAAAATCACGAAACACGTCTTACTCGAATGGCTGCCAAATCTAAACTAACATTTCTATCAGTATGAGTTTCACCGTTGTTTGATGGATGGCAGCACACAATTATAATCCAACTTCCCTCAGGAATGCCCTCTGTCGTCAAAAACGAGTACTTATTGAACTGCCCTCGTAATATAAAAATATGATATAAAAGAAAAATAAAATTCAAGTGTAAAGAACAAAATGAAGGTCAGAAATGAAAGTCAAGAAACCCCACCGGAAAATGAAGGGTCTAAATGTAAAAAAATCAAAATTTTTACAGAAAAAGAATTTCTGTGCCAACCGTAATAATATCTAAAATGATCCAAACAACTTTTCTACAAATGCTAAAAAACACAGAGATAAAATTGGATAGCGGATTCTACAGGTATACATGCAAGACGCGGGTGAGTGCGAAATTGATAGATGCAGACATAAAGGACGTTAATTTGAATGCGCGTAATAAAACGGCAATTAAATGGATGCTACGTCATTCGATTTGAACTAGCGGAGAAAACGGAGGCAGAATAATCATTTTTTTATATCTCTGATAAAATTGGTACTTAGACCCTTTACATTTTCAACCCTTCAATTACGAAAAATCCCCGTTGGCACCAATGGGGTTGGTACCGTTAGACTTGCACGCTAATTGAATTCTGATCGAAAATCGCCCAATCATAAATGATATTAACAAATCAATAGCTGATAACGTTCCGTCAGTGTCGATTGTTCAGAAACCAGGAGCATCGCCTCGGATAGGATTGATTCAATGGCAGGAACTCGGCAACGGAAAACGAAATACGAATGTGCAACTTGGAATGTGGCTTCATTGTACATGTAGTGTACATCTTCGTCGAAAAAGAGTAACTTTAAATATCACGGATATGAGGATATTTTGCGGCGCAAATTGCAATATTGATCACTTTCTCGCAAGGGCCAAATACGGCTGTCGTATCGCCGAAAAAAGCCCATCAAACAGAAGCCGGATTCCTAAACTCACCCTAGAGATTGAAAGATTGTTCGATACTGGTTCTACTTTGAAAAGTACGAGTCCATCGAACAAATATGGTAGTGCGTAAAAACCGCTGAACAAGTATTGGGACACCAGGAGCCTAGAAGAAAAAATGCATAGTTCGATGATGAATGTAGAGAGGCAGTCACGAAAAACCCAATGCTACAAGCTTTTACCACAAAGACGAACACGTACCAGGGAGGATACATACCATAAACTGAGGGGTAATGCCAAAAATATTTGCGATAAAAACAGTGGAAATTAAATAATGAAAAATTTAAACTTGACGATCATATGCAAAACAGTTACATACGAGCCGTTTTCAGTACTGTGAACCAATCCAGGCAAGGACACAAGCCTCAAGCTACCTTGTGTAAAGATGAATTTGGTAACACAAATGAGATCAAGAAACATTGGATGCATCTTTTTAATTGAAATGCAGGATCACAGCCCATCGACACTCGTGTTCTGGATGATGCGGATGAGCAGCTCCCATTTTTTGAAGAAGTGAGTTCAGCAACTGTGGCCCCAAAAGCTGAAAAAAGCGCCTGGGTCTATGGAATTCCGGCGAAGCTATTGAAAGCTGTTTCATCTATACATGAAGACATTCGAAAAATCAGCATGGCAGAACAACTCCTAGAAGATTTGTGAAAAAACGTTACCTGCTCAGTCTACAAAAATGGGGATCGACTCTGTTGCGAAAATTATAGAAGCATTCTTTGTTGAGCACGTCCTATAAAACTATGTAAAATTATCAATCGCTGAAGGGAGGAGGATTCCTTTATGAATATAATTATGAAGCTGAAAGTAGAGAAGGAAAAATTTCAAGCCGAACATTGTGTTAATAATTATCATAATTAACATGAAGCTTAATAAAGTGAAATAATAATCAAATAAAATGGCACGACATAAGACAAAACAAGCTGAGAAAGTGCATGGAAAAAAAATTGAAGTAAAGTCAACTTCATCCTGAATTTCCAGTTTTTTGTTGCAACATAGAAATAAAATAATCCAAACAATTTCGGGGTAATATATTTAACATGAGTTAAATATTTGAAAACTACGAGTAGGTGTGTATCCAGATTTTTTTTTGCTTTAGCTCTACAGCTCTTTTCGGGCCTTCGCTTAGATATAGTTAGAGTATCTCATTATCTTGATCGAACGTATTGGCACTCGAGAAGGTGATATGGTCAGTACCATGGTTTAGCCGTGGGTCAGTTCACCCACTGCGATACTTTATGATTTTAAACCAGTATGTATCATAACTGAACGGGTTTATAGTCCGTCCGAAGAATCACTCGAAATAAATCTCGTTGTCACCAACGGCGCTCGAACCAGGGAACTTCGGCTGACAAAGCGAGCACACTAACTGCTACACTACGCGGTCTACGTAACGAGAAATTGAATAAACCAAGTAACTATTTCCATTTAAGAAATTCACTTTGGCATAATGCCGTGATTTTCTTCACCCAAAGTAAACTTTTACTTAGTTAGGAAAAATAATTACGCAAACAAAGGGAATGGATAAATTAAAACAACATTTCTTTGTTTTTTTTGTACATAATTCGCTTGCTATCACAGCATTTCTTTTAGCCGATATGAAGCTTCATGAGGATTTTTCAATCTGCCTTAGAGATTTTGGAATAAGTTAAGATTCAATCTTAGTTACTAAAATATTTTAGAATTTTTTGGGGCGATTCTAAAGTTTATGCCTTTTAATTTGTATGCAACACGAAGAACGATTATCCTATTGTAGGTTTTAGCCATATACGTATGTTCAGCTCATGTTTTATAACCAAAGTTAAGTAGCGTATGTGTTTATTCTTAAGTGGGGTACCATGCGGTAAATCACATACTCTTAGTAGGTGTATAAATATCCGTTGTATTTCTTCCCTTCTCTTTAACTGCTTACCTAAATACTAACAAAGCACAAAAGTGCTTTTACATTAAATGATGCCATTTGATCGAAATATATGTATCTATCTATATCTACAGAATACAAATTTTTATCAGCGAAATATCAGCAGTCATGATAACAATATATATATTTAACTAATATGGAAATAAAAAATAAATTACGTTAATCTTTTTAAATAGTCATTCCGAGTAAATAATGATTCTTTGAACCATTTTGTATTTTAAAAGCAGGCACATCTAATTGATTGATCAGACTATGTCATTTATATAGATATATAATTTGAGTTACTCCAGGCACTCATGATGTAGTCTCAACTATGTCACTTAAGTCTGTATGGATGTTGAATTGATTTGGTGATCCGATTCGCTGTATTTAACATCACGGTGTTGTTGCGACAATATCTTTGTGGTGGATAACATCAAATTTTATTGGTGCAGGATCATGTTCCAACCAGAAATTTGCGTATCCTATATACCAGGGCGGTTCAATAAGACACCATATTTTCAATAATTTTTTTTTATTTTTCAACATAGTCCCCTTTTAGAAAGGAACGCTTCTCTCAACGTTCCTCAATTTTTTTAACGCCTCCAAAAAATAGGATTTGTAGAGCTCTCCAAAATATAGCTCTGTCTCCGCGATGACTTTCACGTATGAGCTAATTTGCTTGCTTTCCTGCAAGCCATTTCTTCATGTTAGGGAACAAGAAAAAGTCGCTGGGAGCCAGATCGGGTGAATACCGGGGTGCGGCAGCAATTCGTAACGCAATTCATGCAGTTTGGCGGCGACAACTTCGGTTGAATTTGTTGGTGCATTATCATGGTGAAATAGCACCATCTTTTCGCCAAATGCGGCCGTGTATCCTTCAATTCTTTGTCGAAGCGGTCCCATAACTCACTGTAGCATTGTCCAGTGATCGTTCTTCCTTTTTCTAAAAAAAATCCATGAGGATGACGACGTTCGCATCCCCAAAAATCGTCGCCATGACCTTTTCGGCCGATGGGACCGTTTTCACCAGGAGAAATCCATTGTTTTGATTGTTGCTTGATTTCTGGTGTATAATAATGAATCCAGGTTTCATTAACGGTGACAACTCGACGCAAAAACTCCTTCGGATCTCGCTTAAATTGCTCCAAACACTGCTTTGAAGTTAACGGCCGCATTCGCTTGCTGTACACCGTGAGCAATCGCGGCATCCTTCGGACCGACAATCTTTTCATCACCAACTTATCATGTAAACTATTAATTGCCGTTCCGGGCGACACACCTACGAGCTTTGCTACTTCGTGCACTTTCGTTCAACGATCAGCGAGAATCATGTCGTAGACTTTTTGAATGATTTCCTCAGCAGCCACGTCCTGGTCGCTTCTCATCAAATACGGATGTTCGGCCACGTTTAAAGTCGTCGAACCAATATCTTACTGTGGTCATAGATGGCGAAGTGTCCCCATAAACAGTGTCCAACTTTGCTGCGAATTACCGAACGATACCGTTCTTTTTCCATCTTAGCGAAAATCACGAAACACGTCTTACTCGAATGGCTGCCAAATCTAAACTAACATTTCTATCAGTATGAGTTTCACCGTTGTTTGATGGATGGCAGCACACAATTATAATCCAACTTCCCTCAGGAATGCCCTCTGTCGTCAAAAACGAGTACTTATTGAACTGCCCTCGTAATATAAAAATATGATATAAAAGAAAAATAAAATTCAAGTGTAAAGAACAAAATGAAGGTCAGAAATGAAAGTCAAGAAACCCCACCGGAAAATGAAGGGTCTAAATGTAAAAAAATCAAAATTTTTACAGAAAAAGACTTTCTGTGCCAACCGTAATAATATCTAAAATGATCCAAACAACTTTTCTACAAATGCTAAAAAACACAGAGATAAAATTGGATAGCGGATTCTACAGGTATACATGCAAGACGCGGGTGAGTGCGAAATTGATAGATGCAGACATAAAGGACGTTAATTTGAATGCGCGTAATAAAACGGCAATTAAATGGATGCTACGTCATTCGATTTGAACTAGCGGAGAAAACGGAGGCAGAATAATCATTTTTTTATATCTCTGATAAAATTGGTACTTAGACCCTTTACATTTTCAACCCTTCAATTACGAAAAATCCCCGTTGGCACCAATGGGGTTGGTACCGTTAGACTTGCACGCTAATTGAATTCTGATCGAAAATCGCCCAATCATAAATGATATTAACAAATCAATAGCTGATAACGTTCCGTCAGTGTCGATTGTTCAGAAACCAGGAGCATCGCCTCGGATAGGATTGATTCAATGGCAGGAACTCGGCAACGGAAAACGGAATACGAATGTGCAACTTGGAATGTGGCTTCATTGTACATGTAGTGTACATCTTCGTCGAAAAAGAGTAACTTTAAATATCACGGATATGAGGATATTTTGCGGCGCAAATTGCAATATTGATCACTTTCTCGCAAGGGCCAAATACAGCTGTCGGATCGCCGAAAAAAGCCCATCAAACAGAAGCCGGATTCCTAAACTCACCCTAGAGATTGAAAGATTGTTCGATACTGGTTCTACTTTGAAAAGTACGAGTCCATCGAACAAATATGGTAGTGCGTAAAAACCGCTGAACAAGTATTGGGACACCAGGAGCCTAGAAGAAAAAATGCATAGTTCGATGATGAATGTAGAGAGGCAGTCACGAAAAACCCAATGCTACAAGCTTTTACCACAAAGACGAACACGTACCAGGGAGGATACATACCATAAACTGAGGGGTAATGCCAAAAATATTTGCGACAAAAACAGTGGAAATTAAATAATGAAAAATTTAAACTTGACGATCATATGCAAAACAGTTACATACGAGCCGTTTTCAGTACTGTGAACCAATCCAGGCAAGGACACAAGCCTCAAGCTACCTTGTGTAAAGATGAATTTGGTAACACAAATGAGATCAAGAAACATTGGATGCATCTTTTTAATTGAAATGCAGGATCACAGCCCATCGACTCTCGTGTTCTGGATGATGCGGATGAGCAGCTCCCATTTTTTGAAGAAGTGAGTTCAGCAACTGTGGCCCCAAAAGCTGAAAAAAGCGCCTGGGTCTATGGAATTCCGGCGAAGCTATTGAAAGCTGTTTCATCTATACATGAAGACATTCGAAAAATCAGCATGGCAGAACAACTCCTAGAAGATTTGTGAAAAAACGTTACCTGCTCAGTCTACAAAAATGGGGATCGACTCTGTTGCGAAAATTATAGAAGCATTCTTTGTTGAGCACGTCCTATAAAACTATGTAAAATTATCAATCGCTGACCTAAAACATACGCTAAAAACATTACCGGAGAATACTAAAGTGATTTTAGAGCTGGGTGATCAATTGTTGACCAAATCAATGAAAAATTTTGAGAACACATCGATGTACTCGTATACCAACTCTTTATAGATTTCCTACAAGATTACCTATCTAAATTGGTTGCCCGATAAGGGCCATAATGGGCAAAACTGAGTGCCAAGTTAAAATACAAAACGAGCTTTTCGAGACATTTTCCTCAGAGAAACGGTTCAAAATAGGAGACGGTCTGGTGCCAACACTTTTCAACCTGACATTTGAGCATATCGTGCGGAAAATCTCGTCGGTAGAAGCGAACGGTATACTGATTGTAAAATTTGTACAATTGGTGGCTTAGCTTACATTGACATTGCTATAATTTCTAGGTCCTTTCGTCGTTTCCGGGAGGTATTTCAAGCTAGTTCAATCAAGGAATCAGGTTGGATTAAGAGTCAAGCAAATTAAAATCTAATCTCAAGGCCCTTACAAGAAGAAATACCTTAGTTAAAAACGTCATATTTGGCGATTTCAAATTTGAGCACGTAGATCATTTTGACAAGGATGGCAGCAGCGCATATCTACAGCGAACCAAACTTATTTTGCAGTCTTCTTTTTGATGCGACCAAACTAAGAGTCACAAACTGGAGAATGTGGTGAATGAATAGAGAATATTGGGTGCGACCTATTCGAGAGGATAAGATGCAACTTGGACTGTAGAGACATCGAAGAAAAACAAGTCAAAGTAGCAGGAGAGTGCTCCCGCCAGAAGGTTTTTGTAAATACGAGTAAATTAGTAAATCAAACAATGTCTTTCAAATAGCAATAATCACATATAGAGTCCGTCAATTTACTTAGCAAAAACAGTAAATTGTTATCGTGCATTTAAATCTGCGGTCATTTTGTCCTTATTGGTTAAGCAATTTCAATGACACATCAATACTATGAGCCATTACGGAAATTTTCTTGAAAATACGAATATGTCTGCAGTGTCCAAGCTCCTTAGAAACGCTTATCTAGTAATCTTGTCGTTGTTGTAATTATGAAATTTTCAACCGGATATAAGTTTGTTGGTTAAATTTCGCTTTCCTCTCTTTCGACATTCGACCCTGAAAGTTCTCTTCAAGACCTTTCGTTTGATACCTATGTCGGCTACCTTAGATAAAAACATTTTTTAAGGAGTTCTTCCGGATGTTGTGGGACCCCTTAAAAAACCTATAATTTTTTTTATACCGGAACTTTGGAGAGGTCACCACTTTGGGGTTTGGAAATTGTGGCATCGAAAATAAGTCCGGAAATGAATAAATTGACTAATACTAAGCAACTTTTGTCCCATAAAGTTTTTTCTGAAACTCAATACTTTTTGACTTATTCGCGATATAAAGTGTCAATTTTTCAACCAAATAAAAATCACGTTTTTAGACGATTTTTCGCGTATGACTCAAAAAGTATATTCTATCGAAAAAAAATCATTCTAAGTATAAACGTAGCTAATGAAAAAAAAGGGGGATTTCAAATGTCTGTAGACCCAATGCAAACGAAGTAATAGCTTGTTGAAAGTTGATAACCCCAAAAATGAAAGTTTCAATGCGACTTGACAAAAAAACAATGTATTTTTTCGGGGAAAACTCATGGAAACTTCAGACATTTAAAATCTCTCATTTTTTTGTTTTTTTATCATAACCTACATTTTTACTTAGAATGATTTATTCAATTGAATGCTTACTTTTTGAGTTACACGCGAATAATCATATGAAGACGTGATTTTTTTGGTTGAAAAATTGACACTTTCAATCGCAAATAAGTCAAAAAGTATCGAGTCTCAAAAAAAAACTTTATACAACAAAAGTTGCTAAGAATTAGTCAAATTATCCGGAGAAGCCCTCCTGTTTCCCTGTAGGCGTCCCAGCGGATCTTTTTCTATTTTTTTGTGGCAGGCATCGTCTTCTTATCCTGCGCAAACTCTACAGTTGGAGGACCAACGACGGAAAACATCTGTGCCCGCGCAAGAGCTGAGTCAGGTAGAAATCAGACTCACCGTGCCTTCGATTCAGCCACGATCTGAAATCAGGAATGAGGCGCACGGTCCATCTTCTTTTCGCTCTGTTGTATGCTCCTCTTCTTTGTACCTATGCTAAACGTCTTCAGTACAAATCCTTGCTGAGAGCGTCGTCCCATAGTACTAATAGAACGGCTTTCAAAATTGGAACTTAGACCAGCCGTCATACAAAGACCGATCTACTGAAAATTCTTCCATTGTTTTAACACTTCCAATATAACCCGTTTTAGAAATTGAAATTGCTACTAAAATAACAATTTACATCACCATTTTGAATTTGAGATCCATGGTATTTTATATTCTGAGCAACTACTGTTCTATATCTAATTTAAATTAGAATTTTACTAAGATCGGAACAGAAATGAACTTTTGTTGTTGTATTCATCTTTAGATTTTCACCATTTATTTGAGGGTAGAAGAATTTGACCCAATAATCTATGTTAAGTTTCATCAAAATGCGTTGAGAACCACAGAAATCTTAGTTAAATCACATTTTTGAAGCGCCGCAATTTTGAATTCTTATGAATATCAAAATTGCACAACATTAGATTTGGCTACTGACTGTATTACAATAATACAAAGATTTGTATGAAACGAATAAAAATTGTGGATTTCCCAGAGCTTAAGACTTGCAAACTTTTGACCAGTAAACATTTTGAATTTAGAGAGCTTGGACAAATTTTCTTTTTGCTGTCTGAAAACTAATAAAATTATATTTCATCAAAGTTGGTTGGAATGTTAAGTCGCAACTGTAACAACGAATTTTCGCTTGTTTTTGACCCTTGCCTTTGGACCGCTGCATCTGCTAGTACGTACGATATTGATTTTTTTTAATTTCACGACGCAGTCCAACATATTTTTGTGCCAGAATTCATTCAAAATGGAGCTATATTTTGGTCAGAACAGAAATCACAGATTTCACCTAAAAAGCCATTATGTTTTCGCTCAACCGATTGGGCTGATTAACGAACAAAGCCGAGATATTAACTCGGTACAGCTTTCCTGTGAATTCTTACAAAAATTTATCAATGAATTCATTTGCAACTGGCTGGGCAAAGCTGTTGGCGATCCTAACTTCATATCCCATCCCAACACCATTGCTAGCAATGCGATTGCCACAAACCGTAACCACCAAAGGAGAGGGAGAGCTAGCCCTCAAGCTCTAGCAGCGATAACCCAAGGAACTGATGAATTCAGAAACCTCAGGCACACTGGAGAGTGTGGAATCAGAGATCAGGTAGCTGACCCTAAGGGCCTCATGACTTAGGAAGAGCCCAAAACAGAAGACCAAGTATTGAAATCGGAATCAAAATACCCTTTACGGGGACTAATTGCTAACGGACCCCATGCGAAACGGATCAGGGATACCACTTCATTCCTTTGGAGATAAGACCTAGCAAATATGGGGGGAACCTTCAGATATCGCGTAGTTAATCCCGGAGCAGGATAAGGACGTTCAGAGGGCTAGTTTAATTGAAATCTAAAGGTGTGAAGTAACTACAGGTTGTCAGTTCGTGAATAGCTTCTGTGACAAAGACGTTCTATTCATAATCCGTGCAAACCAGAGATCCAAAGAATGGCTTTTACACGCCATCTCACTAATAAACCCATGGTAGAATGCGAAACTAGGTAGGTAGAAAGAGCCATTTAAGTTCTGCTCTGGATGCGTTGCGGCCAAAGACATATAAACAAATGGACGAGCAACGAGAATCTGTGTACTTGTCCATGTGAGAAGCAAATTTGCCACATAAATAAGTTATAAATAACTTACGCTCTCGGAACTATACGATTCCCTCTGCTTCCCCTTCCCCTTTTTTTCCGACAGGTTTTTCTTTTCTCTCTTCAGAAGAATCGCTTCCCCCACTGACATCCGCGCACACCAACGAAATTTCATTTCACGTCCACACGATCGCGCCTTCGTTATCATTCGGAAAACAGTTTGAGTACAAACAACAAACGACTCTCACGGAAAACTCGAACGTCAAAGCAAAAGAAAATCGAAAAGAGCGCGAAACACGCGGGAAAACTCATGTGTCAAAGCTGATGGAAATTTCGTAAATTTTTAATTAAAACAGTGAATTAAAGTTCCGATTGCGTACGCGTGATCTTTAAAATTAAAAACTTTTTAAATGTGAACGTGTTTCGCCGTGAATAGAGTGCTAAATTAAAAGCATATCACCTCAAACCTCAACTTCACACAACTTTGGCGAAGGTTGCCAATTGCTTCGGCGAATTGGCTTCTCTCAGCTAACCCTTAAGCCTATTATCAAAGGACGAATGCAAGGCTAAGGATTGTACGAATAAACCTTCAGCACTTGACGCATGCTACCGCCAGCGTAAGCCGCCTAATCACAACCGAGGAACTAGCCGTAGTAATCATTCTGGATGCTTGGTTGATGAAGGGAATGTTTGCTTCTCGTAAGGCGAACAGTATGCCTGACTCGAAATCGGCTTATCAACCGAGTATTGAGGAAACCGAGGTAAAGGTGATAGAGAAAACACTCATCGAGATACATGCGGCGGTGTTCTGAAGTAGGAGTGCCAAGAAAACACGAAAATTTTAACAGGAGAATTCTGGTAAACTATGCCGGATAGATTCCTAAGAGAATTTAAGATAAAGAAAATAAGATGATCACATTTGGTGATTTTCCTACTGGCCCACTTCTCACTTATTGTTGAATTAAGATTTGGGGGAATATACCATAAGCCTCTACCTCGACCCAACGTTTCCCATCCATCCATCTAATACGAACCTATCCAGAATTTTTTTTACCGCATATTATCCACAATTCCATAACCATTACCTACAATTAAAAGAAACATTCAGACCTCAACTTCCCTTCTTACCTCCTTATCTGCTAACATAGATACCCGTTACGGTATACCAATAAACTCTCGGAAGAATTCAATTTTTTCCCCCGATAACTAATCGACCTAAACTTATACAAACCCTATAAAACATATATTAATAATACAACGCGTCACTCTGTATATTTATAAGATATCGATAATAATAATTTTCCGCCTGTAAATAATACTTTCCTTTGCAATTTTCCATGGTATTCGGAACTTTAACCGACAGTTACGATGATCAAGTATTGTATCGATATAATGAAGCCAAACTACTGAGCTAACCACGAGTTTAACACTGCATCATATCCGTATGCAATGGGTTAGTGAGTGTGCGATGATAGGTTAGACACATTTAATTCAATTAATTCGGAAATGATGCTGCAGTAATACAGCAGGAGAATTATCGGTTTTTCTCCAGTTTTTTTTCCAAGTTGTATTCCTTCAGTGAACACGATTAGGTATAGTTGAAGATAGATACGTGTATAGATAGAATAGCGTTTCCGGTAAATTAAAAATGATGATATTAAGAAAATTCATGGAATTTTTCTAATATACCAAGATTACTATCAAAGTATTGAAGAGTTCACAGGTATCTTTATATTTTAATTTTTTTTTGCATATCAGAAAAGATGAGATTGCAAGTATTAGCATGCAAATAACAAAGGTAAAAGGCATTATACGAGTATATTAGTTTTTTACATAAAATTTCACTTTCTTTCCAAACAAAGCAAATTATAGATTACGCATAATCTGCTATATAAGGTGTACTGCTTTCTTATAATGAAAAAAAAAAAGATACGATATTTATGCTACTCTTCATTCACGCGTCTCCCTTCACAAAATGCTAATTTTTTTTTCGTGGGAGTCTTATTTAACGTAACATGAAAAATTTCCTTATATTTCAAATCCTACAAACTAATCTTTTCATTTCTATTGTATCTATGAACGATTTAAAAGATTGAGATATCCAAACAAATACTAATATTAATGGAGAGTGACGGGAATTTTCTTATGATGTTAGAATGACATGAGTAACCCGTAGGGGGTCTTCATTCAAACCTGGATGAGGTTTTTATGATGATACTCGTAGTGGATTGGGATGGAAAAATGTTGTAATCAGACTAATTTGGGTGGTCTTTACATTAAATTTTTCTCTAACAGAAATATTGACCTTGTAGCAGCAGAAGATATTCATTTCAATAAGAAAAAGATCTTCTTTATAATGCATGGAAGCAAACTTTTGAAAGAGTTTTTTTCGGTACGGTACTCTTATTCAAACCCAATAAACTGTGATCTTTTTAAAATTGAATATTTTTATTTTACTAGGACGAGTTAATAAAACTGATAGATAAAATTGGCGTTAATTAAAGTTAAAAGAAATTGAATGCGTTATTTTGTATCTACAAATAACCTATAACTAAATTTGAATTTATGGAAAAAAAATTAATCATCCTCAGTTTTTTGCAACAGCAGTTGTTTTTTAAGTAAATATGATTGAAAATTGTATATAATGAAGAGAAATAACTAACATTTAAGTGTTATTCAGGATTTTCGGGGATATTTCGCGCTAAGGACATCTCTTTTGAGCATCCAACAGTAGTCAACTAATACGTTTGGAAACCACTTTCTTGGTACCGCTTTTCCATGTTGGAAATGTTCTGATAGGGCCGCTTACTGTGTTTGTCACTAACGGTTATTAACCAGCTTTCAGTTATTAACCAGCTTTCAGTTTTATCTATAAGAATATTCTGGTTTTTTTTCCAGTAAGTACCAATCGTGAAGCCGGGAAACCAAGAGTTCTACCTGGTTTGTTGCTGACATGTAAATCACGTACCAATTCATTGAGATCGGTTTGAGTTACGAAATAAGGTTCTTAATTTGATGTACTGAACTCAATAGTAGGATCGTGTGGATACATTTTTTAGTTACATTAACTATGTTTACTGAAGGTTGAAGCAGGCAAGTCATCACTATTTGCTGGGTCTTTGAGCGAATTGTAGATTCCAATGGTTCGCAGAGAATTTTGATTAATGCCTTATATAGAAATGGCAGGAATAGCAACCTGATATATGCTCCTATTGGCCAAATCGATGTACATATACAGGGTTTTCCATTAGGGACATAACAATTTCGAATCTTTATCTGAACGCAACTTTAAACTTTTTTAATGAAGTGTCAATGTCAAAACGTTAGTTAAAGTCAACATTTTTACTATGGTAAAGTTCGCGAACCAGCAACGTTTGAAAATTACAAAAAATTACTATCGAAATTCTGAGTCTGAGTGCCAACTCCAATTTTCGGCAGTCATAATCGTCCCACCTGACAGGCTGTGCGTGCTATAGTGGACATGTTCGAGTCTAAATTTTCACTATCGGACGTCCCGGTGGCGAAAAGACGTCGTACGGCTCGAGGCGAAGGGAATATCGCAGCCGTAAGTGCATCGATTCAAAATGACACAAATCAATCGATTCTATGTAGTTCTCAAGAATTGATCATCGCTCAAACGACACTGTGGGGTATTTTGCGAAAACATGTTGGCTTACATATTTGCAAGATCAAATTGGCGCGAGAACTAAAGCCACTTGATCATTTGAAATGCCGAAACTTCTCCAATTGGACTCTGGCAAAGCTTGAAGAAAACGAGGAATCACGCCGAAAAATCATCTTCAGCGATGAAGCTCATTTCTGAATCAATCCCTTTGTTAATAAGCAAAACATGAGTTATTGATCAACAACAAACCTACATGTGCTTTTTGAGGCACAGTTGCATCCGCAAAAAATTACGGTTTGGTGCGGTTCTGATGCCGGAGGTGTGATTGGGCCGTATTTTTTGGTGGTTGAAAACGACCATCACGTTACCGTCAATGGAGAGCGCTATCGTGTTATGTTAGAAGATTATTTGTGGCCAGAATTGAATGAACTTGATATCAACAAAATGTGGCTTCAACAAGACGGTGTCACTAGCTACACAGCACACCCCACAATCGATTTATTGAAAGGCAAATTTGGTGAACGTATTATCTCGAGAAATAGTCAGGCCGAATCGCCGCCTCGTACATGCGATCTAACACAATAGGAGGGCGATATCAAGTCACTGGTCTATGCCAACAAGCCACAACCTTAGACGAACTGAAAGACAACATCCAACGTGAAATTGCCAACGTCCCGGTCGAAATGTGTGCAAGTGGTGGAAAATAGGGTCCAAAGAATCGGCCGTGTAAACGGGCTCGTGGTGGTCATATGAACAAGCCCCTATTTTTTAAATTTTAGGAATACAGAGGAAATTTTTGAAGAAAAAAGAGAATAGGGGAAAAATTATTACTTAAAAAACGCTAAATAATTATGACACATGAAATTATAGATAAAATATAAATAAAAAATAAATTTAACATAATGAAAAAATATAAAATCAGGTTTTTTTTATATTAGCACTCTCATTTGGCTTAATTTGTTGTTATCTTATTTCCTCAGTCAATCTATCGACTTGTTTCTTCTTCTTTTTAACACTATAGCCCCTCTCGGGTCTTCGCTTCCTGGTCGACTTTCTTTACGTTTTTCTTTTTCTTTACTTCTAAAATCATCTAAACCAGATACAAAATGTTTAGCAATAGAAGTACTGCAATTTTTGTCTAATGTATCTTTTAATGTAATCTGCATCGTTTCGCTATCAACCACTGCTTTTTCGTATTATTTTTGAGTAAACACTAAATCTGATTGCAATTTTTTAATTGTGTTTGAGTCGGCTTCTATTTTTCTTTTCAATTTTTCTTTATTTTGTTTATCTCTTGAGTCTGCAATCGATTCTTTTTCCCTCTCTTCAGCCTTTCGTTCTTTAGGTAAGGTTTGTGTAGTGAATAAGCTTTCCGCCCTAACTTTATCGATTTATCGGTTATAAGTACCTGCTTTGGCCTAGAGTCGAAGTCCTTCATGCGTTCAATTATTGCTAACCTAGTATTTAAAGTCCTCTCTGTCATATGTGATTTATCATCCCCGAGAATCTTTCCTGATCTAGAAATCCTCTTTCTACGTCGCCACTACCATGAACCGAAGATAAAGACGTTTTCAGCATACATGTGATGTTTAGATATCTACTGTTATCGAGATTCTTAAGAGAGAAAATTTTGTTCCAAAAGCATCAATTCTTTCACTGGAATTTGATTCAAAAATGGTTTATCTATTTGCAGTAATCTCCATTCCAAAGAAAGTGTATCTATATCAGTAAAATTTTAGTTATTTTAGATATTGACTCAAGATTTTCAAATTTTGTTATGTTTTGAGGTGGTAAACATTGAAAGTGCTCTAAAATCTCAGCTTCGTCAATTTTTTTTATACTGTGTTGCACTGACTCTACATAGAAATTCTTAAATTGAAGTAAAAGATCTAATTGGTCTATATCTTTTAAAGAGTTTAATGATTCTTTCACTTGTGCACAAGCCCGACAACCATCGCATTTGATAATCATTTCATCGAATCTCAAATCTGAAAGTTTACTTGGGATATTTTGTGATTTGACTATGTTAGAGACCAAAATGAAAATACGTTTTTGTATCTATTTATAAAGAATATGGATCAACGGTTGTTTTTTCTACATCAATAAAGTAAATTCTGTCGTGAATATTTTGGATTCGAAAACTACAAATTTTAAAGATGGTTTCAGTTTCGGATCTTTTGAAAATTTAACTTGATAACTCTGATTTTATGAAGTGTTTTTATCTTTGATAGGAATTTCATTTAAAGAATATTATCCAGTCCAGGTAATTGCTTGTCAAGTCTATCACATGCAGGTCCCAAAGAAAGCCGTCTAGAAGATATATGTAGAACAAATTTGTGTCTCGGAAAATTAAGCTCTAACTGAATTTTTTCGTAGTTTGCACCTCTAAGATCACTTTTGTGTCTTGGAAAAGTTTAAAGACTTTTTTATTCACATTAGGACCATCGCTTGCTAGTGATAGTATACGACTTTTTTTTTTATAAATTTAACGATTCGATTGCTTTCAGCAAAAAACTAAACAATATTTGAGCATCGGCCTTATTTATAAAATAAGTTACTAAGTTTTGAGAGTTCGACCAATAGTTCGCTCTGATTTGTAACTCTTTTATTGCTTTACATTGCTTGTTCATCGTATTGTAAAGAAAAGTAAGTATTAGGTTTCGTTAAATCTTCTAAAAGTAAACTATGAAAATAAGGACCTAGAGCATCTGATATCTATAATGATTTTTGTCGGTGATATAGTTAGTGCATCTGTGACAGGCCCCGGAAACATGGCTTGGAATAATTGCTTTGTATGAATTTACAGAATAATTTTTCACTACAATTCCCATGCTCCACAACATACAGCTTTCAATGCAGCATTCTTCTCATTGTACACTGGACCCAGAACCAATTATTTTTTTATCACCTCGTAACACTAACGATATTGACGCCCAACATGTTTCAGCTTGCTGCGGTGGATCGACCGAGCGCAATTTCGACTGAGTTTTATCAGGTTTAAAGAAATTCTTCTTATGTTTATCTCCTTTGGCATGCTGATCAATTTGTGAAAACGCTTTGGCAGTTGCGAACTTTACGTTACAAATGTTGCGAAAACAAGAATATTGATCGCCATCGATTTGCGAAGCCCAAGAAGAAACTAACCATTGATTGGAATCTTGACAGCTTAGCCACTTACCTTGAAATCTAGTTTTGTGTTGACTCATTTCTAACTCATCAAATTCTAGAATAGAAAATAATTTTGATAAATTTTGAGGTCAATGCTATCCATTTTTTTTTTCAAAATCGTTTAGCTCATAGTATTCATTTACTACCCTGCATAATAAGAAATATTTACACTTTTTTCACTAAAACATACAACTTGATAGGGAACTTTCTTCTCGAAGAATTCTTCTCTGTTGAGAGGTACGATGTAAACTACTCGTAACAACGAGTGTTCTTGTTCTAACTAAATTGATTGGCGGCCCACGGCATCGGCGCCAGCCGTTTTCCCTTTTTGGGCTAAGGTGGCTCCTTTAGCAGCTTAACCCGGACGGTGACGCACTCTTCGGTACTCGATACCCTTATGTTATAATGCGGTGTATATATTATATGTGGTCACACTCTGTACACGTGATCTGTACAATATTCACGTGCTACAACATGCAATCGGTAACTTCTAACGATTGTCTTGAAAATTATATCAGGATATAATGTGTGGCCTGCTGTAGCGAAGAGAATATGTGCCCGAGTCAAAGAGTCAACCAATTTTAGGGTAGAAAAGAGGAGAAATTTTTATTTTAGGACTAATTAGAGGAAAGAGTCGAGAAAAGAAAAAAATAGGAGAAAGAAATTTTCATTTTAGGGCTAATTAGGGGAAAGAGTTGAGAAAAGGGGAAAATAGAGGAAAAGGGGGAAAATCAGTGAGCCCTGTATGACCGAAATCGAATTTAATTCATAAAATGTAATGTTTGCACAACTTCTTCTTCTTTGTAGCACTACAGCGTCTTTCGGGCCTTAGCTTAGAGATAGTTAGAGTATCTCATTTTCATGACCGTATTGATTTCTTCGGAAGTTGGTTTGGTCAGTACCATGCTCCCGTGTGCCTGCTCAGCTATGATATGATCTGATTAAATCAGTACATATCACTACTGAGTGAACACGCGTAGTCCGTCCGAAAAATCCCCTGAACTAAATCACGTTGCTCCCAACGAGATTTGAGCCTGGGACCTTCGGCTTATGCGTTCATGCTCTAACCACTAGGCCACACAGACTACATGTTTGCACAACACCCACATTAAATTTGAACTTTTTAAAGAGCCCAAATTAAGTCATTTAAGTGTTGACTGCGGGAAAATTTTATCTTAAATTAGTTAAATCTTGATATGCCTTAAAAATTGAAAAATCTTTGAAAAGAAAAGGAGGGGAATCAAAAAATATCCCTTGACTTTTTAGAACTATAGAGTCAGTTTAAAAATTGAATCTTGAAATATTTAAATGCTTACAATTACTTAAATACCTGCTTTTCCCCCATCCCTATCAACGATGTATGTCCTTCTTGTTCTTCGTAGCACTACAGTAGTACAGTCTCTTTAGAGTCCGTGAAGGACTGCAGCGATGGTCTGCTGCCTCGGCGAAAGGGGATGGTAGTATCCGCCGAGATTTGGCTTTGTCTAGGGACGCGTGAATGCGCTGGCAGGCTAGCGTTGCGGTGTTGCGGGGTGGGTTCTTTTTTCCAGCACAAGGCCCACTACAAAAAAATCTTGGCATCGGTTCAATAATTATCGACCGGAGTCGAGAAAGGAGGTAACTTGCTAAGGCTATGAATTTGCTGGTTCAGAGAACACATTGGGCCTGGATAAAACCGACGGACTTACAGTGACTTCGTCGTTACCAACGATTCTTTTGGCCCACAAATAAGAGTGGTGCCCCTCGCACCCTTCCAACTGGACGAAGATTCAAACGTAGACGTGGCCATATATTTCCCATTTGAGTGAAAAACTCATACAAACATAATCTCCATGATTTTTCCATCAAATGAGAAATATAAAAGTTAACAATTTATGTTATAGTATTATGCGATGGAATCAGAGAACACTATACCATAAAAGGGCACGTGAGCGGAAGGGCACGTGAGCGGAAGGCCACTCTACCCTGGCCAGCTTGTCTGATTCCACCCACAACTAACAGCGCGCCGGAAACTCTCTCTCCATTATCCACTGAACTAGATCAAGAACATCAGACCAAAGTACACAAACTGGCTCCCACGCGTCGGAACTACCGGCAAACGGGACACGGTTTTACCGCATGCCAGTTAGAGGCTAACATTATGATTCCGTTGTGGGAAGCCAGATACTTATGCACCAATTGCAAGAAGCCAAAAAACTTGCAAGCGAGTTCCCACCACCGCCTGCAGCACTCGCGACAGACTCAGTAACGGAACGGTACTCCGTCCCGTCTACTGACAGTTCCATCACGACAAGCTTCTCGCCAGTCAACCCACTAGATATAAACACCGCGACACCTTTGCTGTTCCACGATGCTGCAGATGCCACATATTCTACTGATGCCTCTCCAAAGACCCCACAGCCACAAACCCGTGTTTTGAAACAATGCCAAATTAGGTTGCAGAAGTATGCTGCTGCACGAGAGAGTATTTTTGCCGCAGAAGACGTCACCCAACGCCAGCAGAAAACTAAGTGGTCAACTCGTCGTTGGAGGAGCTTCCGCAGGAGAGTGCGCATCTGTTGCCAAACTTTAAACGTAAACCTTACGCAACAAGCAAAGTGTTGGACGAAATCGCTGTTGCACTGATTGACACGGGTGCAATTATTAGCTGCCTTGCCTCGAGCCTCGGCTCAAAGTTACTCCATCAAAACCCTACGGCGGTAAAACCTTGGCGCTCTGAAATCAGCACAGCTGATGGCACCAAACATTCTATCCAGGGTAGGTGGATAACATCCGTGACATTCAGATGTCAAACTAAGGATATTACTTTCTACAGTATCTCGTCACTTACTCAGAACGTGTACCTTGGCGTCGATTTCGTCCTTCAATTTGGTTTGGCCCCCAGACCTATTCACAGACTCACCTTCAAATACAAGATATGTCCATGAACTCGCTTCTATACCCGACAGGCGGGCATGGGTGTTTTCAGTCTTACCTGCACAAGATTGGTAAGTCACGGTCCC
Organism: Odontomyia ornata; assembly: GCA_963969285.1. Classification (NCBI taxonomy): domain Eukaryota; kingdom Metazoa; phylum Arthropoda; class Insecta; order Diptera; family Stratiomyidae; genus Odontomyia; species Odontomyia ornata. The sequence goes on from OZ017740.1 coordinate 313,347,937, forward strand.
CCGATTGTCGGTTTTGCCCAGGAGAGGAGGACAATGCCTGCCACACATTTTTCGCGTGCAAAAAATGGGTCAGGCTGCGAAGTAACCTCTACAGGGAGACGGGAGAGTTCACCCCGGATAATATAGTCGCGGTGATGCTCGAATCGGTTGACAAATGGAATCAGGTGGCACATTATGCTCGGGCATTCCTAAATGATAAAAGGGGCTCACAGCAGCCAGGGGCGTTGGGGCTGGGGGATCGCTTGTCTGGCACTTTCTCTTCCCCTCTCCTCTCCCGCTAGGAGAAGGATCCCCCAGCTTGAAGGCGCCTCACGGCGTAACAAAACGAGACCTGGCCCAAAGTAATGTGTCAAACGGTTCCATGCCGGGTTCTCAGGTTGACAGGGGAGGTGTTTAGTGGGTAGTCCAGTCGCCATCTTTCGAGCGCGGGAGTCCCACACTCTGTGCATAAATGGCATTCACCTCCCTACCAGAAAAAAAATACCCGACAGGCAGGAATTAACGCCTAACCAACGACAACGTTTGGAAGCATCCATCGCTGCTGAGGCGAATAATCGGAGCGAAGCTAGACGGGGACCAATGGCGAATGAGCTGCATGAAATTTGTGATGAGCCGGAGGTCTCAACAATTTTAAAACTGCCAATGCTGCAATGGGCTAGCCACGTGAATCGTATGGACAAGCAACGGATACTCAAAAAGGTATTCGTTCGAAGAACTGAAGGGGGAGACTAGTGGAGAAACCGAAGAAACGCTGGTCTGATTCGGTCGACGAACACAGTTCATCGCTGCTTAAATTTCGAAATTGGAGGATGCGAGGGTGGAGGAGCTTTTTGTACGAAGTGAAGGCTCTAGAGAGACTGTACTACTGTAGTGCTACGAAGAACAAGAAGGATATACATCGTTGAGAGGGATGGGGGGAAAAGCAGGTATTTAAGTAATTGTAAGCATTTAGATATTTCAAGATTCAATTTTTAAACTGACTCTATAGTTCTAAAAAATCAAGGGATATTTTTTGATTCCCTTCCTTTTCTTTCCAATGACTTTTCAATTTTTAAGTCACGAGTTTTATCCGTAGGACCACCCTTTCTTTGCGGCTGAGATCGCATTCATATATCGTACAAAGCTTATTGCAAGCTCGAAACTTGTTGTAAATTTAAATTTTTTTATGAAGGGGAAAAGGCTTAGTCTTATACAATTTTCTTAAAATAAACACTCTCTTCTATGAGCAGATTCGCATTCATATACCGAGAGAAATAATTAATTATGCAATATATTAATATAAAAACGAAAAAAAATCAATAAAAAGAGAAATACCGTAGATTTCTCATTAAGTGCCACTCAACTCAACTTACAACGCTACACATATTTTCAATTATTCAATTCCATCACTTCTCACTCCTCTTCTTAGCGCCATCGTCAACTTCTATGTCATTGCCGTCCTTTACTCTGTAATCCAATTACACAGATCTTGATAGAATTTTCTTTCCCTATTTTGCGCTCAGGGCTCGCGTTAGTATATTCAAACTATGCATATGCATAATATATGCTGCATATATGCCAATATATTTATTAGTTGTATGTTCATATATTACCTTTTGATATACCTAAGTTATATAATATTTATTACAAAAAGATATGCGATTACATAGACGGAGTCATTGTAACAAATTAGAACACATGTCGTTCTAATCAGCGAAGCATGTATTTGATGAAGGCCGTCATTATTGTAGATTGTTTACGTGTGTTTACAAATGTGAACGCGTGTATGGCTGGCTTTTAAGGTTTAATGCCTTCAAAATAGAACATCTAACTAGAATATTACGTCAATTTAATTATGGTAGTGTTGATAATGATAAAGGAAGAATAGTTAATAAGGGCGATCTAACAAATGTTTGCATTGATGAAAACTATTATTCTAGGAATTAGTGTCTTTATTTAAATATCGCAACATCATTCAAATGAGTTTATTACTACAGTTTTAACAAATCAACCAAAAAGGCCTGTTAAAGTGTGTTTCATTCATACTTTTTAGACCATAAGAACTTGATGATCTAACCTTTCAATAGCTGCTGCTACTGCGTTATTTTCTTAAAAATACTATATGTTGAGTAAAACTTTACATAATATAAAAACTACCATATAAAGTTAATCTAACAAATTGTAAATATGATATTTTGTGAATATGCTCTGACGTAAGCGTATCTCTACACACGTCAGCAGATTGAATTTCTTTATCTAAATGGATATGAAATTTTTTATTTGGTTTAAGAAAAACTTCTTCTGTAGTTACGCGAGCATGTTTTTGTGTTACTATGAGATGCGTAATTATTAATAGTTTCTGGCTCATTTTAAGAGATCAAAGTATCTTCTCTAAAAAATGGTTACGTTATACGCCACGGAATTTAATTGTCAAATTTTAATTAATAAAATCATATTTTGTTAAAAATTATATCCAAGGATTTAATTTTGCTGGAACAGATAATCCAAGATATTTCTCCATACTTTAAGCAACCCAAATGAATACGAGTATACTCGTACAGTCGCAAGTCTCCTGTAGGTAACGGTCATTGTTAACAACAGGTTTACAGGTATATTTGATAAACAAGTTTAGGGCTGGATCGCATAGCGCACAGAATCGATACACACAGAAGGAAATATCTGAACAATTTTTTTCCAACTGGGCCGGTTACCATGAGATAAGCGAAAGCTCGTGGTCCCATACAAAAATATATTTTAAACGACAAGAAAACAAGTAAAGTGAGTGCATTGGTTGAAGCCGAAGCCACGTGGGTGAGTTTCAGTGAGATGTTAAGCTGATATTATATGTGTATACGAGTATGTAGCGAATCAAGTTTAAATGTGTGTATTTCCGAGTAACTTAATGACGCTTTCGTAGTGAATTATGAAGGGTGCTCCTATGATCTGGTTAACTTCAAGTTTTGCATAAATTGTGTATATTCTGATAAACATTTCAAACAGCCGTTTGATTCTTTGGCGGAATGCGGATATAATAAATTTAAAATGAAACAGTTTGTATTATATTGGATACATTTAACCTTTTCGAGTCACGTGGTTAAAGGAGAGAGCCACCAGTTCAAACTCATTTTTATGACGAGCTATTGGTTTTGCAGCAATGCCACCGAGTGGATGATATACAGTTTTAGAGTTTATATCTTTGGTGGATTTCCCAGTACGGGTATGCCATTTGAGTTTTATGAGTCATTGTTTCAGCCGGTATACGCGCGTGTTCCGTAAAAATGTATGCTATTACTAAGAATTTTGACAAATCAATTAAAAAATGTCTGGTAAGTTATTAAAATATGGTCAACTATTATTATTAAATTAGTTAGGATGCCGAAAACGTTATGATAAAGTTTCGAGACAGATGCTAATGTTTGAGTTTCACCTAGTAACCACAAGGTACTTACGAATCTACATATAGAAATTCCAAAATTTTATTTTTTCTTCGTGTTTCTAATTAGTTGTCTGATTTTAGGTTTTTAGACTTAAAAAATAAATTGACTCTACAAGAACTGGAAAACATGAGTTCAGCTGATGTTGAGCGACTTTTGGAGATTGACGAAATATCCAGCGAATGCGGTTCAGGAGAGTCCGACACCGAAAATGTAATGGATGACAATGATTTTGAGGAACTGTTGAAGGTCAGTTTCGATGAAATAGTTTTGCCAGATTTTCGGGGAAATGGTGATGAGGATTGATGGCGAAGCCGATTGGCAGTTGAGTAGGATAAGACAGGAAGAATCGAAGAGGCTAATTGTGTGGATGCGGGATACTTTGTATGTATTTGAGTCGTGTGAATCCATTTATCAGGGCTACTGGTCCAAATATACCAACTACGATTGATACTGTGACGGATACATTTTTGAAGCTCTATTCGGAAGATATTATATCTGAAATCGTTTTTCAAACTACCCTATAAGCTTAAAAAAAAGCTGGCGTCAGCACCAATTTGTACGACTTGGGACAGTGAAATAAGAAAATTTCTGGGCCTGAATATTATTATGAGCTTTAAAATGATGTGCAGCTATAAGGACTACTGGTCCTCCAGAGATGACATGAGAGATAATTTCGTAAGTTCGGTAATGGCACGTAACAGATTTTCTTGGCTATTGAGTAACTTACACCTGAACGACAATTTGATGCAACCGGAAAGGAATGATCCAAATTTCGGTAAACTATGCAAAGTAAGACCTTTGCTCAAAAAGCCGTCAAAAACGTTTCTTTCCGCTTTCTGCTATGAAGCCCAATGAATATCAATCAATAGACGACCCTATGATTAAATTTAAAGGTAGGAGTTTTCTCCGAAAATACGCGCCAAAAAAAAACCTATAAAAAAAGGTTACAAAGTATAAGTGCGTGTGGATTCATGTGCGAATTCCAAATTTACACTTGGGAAGCTAAGGAGGACGCTGAAAAGAATATAAGTAGTGTTAGTTGGCGAAAATTATAAAGTGTTTTTGATAACTATTTCAACTCCGTAGAACTCGAAAGGGACCTACTGCCTGAGCTGAAGGTGGATAAATGTCTGAAACGGTGTGACTCTGACTTAAAGAGTTTCGACTGATGCACTAGCGGTTTTGAAATGAATGGATCGGCGAAGCGTGCTACTTCTGAGCAACCATCAGGATCCGTCTATTGTGAGCAGCGTTCCAAGGAAATCCAAAGATGGAACGATTGAAGATAATTGCCTTCAAATGGTGAAAGAATATAACACCCATATGGGATATTTCGAAAAGCGCGATATGCTAAAAAGCCTATACAAAGTCAACAGGAAGTCCATAAATGGTGGCACAGATGTTTCTTTTATTTTACTGACGTTTGCATTTTAAATGCATTTATTCTCTTCCAATATACATGGAATGGTAAAAGCATGAATCTAAAAGAATTGCGTTTAGCAGTTGCTGAAGGGCTTATTGGAGCAATTGACTCCACATTGGGTAGGGAGCGGATGTTTCCAAAAACCGAATAAATATAAAAAGACGGTTCCATTGGAGGTTCGATTTGATCAATTTAAACACATGCCGATTATGTGCCAATCCCTAAGGTGCGCCTATTGCAGCATAACTAAGGAAGATCACAGATCATTATGGAAATGCAAACCATGAGGCGTCGTATTTGCCTAAATAACGATAGAAATTGTTTTTTTAAGCTATCACACCAGGTAGACCCTTTGTGCCTGGTTGTCACTACAGATAACCACGTGCTGAAGGACAATCTATCCTCAAAGGAAACATTTCGGCAATCAACGATTATTTAAAATACGTGTTTGAAAGTCAGAAGGGGATTTCAGTGGAAACAATGAAAAGAGGAGGAGGGATATTTAGTTTTCATCGGGTTTCTTAAGTCACTTGATAATCATTAATTTTAAAATGAAGAAAATACTTTGATTGATATGTACACTTTTCTTGATATCGTCTCCCCACCCAAAAGCCTACCATTTTTGAAATTCATTATTTAAATCAAAGTCGATTCATCAATTATTATAAAATTTATAAAAACATAAAATAATCAAAAACGTAATGGCCCATTTGGACCTCTAAATTTTGATTTTATTTTGTATTATTTTATTTATTAACCAAGCAAGGTACAGCACAAACTACATTTGCTATCATTTTTTTCTTTTTTTTTCTTTCAAAGCTGTCGGGTCTTGCATTGTTGTGTGAGCAGACGCGTTTCGACTCTTTTGAATCATCTTCATTGGGGCAAAAATTGAGATAGGGAATTGCAGGTCAAAGCATGTTCAAGGATTCAAGGTTTTAAGAGATAAGTTTTATAAGTGGTATAGCAATTTTTCATGCTGTTAAAGATTCTGCAGCATCTATTCATAGGCTCACTAACTAATTGCGCACAAGCTGTTCAAGTTATTGATCATTCTGAAATGGCTCTCCTGCAAGTGCTTCCTTGAAAGGCCCAAACATATGGAAATCGCAGGGTGAAAGTCAGAGATGTAGGGAGGGTGATCAAGTGTAGTCCAATGAATTTTGTGGGTTGTCGGGGCTGCAGTGTGGGATTTTGTATTGTCCTGCAAGAGCAGTACGTCTTGGATGGGGTGACGGCGCCTTTTTGACAGATATGCAGTTGGAACCTGGTTAAGAAGTTTCACGGTACTAAGCAGCGTTTATTGTGCGACGATTGTGAAGGAAGAGTCTCAAAAAATCGTTGACATCACCTTACAGGCTCAGAAGCGTGTTTTTGATTTTTACTTTCCTGGCTCCCTCTTTTTTCTTCACTCCATAGAGGCCTTTTTGACTTAAGAGTGTATGTGCTTTCACTCTTGGCCATGAAAGTGTATTCTCCCCGAACTGAACATGCACTCAGTCCTGAATTTCGGCTGATTTAATGCCTTCGTTCGTTAAAAATGTTATTATGATGCGTAGCGCCACCCAAGGATGAAACTCTCTTTCGCTCATTGTGAGGACAACGAAACAAGCCGGTCGGGAGGTCGGCGTGGTCTTGAGTCATCTAGGCGGGTTCCCCCTACCTTTCCCGACGCTCCGCCTATATTCGACATACTTTTTAAGCCGTCAAAAGTAAAAGGCTCATTTATATTTGAATGCCCCTCGTATTTCAAGTCAACCATAGACTACAGTTGTCCTCCGATTTTCATGAAAATTTTAGGAATAGTGTTTAATTTGAATATGTTAAATTGGCCGAGCATTCAAAAAAAATATTAAATCTGGAACAAAATGGCAACTATTATGTGCTCATGAAAGAAACCTTCTATCTTTCTTATATATTTGAATGATTTCTTCTTTTCTGATGATATGAGTAGATGGTTTGAATTATTCATCCACTAGTAATGGGTGCATTATTTCTGAATGCATAATTCTAGCCACTAGTTCATGTTATCAGAAAAGTTGTTTCGGCCCTAGGATGATTACAAAGCCCTTCTGGTAGAGGCAGTCCCCTGACTTCTCGACTGGGAGCTAGGTTTAGCGAGTAGAGACAGGAATGAGGATCAGTCGTCTGATTTTTAGCATAAAATTGGTAAATGAATTAGGCTGAGTGGGTATAAGCATTCCAATAAAAAACGTAATGTTGATATGTTTCCCCCGTTGATTGTTTGAATTTGAAAGCGATAATGCTCTTTGAACATTATCTTAGCATGTGTTCCTGGTCGGCGTTCTTTTTAAATTGATAGAGAGAAATTGTTAAATTTGGTAAACTATTCGTCACACTGATCTTTTCGAAATTTCTAACGGTGCCTTGAATGTTTCCCTTGTTGCCCGTCAAATTTTATGCGTAATTCTTGCGCTCGTATTTCAGATCTGTAATAATCGTTTTGTGAACCAAACAAATGGCACTTAAACATGAAACTCAGGAATCAAACGATATATAAACACTGCGTCAAACGCATTTTATGCGGAATTCTACAGGGTTTTCCAATAAGAGGTGTTATTTTGATATTAAAAGAAAAATGCCATTTTTTTAATATAAATGATCGGATGTTTATTTTATTTTGAAGAGGAAGGTATGCCGTTGATGGCGGAAAATAAAATCAGGCAAATGACCACCACGACCACGCTTACAGATCCATATCCTTTTCATGAAATTTTCCATAATCAAATCGCAAAGTGCCTGCCCTATGTCCTCGATAGCCTCACGAATTCCATCTTTGAGGTCTTGAATCGACGCTGGGCTATTGGTGAACCTTCTCTTTCACGTGACCCCAAAAGAAAGAAGTCGCAAGGTGTTAAATCACAAGATCTCGGTGGCCAATTGTGATCACCTTTCCGAGAGATAACACGGTCCGGAAGCTTTTCCCGTAAAAGATCAATGGTTTCGTTGTACCATTGTACGGTGTAATGACGTTTGTGGAATGCCTAATTCCAAAGAACGACGAGGAATGGACAACCTGGGTTTTCTTCAACACTTTTGGCTACAGCAGCAATATTATCGGCTGTTCTTGAGTGACGTGCACGGGTTTTATTCTTCACATCACTAAGTTGTCCCAACAGCTCGAATTTTTCCACAAATTTCTGTATTGCGGTCCGACAAGGTGCTTCACGACGACCCAAAAATGTTGGAGTTTTACGAACCGTCTCTGCTAAATTTTCACAATTTTTATAGTGAATTTTAATAATTTCAATGCGTTGTTGAAGCGTGTATCGTTCCATTTGTATTAATGGCGTAGTTACTACTAGTCAAATGTCAAAAAATGACAGCTTCAAAAGTGACATCTATCGAAATAGCGGGCTATTCAAAATAACACCTCTTATTGGAAAACCCTTTGTGACAATTGAAGTAATGTGAACCGCTCATTGCTTGGGCGAGTTATTACAGCGTAATGGCAAATGTTCAGATTTTTTTTAACAGGACTCGTACATAGCAGTTTTATGAGCATTTTTAATTGCTGTTTACGTTGCATTTGATAATCCTTATTTTTATGCTATTTCCATTACAATTGCGATGGAAGAAGGGTAAAATAGAGGTAGAAATTTCTGTAAAATATGACAAATGTCGTCATAATAATTTTTTAACTTTATAATGCTTTCTTTCACCGTAACAAGAAAGAATTCCGTTGTTTTTGAATTGGTTTTACGTCATACGTCGTTTCAATGTTTCCAGGAAGTTTCTTTGCAGTTAAAAACAAACAAGTAAGTCAAGTGTTTTTACAATTACCACGATGCTTTTCAACAATTTCCATGAAGAAGTTCTTGACACATCCTTACATATACAAACGTAAATTTGGCCTGAAGATTTTTTTTTAAATTATACCGTATGGCTGGCATGCATACAAAAACACTACTAACCTGAACATAAGTATGAGTGCCATTCACATGGACGTTTTCAACTTTTTATCCTTTAAAGCACACATTGAAAGAACTTCTGTCATCTAGCTGCCCTGGTATAGGTCCTATATCTCAATTGATGTTATTATGGTTTAATTAAGAGAGTATTGTGGTTGCTTCTATTTCAGCCTATAATCATCAATCTTCATGCGGTTAACCTTGAAATCCAATCTCTGATACCACAAGTGTAATTTTATTTAATTAAAATTATTATAAAACAGATTCGCATCATTCACTGTTACCACGAAACGTCGAAACACTCTTTTAAAGTTTGAAAAGTACAACAAACTCTAACATCTATCCGAAAACTTTCAATCAGAAACAAATGATGATTACATTAAACTATTCATTTGATTTACTTCGAAACTGCATTTTAACACTTTCACTATTTTGATTTTAAGTTGAAATTCGTATTGATAGATAATTAGTCATGTGTTCGAATATTTCAAGTTCAATTAATTTCACTTTAGATACGCATCAATAGGAAGAAATACTCGAATATTGGCAATGATTGTATAACATTCCGTTGTAATGATGATGAAAAGTTCATTTGAAACCCGAAATATATCACACACACGTTAGAGACGGTAAAACTGCGTAAAACTATTGAATGAATGGAAGAAAAGCATTCACACTTATATGAAAGGTATTCAAAAGATCGACCATGCTTTTGCTGTATGACATTTAGAAAGAGGAGAATCAACCGTTCTTGTGCAAGCCCTTAGAATGTCACTTGAATTCTGGACTATGCGCAGAAATAAATTCAGCAAGAACAGTGGCGAATCCATTCACATGATTTATTCTTGAATGTACTGAGATTGTGAATTGATATTGCTAACATTGGGAAGATAGCTATAGATACACGTACCAGAATTTATGTATCTAGCACCAGACTATACCGACAGTATACTGTGATAATCCCGGCAAGTTCATTTAAGAAGGATTGTGTCTAATGAAGCAAGAACAGAGAAAAAACAAGTTAATCCTTAGTGCGCAAGACTGGGTTCTTGGTCTCGTTGGGGAGGCAGCGGAACAGATTGTTGGAGATGTGGAATGAAGTGAATGCTAGCCATGCAGACATTTCTGGCGACAGGAATTAGTTGAAATCAGAAACGATGTAGGAAGTACCCGAAGAACAGTAGCGTTCCTTGACTTATTAAGCCATAGGAATACATGGAAACAATTGAGAATGTCTTGGAAAAAGGAATGTAATTTTACCATGTGATTGTCCTTGTGGGCTTACAGCTGGGATACAATTGCGTTAAGATTGATGAGTTCATCCTTGAAACTGTTATTGAATTTGTCAGTCAAGTTGTCTAAGAAACGCATAACATGTAAAAAGGAGCCGTTGGTTATGTAATATTTTATTTTTCTTTCTAGCATGAAGGATAATATGAAGTACTATGTATCAAATTACTCTTGAATTTCTGATATAAAATAAGTTATGGTTCCATCATTCAGTATTCTAATATAATTAAATCAAGTAAGATTAACTAAATTAAAAGATTCTTTAATTTAGTAGAATACTTGTTACAAGAAATTCAAAGCAAATAATACATAGCGACTAGTATTTTTTGTGACATTAAAGAACCAATCCAACTGTAAACAAACAGGGTTTCTACTCAAAATAAAAAAAAAGTCCTAAGCATCAAAGCACTACATAAAAGAGGATAATGTCCCTTTGGAGGGTAGTCTACGATGGTACTATGTTGAATTTTAAATCGCGGTATTGTTTGATAAGAACACTCCCATTAAGATATAACTTTTGGCTAGTTCAATGGGATCATAGGGATGGGGGTCGTCCCCACGTCGGTTGTGTTAGTTGCACTGATAAATACAAAACACTTTCTTGTACGAGTATAGGAGCATTTGATGCATAATGGATCCTAATGTTTATTTGTTATTTCATCAGGTTTGTAGAGCACCTTCATTCTTTAGACCTGTTGTAGTTTATTGGGGACAATATAAAGTCCAAATAAAGGCAAGCTGGCACGAGCTACAGGTTAGGCGATTTTTCGCGACATTGATCACTTGAAAATGTTCTTGCTACAGAAAAGAAAAGAGTGAGTAATAATATCGATGATGAAGAATAGTAGAAAAAAATAAAAATATACAGTTTAAGGTGATTTTTTGCGGCATTGATCACTTGAATTGTTTTATGACACGCGAACAGGAATTTGAGAGGTAAGGTTATGCGAAGTACATTTAGATTAAATTTTTTTTTTAAATTCGGCGAAAAAACTTGGCCAAGTGATTTTCACAGTCCTTCTTTGAAGTGAGTTTCTTTTCATTAAGGAAGTTTTGCAGAGACCGAAACAAATGGTAGTCTGATGGTGCAAGGTCTGGACTACACGTAGGATGCATCAAAACTTCCCAGCCTAGCTCTGTCAATTTTTGCTGATTCATCAAAGATGTGTGTGGTCTGGCATTGTCATGATGGAAGACAACGCCCTTTCTTTTGATCAATTCTGGCCGGTTTTTTTGAATTGCTTGTTGCAATCTGGTTAATTGCTGACAGTTCAGAGCCGAATCGAGTGTTTGGCCAGGTTTTAGCACCTCATAATTAACAATTCGCTTCTAATCCCACCATACACACAGCATAACCTTATTTGGTGTCAATCCTGACTTTCTAGTCGTTTGTGATGATTCACCTTTTTTTGACCATGATCTTTTTCGAACGACATTCGCGTATCTTACCCATTTTTCATCGCCCGTAATGATTTGCTTCAAAAATGGATCGATTTCGTTGGGTTTTATTAGCATTTCGCAAATGGAAATTCGTTCGATCAAATTTTTTGTGTTAATTCATGCGGCACCCAAACGTCGAGCTACTTTGTGTATCCAGCCTTACGCAAATGGTTCGAAACTGTTTGATGATGGATATTCAGTTCCTTGGCAATGTCATGGCTGCTTATGTGTCGGTCTTCTTCAAATTTTTGTAAGATTTCATGGGCTTTTTCAGTGATTGGTCGACCTGAGCGAGATGCATCAAAATTTCCAGAACGAAAGCGAGCGAACCATCTCTTGGCTGTGGTTTTTGATAAAGTATCTTGGCCGTAGACACCACCAATTTTTTCACGAGCCTGCAATGCATTCTCACCTTGATCGTAGTGATATTGTAAAATATAACGAATTTTTTCAAAAATTGCTATCATTTTTAAATGAATACAACTTTTGACATGAATGAAGAAATACAAAACTGTCCGTATGAAAATTGTCGACTGGAATGTCACCTTTCAAACGCATGTCAGTTTGACTCAATCTAATTAGTACTGCCCGATATATGGCAACGAACACTATCTAGTGACACAAAAGGCTAAATACTTTTTAGAATATCTAGTAGTAGCATACAGACAAAAGTTTAGGCTTAAAAGGCAATAATTACAACTTACTTGTATTTAAAAATATATTTTAGCTTGCAATATACAACTATATATTCTTTCATATTGAAACCATGCGGGACAAGGGAAAGGATATTTGGGCAAAACATTTTCATTATACTTTTCATGCATGTGAAGTAGATTGAATATTTTTGTTTAGTTACATGATGCTCCACTTGAACAGCGGTTATATACCAAGCCAACCAAATCAAATATGGACAAACTTATATAGAGTTAAGTTCTAACAAGGGCGAAATGAGATAGCTTATCGTCCATTGGTCTGATTTACTAATAAACACAGTGCACCAGCATGACAAGCGCTTGGAATGCAAGGAAGATTTGATGTATTATTAGACGAAAATGGCAATGCTTAGAAAATAAAAATAACCATTTTGACCAAATTTGGCATCAATTAGCATGTACATATATGCATTTTCAAGTCGAATAGATATTTGAATTGAAAATTTTGTTTTGATAGAAGACAATTTCATCTAATAAAACGTTTAATAGCTTTAACTTCTAACCTTTATGCGTTTTGAAATACGCTTGAAAACATTCAGTAAGCACTTTTGAAAGCTTTTATTAACAAAAAAAATCCTGTTCTCTCTATAAACGCACTTTGAGACCTTTTGGCGGGCTTGTGGTACGAAATTGCATCTGTAGTGACCATTGAATTACCATACCTACTTGAGGAGCACCTTTCAATATCCCATGTGGGTCTGAGACTTTGTGTATTTCAAATACATATACCAATAGTACATCTCACTTTACTTTGTTATTGCACAAGAATATTTTTTTTCTTTTCCTTGAAATGCCATCGGGCCTTGCTTTGTTGTGTGAGCAGATGCGTTTTGACCCCATTAAGTCATCTTCAGTATCACTGAGACGCGAGATGACTCAAAGGTGTCGAAACGCGTCTGCTCAAATAACAAAGCAAGAGCCGACGGCTTTTCAAGAAAAAAGAGAATTGGCCTGCGGATATCAAATAATCAAAATTATTGACTACACAAGAATCTCTCTACTAAAACACTTTAAGCACTGCTCCTGACAATCTGTTCAGGTTTCAAGGAGTTCCACGTTTATAGTTTTTAGGGTATTGTAAAATAATTTTACAATACCCTACTAAAATCGCATCCTGTCTATCTGTCCGTCGATCCATGTGTTACTTAATCTAGAGACATGAAATTTGGTGAGTAGGTGTAAAGTGGTGACCTCCTGAAAGTTTCAGTATAAAATCATTTTTATAAGGTGCTTAAGAGAGGTCTCCCCATAGTGACCACTGAAAAAGAAATTTCATCCAATGTAGCCAATATGGGTATCAAGCTTTTCAGTGGCCCCTGAAAAAGAAATTTCACCCAAGAATGCCAATATGGGTATCAAATGAAAGTTTTTGACGAGAGCACCGGTCTTAAACTGACACTTTTTGCTTCAAGGGGTGCAGACGGAGGCGAAATGTAAGAAAAATTAGTGTCCCTTCTCGTGATTGGACACCTTTGATTCGAAAAATCTGAAAAAAATCAAGGAGATAGGTCTTTATTAGTACAAGGCCAACAAGTACCACAGAAGTCAAAATTTGATCAAATTTCTAATAGTTTAATTTTACGTTTTCGTTTATAAAATTGAAAGGTGCCCTTAAATTTGCCAGAAAGTTGTATTTGAATTATTTGATATTAATTGCACGTTTTCTAAAAATTTCATAAAAATAGAGCCATACAAAGCAAAGTTGCAGTAGAATGAAAATTTATCAATTGCAACAACAAGAACAAGTTGAATAAGCAGGAGAGTGCTCCTACCAGAAAATCTTTGTAACCATCCTAGGATTCGAAACAAATTTTCTGGTAGTGTGAATCGATAATTTGAATTATACATCCAATACTTGGATAAGAAATTGTTACAATTTATACAAAACTTGCAGAGTTTTTTTTATAAGAACATTGCAGCCACCATTTTGATGGAGCTTCAATAATTTTTCTGAATGCTCAGCCGATTGAACATATTTAAATTAGACACTATTCCTTAAATTTTCATGAAAATTGGAAGAAAATAAAAGTGCCTAGGCCAATTTTAAATATGTATCAACCATAAACACGTGTTCTTGTTGTTGTAATTCCACTCAATTGAAATAGCTATAACTCAATCAATTATGCTTTGATTTCCATGAAATTTTGTGAACATTAAGATCTTATACCAATCTATAGGATTACAAAATTTCAAGAAGTTCAAAGGTACCGTTTTGATTTTATGGGCGAAAACATCGTCCTAAGGGGAACCCCGTTTAAAAATTTTTGGTATGACCTAAACTTTTGAGAGAGAGAGAGCATTTTAGCTTTTATAGTTTCTGAGGGAACTTCCTGTGACGCACAGACAGAGGGATAGACGGACGAACAGACAGGTCGCGAAACTAGTAGGCCTTTGTAAAAAATATTTTTTTCCAAAGACCTAATAACGCGTGATAATGTGGAGATACACTACAGATATGTAGGAATTTTGATGAAAATTGTAGAAATATTTTTGTAATATTGATATGTTCGCTTGATTACTCAAAAAATAAATAATAAAATGGCGGCGAATTGAAAAAAAGAATAACCGTTCATTAGTTTTCTGAGCTCATTTTATAGAATATGTGTATGAGCCAAGTCTTGATATTGAAAAGACTTTGTTTGAGCTACTAATTATGTTACAATACCCTTCTGGCAGGAGCACTGTTTTGCTACATCGACTTGTTTTTAGCATAATTGAAGGGCTCCTTATAAACCAATACTATTCTTTCTTGCCAATAGGTTCTTCTGTTCTATGATTTGACTCTCTATGTAAAAGAAAAGTTCAAATAGTTTTCGTCGCTTCATTAGATTGTCGTCAGAATGTTTTCTTACAAGCAGTCATTAATAGTCTAGTTTAAACTGTGTTACGCTGGTAAGCATATAGGACAATTTCAATTTGTGATCCAATTCCACCTCTATCTGAAATCATAATCAGTCGAGGAATTCAGTTGGGGTTTTGACCCCGAATAATGAATTCAGTCCTCTAGGATGCTTTCGCGTTCCATTTCTATTCAACACTATCTCAAGCCATTATTGTCAGATCCTAGATGAAAAAATATTATGATTTTCGAAAATAAGGAATACTTGAAGTGAGAGAAAAAGGACTATGGGATTGGATCCTGGAATGTCAGATCACTCAATTACCCTGGCGCTGTTAAGGACCCTTTACAACAGGCCAGTCAATATCAATTAAAAAAACTGGCAGTCCAGGAAACGAATTGGACTGGAAACGACATTCAAGACATGAGATCGCACACAATATTTAAAGGTGGGAAGCCTACTGGAAAACTAGAATTCGGAGTGGCCTTCATTGTGGATAGGAAGTTCAAATCGCACGTTATTGATTTCAAGGCAGTCAATGAACGGTTGTATGCGATCCGTATAAAAGCGAAGTTCTTCAAAACCTGGCTGATTAATGTTCACACCCCGACCGAAAAAAAAGGACGAAGAAACGAACGAATCATTTTACAATCGCCTGGAAAGACTGGTCGACTCATTGCCCACCAACGAAACAAAAATTATTCTGGGTGATTTCAACGCTAAGGTTGGCAATGAGCTTTCTCATCGGGGAACGACTGGAGGATATAGCCTTGAAGATGAAACAAATGACAACGGCCAATGCCTGATTGACTTTGCATGTAGTAGAAATCTAGTCATACGTTCGACTTGCTTCCCACATCGACGCATTCATAAAATGACCTGGGTATCACCGGATGGCAACACAAAAAACCAGATCGATCTGTTCTGATCCAACAATGTTGGGCCTCGAGCATACCGGACGTCCTTACATACCGAGGACCCAATTGCAACTCAGATTATTACTTGATCAAATTAACCTATCGATATCGTATGTCAAAGGCATATTCAGCGAAGACCAGCCCGCTACAAAAATTTGACAAAGAAAGGCTCCAAACGGCGTCTGTGGCCGAAAATTTCACGGAGGCCCTCGACAACCAGCGAGTTCCTATCTTATCAGACGCATCGTTAAAGACGAGCAACAAGCTCTGGATGGAAGTGATAGCGGCTATCAGGACCGTGGCAGAACAGACGATCAGACATCAAGCCCGGCGCAAGAGGAATGGTTGGTTCAATGATGAGTGCCAGAATGCGTTAGATAAAAAGAATCATGCGTACAATGAATACGTAGGTAGGAAAACCAGGACGAAGAGAGAACACTATGAATATCTCAGAAGAGTAGCGAATAAGATAATTAGGATTAAGACAAGAAAATACTATGACGACCAATTGAGAAGTATAGATGTAAGTTTAGCGAGCAATAACACAAGACAAGCATACAAAGTAATGAAAAGCCTGAAACGTGGTTATCAGCCCAAAACCACGCTCTGTCGTAATGACATCGGCAATATCATCGCTGAAGAAACCAAGATTAAAGAAAGATGGGTATCATATTTCAAGAACCTCCTTAATCCTCCGCACACCTCCAGAACATCGGAGCCTATAGATGTCTGCGGAGAGCGACCATTGGCCCCACCAACTCTGGATGAAGTTTGGTCCATTATCAAAGCCCAAAAGAAGAATAAAGCGCCGGGCATTGATGAGATACCAGTGGAGCTCATCAAATATGGTGGCAGTAGTGTTCATGAAGCTATTCACAAAGTCATCCAGTACATTTGGCAACAAGAGTGGAGCCAATCAATTCACTGGTCAACACTAGTCATGCCACACGAACTCTGATGGCTAATACTTTTTTTGCCACCTACACTTATTAATAAACAACAATAGTTTTATTTCGATTGGCCTTAGATTTCTTGTGATGTGTTGATTCGTATAACCAGTACTACGGTGATAAACACTAACAAACGGTCGCGAATATACAGTCGTTAAATTAATTATTTTCATATTAGTTTAAATTTAGTGATTTATAAGTAATTGCCGTGATTGTTTGAATATGCCGAGAAAGTGTTATAACGATCCTGACTCTTTTTGTTATACAATATTTGTGGAGAATTAACTTACAAAACACAAAGGCATAATTTCACCACAAAAGTGATGGAGAGCTATCCTCAGTATTTTGGTTTCCCTGTGGCTTATTAAGACAAATCTTGGGCTCCCCATATTTGTTGCATACCTTGTATTAAGAATTTGATAGATTGGAAGAAATGGTCCCGTCCTATGCCGTTTGCTGTACCCATGATTTGGACCGAATCAAAAGATCACGTTTCGGACTGTTATTTTTGTCTTATAGATATAAAAGGTATTAATTCTAAAAAAACACACAGTGAGTTACCCTCGTTTACAGTCAATTTAGAGACCAGTACTTCATAGTGACAATTTACCTATACCAGTTACATCTGCGTCTATTACGATTATCGATTCACAGCCTTCCTATTCGAGCAAATCGCAGACCATTGATGACGATGAATCTGATTTTGAAGAAATCTCAAACAAGCCACACTTGATAGCTCAAGAAGACCTAAACGACTTGGTTCACGACTTGAACTTGTCAAAAAAGCAGTCAGAACTCTTAGAATCTCGTTTAAAAGAATGGAATTTGCATTTGAATGGAATTTGCAACATCATGAAAATAAGGAATCGTCATACTATTCTCAAGATAGAGACTTGGTGTACGAGTATTGCAATGATATAAATGGCGTGATGAAGAATTCGAAAATCGAATTTAATCCTTCTTATTGATGCTTCTAAAGCTAGCTTAAAGGCAGTTATACTGCATAACGGAAATGTATTTCCTTCTGTACATCTGGCCCATGATGCGAATATGAAAGAAACCTATGAAAACATGAGGTTATTACTTGAAAGAATCAAAGATAGTAAATATTCTTTCAAAACCTGTGGTGATTTCAAAGTTGTCTCTCTATTATTCGGACTACAGCTGGAATGGATCGCAATTGGAGCAGATTTTCGTATATAAAAGAAAAATTTCCTAAAATAAGTGATGCAAACATAAAAGAGGGTTTTTTCGTTGGACCTCAAACCAGAAAGTTAATCAATGATCGTGTACTTGAAGAAAAATTGAATGATCTAGAAAAAGGAGCACGGCTATCTTTTAAAAAGGTTGTTGCGAATTTTCTAGGTAGTCATAAGAGTGTGAAGTACGAAGTGTTTGTTAGCGAGTTGTTGTTGGCTTGTTGCAACATGTCACTCAAGGTTCATTTTTTAGGCTCACATTTGGATTTTTCCTGAGAATTTGGGAGCTATGAGCAATGAGCATGGGGAGAGGTTCCATCAGGCCATTACACAGATGGAAAAGCGCTATCAGGGAGGATGTTGGCCAATTACTGTTGGACGTTAAAAAGGGACCATCTGTGAGTTAATGACAGAAAATTCTAAATTGTAAATTCATAAAATCACTTTTTTACTTTTTTGTCTCGGATGGTCTTTATTTGTCGAAATATTTAAATTACATTAATCAATAAAATTCCTGGCCAACAATTTTTTTTAAGTTACTTATTTTTAATAACAATCGTCGATCAAAGTAAAAAATATAATTGAAGTTCGTGTGGCACAAAAAAGTTCAAAATTTGTTCCCCAGTGTCATATTCCCTATCCACAAAAAAGGTGACAAGCTACAGTGCGAAAATTATAGAGGCATATCACTACTTTGTAGGCGTACAAAATATTTTCCAAAATCTTAGAAAATAAAATCGGATCATACGCCAACGGTATTATTGGGGAGTATCAAGGTGGTTTTAGGGCAGGTAGATCAACAACTGACCAATTGTTCACAGTCAAGCAGATACTTGAAAAATGCTGGGAGTTCAACATAGACGTACACCAAATTTTCGTTGACTTCAAGCAAGCATACGACAGTGTTGATCGTAACGTACTGTACCAAATAATGCTTGGTTTTGGCACCCCAGCCAAATGAGTCCGTCTTACCAAAATGACAATGACGTCGACAACCTCCCAAGTCCGCATCAATAACTAACTCACCGATGCCTTTGACACAAATATCGGACTAAAGCAGGGAGATGGGCTGGCCCCGTTGCTATTCAATTTGGCTCTGGAGTATGTCATACGGAAGCTACCTGTCGATATGCGAGGCACATTACTATACAAGTCGAGCCAAGAAGTGGCCTATGCGGACGACATCACTATTCTGTCACGGTCATTAACAAATGCCAAAGAACTCTTCCTGAAACTCGACAGCGAAGCAAAACTAGTAGGGCTACAAATCAACGAAAATGAATTAAAGTTCATGACGCAGTCGAGGAAAAATACCTCAAATACACAAAATATCACACTTGGCGAATACAGTATCGAGAATGTTAGCGAATTTGTGTATTTAGGCGCCAAAATAACGAAAACGGGCAATGAAAGAGACGAAATACGCCGAAGAATACAGCTCGCAAATAAAATATTCTATTCAGTTTTGACGATCTTGAAGACCAGCTGCATACACAGGAGAACAAAGCTCCAAGTATACAAATCTGTGATAAGACCTGTGTTACGCTATGGGTGTGAAACATGGACCCTAACCCAAGCATCCTCAAATATATTGAACGCCTTTGAGAGACGGATCCTGAGGCGAATAATCGGAGCGAAGCTAGACGGGGACCAATGGCGAATTCGATACAACCATGAGCTGTATGAAATTTTCGACGATTCGGAGGTCTCAAGGATTGTAAGACTGCGGAAGCTGAAATGGGCTGGACACATAAATCGTATGGACGAACAACGGATACCCAAGAAGGTATTCGTTGGGAGAACTGAAGGCCAGCCCAGCGGGGAACCGAGGAACGCTGGTCTCAATCGGTTGACGAAGACAGTTCATTGCTGCTCGGATTTCGGAATTGGGTGACGTGGTCAACGGACCGAGACAGTTGGAGGCGCTGTTTGCAGGAAGCGAAGGCCCGAAAGGGACTGTAGTGCTAAGAAGAAGAAGAAATACGAGAATCAAAGGGTAATTCATACATGACTTTAGGCAAATTACATTAGACCATACTAGGCAAATTACACTTGAAACAAGTAAATTATAGAAAACGAGTAAGGCGATCAGAATTATGCATAATACCACAAATACGAGAGCCGAAGTAGATGAATTAGAATAGAGTACGATGAAATGTCTCTTGGCTGAATGCAAGCGTTTGGGGAGTTGTTATATTGAGATGCGAGTTTGAGTACAGTGCATAAATAACGGAATGAATATTGATTAATTTTTATTTATCATTAAATAGAATGTAAAATTATAGTTTTAAAAGGAATGTGGATGGCGGGAGGAGGCAGGGGGAGAAAAAAGTTTAGGGGTGCCCGCATAATAGATTTAGGATTGTATATTTTTAATGGGGGACTATGTTAGACGTTGATTTGGGTGATTCACCTAAGTAGAAAGAAGCAAAATTTATACAAATGTTGAAATCAAATTCCAGATTTTAGCAGACCCGAATATGTATAAAAACGTGTATGACAAATTTTATTCCCAAGGTAGAAAAGAGTTCAGATTATATATCAGTCGTATCAACTAGTCGCTGACTTTAAGGAAACCAACCAAGTCCACTTGATTGTCAGATGCGTAACCTGCGATTGGTAAAGTTTGGGATATGAGGTGCGGCCTAATCTTTCCAATTTTCAGGTACTTTTTTATCACAATGTATTTCATCCTACATTATTAAACTGAAGAAGTGCAAATTCTTGAAATCCCAATCTTTCTCAAGTGAATTTGTTTCACATTCTTCATTTCCGCGTAGATATAAATCCGCAATGCTTCGTTCTATCAGAAATCACCTTCACTTTCATTTATTTCTGACAAATACGAAATTACTTTCCACTGTGCACTCTTACTTTTATTTCCTTACATAACCAAACGATAAAATCCCCATTTGAAATTAAATCTAAATAAAACGAATTTCATGTCATCAATTGTTCATTTTAAAACCATATTACAAAGATATATATCCCGCAAGGAAAATGGTTACTCGCATCGACATGCCAAATCTTTTGAATTGAACAACGAAAATGCAATTCACTTTCATTTTTCTTCTTATGTGCATGTGTCATGCTTGAAAATCGAATACGAATCGAAGATAGACCTTTTGCGCCTTCTCATGAAGTCCACAAAACTCAGCATAAACGAGAAGACTCAAACCGCGACCATTGAATGCATGATTCACTTTCAGAAAATGCATCTCAAGATCAAACAGCATAAATAACAAAATCCAACTAAATTAACAGCACAACAACAACCCTAACGAGATGTATGATTCTAGTTACATTACATGCATTCCTCACTTGAGTTGGCGATCCCTTCACATTTCGCGATCGCGGTACCGATATTTCCCATGAAGCGCCAGCAAATCAAATGAGCAAGAAGTCAACGTATGGAGATCCCACCTTACAATGCATTTACCGAGCGGTCTTGGTACATGGCATTAAATCATGTAAATTCGAATCAGCAGACGAAATTGGTTGATTTATCTTTCCAACGGAGCATCAACCTCTCCCTTTGATTATATGCCTGAATGTGCTTCCTGGAGAACAAATTTGCAGTCTTACAAGATATAACAAGACAGTGGCCAACTAAAGTAGGACTTTCCAAAAAAGTAAAGGGCACACAAAAGAACTGTCGATTTTGTTTGTATAAAGCACGTTGCAGCCTGAAGGTTTCCCTTTTCCAAATTAATTCGTGACTGTGCTAGTCCATTACGAATTACCTCCAAGTACTTGTACCTCTAGAAATGTTAATAACGGTGTAAAATAAAATAGAAAACCTTTTCTGCAACTCGCAATTCATCTCCGTCTCCTCATCCTTCATAGCAATAATAAATTGGACAGAAATCCCTCCCAGTTGCGATCTCTACAACCAAAATTCCAAGAAGATCGCGCGAGAGTTCACCTTGCATCTAAACTTAGAAATGTTGTACACCTGTCATAGATAAATGCATTCGATACAAAATTTATATCTACTTCGTGATACTGCACCATTCCTCATTCATCCTTTCGATTTCTATATTAGATTGAAAATGAAATCGAAAGGAATTAGACGCAAGTCTCTGAGACCGACAATAATGATTATACTGATCAATACAAACGAGGTCCATTATTCAGATCAATGATCGGAAAAATATCTTGTGTGAATGCTGCACAGTTAGTACGGATTTTACCATACTATATGTAACGCTTGACTAGGTCCGCCCCAGCATCCTCGTCTATTCGTGCATAGATGGGAAGTGTGTGGCATTTACTGGCAATTAGTGTCGCACGTTTTCTCGTTCAACTGTTTCGAGGAGTTAAACGGACGTAGTGGAACTTGCACATCGCGAAGTTCACTATGTGTGTAACATTAAATTGTTAATTAAACGCGAAAAAGTGCAATCGAAACGTCAATTGGCCTAAATCCAAACGTAAATTCTTTACACACTACACACATCTCATGCACTGCCAATATATTCGCGTATATAGTTGAATTGTGTGGTGTGCTCTCATTGCAGTATATTTTGCAGAGCATGTGCATGCACAATTGGTACAATTATTTTTGATGTCATTGATAGTACGTAGGAAAGGGGAAAAGTGCATTCAACCATGTACACATTACATACTGCACACCGGGAGGCTAATGCATTTGGATGTTTGCTGATCATTGAACCTAGATTG
This sequence comes from Odontomyia ornata, assembly GCA_963969285.1. Lineage (NCBI taxonomy): Eukaryota > Metazoa > Arthropoda > Insecta > Diptera > Stratiomyidae > Odontomyia > Odontomyia ornata. The sequence continues at coordinate 313,370,740 of OZ017740.1, forward strand.
AATCTATTATTATAATGCGACGGTGATATAATTGGCAAGATTATAGCGTATAGTGATAGATTTTACAGGTAGTTGATACAGCGGAACGGAAATCGTGGTGGTTTAGCGTAGTATTAGCAGTTTTTGTTTATTTCTTCTTATCTAACTCACAAGAGGAATTCGTGAATGGTGGATGGATGAAATTTTGTGGGATGAGAGCTTTACTTGTTAGAAACATATCCTGCGAGCCTTTTGATAGACATCATTTCAATATTTTACGAGAAAGTCATCTCCTTGAAGTTTCCTTTGAAGTCCAAACATACAAAGAACTTACATGTTGATTTAAGAGTTTCGGTGGCTGACATTTTCCCTCACTGTGGAGTCAACGGTTCTACGAGTATCTCAGCCAGATGTTTGAGCTTTTGCTCTCTGTGCTAACAACGCATTTTTTAAAATTCCCTTACGAAAATAAATAATATTGCTTTCAAATAAGTAGTTCGTAAGTTACATGTCCGCGTAGTACAGTGGTTAGAGAGCTTGATGCGTGAGCCGAAGGTCTCTGGTTCGAATCCAGTTGGTGATAACGAGATTTGTTTCGAGTAATGCTTAGGAAGCATTACAAGCCCGTTCAGTTATGATACGCGCTGGTTTAAAATAAGAACGTATCGTAGCTGGGTCGACGGACGCAGGACCAAAACATGGTACTGATGATATCACCTTTTCGAGAGCCAATACATATAACGTCGAATGCCAGTTCATATAATCAAGATAACGAGATACTCGATCTCTAAGCGGAGGGCCGAAAGGGGCTGTAGTACTATAGCAAAAAAGCAAGTCACATGTTTAAAAGTTTGAGGAAAAAGTGGATATGTCGTCCCCACGCTCGTCGCTGACAAGCAATCATGGAGCTAAAGGCTTAAAGCCAAGGATCCTTAGCTTGAAGGATAATAACCTTTCCGTTACAGATAACGGTATTACCTTCCTGCTTGAGTGTTTTCATTTCGCTTAGAAATCAATAGAAACTAAAAATATAATAGCAAAACAGCCAGTTCGGACGATAGCATCCAGAAAAATAGATATGAAGAAATTTATGTTGAAATTAGCGCGAGCTTGGCAAAGAATTTTTTTTATTTATGCTGTAGAGCATCTTGCACAGCAAGAAATTCTCTTAACATTGCAACTTATTGTGAATTATGAGAAAGCCATCAAAATTTATGTTACTTACGATACTACGTGAGAATTAAATATTCTTGGACTTACCTGAAAAGAAAAAATATATATATTAGTATATCTAAATAAAATAGAATATTATATAGTTACAGATATTATGTCTTTATTCTAAATTAGAATGATCATTACCTGGAAGAAAAATAATTTTTTGGATAAACGCTTCCCCGGTGAGAGTAAGTGTTTAGTTGTAAGCTAATCTTGCTTCTCACTTTTTTGTGTTCATCAAATCTGGAGATCACTTGATGAAAAGATTTTCAATGAAATCGATATTCTTATCGAAAAAAGAACTGCGATAAATATCACGAATGTTCGAATTTTTCGCGGCGCAAAGTGCGGTACAGAACACTTTTTTGTAAGAGGCAAATATAAATGCCATATCACTGAAGTTATAATCAGAACTATGCGACTAATCGAGTCCGGCGGACTACTGGTGGTATTCGGAGAAGAGGCAGCAGAGATTCCTTCCGTAACATTGTCACAAAGGGCCTGAGTGAGATGGTGACCGTAACCTCGCTCGAGTCTATGGCATCCATCGAGATTAGGAAAAGTTGGAGAGGTTAATAATAATGAATTTCCTGGTCAAGCGGTAAGATAAAGTTGACGCAAGAAAAAAATCACTGATCTCACCAAAAAATGAAGAACAAATTCGTAAAGCAGAATTAAAAAAGGTTGGATGATGTGCAGCGAACGGCGAAGAACTGTCCCTTTCCGCTACTTCACGTGCTTCAAATACGGCAACATCGCATACGGCTGCAAGGAGCCTGATAGGAGCTCTCTGTGGAATAAATGTGGCGAAACAGAGCAAAAAAGGAAAGAGTGCACGGTTGAGGCACAATGCGTCCTCTGCAAGGACACTGACTCTAGATCTGATGATCTCAACAACTTACCAAGAGCAGGAAAATGCTGGGTCTTTATTGAAAGCTAAGACACGGATAAAATGATCCGTATCCTGTAAGTGAATTTACACCAAATCATAAATATTCAAGATATGCTTCGGTAGTTTATGAGAGGCTTGCAAGTCGACCTGTTGCCGCTTAGCGAACAGCACCATGACAACAGTTCTTCAACACGGTTCCCTGGCGAATCTAGTATTGCTGCTATCTCCTTTTACTGCTCTAGTCAAGGCAAATGGGAAGTGGGTGACTGAAGGTAAAATACATATATGTAGTGAGTTACTTCTCCGGGATTGTTGATGTGTATAACATAAACTAAAACTCCTAGTTCGTACCAGTGTACATACTCGTAAGCATAGTACATTCACATAGCATCCACACCTTCCATTTACCCTTTGTTGCACACTTTCTGAACTTTCCCAGGGGCCGGTCAGCTGAGCCGATTCAAAAACCAAAATAAAAAGCAAATAATATTTCCGACGTACGTGTTCTTTTACGCATTTCAGAACATAGGAGTGCTGCCAGATCCTAATAAAAAATTAACCAATTGCATGGAACGAATTTGATTTTCTCCAAAGTAATTGATATTTTGAGATCTGGTAATCCTGAAATCTCTCATCGAAACACAGGTTCATCTTTGCGCTAATCCTCGCGTCAGCATTTACCTAACTAGCTGCTACCGAAGATCCAGTATTGTAACAGAGCACAGCTATTGCATCACTTATTTTGACATGATACAAAACAAAACTCAATTAACAGGTAATGAATGAAGATAGGGGGTACGTAATTCAAATGGGGAAACAGCCTAAGCCAATGCTTTAGCACTACAGAAACAGTTACCAAAAAGTTATTTGTAGTGAATATATTTTAGCACACTGAATCAGCTTTAGTGAATTCACAAAGTTCTCTTCGAACTTATAGCTAGAAACTCTAAATAAAATAAAGACCTAGAAAATTTGGACCTAGAATGTTCGAGTATAGTGATGGACTATGTAACAACTATGCCACATCATTCTCTTCAAATTTAAGTAGGTACCGTTAGCTTCGATTTTAAGGAATTCGAATTTATATGAACTCTTCTACCTGTATAAGATGAGGGAGCAATGCAGAGGCAGGACAGCGCATTAAGAAGCCTGGTGGTCATACGAAGAGTCCCTAAAAGGTTGTTGAAAAGCAACTTGTGGACGTTAGATGAAATAGCTTGAAAGCTTGAAGTTAGACCAAGGATTTCGGTAGGCTTCTGTAGGTAACGAGAAAACCTTTTCGACTGAAAATCATGGAAGCCGTTGGAGCAAGGCTCTAATTGCGAAAGTGTGCGCCTAGAGTATTTTCATAGAGTAAAAGTCGTTGGACAAAAATATGAAATATAAGAGTTCGAGGGTTGAATGACTTTTGTCGACGGAGACTTGACGGTCAATTCAGACTCTATTTCATTCCTCAAGTTTCAAAATCTTGAATTTTAAAGGTACTTAACGCGGGGAAGCAAGGCACATAGCTTCCGAGAAATGTCACTTTATCTAATAAACTTCGTTTGGACTTAAATTTTGACAAGGTTAGCGAAAGACTTGATTAGGAAAACTAGTGAAGAACAAAAGTTGTTTGTGTACGTTGAAAATTACTTTCGATTCAAGGCCTGCTGGCGTCTACAATCGAGCCAGAGACGGTTCAAAACTATCAAAATGTACAGAGTTGGGGTATACAAATAAAGGTCGATTGGTTTTTTTTATATGTAACATGAATAGTAAAGACATGTTCTTTATGTTGTCCCAAAAACGGAGTTGAGAGCCACATCCGAGTTAGCTGATGGAGTTTTTTATCGCGACTCGCGAATGCTAAACGGAAGTAGTAGGAAATACTTTACCACACTGTTGAGGCCGCTTTTTAATTTAGTTGTTGAAATTTTATATTGATCATTGCCTCAAAGATAAAATGTTATCGCAAATGGCGATAGTGTAGCATGTAGGTGCTAAATGCAAGCGGATGAAGGTACACTAGAAATTCTTTTATATAACTGGCATTCGTCGACATCGACAAAAATAGGACCGATAAAGCTTCTAGTGTTTCGTGAGAAATCTGGCTTTGTTACAACGGAGCTGTAATAGTACTTAACCAGCTAAATCAGTACAATGTTGAAAAGAATGCTTGGATAGTTGTAAACAAAAGGTAAGTGATATTTTATGAAACAATTTCAACTGTTAAACTGAAAGTAGAAGTGTACAATATTTAAATCAAGGATCAATATACCCTGAAAAAAATTCCACCGATGCTTTTGTATGGTCTCTACACATCATTGATACCGCATCAATCCAGCAATTGTTTTGACGAGTAGTAGAAGCCATTTTTTGACCTTAAAACATTCAAAGAAATACATCCAAACAAAAAACAAACGGAGATCACTACATCAACCTTACCTTCAAATAATATTTGTTCATTATCAATTTCAACAGCTGATTGAAACGCAGGACTTGATTCACAACTAGTTTCCCTTGACAAACTACCACTACGTTCAAAATTTTCCTCCACCATTTCACCGCAGCGGCTACTACCCGCCACTCCCGCTCCACTAACACCATTAGTATTAAATTTTTCATCATCAATAAATTCTATATCACAATTGTCATTATCACGTAATCTTAAAAACAATTCAGGACCTTTCACAAAATCCTTTTTTGATGTCATCGATGTTGTTAAAGAGTTAGTACCACTTCGATAAAAACTACTACCACCATTAAAACCACTACTACATTCACCGCTAACACCACTACTACTTTTTGACATTAGTGATTGTGTCAATTCATAACTCAGTGGCACACCATCGCCTGTAGAATCACTGATATCCTTATTTTGTTGTAATAATTCAGCACTTGTATAACTATTGTATGAATCTAAATCATCATCATATTCCAAAAGATCATTTAAAGCGTTCATTTGATCGTTTAAAACAGGTGATAGAAAAGAACTAGGTGAAACCGCATTGGGGTTTTGCTTTATTGCTGAAGCTTTACCGTAGCTGTCACTAGTACTACTCGTTGTTGTAGACAAACTACTACCGCCACGGTGGTTTTTTGATGAACACATTTCGTTTTTTTTTGACATTATTTACGGAACTGTTTTAATTTTTTTTTTAATTGAAAAATGCGAACGCGAAAAAGTAGGGTTCGCGTTTTTGTGTTAAAGGCACATTGTTTTCAATATTAGATTCTCTTTTCTATATGTCAAATATGAGACCGTCGATTAATTCTGTAATTAACTGATGGCAGACAGACCGCATTTTTAACTTTTTGATTTTTTATTTGGAGAAAAAAAAACTGAATGACTACCGCCTTAAATTGTCTGTCTGTTCTTGTTTACGAAAAAGTACTTTTTCTACTGAGGCTGAAATTTATTTTCGTGTGTTTTTCTTTATTCTCTTTTTTTACTTGTCAAGCGCTACTTGGCGAGTCACGTCGATAATCTAAAAATACACATTTTCATGCGAATGATTAAAAATAAAAACAATACAACGGCCGGCATGAATAATCTAAGGCAAAGCTAAAACGTAAAGAGAGAAAGCTTCAAGCAAATAAATTTAAGTAATAAACATCTAATTTGAGTTAGATTGAGCAATTTATGAGGCAAACTCTTTGAATATGATAAGTGTGGATCATCTTAAAATCACTAAAATATGATTATACTTGCCAAATATTATGAAATTCGTTTTTAGGATGTGTTTTGAAAATTTGATAGTGATGGTATGTCGATGAAAATTAATCAGCTTGGCATAGTGCCAACAATGTAAAAATATTTTAATTACTTTGATACAGTGGAGTGGTTCCTTTCTAAGCAAATTTGTCCGGTAGGTGACTTAATGTCCTGGGGGGTCGTAAAATTGTTTTGGAGAAGGCTATAAAATTGTTGACGCCGAGTTAACCAATATTTATGACTCAGTACGTATAGCATTAATTGCATGTTTTGCATTCTTGATTTTAGAACCATTTGCTTAACGATCATGTTTGGACATATTGACAGTTGTATCTTTTGAAAAATTTTAGGCAAGAATATATGACACTAACCCAGATTTCTTTCGCTGATTGACGACTGAATATCACTCTTGAAATTTACTAAAACACTGGAGCGAGTCCTCCAGTTCGGGTAGAAATTGATAACTCTGGGATAACATGCGATTACTGACATAAACCCGCTATAACATACTTCCTAAATTTATTGTGTCTATCCGCTGGTGTTTTACGTTTTTTTAACAATTTTTGAGAATTTATTTCATAAGTTTTTCAATATCATTTTCAAGAGGAGTTACTTCCACCTTTTCCACAAAGTTTGGTAATTATCATAGGTTTATCAATTATTGAGAAAATTAGCTTGGGCACAGGGAATATCAACATATAGAACAGCCGAACCTATTACAATAGAGTTCTGTATTTTTACAGAATCCTAAAATGGAAAATCAACAATCCAGAAAATAAGAGGAATAGTTTCTAACTATCTTTTCCTACGATTTCAGACATAGGAAAAGCGACAATGGTAGCCTATTCCTATTTCAAAAATCATCTGTCGACCAATTCTACTTTATAAATTCATCGCAGTTGTATACTTGGACCTCATACGAAATCGTTTTGTGTGTCTTTCCCTACAAAGATCAGATAATTTTAATCTTTTCTAGGTTTGGTTAACTTACTGAAAATTTAAACCTGATTTTCAAAGAAAAGCCAGACAATTTACTTACTAATACCGACATGTTGAGGTGGCTTTTTAGCTTCGTAAAACCTTTCAATCTTATAAGCTGTGTTAGAAATGAAACTTTCGGTACAGTTTTATCTTAAGGTTAAATTGGTCACGACAAACTTACCTCAGGCAAACTTTGAATGAAACAGAATGCAATCAGTATACCAATGCGTTCGTGTGCCATATTAGCAAGCATACGCGGATGACATCTTAGGGACTTTTGTAGGAATATGCAAAGTGCTCTGGACACACTGCAGCAGTGGTGTCAGGACAATGGACTTTCAGTTAATCCGTACAAAAAGAATATTCTCGCAAAGACCAAGTGAATACGCGGATGACACACCCCTGCTGGTCAGAGGCAAGCATTCTTAGGACCTTTTTAGGAATATGCAAAGTGCTCTGGACACACTGCAACAGAGGTGCCAGGACAATGGGTTTCACTTAATCCGTACAAAAGCATATTCTCGCAAGACCAAGCAAGCTAGCAGACGTTTGGACGATGCAGAAATGCTTTTGACAAGTCGCGAGGCCTGATGCCCAAGCAGACCTTATGGCTATATGCAGCGACTATCAGGCCATTGATTTGCTACGGATCTGTAGTCAGGTGGCATAAATCACCCCACTTTTGGAAGTCGTCTTGTTTGGCCAAGCTGCAAAGAATGGTATGTCTGAGAATAACCGGGGTGTTTAGGACAACACAGGTGAGGCCTTGAACGTCATATTAAACTTGGCTCCCCTTGAATTGTTCATAAAAGGTAAGGCCCTGAAATCTGCTTTGAGACTAACGGTAGTAAGGTACACAGGAAGATCTTCAGGAGGTCATTACAGCATTTCAAACTGTTGTCCCTGACACAGTTATGTCAACTGACAGGATGAGTTCTGTTCCGAATTTTAATAGATGTATCATGTGAGAATCCCGGACACGACCGAGTGGCTACATTCGGAGTCGCTTTTCGGTGAGGCAGACATAACCTTCTACACGGATGGCTCTAGGACCAAAGAGGGAGCACTATAGCAGGATGGTTCTTGAACCAAGACTTTCAGAAATCGATCCTACTAAGAATGCTGACTTCTGTGTTTCAGGCAGAAAGAAGTGCTTGCTATACTAGACGTGGTATCATCGGCCAATGGAAAAGGAGGCAAATTATCATTTGCAGTGACACTGCTGGCTCTCTCGAGACGAAAAGTAACATCCAAATTTGTCCATGAATGCTTGAACAAACTAAACTCTGTTGGTAGACACAATTTGCTCAGGCTTTTCTGGGTTTCAGGGAACAGAGCGTATGAGCGCACTGAGAAATTTGATGGTTTTACGAAGGAGGGCTCTGAGACCTTGTACTATAGTCCGGAACCCTGTATAGGAATCCCCACCTCTCATATCATTTACGAAATAAACTGCTGGCTGAAGACTCAGTCGGCGGAGTCTTGGCAGAGACGTAGTAAGTTCTAGTAAAAGAGCCAAAACAAAGATTGACATCGAATTCAAATAAATTGCAATTTACTTAAATTAAGTAGGAAAGAGTGCAGAGCTCTGGTTGGGTTAACTAAAGGGCACAGTTCCTTCGTGCTCTTTGCAAAGAATAGGTATTGCTGAAGACCCTATTTGCCAGCGGTACTTAGAAGAGGATGAGACAACCATGCGCTATTATGTGAATGCCCGGCCTCAGCCTATGCTAGGCTGTAGATTTTTGGTGTCAAAACAATGAGCTAGCGGATCTACTTCGTAGGTCTAAAATAACGAGTAAGGTCTGATAAATGGGGTTGTCGAATGCAATGGACTAAGGTCTGAGCGGTTGAGGGTGGCTGAAACAGCCATCTTCCTCCAAGATAAAACAAACAAACAACACAGACACCTACAGAAGAATTGCGATCAAACTAACAGGGATTATAAAAGATAGTTCCAATGAAACATGACTAGTCGAAAAAGTTCAAAAAAATACACTCTCGGCAATATAATGCGCAGCATCTCCCAGAGCCAAAATTACTCGATCCAAGTTATTCTTTTGCAAATAGCGAACTGTACATAACGTGTTGGAAATTGATATGAGCTTTCTAGTCGAGTTTTTAGTGGCAACTTCAAGATGGGCTCAATGGTCAAAATAATACAACCCAGAAGAATCTAAAGCCATATTGTTTAAGTTGCATGAATATCTTTATGGTGGTCATCGGAAATCGCAAAAATTTTATAGATGGAAATACGCGTTGAACGATATTAAGTCTTACATCAAGAAAGGTTTAACTCAGCCCAGCGTCATATGCCATTTCATAAAATATACTTAAGCCTTTAATCGAAATATCTCTTGAAAATAATAATCTTCTTCTTTGTAGCACTACAGCCCCTCTCGGGCCTTCGCTTAGAGATAGTTAGAGTACATCATTTTCATGACCGTATTGATTTTTTTCGGAAGTTGGTTTGGTCAGTACCATTTCCCGTGTGCCTGTTCAGCTTTGATATAATCTGATTAAATCATTACATATCACCACTGAGTGAACACTCGTAGTCTGTCCGAAAAATCTCCTGAACTAAATCACGTTGCTCCAAACGAGATTTGAACCTGGGACCTTCGGCTTATGCGTTCATGCTCTAACCACTAGACCACACCGACTAAATAAATATAATCTAACCCAATTCATGGTAAGCAGTATCAAGTACAGAAGCTGAAATGCAAAATAATTACACGATTCAAAAAATCAAAACAGGTAGCTTCCGAGGTTCCTACTAAGGTAGTTCAATCAGAACATACCAAGGCGTCCTTGATTGAAGATTGTGTGAAATGGGTGTCCTGCACTTGCACCTTTGACCGATTTATTCAGCCCCCATTCTCATTCGAGTGCCTGGAGTTCCATAAACAGACCAGCCTCTCTCAGAAAGTGGATGATTTTCATTGGCGCCAGGTGTCTAAGTTACTCCTCAGCTAGACATTAAGTTCTCAGAATGCCTCTCCTTCTCCGGAACAGATCTCCGCAGAACATCAGAAGATGTTCTGGTGTTTCATCTACAAACCTGCAGAACCTGCACTTGCCGTTCTCCCTAAGACCCATTTCCTTAAGGTGCCCTCCGAGTTTACAGTGCTGCTCCGTGAGGAACCAAATAACGACCCTTAGTTGATTCTTCCCTAATCTGATGCACGATTTGTATCGTTTCTCATCACAGATGCTAAGGACCGCTTGCGATGTTTTAAGGCCTGGATAACTACTCCAGTGTTTCTTAAGTTCGCTAGTTTCTACTTCCTTCAGGTGTCTCCGCACAAAGTGCATCTCGACCGCACCGAAGGGTTCAGAAAGAATGAACACTGTTGATGATCCTTTCCTCGCTAAGAGGTCTGCCTTTTCGTAACCTTCCAACCCCTGCGTGCCCTGGCACCCAGTACAGAGTATCCTTGTTCTTCTCACCCAGTTTATTGAATTTTGTACAACATTCTTGAGGATGATTCAAGGGCTTCAATAGCTGCTTGGCTGTCAGACAAGATGGCTATCGTTTTGCCCTTGTATCTTTTGTCTATGCAACGTTTTGCACTTACTGCATAGATCTCCGCCAGGAACATTCTTGGCATCAGTGATTCATAATGTTTGGTGCCCGGCCCAAACATTCCGATTCCTGTTCCCTCTGAGGTCTTTGATCCGTCTGTGTACCACTTAATCGCATGTGGCTCTCTTGTTGCTCAATTCGTACAAAACTTTTTGTCAAAGGTGAACTGAGTGTTATGCAGTCAAACGGTGCACTAATCCATGGGAACAGCTTGGATAACTAAACTTGGTCGTTATGCCCGATCCCAGCACTACTCTCCCTTTCGTGATAGAATATCCTGATCTTTATGGACCTTGACGACTGCTCTATCGTTAAGTGGTGGGGTGATAGATTTAATATTTTTTTGTGTGCCACCGTTGGGCATGAGCTCATTGTTCCCGTGATGCAGACAGATCAAACTTTGAACACGGTAGAGTGCCTGCCTCGTTGTGCGCTCTTGACACTTGTCCGCCTAGACAATTACCCCGTAGATGATAATTGATCTCACCATCATAGGATGGATCGCAGTTGGGCTGTATCCCCAAAATTCGCCTATCATGTTCCTGCACACCATCAGGGCTCTTGTGGCCTTTGTTGTCGCCCGTTCAAATATGTCGGTTCCACGTGAGCTTACTATCCAGATGGATTCCAAGATACTTAATTTCTTTCTTGAATTTGATCTCCACTCAATTTAAGCTTATTATGTGAAGTTGTTCCAGTTTCCGCTGCTTTGTAAATGGTATCAGCGTAGTTTTGGCAGCGTTAAGGCTCAAACCAATTTGTTGGCACCTCTTACTGACAATACAAAGTACTCTCTGCATGATGTCACACAGTGTTCTTTCGTATTTTTCTCGGACTAAAATCGCGATATCAACCGCGTATGCATGACATATTATGCCACTTTCACATTGCCTTTTCGAAATATTATCGGCCACGAGTGTCCGGAGTAGAGGTGACAAGACCCCCTTTGGACAACCCCGTGTCGTACGTATATGGATGGTTCTAGTTCCCACTTTATATGCAACGGTTCTTGTCGCGAGCGATAGTGTGCCAGTGAAATAGAATAGGATTTACCTGCCTATTCATTAGCGCTCGCCTCACCACCAACTAGCAAGGATTTGCGTGGCCTATCTCCTTTGATTACAGATGTAGAACAGAATTGTAAATCTTTAATCATAGGAGGTAGGCTTTTATTAATGATGTAGAACAGAATTGTGAAACCGGTAATGAAAGAGACGCAATACGCCGAAGAATATAACTCGCAAATAAAATATTTTATTCAATTTTGACGATGTTGATAAGGAAAACAAAGCGCTAAGTATACAAATCTGTAATGACTCCTGTGCTATGCTATGCTCACACCCATGACCCTAACCCACGCATCCGTAAACATATTGAACGCCTTTGAGGCGAATAATCGGAGCGAAGCTAGACGGGGACCAATGGCGGATTTGATACAACTATGAGCTGTGCAAGTATGAACATTTTTGACGAGCCAGAGGTCTCAATGATTGTAAGACTGCGGAAGCTGCAATGGGCTGCCCAAATGAATTGTATGGACCAACAACGGATACCCAGAAAGGTATTCGTTGGGAGAATTGAAGAGCGGAGACCAGCGAGGAAATCAAGGAAACGCTGGTCTGACTCGGTCGACGAAGACAGTTCATCACTGCTCTGATTTCGAAATTGGAGGACGCGGTCAATGGACCGAGATAATTGGAGGCGCAGGAAGTGAAGGCCAGAGGGGGACTGTAGCGCTACAAAGAACAGAATTGTTGTTGACAGTGATTATAACCATATTTCAGAAGTCAGTACAACAAAATTTTCAGCATTATTTTTGTCTAGTCACGAATTTTCGGCTATATTTGAAAGATTTGATCTCAAGAAATCAATTTTGGTTTCGAGTTAACTTGCCGGTTTATTTTTTGATATTGTCAAAAAGAGACTATGTCTATGGATAAAGATAGAAAAGAATTTTAAGCAGTGAAAATTCATAACTTCTATATAATTTAGTCTTTCCACCTTTAATTTCGTTAAATTTCGTTATTTGATTAGTTAAATAGATGTCTTTCGCGGTCTTTTTTTTATCGATAGCTAGGATTAGTGACACATCAGACGTAAACCTTTTTTAAGTGATATTTAAAAATAATTTCGTAATAGAAGGTCCCGATTCTATCATTCAAAAGTGTCTTTCCATGCGACGATGGCAAAGTTCCCGAATAATTTTTGATACTGCTCTCAAGCTGTTTTATTTATTTTCAAAGATGACTGATAAGCTATGAAGAAATATGTATTGAATTTCAGAATAAGATGAAAGTCCTCAGCGATGAAATACTTCTGTTGTCAAACCAACCCTGTTTGGTTTGAGATCTGTTACGGCACTTTTCGATGTCAGCACTGAAAAGGTGGACGCCGAAAGGAGTCCCAGCGAGCACGACCCCAAAAAGATGCAGGTACCAAATTAATAGCTTCTAAGTCGGCTAGAAAATGTCTCCACAAACTCATCAATAGCAGTAAGACCAACCGCTGGCAAAAACTAGTAGATGACGTGAACCGGGACCCCTGGGGCATAGGCTACAAGCTAGCCATGAGGAATCTCGTTGCCCAAAGATTACCCTGCTCATACAATGGGGAAAATATGGACGAGATTGCGTGGGCTCTCTTCTTTATTCATCCAGTAGAAAAAAAAGGCTCCAGGACCAGACAGAATTAGAACTGAGGTGCTGCAGATGGTTTACCGATTCCGCTTTGACTTGCTACTGAGTATGTTCAATGCTTGGTTGTGTGAAAGGATATTCCCAGAATGCTGGAAGGTTGCGTGGCTCGTGCTGATCAGCAAAGGTAAGGGAAATGTCGAGTCACCTTCTGCATACCGACCGCTATGTAAGCTTTATACAGCCGGGAAACTACTCGAAAAACTTATCCAGAGAAGACTCGCTGACGCGATCTGCGTGGCTGAGGATGTATCTCCACGGCAATATGTCTTCAGAGCAGGTCGCTCTACTATTGACGCAATCGGAGAAGTCGTAAGCGCAGTCCAGTGCACCGAGGCGCACAACAAAGCCGCTCGAAGAATTGTCTTACTAGTAACTCTTAAAGTCCGAAATGCTTTCAATTCCGCCCCATGGGTGGTTATCGTGGAAGCGCTGAAAAGTCGTTCCAAAGTGATACAATACCTTATGCGAATCTTGAGGGACTTCTTGAGGAACTGTAGTTTGCTCCACTACACCAAGGAAGAGAGTCGAAGTCTGGTAGTTATATTGGGTGTCGCTCGGGGCTCCATCCTCGGTCCCGATTTGTGGAACATCTTGCATGACGGGCTACTGAAACTTGAGATGCCGGACGAATCACGCTTGCTCCGTTATGCTGTTGCGGCGTTAGTCGCGGGACGCACTGTCGAATGTGAACAATTGGATGACTACTTACGGCTTCAGAGAAGCACTGGAGATAATTGATGTGGTCATACTAACTAAGAAAAAATCATCAGAGTAAGGACTTTGAGTATCGCGGAAACACTGGTCGAGTTGAAACCAGCAGTGAAATACCTGGCAATACTGATAGACTCAAAGATGAGTTTCGCCGCGCAAATTGGACCAACAGCTGAAAAGGCGGCAGTACGTGTACCGGCACTTACTCGACCGATGGCCAACATAGGCGGACCAGTTGCATCAAGCAGACGACAGTCCTATTCAACGGGGCAGAAATATGGGGCGACGCTCTAAGTAAGGAGTTGCAGGTGCAGAGACAAGGAGCGCTGCGAATCGTACCCGCATACCGAACAGTCCTCGAGCAGGCGATATTGGTGATTGCAGGTATTATGCCTATTGCGCTCCTTGTTATGGGGCTAAGGAGCGTCTTTCTGCGCAGAAGCGAGGTCGACAAAGAGGCGGCTGCTAGGGAAGAGAGACAGCGCTATCTCAGCGATTGGCAACAATCCTGGGGGAGTGATACCAGGGGAAGATTTACTGCTCGCATAATCGAGTGGATAGTGAGACTGATTTCTACCTAACCCAGCTCTTGAGCGGGCATAAATGTTTCCAGTCTTACCTGCACATGACCGATAAGTCACTGTGTCCAGACTGCTTGTTTTGCAGAGGAATTGTGAATGATGCGTGCCACACGTTTTTGGTCTGAAAAAGATGAGAAAGGCTGCGCGTTGATCTCTGCAGTGGAATCCGGGAGTTCTCTCCGGTGTCAGTCGAAAAGATGCTTACATCGATTGACAAATGGAACTGCGTGGCATATTACGCTTGGGCCTGTGATGTTTTTCATTGCTCTATGTCCAGAATAGGAGAAAGTTAGGAAATTGGTGAAACTTTTTAAATGATCACCTACTAAAAATGATACTCTGCAAATATACGTACAGCAAGAATTTGGAAAAGATATTATGTTACAACTTGATTGTAAAACTCGATGGTCGAGCCTAGCAGACATTGTTTCTACATTTATCAGGATCAAGCTGTGTGTCAGCAAAGCTTTGATCGACCTCAGCCTGGAAGCTGATCCGAACTCTTTTAATGCGGAAGAACATGCGGTTTTAGCGAACTTGGACAAAGCATTTCAACCAGCAAAACTGGCTGTGGAGGTGTTATGTCGTCAAGATACAGACTTAGCTATTGCAGAAACAACACTTAGGTTTATGATTCGCAAACCGGAAGAGCTAAAAACTCCATTGGCAGAAAAACTAGCTGGCTCCTTGAGAAAGCGCATTGTTGAGCGTCGGACGAATTTGACAGCATGCTTGTTGTATATTAATAATATGTAATAATATGTAATACCAAGCAGATAAAGAAGAGTTTGCGAAAGAAACATTTAAATTGCCTCCGAAAAACGTGATTCGAACTGAAATGAAATCACTTATAGAGTGTTTGCATTCGCAACACAGTATGACTAATTCACCGACACAGACAAATTCAGATCCATCTTGGTCGATCGCATCAAAATCAGCTGCCACCGCTAATGATATAGCTGAATTTGATGACGACGATAATGAACCGCTTTCATCTCTTTCTGAGACACTCAAATGTATTTCATTGCAAGAAGAACTTCAAGAAACATTGACTGCTGCGTTCAAAGGACCTAGAGACAGAAAACTAACTACGAATTCTCTGGAGGCATTAATCAAAAAGGAAATGAATTTATACGAGTCCGGGGGGTCAAAAAGCGAACTTTTACAGTTCGTGGATAACTAACTGCCTGAGATCTGTGGTTCCAACTAGCGTTTAATCCGAAAGGGCCTTCTCAGCGGCTGGCTATCTAGCCAACAAAATAAGAAGCCGTTTAGCAGACGATTTTTTGAACATTTTGTGTTTCTTAAGGAGCTACTTTCAAAATAATTCGTAGTAATGGCTTGTGATTTGAACTGAACAAATCTTTCATTTGATTGGTATATTTTGTTAATTAATAGTATGACAAATTGGTATATTTGGTTAATTAATCTGTAATATCTAATGGATCTACTGAGTAGATATAGTTTTATTTAATTGATAATATCTCAGTTTAATAGTCAACAACTATTAAGTTTCATTTTTTTGACTTCTCGTTGTTTTAAAAGAACTGTTTTATTACTAAAAGATTTTCGTTTGATATTAGAAGAGCAGACTTGTTTCTTTCATTTGTTATTTGATAGGTACGTACGTCAAAGTTTACTACTTAGAAGTTTAATAAAAAATTATAGACAGATACGTCAAACAATGTTTGATGCATAAAAGTCTATTGAAAAAATTCGTGAAAATAAATGTTTATCTTATCATACTTATAATTTTTTTTTTTTTCCTAATTTATTCAAATATTGTGACTATTTGCAAAAAAAAACCCACAAAACTGCCAATCTCGCGAGATCGAAATTGGCGAGATCTCGCAGTATCGTTTTCATAAACTCGCGTGATCTCGCTTGAGCCCCAACCACGCGAGATTTGCATTACCTAGTACTGGGACCATGGGGAGGCGTCGTGTGGAAGGGTTCTTTTTCTAGTAATTCTTTCCCCTTCCCTCCTTTTAGTTAGAGAAGGAATTCCTGCAACTCGAAGGGACCTCTAGGTGTCGTTTTTTAGCCCGAAATAATGTATCAAACGGTTCTAGGGTGACAGAGGAGGTGTTTAGTGGGCAGTCCAGATGCATTGTGAGCTTGGGAGTCCCACACTCAGTGCGTAAATTGCCCAACCACACAAAAAACCTGATGACTTCATTAGTATGAGCAGCTTAGCGTAGGCGATTGCGTTTGATCCTGCTAAAGTTGAGGTATTCCCTGATCGTGGATTCAAGTCCGTTTCTGGCACATGATGTCACGCACAGGCGTACGATCGCGATTCTCACGATCATAAACTTATGCAAGGTAGCTTGCATGCAATACTTGGAGTACTTACATTTAGCGAAGTTCAAAAGGTGAATTGTCTCGGGTGAAGAGGGAACTGTTTCGCCTGGTTTGAATAGATGATCTTCTAGCGGGACAAAATGTAGAATTGGATACAATGAGTTTGGTTGTTCTATCTTGGGGCAAGATGGCTGTTTCGGCCACTCTTGAGGGCTTAGACCTGATTCGTTACTTTAGAGTAGCAAAGCAGGTCCGCAAATTTTCGTCCCTAAGCATATTCCAGCTTATTGCTGCGACATCAATTATTTGCAGGCTGGCATAGGCAGAGGCCGACCATGCACAAACATGGTCTACCGTTGGCAAACAGGGTCGCCAGCAAAACCTATTCTGTGCAAACGAGGCCGAACGGAATTGTGTCTTATAATTAGTCCAAATTAAGTTCTACACTCTTTTCTAAGTTAACTAGAAAACCTGTTAACCTTTGACTTGACTCTTTTACTAAGGATTTGCAAGGTCTTCATCGGTCATACTCGTATAAGCGAACCCTCCCTGTAATCATAACATTCAAGAAGATGCAATTTAATAATACTGTTTCCCTTCAATTTACATAAAACTAGCAACGAATTGAAAAACAGAAGAAATATCCAATTAGTTTCCCAATTCATTTAAATCCATCAATTAAGTGGAACGCATAAACATGATTACATGTAAGAATTCCTCACTCAACAACGGAAAACCTCATCTAGCTTGCAAGAAGCCTAAATACTTTTCTTCACTGGCTTTCCTCAATTAACCAACTATAATCTTAAAAACAAGACAACCAACTCACTCCGACTAATAACTTGCTGGGAACTTCTTAGCATCCTCAGTAATATGTACAATAGAGCAAAAACGAGGCAACAAGAAGATTAATTTTAATATAAAATCACGATTTTATAACTGCAAAAGAATGTGCATCCTCTTCTTATTTACCTAACAATTTTCCTCTATTAATTTTCATAAATTTCCTGCATTCTTTTTATTGCAATTCTCAATAATAGCAGTTAAGAAATGGTTCACTGACTTACTCGTAAATCTTTTAAATATCTTCTCAATTCTCAATGAATTACAACAAGTAATAGTGAGCCGTACATATTAGAAAATGCATTAAGATTCCACCTAGTTTTAAACCTGTACTCACTATCGTAAAGAGGAACGCCATCATTGACGATGATGGCTCTTGGTGATGATCTTGACCCGCGACATAAAAAGTTAAAACAGTTAAGAAAGACTGCAAGATTTTTTTTCATCTTGGAAATTCTGATAAAATTACATGATTAGTCGCGGATAGATTAAATTATTAGATAGAAAACAAGATGTAAAGATACAAAGTAACAAAGATAAATTGTAGGAGAAAGATACAGGTGGTTGATTTAGGTGAGTGGTGAAAATTGTGTTGAACGCAAACATGACACTGTCGTGGGATCATGATTGTCGAGATTTTCTTTAGTTAAAATGTTGACTAGGCTTTTCTGATCAGAAAATAGGGTTGAACGTGAATTGTAAATTTCTAAGACATGACAAACGTGCGAAAATTGCTTAGATCGCTTTAATAAGAAATTATTTATTAAGTAGAGAAAGCGTGAAGCGTTAAGTAAACGATCATATGAAATTATGATGATGAAGTGCGCGAAATTTTCCCCGATTTTTTCTTTAAATAGGAATCTTAGATAAAAAAGAGGAAAATCTGTATATCTCTCTTTTGAGTAAATTGTAAAGATGTTAAGATTGTCATCTTACGTAATTTTTAGTAATTTTATTTTGGTATACATAAAAAACTAGAGGACGGAAAATTATCCGCCGGTGAACGTGCTTTGAACAGAGACATCATCATTAGGAGTAAAAGTTCATCGGTCGTAAATTTCGTTTTCATGGTCTCAACTTATGATTAAATTGAATTGAGCGGATGACGATCGTGACCAAAATGCACATTTGTTGTATATGTGTACGCGTATTGTGTGTGGCCTGTCAGCCTTCAAAATATTTTGACACAAAATGTGTAATTTCCCTTTTCGTTACATTACAAAATAAAGAGTTAACATTGCAAGTGGCTTCTAAATATAGTTTTTGATCGAAAAAAACTACTACTTGAAATCATAATGTAAAAATAAGTATATTAAATAAATAATAAATAAATCAAGACCTAGAAATCGACATCAGTGGCGGATAAAACAAGCAACAAATACATACACCCCAGTTTAATCGCTAAAATAATTTTTAATTTGGCAATTATGCAGTTGAAATTTCAAGCCACTTGATGTAGTGATTTGAGTCCGAGCCACACTTGCGGGTGACAAATTCAACTAAATTTCGAGAGTTGAGTCATCCTCAGGATTGCATCTTTTAAGCTCGATGCATTGTTGCGAATTTCTGTCGTTGCTTTCATTAAATCGGAATTCATTCATACCAAGCAATATATTGGTTTATTTTCCTATTCCATTTATTCGCTACTATTAACAATTTAAAATTTTCTTATTTCTTCCACTAACAAAATCTTACCATTCCTTATCCACTCAACAAATTCCATCTTTCATTGTTTCTGTTTTTCCTATTCATTCATTGCAACGGGACAACAATCGGAAAATAATTAATACCGTATAACAACTTGTCCATTACAATGTTATTGATACAATCATTCTATTGTATTGCATCAATTGGACTTGATTGTCCAATATCGGATGTGCAGGAGAATGTCAGCAACTAGTGATAGCACGCCTGGCTACCAATCTGGGGTTCCGCCTCAATCGTTAGTTCGAGTTCCCTTGCGGACAAAATCTTTTTATCTTTATTGAATTGCATTATTTCCGAGCGGATGATGATTTGATAATACTCGTACATAGACATAATGGCGCTTTGTACCATTATAAATTTGTGCAAATCAACTTACCCGCGATTGGAAATGTTGAGTTTGCTGAAGATGGAAAACGTTGAACGAAAGGAATGGATTTTTAGTTTATTGAACTCGACAAGTTTAGTGGTGACGCAAGCGGATTTCGGAAAGACAAAAATCAGTCGTCGCGTTTGGATGAGGAGAGAAATATTGATCATAATGCACGGAGGTTTTCAGAAGTTTTTATTTCCAAATTACTGTAGTTTGGAGTCAATATAAATTTAAATGAAGGTTTTAAATAAATTTTAGTTGTTTGTGAATTTTGTTACTGAAATTAAGATCGTGAGTGTAGTGGTTAAATTGAATCGGTTTCCAAATTCCTCCAGTATATTTCGATTTTGTTTCCTGTGCATGCAGCTGGTAGTATACAAATCTGCGATAGACCTGTGCTATGCTATGGATGTGAAACAGGGACCCTAACCAAAGCATCCGCAAACCTATTGAACGCCTTTGAGCGACGGGCCCTGAGGCGAATAATCGGAGCGAAGCTAGACGGGTTCCAATGGCGAATTCGATACAACCATGAGCTGTATGAAATTTTTGACGAGCCAGAGGACGATTGTAAGACTGTGGAAGTTGCAATGGGCTGGACACATGAATCGTATGGACGAACAACGGATACCCAAAAAGGTACTCGTTGGGAGAACTGAAGGGCGAAGACCAATGGGGAAACCGAGGAAACGCTGGTCTGACTCATCACTGCTCGGATTTCAAAATTGGAGGCGCGGTGAATAGACCGAGACAGCTGGAGGCGCTTTTTGCAGAAAATGAAGGTCCGAGAGGGGCTGCAGTGCTACGAAGAAGAAGGAGAGAATTTAAAGTCAATGATGCCTAGCGATGGCTCTGCTTTAATTACAAAGCCCGGCTGATAGTAACTCTCTCTCGATACCCACCAGAATTATTTATTTTATCAATATTAACTATTCTTGGAATTATTTTTAGTTCCCTTGTTGTACGTTTCGAATGACTGACCGATCTCACTTCTGTTACATTTTGCTTTATTAAGTGCACTATTCATTGTATCATTTTCTTTTACGACTATTGTTTGTATTCATTCAAGACAATATCTGGTCAAGCGAAACTGACGAAGCATTCAACAAAGCAGAGATTTCATCGCAGAAGCAACACTGCTCGTTCACATACGACATAATGCACCCATAACTCTTGTTACTGATGCTTCGAGTTTGAGTCGGTGCAGTGCTGGAGTAAAAACACGACGACAGCTAGTTATCCATAGTTTATTTTCAACGGAAGCTGTCTGATCAGAAAAACGCTACAGCACGCATGACCGCGAGCTGTTAGCTATCTATGCACATATTCGGCACATCTTTGAAGGAACTGGTTTCGTGGCGAAAACCAAACATAAATCACTGGATTATAGCTTTCATCAGAAGACGTACAAAGCACCACATACGCAAAGCAGACAGCTGTATTTTATTTCGCGATTCACGACAAGAATTTAACACGTCACCGGTGAATCCTATATAGTCGCAGACGCGCTGTCCTGGTTGGAATCGATTGACACAAAACCTCTAGCGGAAGAGCAAGCAAAAGATGGCGAGCTGCGGGACGTAGCTTCATCAAATCCAATGTCACTGCAGTTAGTTCCAGTATTCCTGGACACCCACTCGATTTACTGCTACACATCTACAGCAAAGGCCAGACCATTCGTTCCCGAGCTACTACGGAAGACTGTCTTCGATATGTACTATCGCTGTGGCCATCCCAGTCGCGAACCAACTCTTAAAGTTGAGGAGGAAACTAATTTGGCCAAACATGAGTCTAGACCTGCGAGAACGGTCTCGCACTTGTATCTGTTGCTAACGGTCAAAAGTACGGAGACACATCAAAAACCATTCAATATTCCGGATGAACGCTTCAAACACGTCCACTTAGACATTATTGGACTCTTATCACTTTCACGGGGCTACCGATATTGCTTAACCATGTTGGATCGTTTTTCTCGTTGGCCTGAGGCAATTTCCATTCCGGTTCAAACAGCTGAGACGGTGGCAAACGCATTCTATTCGAATTGGATTTCGCGCTACGGAACGCCGCTAGTAACTCCGACGGGTCAAGGATCGCAATTCGAGTCAGCCTTATTACACGCATATGGAAAACTACACGGTTGCAAGCGAGTTCGCACTATGCCTTACCATACAGCGTCAAATAGTGCAATCGAACGCTGGTACCGTTTTCTAAAGGCAGCGATTATGTGTCACGGGAATAATCTTCCGTGGGCCGACGTTCTTGCTAGGATTGCGAAGCAGTTTTAAGGAAGACCTGAGCGCTTCCTCAGCCGAATTAGTCTATAGAACGATTCTGCGATTACTAGGAGAGTGGTTTGCCGACTTTAGTATTGATAAGTGCGAACCTCAATTTGTCTTATATAAAATCTGACAGCACATGAAGGAACTGCCCCCAAAGATAAAAGAGCATCGCAACAATAGGATCACATTCATGCACAAGGGCCTTCATTCTTGCTCCCTTGTCTTCGTTAGAGTAGACTCCGTAAAGAAATCACTAACGCATGGACCGCATCGAATTATTGAGCGACTGTTGTTATCCGTTTATTCTGTCGACGGCAGAGAAATCAACATTTCCATCGAAAGATTAAAACCAACCTATCTTAGAATTGGCACGGAGAATTCAGTGATATCAGCACCATGGATTTCTCGAACAACGACAATGATACCAGTTTCACAACAGACATTATCATCACTTATCATAAAAGGCTTATTATAGCTTAACCAGCCATGTATCTGAAAGTCCTACTACCATATACATGATCACATGTAGACTGACTTTTTTCGCCAACTCATGTGGCGGTACATAAGAAACGGCGAAGTGTCTACAAAAATCGAGGCTTTGTACGCTTTCGAGGCAATTTCAAGGTGAAATCAAAAAGGTCCGCGGAGAACATCGTAGCGCGTCTATGAAGTGAATTTCGTTTCAGTTCATACATCCGTTCATGTTTTATTGAGATTCAAAGTTAAAAGATTAGGGACTTGTATACCTACTCAAGCTAGTTGTCAATAAAAGGAGACAACTAGCTTGGGGGAATGCTGGCCGACAGGAATAGTCTTGGAGGCTAGTATTCTTTGAGGAGTTCCGCCCCACGTACCCGAGGGAAGTCCCGCAGGGGGAGATTAATTATTCGTGTTTATTATTGTACCATTAAATCTAAAACCAACAATTCTAAAATAATTTAATTAGAAAAATTATTTTAAATTTATTGACACCTGTTTACTTAGAAATATAGAATATTTTCCAAGTCATTTGCATCGTCTTTAAGTGTTCCCCTATCCCATCCCTTTAATCTTAGTCTTTGTTCTGGAACCTTTCCCACTTGTTGGAAAGAAGCACCCACGTACCCGAGGAAATTCCCGCAAGGGGAAAGCCGGTCCACATGAGCACTTTTGGAGGCTAGCATTCTTTGGGGAGCGCCGCCCCATGGACCTGAGGATAGGGGGGCGCCGTGAGGTTCCCGCCTGGCACGACAGGTAACAACCCTGACTGAAACTGGAGTACGTTTTGGACAACGAACTGGAATGGATGCTTTTGGCTGGCGGATATGATGGTCTGGACCTATTTGCTTCACAAGGTAGCGCCGAGGTGACACTACCGAAGCGACCGAAGTAAGGATCGTAAATCCCGAAGCAATAACGATCTACAGGTATCCTGAAGTCCACAAAGAGATTACGGCAGGAAAAGACAGGAGCGACCAGACAAATAAAGCGCCGTTGTGTGATTTCATCGCCACCGTCGAAAATCTGGCGAAAGTACTGTACTCGGAGATGAAAGCCGATAACCTCTCCCAAGAAAGGTGGTGGCAAAGTACAATTGCCGGCCAAAGACTTGAAGAAGAAAGGCTAATCCGAAAAGTGGGAGATGTTCTAAAAGGATATAATCTGCATGCGACTTGCCAAAAATCAAAAAAGCAGTAAAGATTGGGCTCCTTGAACTAGAAGAGCTCCGAAGAGGACCAGAAGGCTAAAGAAGCGCTGAGGGAAGTCTAAAGGGCACGCGCAGATAGCTCCACCATCAAACATCAATAAAAAAATGGCGCTAAGCCCAATCGAAGGAGAGCGAGAAAAAGAAGGAAGGAAAGGCGCTTGATGGCCGCGGAACGCCATATCAGGGTTTCCAGATAGTGCTGGCAAAAGGAGCGAAGAAAGCTGCAAAGAAACTCCTTCAAAAAGTGCCAGAAAACAAAGTTCACATGGACGCCCAACAAGAAAAAAGACCCTATACAAAACAGAAGAAAAAGAAGCCGACCCTACGCGGAGGTTCTGCGGGATATCAGGGGAAATGTAAGGCCCGAACACAACAACACTGCCATTAAAGCAGTACGACCCACGCGGTCGGGCCACATACTGGTCGTATTCGAAGCAGAGGGGGACAATAGGGAAGCATTCTGCGACGCAGCAAAGAAAGTCCTCGGCAAAAGCGCAACTATAGCCTCGCTCGAGCCGATGGTAACGATCCAAATAAGAGATGCTGAATGCGTCACAGATCTGGTTGAGGTAGAAGGAAGTTCTCTTGCGTGGGCAGGATCAAAGCGAGGCTGACACCAGAAACCCAGAGGGGTCAACGCATGGCCATCATTGACTTGACCGAAAAGGATGCCGAACAATTTCTGAATAAGGGCAAAGTAAGAATAGGGTGAGTTGCCTGCAGGATAAGGCGAAGAGCAGCGCCTCTACAATGTTTCAAACGCCTTGGCTGCGGTCACACCGAACAAGTATGCAAATGCGGTGAAATGGGACATAAAAGAAAAGATTGTACAAAGGAGGCACACTGTATTCTTTGTAAGGATGATGATCCAAGACCGGATTTTGGGCACGTCTTGGGATCAGGAAAATGATGGGTTTTCCAGGAAGCCCTGTCAAGGCGAAGAACATGAAAGCCGACTTTTTGCTGATGAGTAAGCAACATTATGATGAAAGTTCGACATTATGGTATCTTAAAAACTGGTACTACCGTCATCTGGATCGGAATAGTGATTTCCAGGCGGAGAGCTGTGGACGGGGTGATGGTTTTGTGTGGATTCAGTACTCAGAGGCCACCTTCTTTAGTGTGTACCTAACGCCGAAAGAATTTGGAGAGCGCTGTCTCGAGCGGCAACGTGCCCTTTGGGGGAGACTTCAACGCTAAAGCAATCGAACGGGGCATGCCTCAAACAGATCCGGGGGAAAACGAATTCCAGAAATGGCGGGCAGGACGGCGCTCGTCGTACTAAACACTGGAATTACGCCGACATTCCGCCGTATTGGCTGTGAAGGAACCATACCAGACGTTACATTCACCTCGGAGTCCTTAGTACTGAGGATACACAATTGGAGAGTATTAAAGGAATATCAGTCAGTGATCAGTGCATTCTGCTTGAGATAAGCGATGTTGTCTCCCGACGTCCGTGCCCTCGACCTTCTACAATTGGGTGGAACATTGGAAGAATGGACGTCGAGGTGCTCACAGCATGTGTCCCGCTGCAGGGAGATTGGCAGGGGACGGAAGAATTGGCAGCTCAAGACGTGATGAACTCAACTATGAGCATCATCACGACTGCTTGCAACGCTTCTATGCCCCGTCGAAACCCCCGGCACGGCAAGCCACGAGTGTATTGGTGGTCGACTGAAATTGCTGAAAAGCGAAGGCAGTATCACAAGCTTCGGCATGAGGCTCAACGGGCACGGCACCGTGACGAGGCATGCAACCGAGTAGCAGCATATAACTCGGCCAGGAAATGCCTTCGCAAATTGATTAACAACAGCAATGCTCGCTGCTAGCAAGATCTAGTGAACAATGTGAACAAGGATCCATAGGGCCTCGGCTACAAGCTAGTTATGCGGAAGCTTAGTGTCCTACGGAAACCTTGCATACATGATGCGGAAAACATGGACGATATAATGCGGGCACTCTCCCTTGCCCTTCCTGCCCGTGTTGACGATGTCCATGGTGAAACAGCAGTCGAGTGTCCACTTTTCACACAGTCGGAACTGCAAGAGGCAGTTCTTTCATTGAAAGCGAGGAAGGCTCCAGGTCCAGATGGTGTTTCAGCTGAGGTTTTGCAACTTGTCTATCACCATTGTCCTGACTTGCTGCTCAGTACATTCAACGGTACGGGGTTTTTCCGGTACGTTGGAAGGTGGTGAAGCTCGTGCTAATCAGCAAGGAGAAGTGAAATTCCGGATCGCCGTCTGCATACCGCCCGTTATGCATGTTAGACACTGCTGAGAAAGTGCTCGAGAAACTCATCAAGGGAAGAGTCACTGACGCGATTCGTGCTGCTGGGGACCTATCTCCTCGGCAGTACGGTTTTAGAGGAGGACGTTCTACTATCGATGCGATTGCAGAGGTGCTGAGCGCGGTCCAAAAGGCAGAGGCACATAGTCGCACCAAGCGACAGACCGTCCTGTTGGTGACACTCGACGTCAGGAACGCCTTTAACTCCGCTAGATGGATGGACATTCTGGATACGCTGGAAAATCGTTTTCAAGTTCCAGAATATCTAATGCGGATTTTGAGGGACAACCTAAAGGACTGAAGCCTGCTCTATGACACGACACAGGGCCAACGAAGGATTGAAATTACATCGGGTGTTTCCCAGGGATCTTTCCTAGGTCCGGTCGTCTGGAACGTGTCTTACGACGGGGTACTGAGACTGGAGATGCCAGATGAGTCGCTCTTGATCGGTTATGCGGATGATGTTGCGGCTCTGGTCGCTGGACGCACCGCTGAACAAGCGCAACTTCGGCTAGGTATGGTGAGTGGGTTCACTCTAGCATTAGAGAAAACCAAGGTGGTCATCTTGACAAAAAAGAGAGTCCCTTGAGTAAGGATGATCAGTATTGGAGATATACCAATTGAATGGAAGCCAGCGATGAAGTAACTGGACCTAGTGATCCACTCGAAGACGAGTTTCTTTGAGCAACTCAGGATAACGGCTTAGAAGGCTTCTTCGGGCGTTATCGGCTCTGAGTCGACTTATCGCCAATGTAGGGGGACCGAACCCAGCAAAAAGACGCCTCTTGATAAGTACCTTAGGGTCAGTGCTACCGTACGAAGCAGAAATAGGGGTGACGCCCTCAGTAAGGCGTACCGAAAACGCTTGGCACAGGTACAGAGAAGAGGAGCACTGAGGATTGCATCTTCATATCCGACAGTCTCTGATTCGTCGGTGAGAGTTATTGCAGTCGTGATACCTGCGGCGAACCGACGACGCGAGGGAGACGGTTGCCCACGAAGACAGACAGCGCTCACTCGACGATTGGCAGCAATCTGGGTGAATTGTACGAAGAGAAGGTGGACTGCGCGCCTCATCCCGGATATGAGACCGTGGCTAAATCGAAGGTATGGTGAGACAGACTTCTATCTGACCCAGCTTTTGAGCGGGCATGGGTGTTTCAGTCTTACCTGCACAATATTGGTGTCACGGTCCCTCAATTGTCGGTAGACGATGCCTGCCACACATTTTTTGCGTGCCTCTACACGGAGGAGAGAGCTCACCCCGGACAGTATAGTTGCGGTGATGCTTGAATCGGTTCACAAATGGAACCATGTGGCATATTATGTTGGGGCAGTCCTAAAAGCTGAAAAGGAGGGAAGTCCGGACTGGGGATGGTGTGTCTAGCAATTCCACTCCCGCTATAGGAGAGATCCCCCAGCTTAAAGGCGCCTCATGGCATAGCAAAACGAGAGCTAGCCCGAAATAATGTGTCAAAAGGTTCCAGGCTAGGTTCTCAGATTGACAGGGGAGGTGTTCAGTCAGTAGTCCAGTCGTATTTATAGCAATTAATAAAGTTTTTCTAGTAATTGTTCTTGGTTGTCATTACTCGCGCTAACAAAAGCGCTTTAGTTTGTTGCCGCCCTCAAACAAGTAGATTCAATTTTCTTAGAGGAAAAGGACGCAACGCAGAAAGAAAGAAAATAAGACGCGTGGGTTTCGAACATTTTGTAAAGACCTGGCCGCACGTATTTCAACAAATGCGTATCTATCAGATGCGCCTCTGAAATTTTCCAAGTTTCAAAGCAATTATTCATCTATCGATAGCTCAAGGCTAAAGATCTCGTATGGGAGCTTGGAAATGCGTTCTTGTTCTCGGGATGAAACCGGTCAGAATGCACATCCCATGTATGTTGCTCGTGTTCACTTATCAACGGCTGACAATGAAATGGACTCAGTGATACACAAGCAGAGAATGTACCGTACAGAAAATGAGCATAGGTGCAGTTTTGAACCGTATGGACCATAGATATAGAGAATACTGGATTCGCAACCGGTCGTGAGAGCTAAAGCAATTAACAACCTTCGCCTAAGTTGTGTGAAGTTGAGGTTTGAGTGGGTTAGGCATAGATATGTTTTTGTTTTTGCACTTCACTCCGAAACACGTTAACGTTTATAACGTTTTTGGGTTTGAAGATGGCGTCTACGAAATGGGTACTTTGGTTCTCTTCTTTCATTCAAAATTTACAATTGACGTATACGTTTGCTGTGTTTTTGCACTTAACTTCTCTGCTAAACACGTTCATGTTTATAAAGATTTTGATTTTGAAGATCGCGTGTACGATATCGACACTTTGGTTCACGCTTTTTGTTCAAAAGTTGCGAATTTTCATCAGACCTCTACGTGTGCTGTGTTGTAAGAGAATGTTTGTTGTCTTGTACTCAAACCGTTCAACGAATGATAACGAAGGCGCAATCATGTACACATGAAACGAAATTTTGTAAGTGTGCGCCGGTGTCAGTGGGGGAAATGATTCTTCAGAAGAGAGGAAAGAAAGGCCTCTCGGGAAACAAAGTTGAAGGAGAAGCAGAGGGAATCATATAGTTTCAAGAACGTAAGGATTTTATGTGTTAAATTTGCTTCTCACATGGACGAGTACACAGATTCTCGTTGTTCATCCATTTATTTATGTCCTTGGTAAAGACTTAAGACAGGAATCAGCTAACCTGAATGTTGAAAGAGTTCGCAATCCTGTTTGCGACATCCAGCCTGGAACAATGAACCACGTGGGCGTCAGCTAATTAAACTTGTCCTTAACAAACGGAACTTCCTTTGCGTGTTTTATTTTATTGCATTTAGCCAAATGTTGCATTGATTGCGTATATTTCCTACTTATCTCTCCACTGCAGCGCTCTGAATCTGAATTTAAAATAAGTGCAGAAATCATGCAATATTGCTATCAATTTGCATCAGTTGACCTTCTCGTTATCGACGAAAATAAACCAAACCAATAACAAACCTCATAAGTATCATGTCTGGTAGTTTGCGAAATAAAATCGTTCAATTCGCCGAACAGATACAATCACTTCCTCACCCACCTCATCGACAAAACTTGCGGACTCATAGATAAGCAACAGATGCGAAAGGTTACTCACACTATCTGCTAGAAATTAGAATGGCGTGCGTCGCCAATAATGTCATAAAAGTTACTTACTAGCCAGTTAACATGAAAGCTGGAACAATTACCAGCATGTGTGATTTCATTTCGCTTAAATTAGCTCTCAACCAAAAAACACTCATATGGTTGTTGGCCTAGGAGTCCGCGCTTAAGTGTGGGCTCTCGTAGTAACACTGAACTGAAGGCATTTGAGCAACCTCGTGACCTTCATCGCTAGCATGTTGAGATAGTGAATATGTTTTCCAGTAGTAAACGAAGAGAAAGATACAAATTTCAGCATCTCAAAGATACATCTCCGGTTGTAAATGCAATTTGTACGAAGAAAACTTGAATGAACTTTGATCGCGCCTAAATGTGTGTTCCGTGTACGTTGCAGCGGCAGACACTGAAATTGAATTAATTTTGCTGGCTGGCTAATTGTTAATTAAACTTCGTACGCATGTTCGTCTGTCTGTCTGTTAGCCCGAACATAGTTTTCAATTTTCAAGCATAATTAGTAGAGCGGAGTAAATAGCTGGCAGCGCGCAATGTATGCGATGTGTCAAGTGCAAATATGTGTCTATGATACTCCGCTTCTCGCGTATGGTATGGAAGCGCTACTTACTACTCATCGGCTCGCGAAATACCGCGAACAATATGATGGAGATGATCAAATGACTAAAATTAGCGTTTAATAGAAACTCAACAGTACGTACGGCAGGTGAAGCTTTTGATTTGCGATTTGAGTATTAAATTGAATTTTCCTATTATGCAACTACAATAATGGAAGTTGAAAACTATCAAAGTTACATTACGGATATCAAACCACGTGATGAATGTTTTGTTGCTGTTTTACGCTCGTTTGTGTTGCACGATTAAGGGGATGAAGGCAAGCAATCAAATTTGAGGTTATTCAAGCGATAATACCTTCTAAAAACGATGTTTGTGGTTCAGTGTAGAAAGTTTCATGTTTTTTTAAATGTTATGTTCAAAATAAAATATTATTTGCAGTGTAAAACAAGCACAAAAATCGCAAAACAAAGTTACCTTCAAGAACGAATTATAAAAGCGTTTACAAAACTTAAATCTGCAAAAAGTGCAAATGAAAAATCCAAATATCAAGATATTTTCTCGTTCGCCCTCTGCTTGATACCCTCTCACAGCAAAACACCGCACGGGTCGCAGCAAGCCGCGTCCTTCGGCAAAGCGAATAATAACAATTATTTATCACTTCACAGAGCGCGAATATAAACACTAAAACGGCTTTTCAGCACGAATTATTCATCGACTGGCTATTTCGCAAACTGCATAAGACACTCAACTAGACACCATCCTGCGCCACCCTCTCGGCAAAAGGAAAACCAAAAGAAATTTTCAACCAACTTTAAGAGGGTGGTTTCTTTTTCCTTTAAAAAAATTTCACCACCGATTTATTATATATCGCGCGCATAAATTCATCCACACACAGACAGATTTGCGTCCTCACCCCCGAGGATAAGAAATTTGACAACCGCTTTGCAGTTTTACAATCAATCCACGACACTTTTCACCGATTTTCTGCACTTATCCAATGGATTGAATGGTAGGCAACATGAAAACCACAATTCTCCAATGAAATATGATCAATTTCACGTTGAATTTTCGCGTCATTCCGTAAATTTGCGCCGCGGCAATTTAACTTCAGTACTCGGTCATTTGACTTACTCACTGTCAGTGAGACACAACGCAACACGAAGAGGCAATGTAAAATTTGACATTTAAGAGTGGAAGAGGAATTTGCAATACAACACTCATACTAGCGCTCAAGATGTACTAACACTACTGCGGTTGCGAAATGGGTGGAACTGGTGGATTTTCCACGCGTTCCTATGATGAATGTACGTTCCGCAATTTCACGTGTGTGCAGTCGCAGTCGCGGATGTAAATATTTCGTATAACGATTGGCATTTGTTGAATGTGTAGGTTAGAAGTGAAAGAAGGTGTGCGCAGAGAAGGGACTGGAACAGAGTTGTTGCCAACTGAAGCGAAGTAGTGAAAACAAATTGACGGGACATCTAGTGATTGATAGATGTAATATAGTGGCGGTTGGTTGTATTGGGGTTTGAAATTCAATTAAGTTTTGAAGATTATTCGAGATGTGTATAATTTAAGGGAAAAATCACTTTTGTTTCCGCTTTGCAAACAGCAAAGAAACGTTACACAAAAAAGCCCAATTGCAACGTACAAAAGTAAAGAATAATGCGCAAAAAATTTATCAAGAGATAAAATTGAAAATTAACAAAAATTTAGGAATATTTTAAGAAGCTAAAATCCTGGCTTTATGCAAAGATTTACAAACAAAAAATGGCTGACGAAATATACCAAATTCCACATTATTATGGCCTCTTAAAAGATGCAGCATGATTCAATTAAAGTACGAGTAACATCTGTTCGCGCAGAGGAGATAATTAATAATTGATTGATGAGAGCGTTCCCAACAAAGATCCGCCATTTTATTCTTCTGTAACACTCAACTAGATAAATAAGACGCGAATATAAAGTGGGTCATTTACAGTGACTCCCAAAAAGATCCGGTCAAGTAAGAAATGTTCCTTCTTTCTCATAAGAAATGATCCTTCTTTCTCATAAGTCCATAGTATGAGCAGAACATAATTACCTTACATATCACACAAATACAAATACACTTGACAGATACCAAAAAATAGGAAATTTCGTAAAAGAAACAAAAAAAATGCCCCTATCAAAAGGATCCGAACGCAGGCTTAGTTATAAAACTAAACAAAAAATTAAAAATACATAAATATAAAACTAGTATTTTGTTGCATGTCGCTTTTGTTCAATAACAGACTTTAAACGATTTGGCATACTGATTACGAACCACCAACTGGATCTTCTCTGGGGACGTGTATTTGCCCATTTTGTATTGAAGCTACCAAAAACGCGCGCTTTCAAGAAAAAATTAGATATGATGCGCCTGGATTTATTACTTTATCGTTGAAGCCAATATTAGATAAATAAGTCACTCACATGCGTTTATATTGCATAAAAATGCATGCGTTAGCCCAAGTTTCATCGTTGTGCGGATCTTTTATAGGCGTCTGTTTTTTAGGGTTTTGTAAAATAATTTTACAAAACCCTACTAAAATAGCGCGCGCCTGTCGTCCTTGTGTCACAGCACTTTTTCTCGCCAACCGTATAAGCCACAAGCATAAAATTTTGCATTTCGGAGTAAATTGGTGCCCTCCTCAAAAAAAATTAACAGGGTTCTTAAGGGAGATCTCCCCATCCCCACTGAAAAAAAAAATTCAGCTAAGGTAGCCGATATGGATATCAAATGAGAGGTCTTGATAAGAAATTTTCAAAACAGGTCTTAAACTGACATTTTTTGTTTCGAGGGGTACACAGGGAGGGGAAACACACGAACAATTTGAATCCGTTTTTTCGTCCAAATTAGTATCCTGTACGGCTGCTAGAAGCCTGTTGCCCCTGATGTCCTTCACTGGGTAGTCGAAAATTAGCGCAATTGGAGAATACTTTGTCGTTGCAATCGTTCGTGTATCCAGCGTCCATTGAAGCTGTCGTAGTTCGCCATCCCACGTGTTCGGTTTAGCGCATGACGTTTTAAAGTAAGCCAGTATCGACTGGTTGACTTGCTCGGCAATACCCATCGCTTGACGTGTTCGAGTTGCTGTTTTAATGTGGGTTATGTCGTTGACATTACAGTAATCCTCAAACATACGCGAGGTAAACGCTGTTCCCCGATCGGTGACCACCACACACGGGAGGCCAAAATATATCGTCAGCTGATTGACTGCTTCGAAGACAGCTTTCGATTTCGTTGACCTTGTTGGATTGATGACCGTGTACCGAGTTAACGCATCCACCATAACCAGCACATACTCGTTAGCGCGGCGACTTCTAATAAACGGCCCCAAGTGATCCATATGGATATTTCAAATGGTAATCGGAGAATGTCCATACCATGTAATTGACATTCCTTTATTCTCGGCTCTCGCACATAGCTACAGTCAATGCATGTCTTTGTGTAGTTCTTAATGAAGTTAGGCATTCGAGGGAACCAAAAACTTCGTTCCATTCGCATCAGTGTACCATCGACACCCGAATGTCCGGCTTCATCGTGACACAGCTTCGCCACCCGCCAGCGTATGCCATTCGGAACAACGAGCATCAACTCTGAAGAGACGGCTGTTCTTTATAACAAATTCTTTGCGAATTTGCTCCAGGTGCTCAGCCTCCACCTTCATCTCGAGAACGTTTATGATGTTTTTCACGTCTGAATCTTGTCGCTGAAGAGAGCGTACCCAATCCTCCATCGACAAGTTGACACTACCAACAAATTCCTCTATTCCACTCTCCACTCTATTCCACGGTAGCTCCACAGGCCCTCGACTCAATGCGTCAACGTGAGGCATCTTTTTATTCCGGGACGAAATACAATCCGGTAATCGAACTTTTGAAGTTTCAAAAAGCATGTTGCTACTCGCAGAATAAGAGGCTTCGTCGCTTTCAGACTGGCAATGGCTTGGCAATCAGTTATTATTTCGAACTCCTTTCTCAACAAGTACATTCGGAACCTCCACCTCCAGCTCGTAGCTGTGATATCGGCTATCCGCTGGATTGCACAGACGGCTATAGTACGCAACGGGATTCATCTGACCCGATTCGTTTTTCTGCAACAAGATGCCTGCAAGGCCCACGGAACTCCCATCAGTATGCAACTGATGCTGTGATGCCTCTTCGTAAATGACTAGAGTCAACAAACTCACCAGCTGTTGATATGCCTCCTCGCATTCGGCCGACCAGTTGAATAGTACATCCTTTTTAACAATCGCGTTAGTGGCGCGGCTATGATGGCATAATTCGGAATAAATTTCCTAAAGAAGCCGAAGAGCCCAAGGAAACGCCTGACCTCGGTAGCATTCTGTGGACTAGGAAATTGTTGCACCACCACGTTTTTTATCTTCCCGGACCTGATCCCTCCAGCCGTTCTTTCATGTCCAAGGAACTCCACTGTGTTCTGGTAAAATGAACACTTGGACTAGCGCAACATTAGTCCTTCGCGTTTTATGACTTCTAGGAATTCCTTCAAATACTCCAGCCGCTGCTCGACAGTCTCAGACGGAATGATGACCTCATCCACATAGCTTATCGCCTTGCCATTCATCGATACTATGAGCCTCGCCATAAGTTGTTGAAAATTGCTCGGGGCATTTCGAAGCCCAAACGGCATTCGATTGAATCCGAAGTGGCCATGGTGAGTTATGAACGCCGTGTACTGTTTGGCCTCCTCCGCTATCTCCAACTGGTAATAACCAGACATCATGTCAAGCATGGTGAAGTAGTTTTTCCTCGCCAACGTTGACAAAACGTTGTCGGCCACACGCATGGACCATGGTTCTTTTTGGGTGACCGCGTTTAGCTGACGGAAGTCGACACAGAGTCTGTCTTCGCCATTCTGCTTCCACACCAAGAAAATGGGTGAAGCACACAGCGACATCGACGGGTGGATTATGTCGAGTTGCAGTAGCTCGTTCATGATACTTTCGATTCTTTTCTGTTTAGGGATGGGAACACGGTACGGTTTTTTATTTACCGGAATGGCTGACGTCAAAACAATGTTCATTTTCATAATACTACACGTTCCGATGTCCTTCAACCCTTCCGCGAAACAGCCACGATATTCATGTAGTAACGCCTCGACTAGCTGTTTTTCGAACTTGCTAAAAATATCTGATATTTTCGCACGCATTATTGATTACATAGCATTTGCCCTTGTCAATCACTATACGGCCACGCGAAAGTACATCGGTATCAATGATGACGTTATACACCGAGATTGGGTTGTCTATTATCATGAAGTCACACACAAATTGCTGCTCGTCAATTATGACGGTTAATGTTATCGTTTCGCGACACTGCACCTGTCCACCGACGAACCTTATCATTGTCTTGTTGCACGGCTTAACTGTACGGACATATTGATCCACGATGTTCCGTTTTATAAATGAGTAGCAACTGCCCGAGTCTATAAGCGCTTCGCACACGATATCGTTCACGGTGATGGTCTTCGTAACCGGATCACCAGATGGTTCACTGATGGAGTTCACAGAATTGTCATTTTTCTTTTTCCCCGGCGGTTTTGGGCATCGATGGGTGAAATGTGTCCCCGATCCCGACAGTTAAAATATACTGGGCCACCTTTATCGTGAGTTATAACTTTTTGCATGGAAATGTTTTTGTTCCCGGTTGGACAATTCACGACACTAGTCTTACTGTCAACACACAGCGCATGCGTCAATGCTCGAAAACGATTGTAACACATTAACACATCCCAGCAACAAATGACCGACAATATCCGACACAAATTAGCCGATTAATAATGGTCGTCGACACCACCGTCGCGTCCCAACGAAAGCATTCGATAATAGTACTCCACCATCGATTCAGCCTTCAACTTTTTCGCCTTCATTGATTTCATACGCACATTGGCGGCATTTATGTGAAGCGGAAAATCTGCCAAAAAACCTTACACTGGTTGCGCGTTAGCCCGCATCTTCGCCGTGCACTTAAGTTTGGCTATGACAGCTAGGAGTAGCAAACGATCTTCCCAACCATACCCCATTCGCAATTGCTCGACTCGATCGATGAAATGTGTTGCCGTCATGTCACCATGACATTGGTTAAATTCAGGAACAATTGACAATATGTCGGAAGCCTGATGCCCGTTCGTGACAGGAACGATTGTGTTCCATGTTGCAGCATGTTGCTGAAATGTTGCAGGCGGCGAAGACGAAACTGGAACTGCTACGTCGTTACACGCATACACGTTGGTATGTGTTGGTATGCTTGGCGAGTATACGTATGACGTAGATGTCGACGCCATGCTGGTTGCCTTCTTCGGACACTTTTCACCCTGGACATTCGACAGAGGTTTCAACGATTTGTGGTGCCGACGGCGGAAGCTAGCTCTTGAGATAGTGTCATCAATTATTTTTGCAATTCCCCTACATTCCCTCGCAGCTTCTCGACTTCTTTCATGCCATCTTCGTTGGCCTCGTGGAACAACTCTTCTTCGCCTTCATGGTTCCGCAACCGCGTCATAAGCTCTTCCTTCGTGCCGGACACAGATAAACTGGCTTCGCGAAGTTTTTCGCCAGATCGCCCGTCGCCATTACTACACTACTTTTTAAGAAAACAACTCGCGGGATTATCACACTTCTGATTTTCTCAACAGTCAGGCTTTAAACTAAAACGCGAACACCAAGATCTTCTATTATACGTCTTACTTTATTCAATGACCGACATCGAAACCCTAATCGTTTTTACACACATGCATATAACAATGAAGATAGATAGTGTTGCCATAGTTCATATAGACGTTGGGTAGCAAAACGTTTATGGATGACACTTTTGATCTGCAAAATCTGAACAAAATTATGGAGGTAGGTGTCTATGAATACAACAACAACAAATTCGTCGCTTAACTTTGTTAATAATAGTATGATCTTCGAATTTTACATTTTTCCCAATAAAATCTTATGGATACCCTTAAACTTAAATTTAAGTAGTCTTACAAAAGGTCCTCATACTATGTAAGTTTGGTGAAAATCCAATCATATTCACGGAAGTTATGGCCATTTGAAGTTTCTCACAAATCGAATCAAACACTGCAGTTTTGATTTGATCTTCTTAACATTTTCAGATAAGATCAAGGAAGAAATCAAAACCCGACTGCGTACCGAGAGACGATTCCACTCCGCACTGCAATGCTTATGCAGCTCAACGAAAACTAATGTACAAAATAATAAAATAAAAACAAATGAATAGTCAATAATTTTGGTTATTTGATATCCGCAGGCCAATTCTCTTTTTTATGAAAAAACCGTCGGGCTTTGCATTGTTGGTTTAGCAGAAGCATTTCGACGTCTTTGACGGCTTTTCAAAAAAAAGAATAACTAATTTAATGCAAATTTTTGTTGTAGCACTACAGCCCCTTTCGGGCCTTTGCTTAGAGATAGTTAGAGTACCTTATTTCTTGATCGAATGTGTAGCTACTCCACAAGCTGATATGGTCAGTATCACGCTTTGGCCGTGCTTCCGTCCACCCAGCTGCGATACGTTCTGATCTTTAAAACAGCACGTATCATAAATGAATGGGCTTATAGCCCGTCCGAAGAATTACTCGAGCTAAATTTCGTCGCTAACGAGAGTTGAACTAGGAACCTTTGGCTTACGGGATGAGTGCTCTAACCACTACACTACGCGAGCTACTTTCAACGCAAATTAACAACCGGGTGCTTCGTTATCGGGATTCAAGAGGAAGGTAACTTCAGAGGCGTAGGCCAAGTTTGCTAAGTAAGAATCAGCGCAGGGCTCCCCAAAAGTGGCTGGTAGGGCCCTGCAGGATGTATGCTATAACATTGGCGCAGCCGAAAGCTGCAGAACGATCCACCTGGAGGGTGTGCAGCGTTCCGCAGCTTTTAACGAATGCTTCATTTCTCTCGGCTTGATTCGCTTAGAGGAGTGAAATTGCAGATCCCCTTGAGACGGTTACCTTCTGCACCCGATGATAACGTATATAGCACTAATGAGTAATTCTATATTGGTTGGCTGTAAAGTGTGGGGCGGGAGTTCCCGTTTGCACATAAGATCCGCGTTTGTTCATTCGTGACAGCAGTGTTGGTGTTGCAGGGGTGATATACATTGCCCTCTTTGCTAGAGACTGCAGTAATATCCACCTGCGTAGAAATGAAGGCGATAGAAGGTCGGTTGCTAAGGAGGAGACGCAACGCTCTCACAGCAATTGGCAACAACCCCGCAAGAGTGACACGAAAGGATAGTCCTCCGCGCGCCTAACCCCTGACTTGAGATCATGTTTCAATCATAGGGATGTTGAAACCGACTTCTAATTGACCCAGCTCTTGAGCAGGCATGGATGTTTTCGGTCCTACCGGCACAAGATTGCTAAGTCACGGTCCCCCGACTGCGTGTTTTGCACAGGGGAGGTAGGTGATGCGTGCCACTCATTTTTTGCCTGCAAAAGGTGGGATAAGCAGCGTGATGAAATTGGAGAGCTCTCTCCGTATGTTACAATCGTAGAAACGGTTAGATTAATTCAACATTTGAACCCAGTGACACATCATGTTGCTCAGGCAGTCCTGAAAGACATAAAGGACATACTGCAACATCAGGAGGCGTCTAGTCATCCCCTCCCTTCCCGCTAGAAAACCAATTCCTGTAATCTCAAGGCACTTCTAAGAGTAGGCAAACGAAGTTAAGCCCGAAGCAATGTGTTAAACGGTTCTAGGGTAAGTTCTCAGATTGACAGGGAAGATGTTCAGTGGGTAGTCAAAAGGATTGCACGTTTGGCAATTCAGGGCGTAAAAAGGTTCAACCTCCCTTCCACAATAAAAAAAAAATAGTAGCTTCGATTAGGACGATATTTAAAATTTATTGAATTGTATGATGAATTTTTGATACATTTTGCCTTCCCCTGGACTCCCTAATTCATAAAATGACCTTTTTATTTTAGATTCTAAATGTTCTAGACCTTTCATTTGATACCCCAATCGACTACCTTTGATTTAAAAAAAATTTTAAGGTCTAATTCGTTACATGGGGGGATCCCCCTTTAAAAAATTTTAAATTTTTGGTAAGCCCTAAACTTTGGAGATCATCACTTCTGATCTTTTCACGAAGTTTGAGCATTCTAGCTTCCATAGTTTCTGAGGAAACTTGCTGTGACGCAAGGACAGACGGACATACGGTCAGACGGACGGATAGACAGGTCGCGAAACTAGTAGGTCTTTGTAAAAAAATTTTTTATATGAACCTTAAAACCAACATGTATGTACCGATTCAAAATGACGCTCGTTCAATGGTAGAAAAACATGCAAAATTTTTATTGACCAAACCGTTCAACCGATTTTTATGAATTCTCCGATATGGGGCAGATGCCGATTCAAAATGACGCTAGTTCAATGGTAGAAAAACATGCAAAATTTTTATTTTCCAAATAGTTCAGCCGATTTCTCAAAATGACAATACAACAAAGAGTTAATTTTTTAGTTCGGTTTTAAAATTTCAAAATGGACGTTAATGAGATCTAATGATGTAGAGATGTATGTGGTTATGTGAGCTTAGGATCCAAAGGTTCAGATTGTTCTGTGTCTCTTGGGACTAAGTTTCTCAACTGATAAGGATGAAATTTAAAATTGTTGAAAAAATGATCATAATTGGATGATAAAAAATTAATTCAACATTAAATATTTTCAGCTCTTATTTCACGTGAAGATTGGTGATTATAGCTTTAATCAAAGTAAAAATGGTGGTTTGAACGCAATTTGGCGCATCTGTTTATTA
The DNA here is from genome assembly GCA_963969285.1 of Odontomyia ornata. NCBI lineage: Eukaryota > Metazoa > Arthropoda > Insecta > Diptera > Stratiomyidae > Odontomyia > Odontomyia ornata. Next base: position 313,410,078 of record OZ017740.1, read on the forward strand.
GACTATACGATCCATCTTTGCAAAAATAATCAAAGTTCACTCAAATTTCATGTAGCAGCCGCTCAAAATTAAAAAAAAAAAGTTCGTTTTAGTAGCTTAGTGCTCACAAGATATTCATGGAAATGGTGAAAAGATAACATTAGATGTACTTTTAAAAACGGGTACTTCTAAAAGTTATAATTTTCTTTCGATTCCCACTAAACGAAATGTGTACAATTTTCATAAGATTTAAATTTTAAGGTTGTTTTAGCGGCTGTTCTAACAAAAGATTTTTTAAACTTTCAAATGCAACAAGTACGAGGGCTATTGAGAAAGTAACAGACATTTTGGCCTGGCGCGGCAGTGAGCGGAGATGGTGCCACCATTTTGGCGTCAGAGTATTTCTACACTCAGTACTCAATCAGCCGTGATAGCTTGTGCATCGTGCCTATCCTACTTTGTATACAGTGGATTGCTAAAATGAGCGCTGCAATTGAAAATGTCGCCAGTTGTGAAGTGCGAGCTGTGAAAAGATTTTTGTTGACAAAAACACAAGACACGCGATACAAAACAAGCATCGGGGAGAAGGCAAGAAAGTTATGATAAATATCTTGATTTAAATGGAGAATGGTAGAAAAATGGCCCAAGAGTTTGCCTCCAAAATAATAAAAATTGTTTCATCACTTTTGTTTTATTTCAAAAATTCTGTTGCCTTTTAACTATTGAAAAGGTACAATATAACCAGAAAAAACGTGGAGAACACGAAAATTAAAAATAGTTTTGACATCTTGACATTTATTACAGTAAGACACACTTCTGCTTTAGGAAAGTGTTGCTTGGTTTTTTCTCCTTTTTCCAATTGATTTTCAAAATATGTAATAATCTGAAGTAATTGAATTTGCTAGAGTTTTTTTTGAAGAAATATGTTTAATGATAACGTATGAATTTAGAGAGCCATTTGGGCCATTAAGTTTTTGTATGTTTATTGTTTCGAATTTGCTTTATATTCTTTGAAAATTCATACCGATTAGTATTGAATAAAGCACTTTTCACTTTGACTTTGACACACTTCTGCTTCGTTGAATAGTGTTGGTTGGTTTTTTCTCCTTTTCCCAATTGAATTAAAAAATATGCAATAATTTAAATTAATTTGAATTTGCGTTTTTTTTTTGTTAGATGTATTTCATTGATAACGTATTAATTTAGAGAGCCATGTGAGCCATTAAGTTTTCGTAAAATAATATAAAGTAAATTCCAAACAATTTGGAATTTGCTTTATATTGTTCAAAATTTTTAACAATTAGTATTGAACAAAGCGCTTTTGACTTTGACACACTTCTGCTTCGTTGTCATATCCTTGAAATTTGTTTTAAAGAAAGATAGCAAATATACTTACAATATTATGTTGAAATTAAATATTTTTAAACTTACCTGAAAAGAAAGAAAACAATTTATGAATATCTTTAAACTACGCAGATGATGCTTGAATAATTGAAAATTGTGTTTTTATTAATAATAATATGGATTATTAACTCGCTGCTAACCAACTTTCAGATATATGTATATAATTTTATCATGTAAATTTAAGCAGCAAATTGATAAAATTTTATAATCAATAAAAATGCTGCTAGCAATAATGACATTCATTGTTTGACTAGGAATCATATACTTTGGTCTAACAAATTTTCGTTAAGAATTTTTCAACTTTTCGCAGCCATACTAATCTTTAACTTTGAATGTGTTAAATTGAGCTTTATATTACATTTTTTTACTTGCTACATTTATATTCCTATGTTCATTGTACACATCAAGCACAGCAATATCAAATTTAGATATTTGATGATGTTTTACTTAATTACACGGACGCTAACCGACGATTTTTACTCTGATACCCGGGAAAATTCATCATGTCGAAAGAATATTATTTAAATGTGAGGCCAACTTGAACGCCCTTCGGGAGGAAAGCTGTAGTAAATGTTGTTAAACATTTTTCGTCACAAAACTCAAAATCATTCATAGCATTTGGAAATAGTTAACATTGTTCGAAATCGGGATGTGTTGGACGTTTGGAAGTTGAAACTGTCAACACGCATGTGAATTTGTCAATATCGAAATTATAAAAAACTTATTAGAAAACGAAAATTTATAAGTACTTGTATATCTCATCATATACATAAAGTTTGAAAGTTGAAGACCGGAAGAAAGCAGAAACTTCATCTTGGGCGAGTGCCCATCAAATACACCGTGGCCAGTATTTCAAAGGCGGCAAAATGGACTAGTTATTGTCAGCAAGCAAACACGATGGCGGAGCAAGCAAACACGATGGCGGAGCAAGCAAACACGATGGCGAAGCAAGAAAACACAATGGCATAGCAAAAAAAGACCAAAGCCGCCCGCAAGGAAATGCATTCGGACAAGATGGATGCGGGCGATACAACAGCAAAGAATTCAAGCTTTAACCAAGATGTTAAAGAAATCAACTGTAAGGTAAATGAATTTATATTAGCAAAGGGTAAATTTGTTGTAAAACGTTAAACTCCGGTTCTTTTGCCAATTCCACACACACCTAGCACTAATCCTTTCAGCGTACTGGCGAACGATAGCCAAAATAATAAATCAAACGCGACTAACAATCGAATAAAGAAGGTGTGATTCCCACCAAATTTTATTCAAAATCTGAAAGCAACGGTGTTAAAGGCATCATGGATAGGTACACCCCTACAGATATTAATGAAATCCGAATTAGAAAGTTGTCGAGCTCCCGACTAAAAGTCACAGTGGACAGGCTCGAGGCCCACGACTACCCCATGAACCTGTTTAACAACACGGAAGCAGTGGGATACTTGTTCACCCCCAAAGACTTTGGAGCTGAAGCTGTTGGAGAGGATATAGCCAGCCAAATTCCAACTTTAGGCCTCAAATCTGTCAGCCCACTTACCACTGAATGGTCGAGAGCAAATAAAATTGACCTGGATTTATATAGGCTAACAGTGGGATCGGAAGCTGATAAGAATGAAATAATTGAGCTGCGCTACATTCTGAACAAACGAGCCGTATGGGAACGCCGCAAAAGGAGCGATGTGGTTCAATGTTATCGATGACAAAGATTCGGGCACGTATCCACCAATCGCGGATTCAACATGCGATGCCTAGCATGTGGAGAGGAGCATACTTCCAAAAGTTGCCCCAGAAAAAATATAGACAAGCCGGAAATCGCTCCATTTTGCACTATGTGTAACACCCATGGGCATCCAGCCAATTTTTCCGGCTCTCCGGAACGAAAAAGACAGCTGGACAGAGCAATCGAAAATAAAGCCAAACGAACGGCGCCTCAGATCATATACTCACCGCTCCCCAGCTATCCAAATACTACACCAACCCCTACAACCCGACACCAAGTTGCTCCTCTTTCCAACCGGACCTCATATTCAGAGGTTTTAAGAAGTGAACTCCGCCCCATACTTTTATTTCACCAACTCTTAATCCCGTCGATACCTACAATAGATAGCCGTGGAGTGGCTGGGAGTCTCTCCCAGTGAACTCCTATCCAAGGTCAGGGTTTACCTCCCATACTTTGACGCCACTCCTGACTAAGAGAAGCCAATGGCGCTCCTCAATTTCTATTTCAATCTTTATGGTTGCAAATAGACTAAGCATTTTTTCCCTAAATATCAACTCGCTAATCTCACATGATAAGAGGCTCTACATTGCTGATTTGGTCAAATCCTCCCAACCCGACATCCTCCTTCTGAACGAGACAGTTCTTAACCCTCAACACAAGGTCCGTGTGGAGAACTACCATGCGCTTCGTAATGAAAGTGGCAGAGGTACTGCGATACTGATGATTTAGATATCCATCAAATCTCTTTTGAACAAAATAATTCCTCATGTACGTTAGCAACTCTCAATACCAAGCGACCCAATGGAAACTCAGCCAAAACTCTTATTGGGTCCCTATACCTCCCGCGCAATCTAGGTCCCCAGATCCCATTTACACTTAACCAAATCCTCGCAACAGCCGCATCCCACGACTCATTTATTCCTACTTGCCCACTTCACTATAGACCGTTTAATTCCATATACTGGCCAAACTTCAGAAAAGACATATATACATACATATTTTTTTGTAATATTCACTTTCTGCGAAAGGAATTGAATTGCGTGATTCAACTTTTCTCAAAATAGATTCCTTCTAAACTCCACCACTAACGCGACGCCTCTCTCGCTCGTCGTTCAAGCCGCGAGTCTCGCTTTGTTTCCCGCTTACCTCGACGAACTTCTTCATGGCGGTAACGGCAGATCCTCTAGCAATTGCTTAGCTAGATTGTGTCGCAATTGGGTTGCCATTATCGATTCATGGTGGTGGTGGTGGAGTTTATTTCGAGTTAGTACAATAATAATAATGTTCATAAGTTGCGTATCAAATTGTTCCGCACTTATTGCGTTGTTATTATTATGAAATGGTCTTTTTTCGTAAAAGTCCCTCGAGCAGTTTGCCTATGCGGGCTGCTCGATTACTACATGTTAGGCAAAATATTGGATAATCTAAAAAGTATTATCCCTTTTCTGTCACTAGATGGTGTTCGTTGTCATATATCGGGCAATACTAATCAGATTGAGTCAAATTAGCATGCGTTTGAAAGGTGACATTCCAGTCTACAATTTTTATATGGACAGTTTTGTAATTCGTCATTCGTGTCAAAGGTTGTATTCATTTAAAAATGAATAAAATTTCTGAATAAATTCGTTACATTCGATCAAGGTGAGAATGCATCGCAGGCTCGTGAAAATATTTGTGGTGTCTAAGGTCAAGATACTTTATCAAAAGCCACTGCCAAGAGATGGTTCACTCGTTTTCGTTCTGGAAATTTTGATGTTAAAGATGTGTAGTAACCGAGCAGTCACACAAGCAAACTGCTCGAAAACCTTCCTAACCCTTATCCGAAATGTTAATTGCAGATTTAGAAAAAAAGATTTCATTACTTCCATTCATAGTTGTAATTTATAAAATATTTTTTTCGTGTTATTATTAAAAGTAATTTTATATCATTTTTCTTTATATTAAATTTAAACGTTTCCCGTTAATTATATTCTTCATGATATTTAAATTTTTTTATTTTTTAAAATCTTTATTCATTTTTCTTTCCTTCTGTAAATTTTTGAAAAAAATTTAAATCTGCAAATTAAAATTTCGGACATGGGAACACTGATTTAGTACATCCCAACTGTGTATTGCATTACCGAATGCAATCGAACTCGGCTGAGCGAGCAGCTGATTGTATTTGCCGTGGCGGCACGGAAAAAAGAAAAAGCAGAGATTTGGACGGATGGGGGATTCCACTGGAGATCGTGAAGAATCACGGACAAATTGACGAATTTTTTTTCGAAAAGCCCTTTTGTAATTCGAGAAGTTTTGTCGCGATTTGGATCAGTGCCGTGCGAAGCTATTAACAGCGCCTCTGAGTTAATACTTGGTGGGAAGTTCTTACGAACTAGTTAAAAGTTGAGGTTCCATGAAGGCAACAGCAGTGAGTGAATCGTACGGTTTCAAGACACCTGAAACGAAAACGTTTCTTGAACGCCTTCTATACGAGTGTGTGTGAACATCGTTACTGAAAGTGAAGAATGGCGGGAGATCATCCAAATTATAATGTGATAGTTTTGTTTGTTCGCAATTCACCGAGAATTAAATCTTTGTGGCCGTAACATTCATTCATTGAAAGTGGGCGATGTGAAAAGGAAAATTCCCTCCTTGTAATTGGATGCTGGGGTGGTCGTCATCAGCATCGTGTTTAAAACTAAAAATTCCATCTAGCCAGCTCCTAAATTGGAAACACTTTCGGGAAGTATAACTGTGACCTTGGCGGAGCCAAATTTCGAACCAGGAGAGGAGTACAACACCATTATTTTATGAGGCGCGGGTTTAGGTTACCTGTGTGTAATTTTTGTGCATACTTGCGACACACCATTTCGAAAATTGTTCAGAAACCTGTCCTTTTTGGTGGTGTAGGTGCTGCGAAATTGACAAAACACCACAATGGGAAATTTGATCTGATGGTGGATGTTTGGCTCTATACACTACAAATACCGTAATAAACTGGATCTGAGCTGATCATGAATTATTATTGAATTCGCATGCTCAGGCAAACAATTTGAAATCGCTCAGCGTCTCTTATCGGAAAAATAACAAACTTGTCCATCATCCGCGGTTGTGTTGGTCCTGATGACAATGGTAGCAGTCCGCACTGGGTCATTTTGGATGTTGAAGATAAGCGAAAACGATAGTTGACCCTACTTTGAGAGCACATAAAACAATTAAACACACAGGACTGACTCCAATTTGGAGTCACGCGAACGATGCGTTTCATTAAGACAACGCCTTCTATCTTGGGATTTTATTCCAGCGAGGGAAACGCAGATTGTTAGAATTAAATAATAATTGCAACGCCTTTTTTTTTTAATACAAGTATAAATGTGTAATTTGCAAGTCAATAATACCAACGTAAATGGGGAAGTAAAGTTTGGTTGGGAGATGTAATTAGCATATGAATAGCGTAACTTTACGTAAAGTAAAAAGAAGGTAACGATACACAAATAAAATTTATTAAAATAATATGATACCGATGGGAAGGGATAGCCAAATACCAGTGAGAGGAAATGCATTAATAATTGGTCGTAATTAAGTCAGTTCGAATTCACTATTGTTTTTAAATTTTGAATGGAACCATTATGATTAGTTCTATTTATTCGATTATAAAATTAATTGAATGATCGACTCTGTCTGATTTACATTCCTTCGCATCAAAAGAAACATGTATATTTCGAAGGTTCATCCTATTTGAAATTGCTACTAGATGAATAACCTTTTTTGTTGACAGTCTTGTTACAAATGGGCGTTTTGCAGGTAATCTTTTGTGAAGCGTAAATTTTAAATAATAGAATAAAATCAATTGTTTAACATCGGTACATAAATTATAATAATGGATTGTTAAAATTTAAAACTCGGTCTTTTCATTTCTTTCGACCTGACCGGGTATAGGACCCGCAACGATGGCAGGCTCCTCCTCTAGAATGGGCTAGCCATCGGGCGTGCTCTTTCTTTTTTGCTTAACAAGGGCTCTTGCCGCGTAGAGTGACCTTCCACGCGCGTGGCATTTTATGACATAGGGTTATGTGGTTTTATTGCATAAAGCTGTGGCATAAATCGGTTACATTTGGATTTGATCCGGTTGGGAGGGGGCACCGCTTCCATCTGGATGCCCCACTCTTATTTAGGGGCCATAAGTATCATCGGAAACGACGAAGTCTTCTCAAGTCCGTCCGTTTGCCCGGCCCAATTTGTTCTCGGAACAAACGTTTCAACCCTTAGTAGGTTATTTCGGCCTCGACACCAATCGATCGGCATTCGGCCCTTTTAATTCGTGAATGCGAAATTTTTTTGTAGTGGGTCCTTGTGCTGGGGAAAAGAACCCGCCACACGACAACGCAACACTAGCCTGCCAGCGCATTCACGCGTCCTCAGACAAGGCCAATCTCGGCGGATCTCAACATCCTCTTTCGCCGAGGCAGCAGACCATCGCTGCAGTCCTGTACGGAGATTATATATACCTAGATCGCTACAGATGCACCTTGCTCAGGTCGAACAATCACTGAAAAAGTCGAGGAAATCTTACAAAAAATTGAAAAAGACCAACACATAAGCAGCCATAAAATTGCTAAGGAACTGAATATCCATCACCAAAGAGTTTTGTACTATTTACGTAAGGCTGGATACACAAACAGGCTCGACGTTTGGGTGCCGCATGAATTAACACAAAAAAATTTGATCGGCCAAATTTCCATTTGCGAAATGCTAATAAAATGCAACGAAATCGAGCCATTTTTGAAGCAAATCATTACAGAAGTTCTACACAGATGGAATAATGGCTCTACCCAAAAAAATGGCAAAAGGTCATAGGTAATAATGGACAGTATGTATTTAAATAAAATCCATTTTAAATAAAAGAATTATTCAATCGAAAAATGAAAAAAAGGCTCAATACTTTTTAGACTTACCAATATATGAGGTCAATAGGTAAGATGAACATAAAAATTTAGTAAATTATTGTATACTAAGGAAGTGTAATTGTCGTCATGACAATCAAAATTTAAGAGTGCCTCAGGAATATGATTTAGCATATGCTGAGATAAGGTGTCTCGTCGCTCAATGGTAGTGTTCGATTCTCTCAAAAAGTATGAATCTGAATGAATAAATGGTTTATGGATCAGAGTAAATACATCTAACATTATAGAAAATGTAAAATTTTAGAGTAAATACGATCATAAGTTTAAGATGTTATACAAGTTGGGCAATTGGACATTAATTTGGGTGGTTTACCTTTTTTTTTTTTGGTAGGGAGGTGAAGGCATTTACGCCCGCCGAGTCTGGCAGTGTGGGACTCCCATGGAGGATACCCTTGGACTACCCACTAAACACCTCCCCTGTCAACCTGAGAACCTGGCCTGGAACCGTTTGACACATTACTTCGGGCCAGGTCTCGTTTTGTTACGCCGTGGGGCGCCTTCAAGCTGGGGAGTCCCTTTCCTAGCGGGAGGGGAGAGGGGAAGAGGAAATGCCAGAAGAGCGATCCCCCAGCCCCAGCACCTCCGGCTGCTGTGAGTCCCTTTTATCTTTTAGGACTGCCCGAGCATAATGTGCCACCTGGTTCCATTTGTCAACTGATTCGAGCATCACCGCAACTATATTATCCGGGGTGAGCTCTCCCGTCTCCCTGTAGAGTTCCCTTCGCAGCCTGTCCCATTTGGTACACGCAAAAAATGTGTGACAGGCATTGTCCTCCTCTCCTGGGCAAAACCGACAATCGGGAGACCGTGACTTACCGATCTTGTGCAGGTAAGACTGAAAACACCCGTGCCCACTCAAAAGCTTGGTCAGATAGAAGTCAGTCTCACCATACTTTCGATTTAGCCAAGGTCTCACATCCGGGATGAGGCGCGCAGTCCACCTTCCCTTCGTGCAATTCACCCAAGACTGCTGCCAATCGTTGAGCGAGCGTTGTCTCTCCTCGCGGACAACCATCTCCCTCGCATCCTCGTTTCGGCGCAGGTAAATAGCGCGGCGCTCTCTAGCAAGGAGGGCGACAGGTATCACGCCTGCAATCACTCTCACCGCCGAGTCGGAGACTGTTGGATACGAAGATGCAATTCTCAGTGCTCCTCTTCTCTGTACCTGTGCCAATCGTTTTCGGTATACCTCCTTCCTGAGAGCGTCGCCCCATACTTCTGCTCCGTACAGTAGCACTGACCCTACAGCACTCATCAAGAGGCGTCTTCTTGATGGGCTGGGCCCCCCTACGTTGGCCATAAGTCGACTCAGGGCCGATATTCCCGAAGCAGCCTTCTCAGCCGTTGCCCTGATTTGCTCAGAGAAACTCATCTTCGAGTCGATCAGTAGCTCCAGGTACTTCACCGCTGGCGTCGATTCGACCTATATGTCTCCAATACTGATCATCCTTACTCTAGGGATTCTCTTTTTTGTCAAGATGACCACTTCGGTTTTCTCCAGTGCTAAACTGAGCCTGCGAACAGTCATCCAGTCCCTCACTCGGCGCATTAGCATACCTAGCCTAAGTTGCGCTTGTTCAACGGTGCGTCCGGCGACCAGAGCCGCAACATCATCCGCATAGCCGACCAAGCGCGACTCATCTGGCATCTCAAGTCTCAGTAGCCCGTCGTAAGACACGTTCCACAGGTCCGGACCAAGGATAGATCCCTGGGCAACACCCGATGTAATTTCCATCCTTCGTTGGCCCTGTGTCGTGTCGTAGAGCAAGCTTCGGTCCTTTAGGTAGTTCCTCAAAAGCCGCATTAGATATTCTGGAACTTGAAAAGAGTTTTCCAGCGTGTCCAGAATATCCACCCATCTAGCGGAGTTGAAGGCATTCCTGACGTCGAGTGTCACCAACGGGACGATCCGTCGCTTGGTGCGACTATATGCCTCTGCCTTTTGGACCGCGTTCACCACCTCTGCAATCGCATCAATGGTAGAACGTCCTGCTCTAAAGCCGTACTTCCGAGGAGATAGGTCCCCAGAAGCACGAATCGCGTCAGTGAGTCTTCCCTTGATGAGTTTCTCTAGCACTTTCCCAGCCGTGTCTAGCATGCATAACGGGCGGTATGCAGACGACGATTCGGGATTTCCCTTCCCCTTGCTGACCAGCACGAGCCTCGCCACCTTCCATCGTACCGGGAAAACCCCGTCCCGTAGGCAAGCGTTGAATGTGCTGAGCAGCAAGTCAGGACAATGGTGATAGACGAGCTGCAAAACCTCAGCTGGAACACCATCTGGACCTGGAGCCTTCCTCGCTTTCAGGGAGAGGACTACCTCCTCCAGTTCCAGCTGTGTGAAGAGTGGGCACTCGACTACTGTTTCACCATGGACAGCGTCAACACGGACGGGATGGGCGGGGAAGAGTCCCCGCACTATCGCGTCCATCTTTTCCGCGTCATGTATACAAGGCTTCCGTAGGGCACCAAGTTTCCCCATGACCAGCTTGTAGCCAAGGCCCCACGGATCCCTATTTACATCGTCCACGAGGTCTTGCCAGCATCGGGCCTTGCTCTTGTTAATAAGCCTGCGAAGATATTTCCTGCCGGACCTGTAAGCTGCTAGCTTAGTGTCTGCCTCCTCCCGTGTTCGCGCCCGCTGGGCCTCTCGCCGAAGTTTGTGACACTCGCTTCTTTGTTCGGCGATCTCGTTTGACCACCAGTATACTGGAGGCTTACCGTGTCGGGGTCTCCGACGGGGCATGGAAGACTCGCAAGCAGCTATGATGGTACTCATAGTTGAGTTCACCAAGTCCTTGGCTGTAGGCCCTCCACTCCCTGGCGGAGCTCCCAGCAACGGTGCGCCTGCCGTAAGCGCGTCAGCGAACCTCTCAACGTCCATCCTCCCAGTCCTCCATCCGAGGATTGAAGTTTGGGCATATGCACGCAGAGTGGCACTGTCGTGAATCTCAACCGCTATATACTGGTGATCACTAGCCGAGTAGTCCTCTAGTACTCGCCAGTTGTGTACTCTGGGTACCAGGGACTCCGAAGCGAGTGTCACATCGGGTATGGTTCCTACGCAACCCCAGCGGCGGAAAGTAGGGGTGTTACCAGTATTTAGGACAAAAAGCGCTGTTCTGGCCGCCATGTCCAAGATTTGCTTTCCCCTTGGGTCGGATTGTGGCATACCCCATTCAATGGCTCTAGCGTTGAAGTCTCCCCCGACCAGCATGTGGCCCTCTGTGTTCGAGACAGCGTCCTCCAGGGCATCGAGTTTGGTTCGAAAAGATCGCATTGCCTCTTTAGGCGCCAGATAAACACTGAAATATGTTATCCCTGAACACCGCACCCACACAAAACCATCCCCGCGTCCATGGCCCTGCACCTGATGGCGGGCGCTGTCTCGAACCCAGATGGCCGAGGTACTAGTTTATTCAGGGTACCACGCTTGCGAGTCCTTGTTATGATGTTGCTCGCTCAGCAACAGGAGGTCAGCTTTCTTATCCCTCGCAAACTGCTCAAGTAGGTCCTGGGCGTTTGTGCTTCGGTGCAAATTGACCTGCAGGATACGGATCATTTGAGTATCGATTTGGCTTTAGTTAGGGCCTCCTTGAAAACCCAGCATCTCCCTGTCCCCGGCTCATGTTTGAGGTCGCCGGGTGCTAGCTTAGCATCCTTGCAAAGAATGCATTTTGCCTCGTTCGTGCACTCCTTCCTTTTGTGACCCGTTTCACCACATTTGTAGCACAGAGATCTCCTGTCGTGGTTTACCTTAGTGTTCAGTATTAAATTTTTTGAGGCGAATTGCTAACAGTCTACGCAGATCCGAAAAAATGTTAAAACATATAAGGCATTTATTTACTTTGTTGTAATTATACACCAATTTTTGACGCGGTGAAGGTGGTTGAGGGTAGCAACTTATTCATATAACGCATATGCGATAAAGTAAGTCCCTGAAACGCAGAGCTCATATAGATACTAGATACTTTCACTGTTGAATCTGAAAAGTTCATCAACACGCGCCACCTAAAGCGATTGTCAGTGATAGATTGCATCTTTCTAATCCTTTAAAGTTCATCGACTTCATAATCTCCCTTGAGGCGTGTTAACTACACTTCATCAACCATCAAATGCATCCATAAAACTCACCTTGACAAACGAAAAAACCTAAATACCTGCTTGAATGTCTGCATGCCAGCAAATATCTCGAATTTCATAGCTTTAGAAAAATCAGATAATACCACTACGATAACAACAACAACATTCCTAATTGCATTAAAGATACTTACTCCAACCTCCTCCAGCTAAAATAGCTTTGGTCTTGATGTAGAATTAGAAATAGTCCGCGAAGACAACTAATAGCACTTGATGGTAACTGTAACCCTTCAGGGGGTTTTCAGCTTTTTCAGTATCTTGTCTTTTAGTTCAGCGAAAATCCCGTCTTTCTTCAATTTTTCTTATTCTTACCTTGCACTCGTGTGCAATCATGCAAACCGCGATTTGCTTGTCCCCCCAAGCAATTTGTTATGGTTAAATTGACATGGTATTCCTTAAAGTGACATTCTTAGGAAACCTTTAAGATTTTCATGCAATAAACAATAATCATGTAAAGCATTTGTTGTGGGTATATTTTATTTGTAATTAGATACAATGCCAATCTGGTGGGATTCAATAGATGGCGGTCGATGTGTCAATTGAAGTGGAATTAATTTTCAGATTTTAAATGCTCTTTAAATAAATACCAATTGTTTGCTTACCAACGACAATTAGCTAGCACCAAATTACCCGTGATCGTACCAGATAAATCTTTCAATTGTTTAAGTCTTGCTGCAACAAAGTGTCAGTTAATTTACTTTCGATTATGCTGCGCAAGTATTTAAAGCGGAGCTTTCTTTTGGCTGATTGTTTGAGACGAGTGGAATCACAGTGAATACGAACACGCACTTGAAGATTGCGACAGGCTGATGAGAGATTATGTATCTTCAAGCGTTACAAATCCGATCCACAAACAAAAAATAGTCAATTGTATCTTTGGTGTGCTTTTCATTTCCTCTGCGGTATTTAACGGTTGATATACGTACTGAGAAAAGTGTTTAGTTCTACACACTAGATTAATTTTATTATGTCTAATTGATGTGCAGATGCTTAAGAGATTTATTAAACGTATCTTTAGGAGTAAAAATATCTTTAACTTTAAGATAATGGAATAATTGCAAATAAATGATATTTAATTTGTCCAAGAAAGAAGTTGGAGCATAGAGAAAACGTTTAAGTGAATACGTTTGAGAGTTATTAGTGCGTTACAGTGAAGATATCTCCAAATAAATGAAATATGGATGAGTATCATAATTGGAATCTTGCAATTAGCAACTTTTTTTGCGTCTCTTCTCAAATAACAAAATTTAGTTCTCATTGCATCATTGCAAAGACCTACAATAGTTTACAAAATATTTTCTCATACTTTTTCACGGTTGAGAAAACAGCAAAATTGCATGAAAACATTCATGCACACTTTAACCTTGATGAATTCTTTTAGTCCAAATTTACACTAAGTGTATCTTCATCTTAGATTTAATGTTTTCCGTTTATGAAGTGATTATGAAAAATCCTCATCATAAAACGTTATCTTTTGTTTAAGAATTTTAAAACGGAAACAAAAGCAAATTTAACCGTAAAGATTCGTGAACTTCCTTAAAAATTTACATTTAGAGAATCTTTAGATTGGGAAATAAATACAAAATCAAAGATAAAAAGAATATAAACATAAAAGAGAGGGAACAACTGATTCGATTGTACTCGTACCAAGAAAATTCATTGACCTTTAACAAATGACTATTGCAATCCATCCGTTGTTGATGCAAATAAATCGATGCAAATTCAGATAATGCTAATATTTACCACGCAATATATTATAATGTATATTTCACAACCAATTGTTCATTTGAAGCATCATCGTCAGCAACATCATTGATTTGAGTAAACTTGCCCATAGTCAGTTAGTTGGTCAAGTCCCTCACAAAATTTATTACTATGTGATTTATGCATTGGCGGGAAAAATCTTCAAAATGAATTTTTCGTATGGCGGGAAGTAAGTTTTATTTTGACGTGTCTAATAATAGTAAATCTTGATTTTAATTCACTTTCGCTTTTTTTAACGTCAAGGTCGGCGATTGGCGTGAAAAAAGAATTTGTTTCAAGCTATGTATTCATTGAACTATAGATGGTAATTGTTATGGGTAAGAATTGGTAGGTAGTTTGATTGATTAGTATGTAGCATGCATGAGCAATAGAAAATGTTTTATTTTCTAAATTCCACATATTGCGCTAAAAAATCACTATCAGTTTTGAGGATCCGAATCAGTAAGCTAGCGTTAAGAAGATGATTTGCAATTTAAACACAAAATAAATTTCATGACGAAATATTTCACGTGCGTTACGGCATGGTGGATAGTATGCATGCCTCAAAATCTTGAAGTCCTGAGTTCGATTTCAAGAGGCGGGAAGTTTTAAATTGTTTTGATTCTCATCTTTTGTTTAGTGGTTCTAAAAATAAATTTATTTTAAAAAATTATATATTACAGGCTGCCACGAAATCAACGCAAGATTTGAATTTGCCGCTTTTTTTGCAGTAAATTGCTGGCAACCCTAAAAAACAGAAAAAAATGACAGCTGAGAGTTTATGGTTGCCAAAAATGGAGCGTTATACGATATATCAACGTGTTTTCATTATTGAACAAAAATGATGAAAGTTTGGCGGCCGCTGTGCGAAAATTTTATACAAAATACGGTCAAAATAGAGTTTTAACCTCGTCAACACGAACAAATTCAGGGAGATCGGATCAGTTGGAGACGCTAAACACACTGGTGATCATAAAACAAGCCGTTCAAATGTCAATATTGAAGCAGTGCGTGAGAGTGTTGGCGAAATCCTGAAACATCAATTCGGCGTCGTGGACAAAAATTAAAAATTTCAAGAAGCTCTCTACAGCGTATACTCACAAAAGATCGGTGTCTCCATGCTTACAAAATTCAATTCACACAACAACTAAAGCCTAATGACCATTAAAAGCGAAGAGAGTTCATGGAATGGATTATTGAACATCAACAAGTAGATGCTGATTTTTGAACAAAATCATCCTAAGTGATGAAGCACATTTTCACTTTGATGGCTTTATTAATCGGCAAAATTACCGTGTTTGGGGTTCGGGGAATCTACATGTGATTGTCGAACAACAAACGAACCGATAATGTGTCACTGTTTGGTGTGGATTTTGGAATAGACATCATTGAACCATATTTTTTTTTGAAAATGAGGCTGTTCTAGCCGTAACTGTTACCGGTGTTCTTTCTGCCAAAATTAGATGCTATTGATGCGGCCAATATGCGGTTTCAACAAGACAGTGCCATATGTCATATAGCTACTGAAACAATTCAATTACTGCATGAGATATTTCATGGTCGCATACTCTCTCGTTTGGGTGATCAAAATTGGACCCCTAGATCGTGTGATTTAACACCATTAGATTCCTTCTTATGGGGTTATTTCAAGTCATAGGTTTATGCCACGAAGCCCACAACCACTCGTGCATTACAAGAGGAAATCAAATACTGCATCAACGGAATTCAGCCGCAACTATGCCGAAAAGTCATGAAAATTTTCGGCAAAAGAGTGCGTATGTGCCAGCAAAGCTGTGGAGGCTATTTGCCCGATGTTGTATTCCAGAATTAACCCTATCCTATATACTCTATGATTCAATGAAAAATACAGGGCCGTCGAGAGAAAATCAGGGCCCGGGGGTAAACAATTACGGCACTTCAAATTTCGGTTTCGCCCATCGCTGTGAATAGCCATAAACAAGTTGGGTAGACAGACCTACGCTCATGTCAGAAGGGTTTTGTACTCAACTTACAAAATGCAGTAACCAGCAACGAATCAAATTAAGAAACATGTCAAAGACGATTTTATTGGAGAAAATGTGAAATTCGAGGATCATATTATTATTAACAAAGTTGAACGAATTTTGACTTCTGAGGTATTTGTTATTGCTATACCCATAAATTTCTCCCTTGATAATTTTTAGATCACAGGTATCCATTCACGAGGGAGGAAACACATTTTTCATGTATTCCCCCTGTGCCCCACTGAAGCAAAAACTGTTAGCTTAAGAATTGTTTCGAAAAGCTCTAATAAAGAACTTTCATTTGATACTCATATCGGCTACCTTAGATGAATTTTTTTTTCAGGGGCCGCTCCCCTGTACTGTAATCATTGATTCATGGCCAATTAATTGTAGGTACTCATCTTCAGTCATTCATTAAATTGAATCAAGTGTTCAAAGCTTGCACCTTAAACGTTAACTCAAAATTATTCAATCTTCGCATTTAAAACAGCCACTATTTTGTTTTACGATTAGTGATACCACTAACTGAACCGATTCTCAAAGGTATTCATGATACCTATCATTCCTGAAATTTTCATGCAAATCCTAGCAAAGCTGTAGTGTCTGAGTCGGTAAAAAGCGCATATTGTTCCATAGCCATATGTTCCCATAGTAATACAGCGCATATTGTTCCACAGTAATACAGGGAATTCAAATCGCTATAACTTCGTTAAATATCATTCGAACTTTATAAAACTTTCAGGACAGGCCAATCTTATGAATAGTAATCTTCGTACTGAATTTTATTGAATTTGAGGATACAGTTAAGATTTTATTTAAGAAAACATAAAATCGATAAATTATACTATTACTAACAAAGTTGAGTGAATTTCGACTTCTCACTTATTTGTTGTTGTTGTACTCATTAAGGCCTACATTCATGATTTTTTCTGATTTTTCGGATGAAAGGCGTCCAATGGCGAGGGAGGGGATACGCAAAAAGTTCGTACATTTCCCCTTCACCTGCCCCCCTCGGTACCGATAAGGTAATATTAAGCCTTGTTTTGAAAAGATCTCATTAAACCTTTACAATGACACCCTACTCGACTATCAATGGTGAAACATTTTTTTGAGGGTTCACCTCCCTATATCGGGAGACTCCCCTTAAACCCCTTTGAAAAATTTTTCCACCCTTGAACTTTTAAGAAATCACCACTTTTGACCTTTCTACAAGTTTCATGGCTGTAGCCTCTATAGTTTCGAAGAAAAAGTGCTGTGACATACAGACGGACGGACGGACAGACGGACACAGGTCGTGATTGCAATAGGGTTTTGTATTTTCGTACAAACCCCTAAAAAGAGAAACCGTTATGTAAATCCTTCATGGCATTGAACCTATTGGATATTCCCGCAGTAACCGAGTCGATGGTTACGTCGGAAGGGTTCATTTTGAAATTAGTCTCTACACTCGTGTCTACACTCGTGTCATCGTCATCTACATTTTCATCGAAACACCTCTTGCGTTTTTTCTTTCGAGTTTCAAGGAAGGTTGATAAAATCCCCAATTTAATGGCAACCGTTTTGCATTCACTTAAAATGTCATTCCATCGGTTTCGAATCAAATTCAAGTCAGACAGCAAACTTTCGAGATTATGAACTTCGATGTCGATAGTAGCGTCTCTGGCTTGAAGAATGATGCCAATTTTCTTGAAAGCTGTCAATACCTTAAGCCAAATTGAGGGCATCAGGATGCACTAAAATTTTTGCATGTATTTCAGAACACCGTTGACATCACTGCGAGTCTCTGCAGTCAGACTAAGTTTCGGTAAACCTTCTAGTGCTTCATGTAATCCTGAAATATGTTTGGTAAAAGGTTTAACTGCCTCAGCTCTAGCAGACCACTTTGTATCTGAAAGTCTGTGAAGGGAACCCGTTATACTTTTTTTGAGAATTTCCCACCGTTGTGGACTGCTGATGAAACTGGTATAGCATTTCTGAACAGTTCCGAAAAAAGTAATTGCTGCCTCACAGCATTCTGCAGAGTCAACACCACATAAATAGAGACTATGTGTTGCACAGGCCGAATAAACAGTATTTGGATTTTTCTTGAGAATATGACGTTGTGCCCCATTAAATGATCCTTTCATATTAGCACCGTTGTCGTATTCTTGTGCTCGACAGTCTTCCAAAGGAATGTTATACTCTTCTGGAGTATCGAAAATAAAACCAGCAATCGCCTGGCCAGTTTTTCGGTTACAATGGACAAAAGCCAGAAATCGTTCTGGAATTGTAAATAGCTTTTCCTTCGAGTTAGAATGAACGTCCCGCAACATAAACGTAGTTTGATGTAGGTGGCTCGAATCAGGTGTAGCATCAACGGTGATAGCGAAGTATTTGGCACTTTTACCTTCTTTCAGTATGGCTGATTTAACGTGTTCAACACAGATCTGAATAAATCCGTTTTGAATCCCAACCGAAATATAGTGGACCTGCAAACGTTTGTGTTGTTGTTGACTAATTCTAACCTCTAAATGTTTGCGTCGTACCGGGTCGTAATGACTGATCAGTTCTAAAATCCATTGCTCCGTTCTCCGAGAAGATTGCTAGCACCAATGAATGATACGCGTCTCTTGCTGAAGAGACGGGTAGAACGTTGTTTTCATGGTTAAGATAATGACCAAGATCTAAAAGTGATAAATCATAATATTAAATGTAAATCATATAATCATCATACTGACAACCTTTAACAGTTCTAACAATCGAGTTCTTCCTTTTCACAACGTACAGAATAGAAATACAAACAATAACAAAGTGTTGCAGTCTGGGCCACAACGCTTGTTAGAATGTCAGATGCACTGCAATCGTAGCCAATAATCATAAGTAGCGCCTACACTGAGCAAGCTCATACGCTTCAGCGCGCTGCCAGTTACAAACAGATTAATTAGGTCTTAGACGAAAGGTACGCGACGTCGAGAGAAGCCAAAATGCACTAAAGAAGTTTGTACATGTCAAAACAACCAAGCAGCGCGATCTACAACAAATGCATGCCCATCAGCCTCACCTCAGAAATTTTTAAAAGGCTCAAGGCAATTATTAATTCATCGATAGCTCAAGGGGAAAGATCATGCGAATCATGTATGGCAGGTGAGAAATGTGTGCTTGGTCCTGGCGAGAAACCCGTAACAATGTCGTGCGGCAGTGCGTAGGTGGTCTGCACTTGACGATGGATGGCAATGGAATGAGTATGATACACATACATAGATAAAATGTGCATCGTATAGAAAATGAGCATGGGTAGCATGTTGAGCCCGGTAGACCTGAGACAGTATACAGCTAATTTGTTTGTGGTTATGTGTAAACTCGACCATGCAACTGCGGCACGAGCAGCACGGTAAAATAAACACGCCAAATTTGAAAAAAATTCTAAACAATTTCTCATTTTCGGTTCTGAATTCAGTTATTATTTGCTAATTTCTGATTTTTAGGAATTAAAAACTAGATTTTACAAAATAAAAACAAAAAAGGCTATCCATACATGACAATATTAATTTGAAATATTCAAATATTTTATTACTTATCAGAGCTTAATAACTTGTCGGATAACCTTATCTCTTAAGGACCTCCTTAAGTTCATTTGGGATGGAGTGAACCAATTTGGCTGTGTCCTGCCTGGTAATTTTGCCACATCGAGGTTATGGTGTGCTGACGGATCCAGCGCTCCAACAAGTCCCACAAATGCTCAATGGTATTAAGGTCTGGGGATTGGGGTGGCGTACAAAGTTGATGTTTTGTGTTGTAGAGCAACCAAAGCACATTGTGTGCTGTGTGCTTGGGATCATTATCTTGCTGGAGCCAGAAACCGTCACCAACGCTTTGCTTCAAATTTGCCTTCAAAATATTAAAGTAACTATATTGATCCATAGTTGATTCTATAAACACAAGTTGGCCAACTCCTTCGGCCGCCATACATCCCCAGAAAATCACACCACCTCCACCATGTTTCACTGTTGGTACGAAATTTTCTTTTCCGAGGGCAGTACCGCTCTTCTGCCACAGTAACTTTCTTCCTTTAGTGCCAAATATGCAAAATTTGCTTTCGTCAGAGAATAGGATCGGTTCCTAAAACACTGGTGGCTTGTTTATATATTTTTTTGTGAAATCCACACGTTTCTTCCTGTTCTTACGATCTATACGTGGGCGATGTCTATCTCTATTTGGTATTTTCCGTATGGTATCTTCGTGGAGAACCTTGCCAAAAGAGTCTTTTATATTTGTAACAATTTGGGAAGCAGCTACTCGAGAATTCTTTTTAACTGCCTGCAAAACGTTTTTTTCGCGTTCAGTCAGTATGGAGGGTCGACCACAACGAGGCTTTGACATCATCGAACCAGTTGTATTAAGTGTTTTCACCACATACTGGACAGAGGAGTGAGTTCTGCCTACTATTTGACCAACTTTGCAGTAAGTTTTCCCTTCACTCTCAAGTTTCAGCATAATTTTCCTCTCCTCAGCACTGATTTCGCTAATTTTGGGCGCCATCATGTATTCTAGTGCACTACAAATTTTAAAAAACTGCACTCACTTTTAAAGCTATCACAACATAAAGTAGAACCATTATCGGACCTAAAAAACGGTCAATTCTGTACGGATACTTTTTCTGGTCTATTGTGTTGCCATAAATTGATTTTGTTTGAATTTCAAGTCTTTTTAAATAGTAATAGGGGTACCGGTTAATTCGTGCGGTTTTCTAACAGATGGCGTAACTTGATTTTTATTCCAGTGATTCACCTTTCCAAATATGTGCTGGAAAGCTACTGTTATATGGTTTCAGAATCAGTATGCGTCATTCAGCTGAAGCGTAAACAACAATACTTTTTTTACTCTGAAAATGTCGAATTTTGTGCCGAATAAAGTGTTTTTGCGGGGAGAACTTCTTCATTGAAGAAAAAGGCTGCCGAAAGTCATCGTATTTTGGCGGAAGTGTATGGTACGTGTCAGAAGTGGTTTGCACGGTTTAAAAGTGGCAATTTTGACGTGGAGGACGACGAACGGCCCGGACAGCCAAAAAAATTTGAAGATCACGAATTGGAGACATTGCTCGACCAAGATCCATCCCAAACTTACAAAATCACTTGGCGTCGCTCAACAAACCATTTCCGATCGTCTAAAAGCTTCAATTTTCGAAATGTATTATGAAACATACTGGGAATCATGCAAAAGTGTAGATTTTATATTATAAAAGAAAGCAACATATCCTTTTTAATACAGCGATAACTTTGTTATCTTGCATGTACGGATACTTTTTCTGACAAGTTTATATGCCAATTGTACACAAACCACAACATATGTATGTAAAAAATGAGATTTATAGCCATGATAAGTCATTAAGGTAGTCTGTGTGGTCTAGTGGTTAAAGCATGAGACGCATAAGCTGAAGGTCCCAGGTTCAAATCTCGTTGGGAGCAGCGTGATTTAGTTTAGGGGATTTTTCGGACAGACTATGAGTGTTCGCTCAGTGGTGATATGTGCTGGTTTGATCAGATCATATCATAGCTGAGCAGGCACATGGAAGCATGGTACTGACCAAACCAACATCCGAAAAAATCAATACGGTCATGAAAATGCGATACTCTAACTATCTCTAAGCGAAGGCCCGAGAGGGGCTGTAGTGCTACGAAGAAGAAGAAGATAAGTCATTGAGATTTCAACAAAACTCAAATTTATATTTTCTTGCTTTACTTAAACTTAAAAACAAAAAACTTACACTTGGCAGTTTTTAATAGAGATCAGTCATTTTGACTCATTTAGTGTTTAGACTCGATATTATAAGACATCACCAAGACCTTTCATTTGATACTCTGCCCGACTGTCTTTAAAACAAAAAATAATAATACGAGTAAAATAAAAAATAAAAGCCATCCATATCCTTACATCGGGATACTTTAAAAACAATTTTACTATGAAACTTTGAAAAGGATACTTTTTTTAATCTTTCTACAAAGTTTGATGACTCTAGCTTCTATGGTTTCAGAGGAAATGGTGGAAAGCTTTTTAACGTTGTTTTCATATGTCGTTTTTTATGCCGTTATTTGCGTTCAATCCATCCGCCAGAATGTCACATAAGAGGAATAGCTTAAAAAATCCATTTTTAGGGTCTTAAAATTGCCTTACAAGTACAAAGGGGGGCAGGGGAAGGGGAAATGTATGAACTTTTCGCGTACCCCCTCCCTCGCAATTGGACACCTTTCATCCGAAAAATCTGAAAAAAAAACCATGAATGTAGGCCTTAATGAGTACAACAACAACAAATACATGAGAAGTCGAAATTCACTCAACTTTGTTAGTAATAGTATGATTTATCGATTTTATGTTTTCTTGAATAAAATCTAAACGATACCCTTAAATTCAATAAAATTTAGGAAACAGATGATTATTTATAAGATAAATCATTTACGAAAGTTTCATAAAGATCGAATAGTATTTCACGAAGTTATAGCGATTTGAATTTTTAAGGGTTTTGTACTAAAATACAAAACCCTATTGCAATCACGACCTGTGTCCGTCCGTCCGTTTGTCCGTCCGTCTGTATGTCACAGCACTTTTTCTCCGAAACTATAGAGGCTACAGCCATGAAACTTTGTGGAAAGATCAGAAGTGGTGACCTCTTGAAAGTTCAAGGGTGAAAAAATTTTTCAAAGGGGTTTAAGGGGGGTCACCCCATATAGGGAGTTGACCCCTCAAAAAAAAATTTTCACCATTGGTAGTCGAGTAGGGTGTCATTGGAAAGGTCTCAATGGGATCTTTTCAAAACAGGTCTTAGAATTGCCTTATGAGTACCGAGGGGGGCAGGGGAAGGGGAAATGTACGAACTTTTCGCGTACCCCCCCTCGCGATTGGACACCTTCCAGCCGAAAAATCTGAAAATCACGAATGTAGGCCTTAATGAGTACAACAACAACAAATACATGAGAAGTCGAAATTCACTCAACTTTGTTAGTAATAGTATGATTTATCGATTTTATGTTTTCTTGAATAAAATCTAAATGGTACCCTTAAATTCAATAAAATTTAGCAAACTATTTATAAGATTAATCTTTTCTGAAAGTTTCATAAAGATCGAATAGTATTTAACGAAGTTATAGCGATTTGAATTTTCCTGTATTACTATGGAACAATGTGCCCTGTATTACTATGGAAACATATGGCTATGGAGCCATATGCGCTTTTTACCGACTTCGACACTACAGCTTTGCTAGGATTTGCATGAAAATTTCAGGAATGATAGATATCATGAGGATGACTACATACAATTGAAACAAGTCGAAGAGGCAGGAGAGAGCTCCTAGCAAAAGGGCTTTGTAGCCATTCTAGGATTCGAAAAAATAGGCCATGAATCGATGCTTACAGTACAGAGGAGTGGCCCCTGAAAAAAATTTCATGAAAGGTAGCCGATATGAGTATCAAATGAAAGTTCTCTATGAGAGCTTTTCAAAACAGTTCTTAAACTGACAGTTTTTGCTTCAGTAGGGGCACAGAGGGGGGGGGGGGGGGGATACATGAAAAATGTGTTTTCTCCCTCGCGAACGGACACCCGTGATCTAAAAAAATCTGAAAAAATTATCAAGCGAGATATTTATGGGTATAACTTTAACAAATACCTCAGAACTCAAAATTCTTTCAAATTAGTTAATAATAGTATGATCCTCGAACATGACGTGTTTCTTAATTTTATTCGTTGCTGGTTACGGCATTTTGTAAGTTGAGTACAAAACCCTTCTGACATGAGCATAGGTCTGTCTACCCAACTTGTTCTTATTAAAGTTTTGTTCCAAAGGAAGTTACGAAATTTTTTAATGCATTAATTTCCTGACTTTAAATTATATGTAGAGTATTTAATTTTGTTTTGTATTATAATAAACTTGATCGTGCGACACTGAAACCTGACCATCTCATTTATCAAAATGATACCAAATTTCCTCTCTGTTTGCTTTAATGTAGGTGGCCAGGCACGGGTAGAGCTGTCCTCACCAAAAGAAAGCACGACCTGCAAACCTACTGTAGACATGAAATCGACGAATCAAATTAGGAAATATGCCAAAATTTGTGTGTCTGATATAAAAAAATAATGGAAACTGAAGATAAAACTTTTTTTTAAATAAAAATTATTTCCTATAGTCTTTTTGGGATTAATCTGTATTAATTTCAGCGTTATTTTACATCCCCTAGCATAGTTGGCGTGATTTTGCCTTGAACAAGTTTAAGTAAGTCTTCAAGGGAATTCCTGGAAACCTTATAAAAGCACGAATCAATGTCTCTTTCATTCAAAAGGCGTGTCATTGAATAAATGTCATTTTCAAAGCTCCACCCCAAAATCGATAAATAACATGTTAACCTAAATAATGCAGACAAACTAAACGACAAACTATGGTTAACAAGTTTGAATTTGTATTGACACTGTTTACACGGTATGAGGTAATCATTTGTAGGGTGTGTTTAAAAAGGCAAAAAAAAAGTAGAAACTCAGAGCACCACCGTAACTCGAGGATACATATGAATAAGACATGAATGAAAATTGATACTCATTTCTTTTTACTGCATCAATACGACAACTCCATTGAAGTATAGAGGGAAAACTCAGCTAACAACAAAATTACCTTAGCCGTAAGGATTTTTTTTTTTGGGTTGTATTGAAAGACACGAAACAGTCAAATTTTGTTGTAATCTGATATGTACGTTAGTTTTCATTCCTTCAAAGTTGACACGACACGAGAAAGTACATTTTCGAAGTTCAAGGGCCTTAACATGTTTTTGGTTGTGTAATCAATCGATTGGCTCTAATTAGAATTCTGTTTTCAGTATAAAACATGATATCCTGCGTGACGTATTCCGTGAATTCAATATTATCGGTTTAAGGTTTTCTGGTAAGCGAGAAAAATTCATGAAGTAACTGAGGGGCAACTTAATCATGCTGAAAAAGGAAATTGTTATTCAGCAATCAGGAAACATCCTTTCCTCGAAACAAATTTAGTATGTGTAGATGAAAAAACTATTCGAATTTAAAACTATTGAAAAAAATAAAACGAAAATCATTAACACTGAAAACAATCAATCAAAATTAATTACTTATTATTTTCTATTCAATTACTTATTATTTTCTATTCAACTTGATCATCTAAATCACGATAATGGTATCTGAGACACATCTCATCCTTACATAATTCCTCTGAAGATTATTTACTATTTGATATGCATCTTAGTCAACATCTTGCGTGACAACAAACACCTTTCACACATCCCAATCTACTTTCAAGTATTATCTTAAATACCATCAACTGTTGCTCCGAACAAGACGCCAATTAATTCGCAATCAGTCTTTATTTACTTTTCACTAATCGAATTGTTACTTCTGATCATGTGTAATCACTTTTTCCCATCCTCGTCGGTTCAGGTCAATTGAAAACTAATCGAAGTAGACACAATTTATATCTAATCTCCTCGTTATCGATTCATTCATGCCCTGAGGCCATTGCAGACGCACCTCGATCCGCTTAAGATACAATTTATCATCCTGAAGGCAATTATCCATTTTACATCATTCAGATACGAGTATATTCCCTGGGGGCACTTACGTGCTGGATTACGCGAAAAGAAACATCGAAATTAATTTATTTTCGTTTTAGTTAATTCATTTAAAAAAGGTGCATTTACTATTCAGTTATTTTTGCATTACGCTGTTTCATTTCCTTTCTTCTTAATTTAATTTTTTAAACTTTTCTTACTGAACTGCATATGCAAGTATGACATAAATTCCTAATTGCATAATTACCTTTTTCACGGATCGTGAGAATTCCGTACAAGAGTCTTTAGTGGTCCGTTTGTTGCGTTAACATACTTTGCAATTGTTGGTGCAGTGGAACGGACAGTTAAGCTCCCGTGTAAGTGACCAGGTGAGTATAATCGTAGTAAACGGAGCTCTTGGGATCCGATAATGTAATTATTCGTTCATTTTACAATATATGGAACGAAAAATATGCAAACAAACGTTGAATTTCTCATGCAATCTGAAGAAATCCACAAGTAGACACGCTAGCGCTACTTTGGATGACTGGCGCGCACTTTTTCGATTAGTACTCGCGTACAGTTCAGTTCAGTTAAAAGCCGCGGATTAATGAAATAAAATACCGACCTAGTTATTGTCGCTACAAAATATGCACCGTGCCGAGCGGGGAATGGACTTATGCTAGATTGTAGTAAAAAGGCGAAAAATTCTATTTAAAATTGCAAGTAAAAGGCGATTAGATCGGAATAGGATAGGTAGGTCTGTGGTAAGATTAGAAACAAAGGTTAGTGGATTTTTAAGAAATGTCTCAAGTTTCTCACGGTGAATGAGGAATGCAGCTTAAGGAATACTGTTGGAGCTTTTGTATTTGTATGTGTTTAGTGGTTGTTACTTTAGGCAATTTAATGTTGCAATATAGAAATATTCATGAAAGAGTGCAAGAAATGTTTACCAAACTACTAAGTAGAAGGTAGTCATACCACAACTTTTAGGCGTTGTCTTCCTGGTCTTGTTCCACGACACCAAAATTCTTGTGTATTCTTATTCAGTATTCTTACTTTGTTATGTAAGGAATGTTTTTAAAGCTATTTAAAGCTTGTCTATTCGAAATATTTCAGTTAGCTCCATTGAGGTCGTTTTTACAGCCAATGAAGCTCTGAATCCAAGATGCATGGGTTCGTATCCGGCTACGTGAAAATTTTCCAAAATATGATTAATGCTAATTTCTTCAAGTCAATTTGGTAATTTTTTAAGTTGACATATGTTGGGATTAAAATTTGAAACTAAAAGCACATATGTATGGGGGCTACTAGGCCTGTCAACTGCGGTATATGGGAAATGGCATTGCGTGGTACGTGAAGTGAACAGATGGATGATGGCCATTTTTTTTTAATTTGTCTTAACTTGAGTGGTTTATGGTGATATAACCCCGTCGCCGATGACTTCCAGAATTGGTGTTTGTGCAGTAAATCCGCAAGATTTATTGTGTAAATTTTCACAACTATGTGTCAAGTCCATAGTGTGCCACATAGCAATGCCGGCAAGTAAGACGGGAAACAGTGGATAGTCACCGAGAGTCAAGTGACAGACGTGTAACGGGGGAGACATTGAATAAATTATTTTCATACAAATAATACGATTCTTTTATTTGGTAATATTTGGTTAATCTGACAACGTAAGTTACAAAAATGTGAACTTAAAACAAAGGGCAACGAAGCAGCGTTTAATGCCCGTTTATTGCAATCAGTTGATGCGGGTGAAATACAAAAATTACGTGTTGAAATTGCGAAGTTGCGCGCCTAGTAATCTGAATCTATATCGAAACAAAAGAGTCGCAAAAACGTGCCCGAGACAGGTTTATCGAAAAAGGCTAACACCAGTTCTTTTCGAGTTGATAACTTATCCGCTTTGCCGTGATCGGTGTATACTGCAGCCAGACCATGCTGAAGTCCACAAAGTGATCAGGGCAGGAAAAGAAAGGAGTGACCAGACAAATAAAGTGCCATTGTGTTATTTCACCGCCACCGTCGAAAATGTGGCTCACTGTATCCGGAAACGGAAGCCGATAACCTCTCCTAACGAAGGTGGTCGCATAGTACAATCGCCGTCCAAAGACATGAAGAGGAAATGCCAATTCGAAATGCGGGAGATGTTCTAAAAAAATAAAATATGCATGCAACTCGCCAAAATCAGCAAAAGAATAAAAGATGGGCTTCTTGAACTAGAGGAGTTCCGAGACGCATACGGCATTGCTGGAGGAGCTAGTTAAAGGCCAAAGAGCACCAGAAGGCCGAAGAACACCAGAAGGCTAAAGAAACGCTGAGGGCTAAGTCTAAAGGGCGCATGCAGATAGCGCTACCATCAAATATCAATAAAAGAAAGGCGTCTAGTCCAATGCAGGAGATCGAGATAAAAGAAGGAAGGAAGAGGCACTTGATGGGCGGAGAAAGCCAGATCAAGGGTTTCGGATAGTGCTGACAAAAGGAGCGAAAAAAGCCCCAAAGAAACTCCTTCAAAAAGTACCAGAAAATAAAGTTCGCACGGACGCCCAACAAGAAAAAAGACCTGATGGGAAACAGGAGAGAAAGAAGCCCCGAAAAAGACCCCGACAGCAGGCACTCCTCATAAAACCCCAAGATAGCCGATCTTACGCGGAGGTGCTGCGGGATATCAGGGGAAACGAAAGGCCCGAAAACACCAACACAGCCATTAAAGCAGTACGATCAACGGGGTCGGGCCACATACTAGTCGAATTCGGAGCAGTGGCCGACACTAGGGAAGCATTCTGCGACGAAGTAAAGATAGTCCTCGGCAACTTAAGCCCCGCTCGAGCTAATGGCAGCGATCGAAATAAGAGGCATTGACTGCGTTACCGATCTGACCGAGGTAGAAGAAGCCATCAAAAGGGAGTTCCCTAGCGTGGGCAGGATCAAAGCGAGGCTAACATCAGCGAACCATAGGGAACAACGCATGGCCTGCATTGACTAGACCGAAAAGGGGCGTTGAACTATCCCTGAATAAGGATAAAATAAGAATAGGGTGGATCACCTGCCGGATATGGTGAAGAGCAGCGCCTCTTCAATGCTTCAAATGCCTTGCCAATGGTCACACCGCACAAGTATTAAAGGACCTGATAGGAGTTCCTTATGCTACAAATCTGATGAAATGGGACATAAAAGAAAAGTATGTACGAAGGAAGCGCCCTGTGCAAGGATCTGATCCAAGACCAAATCTTTGGCTTGTCTTGGAACCAGGAAAATGACGGGTTTTCCAGGAGGCGCTAGCCAAGGTAAAATCAGAACTTCGATGACTCGTATCCTGCAGGTAAGCCTACGCCGCAGTTCAACCGCCCAAAATCTGCTTGAGCAGTTTGCGAGGGACATGAAAGACGAGTTTTTGCCGCTGAGTGAGCAACACCACAACAAAAGCTCTGCATCATGGTATCCTGACGAAACTGGTACTGCCACCATCTGGGTTCGGAACAATCATTTCCAGGCGGAAGGCTGTGGACGGGGATGGTTTTGTGAGGGCTCGATGCTCAGGGACCACCTTCAGTATGTGCCTGACAAAGAACGAACCGATACCCTCTTTCCGAGCCGTTTAACACTTTGGAGGGCGCTGTCTCGAACGCAGATGGCAATGTGCTCGTTGGGGGAAACTAACGCTAAAGCAATCGAATGGGGCATGCCTCAAACAGATCCGCGGGGAAAACGAAACCTAGAGATGGCTGCCAAGACGGCACCTGTCTCGCTAAATACCTAAAACGCACCGACCTTCAATAGTATTCGCTGTGATGGAACCATACCGGACGTGACATTTGCTTCGGAGTCCTTAGTATGGAGGATACACAATTGGAGAGTATTAGAGGACTAGTTAGCTAGGGATCATCAGTAAATTCTGCTTGAGATCCGTAATGTGTTCTCAACATCCGTGCTCTTGACCTTCTACGATCGAGTGGAACATCGAAAGGATGGACATCGAGAGGTTCGCTGAGGCACTCACGGCAGGTGCTCCGCTGCAGGAGGATTCACATGGGACAGAAGGGCTGGCAACTCAAGACGTGGTGAACTCAACTATGAGCATCATCACGACTGTTTGCAGCGTTTCTATACCCCGTTGAAAACCCCGGCACCGCAAGCCCCCAGTGTATTGGTAGCCGACTAAAATCGCTGAAAAGCGTGTCACAAACTATTGCGTGAGGCTCAACGGGCACGGAACCGTGACGACATGCAACCGAGTAGCGGCCAGGAAATGCCTCCTCAAACTGATTAACAACAGCAAGGCTGGCAGGATCAAGTGGACAATATGAATAAGGATACATAGGGTCTTGGCTACAAAATTGTTATGCGGAAGCTTGGTGCCCCCTGCGGACGTCTTGCATAGATGAAGCGGAAAATATCGACGAGATAGTGCGGGCACTTTTCAAAGCCCATCTCGCCCGTGTTGACGCTGCCCACGGTGAAACAGCAATCGAATGGCCACTCTTCATACAGCCGTAACTGAAAGAGATTGTCCTATCATTAATAACAAGGAAGGCTCCAGCCCCAGATTGTGTTCCAGCTGAGGTGTTGCAACTTGTCTATCACCATTGTCCTGACTTGCTGCTCAGCGCATTCAACGCTTACCTACGGAACGGGGTTTTCCCAGTACGATGGAAGGTGGCGAGGCTCGTGCTGATCAACAAGGAGAAGGGAAATCCCGGATCGCCATTTGCATACCGCCAACGCTAGACAATGCTGCGAAAGTGCTAGAGAAACTCATCAAGGGAAGACTCACTGATGCGATTCGAACTGTTGTGGACCTATCTCCTCAGCAGTACGGCGTTAGATCGTGACGTTCCACCATTGATGCAATGACAGAGGTGGGGAGCGCGATCCAAAAGGCAGAGGCATTTAGCCGCACCAAGCGATGGATCCTTCTGTTGGTGACACTCGACATGAGGGATGCCTTCAATAACGCTCGATGGGTGGATATTTTGGATACGTTAAAAACTAATTATGAGCAACTTGCCGAAACACTTCGGTACACTGATTGGTCCTCCTACTTTTACGGTCTTGACTTCGATCCTTGTTGCAATAATCTCTATGACTTCTTAAACGCTGCTATTTCTGACTCTACTCCGCCTATTAGTATGAGGAAGTCTTCTGACTATCTCTGGTTATTTCTCGATGTGAGGCGAGCCTTGAAATCCAAAGATCGAGCACGTCCACGTTTTTCACGTGACAGATCCCCTGTCAAGTAATGCTTTTAGTCATCTGAGGTATATAGCTAAGAAAGAGATGCAGATCGCTAATGCCTTTTATTTTCGTAGTATTGAAGGGTCTCTGAACTCAAACTATTTCAAACCATTTGGAAATATACGAGTATACGCTCTTTCAAATCCTGTTCCATTTGAATGGCTGCTTAGCAACTTCACCTCTCGAGATTTGTGAACTTTTTAGAACTCAATTTTCATCTATTTTGAATGTTACTCCCATCAATGGCTCTTCAGTTCCAATCATACACATGCCATCCTCATTTCCTTTTATTAGCTATCCGGAAGAAATTATGAAGCTTATTTTAGAGCTTGATGACTCTGTCAGTTCAGGTCCTGATGGTATTCCGAATCATTTTGTGAAATCATTAGCTACTTCTATTTGTGTTTCCCTTTCCTTTCTTTTCAACTCTAGCTTATCTTCAGGTTCATTGCCTTCGTGTTGAAAAAGATCATATATTAATTTTTTTTTTTTTGAAAAAAGTAGTACCTCAGTTGATGCCAATTATTGGCCAATCTCTTTATTACCCTGTTTTCTCAAATTATTGGAGTAAGTCGTCTACTTGCACCCTTTTTTTTGCTTACTCAGGATGTGTTGGTTCCTGATCAACATGATTTCCTAAAGGGCGACCAACTTTAACGAATTTGTTAGAATTCATAAGTGTTGCTTCAAAAGCCTTGGATGACCGTTTACAAGTCGAAACCTTATATTTGAATTCCTCTAAAGCATTCGACTCAGTAAATCACAATATTTTGTTGAGCAAACTTAAATTTCTTAATGGTCCTGAGTATTCGCTCTACTTGTTATCTCTTACTTATCCAATCGTATTAGTCAGGTATCTTTTCAAGGTTGTCTTTCAATATCCTTCCATCCGTCTTCAGATGTTCTTCAAGGATCCATTCTAGGCCCACTATTATTCACTCTGTTTATAAATGACTTGCCATCAATTGTCCTCAACTTTTCATGTCTTATATATGCAGACGACGTCAACGTTTCTAAAGTAGTATGGTCTAATGATGACTGTGCCCTACGTCAAGAAGATTTGGATGTCGTTTTACTTTGGAGTTCTTATCACCAGTTTCCATTAAATCTTTCTAAGTGCATTCATCTTTCATTTTCCAATAACCCTAAACCTCATAGCGTTTAATTTTCGTTGAGTTATTCTTAGCTAAGTACGATGAAACATTTCAGGGCCTTAGGTGTCACTTTCAACTCTTAATTGAAGTTTGATGTCCATATTTCTGAAATAACTTCTAAAGCCTCTCGCATTTCTGGATTAAACTTAAGAAATTCCTATATTTTTTCCGAACCTTTATCGTGTGTTAACTTATATTCTAGGTTGGTTCGTTCCATCCTTGAGTACTGTTGGCCAGTTTGGTTGCCTTATTCTAAGTGTTTGAAGTTGACGCTAGAAGCTGTACAGAAAAAAATTTACTCGGATCGTCTTCTTGAAGTTTCGGATTCCCTACACTTACTATGAATCACGCTTATCCATCCTCAATATTCCTTCGCTGGAAAAGCGTCGATTTTACCTTGATGAATGTTTCCTTTACAGGCTTTGACGTGGTTTGCTCGATATTCACTTAGTCAACCAGGTTCCAGTGAGGCGCGTTACGCGTTCTACACGATCGTCCAATATCTTTTATGTTCCATACGTGCGTAGCTTGGTGTATTTTCACTCATCCATGCTTAGAATACCACGTAATCATGATGACCTTTAGCTTGGAACTTTCCCCCTCTCTTATTTAATTTATAAAAAATATGCCAACTTTCTTCGTCTTAATTCATAGTAATTGTATTCTCGTATTTGCAGTTTTTTTTTCTTTTTTTCATCTTTCTTTTAGCGGTGTTATTGCCTACTCTATTTTGTAATTGGAATTATTGTGTAAAAGAGAGAATTAAATAAATAACCCCTTTTCAAGTTCCAGAATATCTATTGCGGCTTCTGAGGTACTACCTGAAGTATAGAAGCCTGCTTTTCAACACCACACAGGACCAACGGAGGGTGAAAGTTACATCGGGTGTTGCCTAGGGATCTTTCCTTGGTCCAGACCTATGGAACGTGTCTTTTAACGGGCTACTGAGACTGGAGATTCCAGATGAGTCGCGCTTGATCGGCTATGCAAATGATTTTGTGGCTCTATTCGCTGGGCGCATCTTTGAATAAGTTCAACTTAGGTTAGATATGCTAATGCGCCGAGTGAGAGTGGATGACTGCTGGCGAATTCACCTGAGCGCTGGAGAAAGCCGAAGTGGTCATCTTGAGTAAGGACGGTCAGTATTGGAGATATACTGGGGCTACTGATCGACTCGTAGATAAAATTCTCTGAGCAAATCAGGCAACGGCTGAGAAGGCTGCTTCAGGCGTATCAGTCGACTTATAGCCAACGTAGGAGAGCGCAGCCCATCAAGAAGGCGCCTCTTGATGAGTGCCATAGGGTCTGTGCTACTGTACGAATCAGAAATATGGGGCGACGCTCGTAGTTAGGAGGTATACCGAAAACGCTTGACGCAGGTACCGAGAAGAGGAGCACTGAGGATTGCACCTTCATATCTGACAGTCTGGTTTTGTGTTGAGAGTTATGCAGGCGTGATGCCTGTTGCTCTTCTTGCTAGAGAGCGCCGCGCTATTTACCGACGTCGAAGCGAGGACGCAAGGGAGGCGATTGCTCGCGAGGAAAGACAGCGCTCACTTAACGATTGGCAACAGTCTTGGGTGAATTGCACGAAGGGAAGGTGGACTGGGCGCCTCATCTCGGATGTGAGACCGTGGCTAAATCGAAGGCATGGTGAGAATGATTTCTATCTGACCCAGCTTTTGAGCGGGTATGGGTGTTTTCAGTCTTACCTGCATGAGATTGGTAAGTCACGGTCCCCCGATTGTCGGTTTCGCCTAGGAGAGAAAGGCGATGTCTGCCACACATTTTTTGCGTGCAAAAAATCAGACAAGCTGCGACAGGACCTCTGCAGAGAGAGGGGAGAGCTCCCCAACGGATAGTATAGTTGCAATGATGCTCGGATCGGTTGACAAATGGAGAACTGTGGCAGATTATGTTTGGGCAGTCCTAAAGGTAAATAGGACTCACAGCAGCCGAGGAGGCCGGGACTGGGGGATCATTTATCGAGCAATTGGCCTCATGGCGTAGCAAAACGAGACCTGATCCGGTCCCAGGCTAGATTTGCTGGTTTACAGAGAAGGCGTTTAGTGGGTAGTTCAGCCGCATGCGAGTCCTACACTCAGTGGGTGAATGGCATTCATCTCCCAACAAAAAAAAAATCCGATTCGAGACTGTTGTCCTGATTCCATGATAAGTAAATACTAAGTGAAGCACTGTCAGCGCTTTGACTAAGTCGGTTTTTGGCCCGCGAGTGATATTTGATTTCCCACATTCCCACAGCAACCTCTATAAACCACCTGAGGACGCGAATTTGATTCTTGCTTTACTCTATTCTTGCCAGACTTGCTGGCCAGTGCGACCCACCATAATTTAGCGAGTACTCTCTGGGTGTGGTGCGTTGAGACCATAGGTCATCTATCTTGTCTTTTTCTTTCGTGATGGCTCTCTATATGTCAGGAAAAGTGATTTACTTGATATTGTTCACAATGGAAAGGTTTTCGGAAGTTATTTTCTACGCCTTATTCTGAATGATGTCTACTTTTACTAAGGTTAATGCAATTTTTGAGGCTTTTCTATGTGATTATATTATTATTGTTGAAAAAGACTGAAATAGCAACGTTAGGGCATACAATAAGAAGCCTGTATTGTGTTGTCGTTCTATGTCACAAAGTTAATGCTGGCTTGGCCAGATATTCGACAAACTGTATATGATTGATTTGCCTCTGCGATTCGAGTATCTGTCTGTCAAATTATTTTTTGACGTCTAGGCCCGCCAAAATTAAAACGATATCGTCGCTGTTAAGTTCTGGAAAATGAGATTAAGTTCCCTACTGATTAAATTGTTCTTATCTCTGCTGATGTATTCAGTGAGAACTCTGAAAGTTGATTTTTAGGTTGATTGTTTTCGGGCATATAACATCTAAGGGGGAGTTTTTTATTTGGTACTGAAACGTCATGGCCTTTTTTATTTAAATCACTTTTACTTTTCAGAGTTGCTATATTTTTGTCAGACATCGGTACCCTTTGACTTTGATTTGAAAATTACTCCTACTTTGATGGATCCCGACTTCTGAGACTGTCGCCACATCAATGTTTTTAGCGCTTAAATTGGGTTCTTTATGCATTTTTGAAACTTTTTTTTGCAACAGGGTGCTGGATGCTCGTAATTGCCACATTTCCAGTATATACTTGGTTTTTGGAAGAAGAATTTAAATATGACTCTAAATAGTTGATTTTGATGAGGTCTGGAATGGTGCCCTCCTTAAATAGGAATTTCATGCTTTGGTCATTTGTTTGAGATATATTTTATAGAAACATTGTCCAGAGTTTGATGATTGGTGTTGAAAGTGACAGATAGTTGCTTCCTTCTACAAAGTTCGTGCCAGAAATGGATTTGGTTGTTACCTCAGTTTGATTTTTGTGAGCGGTACAGAGGGTAGCTTTATTGCAGCTTTCTCATTTTTTTTTATTTGACAGGCATAATGGTCAGGCTGAAGCTTATTTTCGGGGATTACATATTGTGTGTTAGGGCTTCCTTCATTTTAACATTGCCTTCTGTGTTACTTTCCGACCAGTTTCTGACGGTTTACCCTTTTCAGGGACCTCCTTGTCTGTTTGCTTTCTTCCGTCTGCATTCTAACTTTCCCAGTATGTATCAGTAAGAGTTTCCACGAGTTGTACTTCCTCTCAGGCATATGATCTAGAAAGGAATTAGTACGCTGCAATCCCTTGATTGTGTCTATCTCAAGGATTTCACGAGGCAATCCCCTAAAGTAGGCCTTATTGTAGAAGAATATGTAAGAATTGACAGTGGTTATACTTGTCAGCCAATATTATGAGAATATGACGATTATAATAAGTATTTACGTATCAGTTAAAAAGTATTCTTTAGTACATTAAAATAACCAGAAGTGTTTAAAAAAATGAAATCCTGCCGAATAGTCCATCAAGGTTTGAATACTAAAGGCCAAAAAGTGGCCAAACAGTCTAGTTTACTCCCATATGCAATAAAAAATGAAAATATAGAATAAAATTAAAAGATAAAAGCTCATCTCATATTCAAATGAAATACTCAAAAAAATAAGACATGGGTAGTTGCATTTGACTCCCAGCGTACTTCAAAGGTAAAAATCTGGGCTTGATAGTAATTTTTTTTCACACGAAGAAGCAAATTTCTAACAAATTCTGAAAAAGAAAGCTACTGTGAACCGTCAAGATTGTTTTGGCTTAAAAGCTGATAATTCAATTGCCAACAAATTTTCTCAGGTACTCATTATAATTACTGTATTATTGCAGAAAACTTCTAAAAACCATTATACCAAATCTTGAGGAAGAGATCGATTCAAACTTAATTTTTATTAGGGAAGACTATTGGTCCCATATCGGAGTCTAGTGGAACACCATTAAATATTTCGTATTTTTAATTTTCCATTCGGAATTTATGTAGAACTTTCATATATTTTTTAAATAAAACAAAATTGAGTAAGATTTTAGAATTCTTTTAACCTGAAATTCTAAAGACTGCTCAACACAGCCGCCAAGAACGATGCTCATTCCTCTATCAAACCTTCTATCTCTATGTTAGATAATATAAATCATTATATAGAACCAGTTTCAATCGTCTATTCTTCTATCACTTCCTGAGTTCTGCAGCAGATTTCACGCTGAGAGCTCCAAACCCAAGTCAAGATTGATGACGGAGATAAACCTCTTCTTAAGATTGGAGCTCCTCTTCTTCTTTTGATTCTTGTTAATGCACTTTATAAAACGCGACTACATGTACACCTTGATCTTCTCATTTTGGATTTGTTTAGAAATTTTTCAGTTCTGTTTTATTTCTCTTATGTCTCCATCATTTCACAAACATCACATCTCTGTCTCATTCCACTTGGATATTTTTATTGACGCATTTATGGGAAGGAAGGAAGATAGGTCTCAAAAGATTTTTCATGAAATATAAATTTAAGCATTTTCTTATACGGGACAAACTATAAATGGAAGTTCAGTGAATTCCATATGAGCATATGTATCTTGATCTTGACAAGTTCATGGAATGTGTAGAAGAAGTGAATTCTCCCCATAACTGAGCGGGCATATTTTCTGGTGCAACGAAGAAGTAGAAGAATAAGTTTTTACACCCAGTATGGTCATGGGTAATTTGCAATGCACCTGAGTATAATGGTAATGATCTTGATTGATGCAGGTGTTCATGTAAGATTGAACGTTAACATCGCAATGGACAAGATAGTTAGCGAAAGAATGGGAGATTGTGGTTTTTGTGGGACCCGAGAGGGAATGTTCTGCAGTTGTATCTTGGTTGAGAAAATTAAGTGAATAGAAGTATTCCTCCTTAATGGGTAATCGATGGTTGTGATTATTGGATTGGAGGAAGAAATGGAAGTCGTGGAAAGAATATAAATGACGTTTGAGAAGGATTATAGGAAGTTTGTTGTAAAAAGAATTATTGGAAAGTTCAAATTTAGCTTCTTCCATTTTTTAACAGATGAATGCTAATCTCTTCCATCAATCCCCAACTGAAATACTATCGCTAATTAATTTTGGCATGCCGCATCCTCATTTTGTTACCGATAATTGAAAACTACAATCGCGAATATTTCCATTACTCATTAGCGCTAAATATATTTTCTATTGTTCGGAAAATCTCGATAATACGTATTGCTGATGTCAATACACATTTTCAGTTACTTTTGCGGCACCGAAAATATAAATCCGCAGCGCGTACATTGAAAATGTATTTACGTCAAAAGATACTTGAATCTTATTTTCGGAAAAAGCTTCTTTCAATGAACCAACGCTGCGGAACGATAACTTTATGTAACACCAGCTTATGTAGTAATGTAGTGAGCCTCTTGCCGGGAAATTGAATGCATAAATATTTCATTTAGCTGAGAAAAATATATAATTTGAAGGTCTCGGTCAAGATTATGTACAGTTGGATAAATTTATAGAAGGAAGTAAGTAAATTATTATTTTTGTAATGAAATAAATCTAAAAATTAAATAAATTTATTACCTTCATCCACTGATACATTGTTAACAACTCGAAGATACAGCCTGCCATCATTTCCTTTCCTCATATGATACACACACTCAGGATAATCACCACTTTCATTGACAATTGTTTCATTGGAATCAACACTTTTATCACTACCAAAACCACTTTCCATGTCAGCCGTAACATCCAACCCCAAGGTATGAAAATTATAAAGCAGCTCATTGAGTGGCGTTTCAATTTTATCCTCCTTACCCGCTGCACCCATCTCCCCATCACTATTCAGTCTTTTTCCGATTCCATCTCCTCTTACTACATTCGGTGACCCCGACGTTAATTCCTTCATCTTAGCACGTTTCTCCTTCAAACGTTCAGCAGCCTCATATTGCAATTCAAAAAAGGTCAATGGTTCATCGCTGTCCTCATCATTGTCCTGCAGTCTACTCGAATTCATCGAATAATTCATAAAGGATGAAAAGCTTGGACAATATTCTTCACTTATACGATTTAAATAGTTCTTATGACGACTACGTGTACGTGTTATTTGATCCTGCAACACATCAAAGGTATTGGCGAATCCGCAGCTATTTTCGGACGGTGCTGGTGATACGTAGGCAGGATTAATACTAGATTTAGATGTATTTGTGGTTTTTGATGTATTGGCACTTA
Source organism: Odontomyia ornata (assembly GCA_963969285.1). NCBI lineage: Eukaryota > Metazoa > Arthropoda > Insecta > Diptera > Stratiomyidae > Odontomyia > Odontomyia ornata. The sequence continues at coordinate 313,448,599 of OZ017740.1, forward strand.
GGGTGTTGTAGTCTTTAAGGAGACCACCTTTAAAATCCGAACAGTCCTGTAACGATGGACTCGATTCGGTGTCATGTAATACTTCTTTGAAGGATTCGTAGTCGACTAAATAATTGTCTGAGGATTTTCGACGTTTTGACGCTAAATCTGAGTCACCGTATTTCGCTGCTGCACTGCTTGAGTCTGGAGTGTCAATTGCTGTTAGAGATGTCAGCAGTGGCTTGACAGGGGTTGATGAGGATGCAAAAGACATCTTTGCGGTTTTAAATGGGGATGGAAGTTATGAAGGATGATCACATAATAGATTTTATAATGGTTCTGTTTTACAAATCACTTATTTCACTTAACTTTTGATTACGAGAAGTTTGTATGTTATATTTTTAAATTGTTAACTTATAAATTAAACACATAGTCATAGACTTTCGTTGATCAACACTGCAAAAAAAAAAATTATGAAACCAATTGTAGATTTCGAAGATTTTTTTTTGATTTTCGCACTTTTACGGTTGTGTATGCTGAAGCTGTTTTAGTTGATTTTTTATCGTGTCAAAGTAACTCTAACCTACTTTCTAATGTAGGAATTATATACGTATACGAGTATGTTTCGAAACTAGGAAGAACTAAATTGAATATTTCCGCTTTTCTTACCTGAATGCATTTACTTTCAATAAAGAATGGTTTACCGAATGGGTGACGGCGAATCTGAATTTGACTTTGTAGAAACTCTCAAGCAATCCTTAGGCCTTTGGATGGTATGAAGAATTTAACTAGTTCACATGCGCACAGGCTATCGCTTAACACCTAAGAGAAACATAGTTGAAGTAAGAACTCCTAACTGGACAGGGAGTTTGAATTAAAGAGATGCTTCTAAACTGGAATATTCTCTTTTTGAGAATGTGACAGCTGTGTACTGTCAATATTTAACTGTGATTGAGACTTACCTATAAGTTAATTCAACGTCTAGTGTGGATGTATATTTTGTGTCTAGTGCGGCAGATTTATATGGGAGCAGTTAAGCACCCTGAACGCTACCTTGGCAACCATCCTGAATTCTAGATAAAACTCGAAAGAGCCGTCTTTTTTACTAGAAGAATTTATGAGGATCAAGTGCTTCGAGAGACCCCTAGTATTTTATGTGTCAAAATGTTCTCTTAATTGAAGTTGATATGTTTTTGAATGGCTGGTGGGGCTGTTCACGTTTCTTTATAGGTTTCATTAAATTCGTAACTAAAAATTCTTTCTAGCATACGTTCCAGCCAGTCCTACTCTGAATTAGTAAGCCGCCGAGCTGCTAAAAAACGATGTCTGTATGCTTGTTTTTCAGAATCGCGTCAGATGTAGAAAAGACCTCTAAACTATTAGTTACAGCGGATACCCCTAAGTCCTCGAAGCAATTTATTTTCTCTTTAATCGGCGGATCGGTACACAAGGTTTTCCTTAGCAGTTACTTACTTACTTACTTACTGTCGAATATGCACTTGAAAAACCATTTTGAAGAAAATTTCGTTACATCGATTTTTAGTGATATCACTATTTATTTTTAGAACTTTACTTTATTGTAGAGCAGTTGCTTTTATATACCACATTTTGGGACCTCATAAAGTATACCTTAGAGAAAGTGCCCAAATCTTTTCTACCTCATTTGGGGGGAGACAGATGTACTTTCCTAAAATTTCTGCATTGGTCACACCTTATTCTCATTGTGCAAAATTTTGCCTCTGAGATAGCGCGCAAGGTCTTCATTCTCACTGTCATCCCACAAAGTTATCGTAGGGGTTGTATCCATCACGGAATAACGGAGAAGTTGCTTGATATAAGGGGAAATTACGTCAAGTTTTGTTTCGACTAGTTTTTTCAACTATGTAAAAATTGTGACATACTTATGAGACAAAGAGTTGCGTTCTCGAGTTCGACACCGGCGGAAGTTTATGCAATTTATCAGAATGTGTGGATTGATTTGACGTTTATAAAAATGTACATAGAAGGTGGGAAAGCCCTTTAGCAGAGGAGCGTCAGCCGAGCCAGTCAAATTTTTAAAGCATGTCTCTATATTGAGAAATATCAGGGCAACTAGGGATGTCAAAATTGTAAGGGCTAAAAAATTATCGGAATGTAATTAAGATAGAAAATATGACAAAACATAGAAATATGGGCAGCTGTGTTAGAAATGTTCTCGTCAATTTTAAAACAAGTTAATTTTCACCAAGTAGATATAAAAAAGTGAAACAAAACGGACGACCAAAAGCCTGACAATTGAAATTTAGTCTTGATTAGTTTCTGAATTTGTCGTTAAAATCAATTGAACCTGCCAACCACAAAGCAACTGTCAATTTTAAGATATTTTAGAGTATGATGGTAAAAAAAAGTGGCAATATAACGTACAAGTTCTAGGAAAGCTAATGCCAAATTCAGAACGATCTTTCAAAAAACGGCTACTCTGACCCGTTAAACGCAATAGAAGGACTATAGTGGATACCGTACCAAATTACTTCTGCTGTGCAAGCCATCAGATATATAAAGAAATACATACGTTCAGAGGTGAGATGGAGTAAAAATAATAATTGTGACAGTAAAAAATCCACATCTTTTTATTGGAAAGTTTGAATAGGAAGATATAATCGCAAGACTGCCAAAAATTACTAAGTTATATATCCTTGTGATTAATCAAGTGATGACGGCACCCATCAATTTTAAATGCCTGCATCAGGTCCTAGAATTCGCATACCTTAGCATTTAGCAACATATTTTCAAGTTTTGTCTCCGAAAGGTTAGGTCGTCCCCACGTGGGTTGATTATGCTATACTGTGCGAACAAAGTACACTGGAGGCATCTTCAGTTGAAGCAGACCAAAATCACAAATAGAGTAGAATTCTTGCATGTGTTACATTTATAGTACGAATAAATATATTAGTCCAAAGTCTTCTTGATGCGCAAAACACCAAATTTGGCCGCTAGGCCAAATTTCTAATAACTTTTAAGATTAGTTTTGGGTTCTTTGGATTATTAATCACTTTTTTGAGCCAACTCCAGTAGACAATCGGGAGATGAAGATTCACAAATTTTTTGTCTGTTGTCAGTGAACCTAGCAATTTTAATACGGAGCCCTGATCACTAACACACCCTCCTAAGGAAATTGGTTGTTCATAAAACCCCTAAGCGCTTTTGAGATGAACACTAATTAATAATTTTCAATGTTCAGTACATGTAACTAATTTGACACGAAATTCGCCAAATTTTCTTTTATTTTCTTGAAAAGCCGTCGGGCGTTGCTTTGTTGTGTGAAAAGACGCGTTTCGTCTTCTTTGAATCATCTTCAATGTCTGAAGATGACTCAAAGTGGTCAAATTTGGTAATTGTAGTCAATTATTTTGTTTTGTTGATATCCGCAGGGCAATTCTCTTTTTTCTTGAAAACCCTCCGAGAATTGCTTTGTTGTTGGAGCAGACGCGTTTCGTCTCCTTCGAGTCATCTTTAGACATTGACTACAATTACCAAATTCCACCATAAATTAAGGTTCGCGCTAAAATGCATATGATATTCTTTTTTCGTTAGAAAGACATAATACACTGGGAGAAATATGCAAGATTAAGAGTAATCTATCTGAGTTACAAAATTGATAATATTCTCTAGCTCTTATCATTTTCAACTTTCTTTCAGGTAAATAGATTGTTATGAAGAATTTCCAATCAAAAATGTTTTTCCTTGGCTGGTGAAAAGGTTGACGTTTCTAAAAAAGATCATTCGTCAGCATACCTAAACTAAGTTCCTATTTCACAAAGATTTTCAAATTGTCTGGGGTAGGTTGGCCTCACGGTGGTTGCGTGAACCTGGATGTTTGCCATGCATTGAAATCCAAGATAGTTAATAATATGTTTGCTGGTTTCAAAAAAAATAGATTTGTTAACTTTGAATATCGCAAAGGGAGCTTTCCTCCTCAGGTACGGTCGATATGGTTTTTTTTCATTGCACTAAGCTCATGTAATTCACTTCAATAGGTGGTTTTTACAAAAGCTTGTTGTACTATGGTTTGGTTTCTGTCTGGTTTAAGCAAATTCTGCGGGCAACAAAATTTATTATGGAATCATGTTTTTGATACTGATCGAAGGAAAGAAAAAATATAAAAGAAATATGAAAAAAAATTAAACAATGCTTTTACGATGCACATATTATATTGTACTTTTTTCGTAGGAGTGTGAGATCTTAGAAAAAAAAAAAATAAAACTTTTCACAAATATTTCAGGAGAAAAATTTTGAAGAGAGCCAAGCTTTCAGAAAAAACACCTTAATTGCTGTCATCTGTAAGTGCAAGCCAAGGTTTTACGAAACTTGCACATGCGCTACAGCAAATCGATTATTAAAATGGTGGCATCTTGATCTGTGCCTTACTGTTTGGATTTTTATTTTAACCCTAACATTTGAAAAGCAGATAAGGTAAAAAGGGCAGTCTACGTGGTATATTGGTTAGAGCGTGCGCTACGTAAGCTGAAGGCTCCTGGTTCAAATCCTGTTGGCGAACACAAGATTTGCATCGAGTGATTTTTCGGACGGATTATAAGAACGTTCAGTTATGATACGCATTGATTTAAAATCACAACGTTTCGCAGCTGGGTGGACGGACACACGGTCAAAGCGTGGTACCGACCACATCACCTTCTCGAGTGCCGATACATTCAATCAAAATAATGAGATACTCTGACTACCTCTAAGTGAAGGCTGCAGTGCTGAAGCGAAAAATAGGGTAAAAAGGAGCGAGAAATAATTTATTTTTATTATAATGTACATGGTTGAACGAAGAAGGTATTTTACTTTATTGATAAATTAACTCAGGATTTTCACGGAATTATTTAACGATAACCAACCAATATATCAAATAAGGTAAATATTGTTGTGCCGGACATAGTATTTTGATGTCAGTTAATATTCAAGAGTAGTATAAAAGTTCAATTTTGCATTCGCCGGATCGGCCCTAATAAACATGGAAGTTTGTGGGGAAGATACAATTTACTAGTAACTTCTTCCGTTGATTGAGTCCAGAAATTGTGACATCTAGAACGCGTTTTTGGTGCTTAGCTGAGACCCTATGCGCAACGCAGCAGTGAGCAATTCTGGCAGAGAGCTCTTGAAGAAGAAGCTGTTCTAACAGGCATTCCGGGTCTAACCAACAGAAAACTGGTACGATAATTCAAAAGCGGTGCGTATTTTGGAGATCAACGTTGATTTACAACAAGAGGTTCTGAAGGATGCCATGCTTTGCAAGCGAACAAGACAAAGCCATCGAGCGTTCCAGGGAATTTACAGCGTCATCAGCATAAGACCAGCGTCAACAATGCAAACCACGATGCCACTTCTGTGGAGAGGCCAACTCCCTACTCTTTAAAGAAACATACAGCAAGAGATGAAGTACAGGAAGGAAGATCGGTGAATTTACTCAGCAACATAAGAGAAATGAGGGTGTTTTTTAAGAGCTTGAGAAATTTAAATTTAAACAAAACTGAAGATGTCTCAAGAACCGAAACGCGTTTGCTCATCCAGCAAAGCACGGCCAATCAGTTTCTAGAAAATAAAATGAAATAAAACATTCAAAATTATGTTGATTTACTTTTTCTAATGAAAGTAAATTCAATGCTATTTAAAATTTAAAAATGATTTTTGGTAAACATAATTTTTGACCAAATTTTCAATATATCTGGTCTTATTTCATCAATGACACGTCGAATATTTTCCTCTAATGCTTCCAATGACGTTGATTTGTTAGCATAAACCAAGGATTTGACATATACCCCAAAGAAAATAGTCTGAGGCGTCAAATTGCATGATCTTGGAGGCCAATTGATTGGACCATTTCGTGAAATAATGTTGTTTCCAAATTTTATTTTCAATAAGTCGATTGTTTCGGTGGATGTGTGGCAGGTAACGCCATCCTGATGCAATCAAATGCTTTTGACGTTCATCTCATTGATTTTTGGAGACAAAAGTTCATCCAATATGGTCCGATAACATCCACTATTTACCGTAACGACAGCTCTTTCCCCATTTCGAAGGGAGTATGGACCGATAATACCATTAGCGTGTACACCACATGGTCAATTTGGATGGATGTAATGCAGCTTCATTCAAGGTATTGCCTTGGATTGTTGTCACTCCGTATACGGCAATTTCGCTTCTGGACATATCCAGTAAAATTAAATTTTAACGGTTTGTGGTTTCACGAGTTGAGCTATGAATTGTCAATTTTGACATGTGTCATATACAATTTATCTCTTTTGAAAGATTGCTTAAGATCTTTCTTTCTTTTTTAAAAAAAACATCCTGTGAAAGTCTTACTCTTCATGAGGCCTAGAGGAAATTTTTTAGAGAGTGTATAGCTAGGAAAAGTAGGCTTGCATGAACAACTAGTCTAACACAGAACCTCCAATACTGGGCGAAAACCTAAGAAAGCATGTTAAGGAAAAATATTTGAGCAGTGCACATATAAACACAAAAAATATTTTGATTCTTTTTAAAATCACCATTGAAATTTTATTATGGTTTCGCGGTGGTTAGATTCTTTACATAGACACATAAAAATAGATTGTGAATTTTTAAATTTTAACGTATTTTGATTCTCAGAATGTTCCTTTCTCGTCGTGTTTATGTTTTTATGTAGGTAGCCCAACACGGACAGAGAGATACTCGAAATAATTATTTCGAACAGATTGTAGCTGGACGCCCCTGGATGCCATCCCGGTACTCATAATTCTCTGCGAATGTGATAGTTGCGGAAGATTTCAAATAAGAGGCTAAGTTCCGAGGTGTCTACCGTGAAAGTAATGATACTCGAAACGAGAATGTCTTAGGTGGGTTGGTGAATAGCAGAATGAAACGATATCAAATCATTGCTAAATATATTTATAGTTAAAATATATTTTCAACTAGTGGTTTGGTATGTTATTAATCCTGAAACCAAGCGCTTAACCATATAAAGAACTGATATAAGACAGTGGGTAGTCAATAATTGGGATCAAGGCGCTTCCTTTCTTCTCTTTACTAGTGCAGGAGCTTTTCTAGACGCGCGATATTTCCGTAAGATCCTAAGATGCGAATTAAAAGGTTGTTGACGTATTTTTGAAGATGAATTATACACGCCATAGTAGTATTAAAACAAATTGAAGCAGCAGGAGAGCGCTCCTGCCAGAAGGTCTTTAATAGCAAAGTAGTCGATAAAAATATACTTAACTTAAGGATGAAGGACTAGATTCTGTTCCTAAAGTATCCATAGCGAACCAATTAAAAATTTCACTGATAAAATTATTAAAACAATAAAAAAATGAGAGAACGATTTTGTCGAGTTTAACCCGACTTTAATTGAATTCGCATCCAAACTAACTTCCCTTATCCAAACCCCAACAAAACCTCATAATCAACTGCCTTAATTTCATTTCCTAAATACCCATCAATTGCATTGCATAATTAAATACTCAACAGTATCTGGCGTAAGCTCACGCAACGTACTCATATGAGTATGCATATCTTAGATAATAGTGCACCGCAACAGTCTATGCTGGCGCCACTATTGTTTCTCATTACAACTTTACTAAAGAAGAGAAGGCAAAAAAAAATAACAGCTCATCGAATATCCATCTGGATCGATCAAATATTTTGCATCAGAATTGCGTAGATACTCGTATCTATGCAAAAATTTTAGATTTTGTGCAAATCTTTCGCGCGATTATCTTTTGAAATTTTTTGAATGATTGTGAATATTGATGAGAAATATTTTAATGAGTATGAGAAATTTTTTCTCTGTTTAAAATTTCAAAAAAAAAATTATTTCGGTGTCTTGAAGTTGGCTGATTTAATATTCTTGTATTAACCACCTGTTTTTCCCTGGCAGCCTAATTAATTCATCTTTCACCTTATACCTTGCAGAAACAATCGATCCATTAACATTCATCATTTTCCATTCTTGTTTTAACAGTGAAATTGAAAACATTTCAGTCAACCGTAAAACATTTTCATTAATTACAATTTTATTTTTTGCGAGTTATCTACTTGCTTGTATCTTTCTTTGCTTCTGTCTATATCTTAGCATCAATCTAACATTGAACTACTTTTTATCTTCTACACCAATGTTGGTGTGACTAATATAATAGTACGAGTATGTGCACTGCATACAGCAGCAAAAATTTCACACATGTGCTACAGAGAATAATCGTATGTTTGGGGCATGTTGAAAGATTTTGCATGAAGAAAAGACGGTCAGTGTAGTCGGTGAAGACCAAATTTATGAGTTCGTTAAAAAAAAGTTAAACTCGTATATGGGGAGTACGAGTTAGTGCTATGAAACAAAACAATTACGTTTTAATTGTTTTTAGAGGCGTGTCTTTAGTACAAATTTAAGTTGGTGCATTTAATTGTGGATATTTTAATTGATAATTTGAATTATGTGGAGGTACACACAGGGGAAAATGTTTCAATGTTTCGTTTTTGATGATTTGAATTCAGTTTGAAGATCAAGAGATGCATTTTTAGTGACGAGGGATTATGTAATATTTTATCCTTGATTTTCAGCCATGTTAGCATTTCAGACGAGGAATTTGATATTCAAATTAAATTTATTGAAGCAGAAAGATTTAAATTAAATAGTTTTTAACTCCCGCAGAGAAAATTAGAATGTTGCTGCTACAGTGCTATTGAATACAAAATATTGTTTTTTCTTAAATTTAATTTTAATCCGTAACGATTTTTTGTTTTTAAATATTTATTTAGCAAATCACTTCAATTAAGTATGTAGCTATAGAAACAGCTAACACAGACGTTGAGGATTCAGCGCATCAAAGCTGGGGACTTATTTTTGGATTGGATCTTGGATTCAAAGAAGAAAGGTCTAAAGTTGATGTTTAGTGTTTAGTGGTGACTCTGGATATAAAAATCAGTTGAATGTCATTTCTGATTACTTAAACCAGAGTTCACTGATTTATGAAGAACAAGTGGAAATAAAATCAAAGCGGGATCAGCGCAAGCCAAATATTTAAAACACCGCCTCTGTTCGACGATAAAATACTTCGATTTGACATGTTACAAAGTGCAACTTTGGGAAATGATGGAGAGGTTTATAGTCCAGATTACGGTATCCAATACTCTGTAGGATTTCCGTATGGGGCGCTGTACTAGCGACGTGTAGCTATATGCCATTTTCACGGTACAAAAGTACGTGCTGCAAATCTTTACTAATTTTAAGCGCGAATTTCACCATTTATGCGATGTCCAGTTCTTACTAAACTAACTTCGGTTGGCTACAAGGAGTTAGGACCTTGGAGGAGCTATTTCTCGGGCAGAAGTTTATTCGCCCAGGTTTTGATTGGGGGTCTTTGTTCTGGTGTTCCTTCTCCCACTCAGATTCCTGTAACTCGATGGTACCTGAAGGCGTAGTGAACTAAAGTCTAGCCTGAAGTTAAGTGCCAAACGGTTCCAGGCTTGGCTCTCAGGTTGACAGATGAAGTGTTCAGTGGATAGCCCAGAAGCGTTTTGTACCTGACCATGAAAAGCCTTCACCTGATCGCCGAAAAAAAAATTTATCCAGGCTGGGCGTGTCAGTGCAGTAAGGATGGCCCCAGGGGTCTATAGCGGGTTTGTTTACGTGGAGCCTTTGTATGCGTCACTTTTTGACAGAGCTCTCTCTTGTTTAAAGATCTTGTGCATATGCTGGTAACTTACTGAAAGTAGTTGTAGGTCGAAGTTGAGTAGAACTGGAAGCTAAATCACGTGGTATGTGTACAAGGTGCAACCGAGTTGGACTGATTGTCTTTGTGGAGAAAACGTCAATGATTCTTTTGAAAAGTAAATTCAGTTTGACTCGCCCGGGAATGGATTCGATATGAGCGATGAGTTCTCAAATATATGAGACAAAAGTCATAAATGTAGTAGGGAATTCGTCTAAGGGACTGTCCCTTCTGACCCTATTTCAAGGATCTGCAGAGGCGCCTTTATGCTGGATCGAGTGCGTAGGAAAGAATGAGGACTATGAAAATGGGCTGTCAAAGGAATATGTGATGGCATCCGTATTCTTAAAGAGTGTAATGAGTGTAACAGGCAGAAGTAATCTTGCTAGTATGCCAATCTGTATTTCGTAGGGTTTTAACTAAAGCCATTCAGGTTTTAATGGGAGTTTCGATCCATGTAAGAGGTTGAACTAATTATGCTTGCTAAATCAGATGAAATGAATGCACCAGCGGGCGTATGGCCAATATATTTTTGCTTGATGTCTAATCAGCTAAGCGAGTTTCACATATTAACCTCTGTCTTGGTTTGGGATCTTTTTCTGACGAGACATGGTAGTTTGCATGCATGGTTGTGGAGTCGTAGGTTAGTTGATGATACATATTGTAAAGTCTGTGGGGCAGAGATTGAGACTTGGCAAAATGTGTTATTTGAGTGTCCGATATATGCCGAGTTCTGTAGTGCATGAGGCAGAGATTCGCTCAGATGACCAGTAAATGTGCAGCAGCATCTGATGAATGGTACACAATTCGAGGGGTTGAAACCCTATGCTCGCCGAGCTTTTTAAAAGCGACCGCAGTTTTGCTTAACGGGAAATATTGGCGATTCTGGTCGGTCCTTTATGCTACAATATTTTTGCGGATGTTACAAGTGATGGTAGGTGGTGGTTGAGATGATGGATTGTGTATAAGATCAGTGGTGAGTAGGCAGGTGGTTCTACGCAGGGAGATGCACCAGAACTCTTTTCACTTGACGTTGGGTCACCAACCATTGTTGGGCGCGACAATTGGTAGTGGCTTTCGAGCTGAATTCAACCACAACCTGAGATGAGGTTTGATCTGTACCATATTGTAGAGGATCCCTTATTATGTTGGTGTCACTTCCTATACGAAGAAGCCTGGAGTATCACACTAACTAGTGAGTGGTGGGTATCTTATCTTCTGTATGAGGGGCGTTGGGCGTGCAAGGAGTCTGTGAAGTTTGGTCTAATCTTGGTAGATTCTCGTGCTAAACATTTCGAATTTATGTAACTTCTGTGAGATATACCAGCTGTACTATTGGCGAAGAATGAGGAATCAGTACAATTGTAGCTCAAACAAGTGATGCGCGACACGTTAAACTGGATGGAGAGCAGGGACTTCTAATGGCCAAACAGGGGTTCCGGTGTTGACGAAACATCGCACTCCACTGAGTCTAGCAATTACGGACTACATAACGAGAGTGTTGATGTAAAGGGCACGGCAAAAGTTTTGGGATTTGAGATAGACAAGAGGCTTATTTCATGGAATAAGATCTCAGGAGCTACTGAATGCCAAATATTGGAGAACCTATTCTTTGCAAATGGATGCTTGTAGCTATACTAAGAATGGAAACATTAAGATTGGCGTGTTCTTATAAGACTCTCTCAGTAGGAGCAACTTTCGTCAAAGCAAGCGTTCTTCCGATTGGCTTTCTCGTGGTAGAAAAAAGGAAGGATATACCGTAGGTGACACATACACAACTGAAAATAAATGACAAGAAAAATGTTTCAATAAGCTGATAGATATTCAAATAAATTATAAGGCTATGTTCGAGAAGAAGTACGAAGAGGTAAACTTTAACTTAATGTAATTTTTACCCGAAATTCCGAAATTCAATGACTGTCAAAATGGAGCAGCTGTTGATGTGGAGCGCTCTGTTTCCTACTGTCGAAGATTGGAATGCGAATGACACAGCCTAGTTCTAAAAATCACACCCAAAACAGTAGAGAGAAATATGAAGAAACCTGGGACTGCGAGGATGTTTGTAGAGATGATATGCAGAGCGACCAAGTGAAATTATACCCTGTCGCGCTCCAAGCGATGTTAAAGAGAGAGAGAGACATGAACCTCTATGGTAGAGTGTTTTATATATGGGTCATACGTTCAATTTGAGCTTGCTAATTACGCAATCCTTCAAAATTTAAAATGCCGTCCTTCTAAAGTATATGTTACCAACTGCACACAGAAAGTTCATCAAACCAAGATCACAGCACAACAAAAAAGAATCGATACAGCAACAAAACTATCCATTTAAATTCTCTGTGAAATATAGTATTTACATTATAAACGTTACAACATCTGTCAGGATTAAATCAAGGTTATTCTTTATATTCTTTTCTCGTAAATTGGATTAAGCAAAAAAATCTGCTGTATGCTCCCGAATTTTATTTTTTGAGCTTTTTTTGCGGGTGGGAGATGAATGCTATTCACCCACTGAGTGTGGAGGCTTCCATACTCGCGAGCAACTGGACTACCCACTAAACACCTCCCCTGTCAACCTGAGAACCCAGCTTGGATCCGTTTGACACATTACTTCGGGCCAGGTCTGGTTTTGCTACGCCGTGAAGCGCCTTCAAGCTGGGGGATCCCTACTTTAGCGGAAGAGGAGGGAGAGCGAGGAATTACCATACAAGCGATTTCTCAGCCCCAACGTCCCCGACTGGTGTAAGTTCCTTTTACCTTTTAGGACTGCCCGAATATAGTGTGTCATGTGGTTCCATTTGTCAACCGATCCAAGCATTACCGCGACTTTACTATCCGGGGTGAGCTTTCTCGTCGCAGTACTACTAACAACATCCTATTGAGATCGGTATTGTCTGTCTATCCGTCCAGCTGTGTGTCACAACAGTTTTCCTCCGAAACCGTCGCAGCTACAGATACCAAACTTGATTTTGAGATCAAAAGTGATGACCCATTAAACGTTTGGGTATCAATAAATATTTCAACGATTTTTAAGGGGGCGTTCCCCCATATCGGAAGAGGAGCCGCAAAAATTTATTTACTGAAGGTGGCCGTGTGGGGTGTCAAATGAAAGGTATTGATGAGGACTTTCGAAAACAGGTATGACCAGCTTCATGGAGTGCAGGGGAAGCGGAACTATATGAAAAATGTGTGTCCACCCCTCATGATTGGATACCTGTGATCCAAAAAATCTGAAAAAAAATCATGGAGGTAGGTGTTTATGAATACAACAACAACAAATGCCTTAGGTCAACATTTTGTGATAGTATGATCTTCGAATATCACATGAAATTTGATTTTTAAGTACTCGGTAAATTTGGGAAAAATCGAATCATACTTAGGAAAGTTATAGGCATTTGAAATTTCTATAATGATATTACAACAAGAATATATGATTTTGGTATTGTATGGACTTTCCACAGAATTAGACACTACAATTTTGATAAGATCTTTTTGAAATTTTCAGATGAGATGAATAACATATAGCGGCCGATCAAATTGGTTTTTCGTTTAAACATGCACATCTCATCGAAGTGATTGCTGAGTTTATTCATTGCTGGTGACTGTGTATCATAGGTTGAGTAAAAAACCCTTCTAACAAAAGCGTAGTTTTGTCTATCCAGCATGTTATTTACTGATTTTAAAAATACCTAATTGAAGATTCCTATAATGAATGAAACTGCATATTAATTGTTCTTTTACGCAATGCAATTTTGAGTTCATGCACCGGAACTAATTATGAAATCAAAGGTGCCAGAGAAATAAATTCGACAACCGGTTCATTTTAAAAAGTGGACAGATCTACTGGAAATTTTATTATTCAACAAACAGGATCAGTGCAAAATGTCGCGAAAAATTTAACGCAAATAAAAACAAGTGCCGACAAAGTGCATGGCGCAATGAGTGACCATTTCATTGTGAAGTGATGAGTAGAATATAAAATAGCAGTTAGTCATTTCCTATGCAAGCTTTATTTCTAAGAAATGAATCTTTAAGTCCAAGTAGCGGTGCCAAATCTACTTTGATTTACAAGAATTATGTACGAAATCGGAATCAAGATAAAAAGAGGGCAAAAGGCTAGAGCTTATTGTCATGGCTGGGTGAAGTGAAAAATGTTTTTGAATATAATTATTGAATGAAACAAAAGCTCACACCTTTTCTGACCAGTTACAAATCACCGTATCAACGACTTTAACATATCATTGAAACCTCTATTTCAATTATCGTCCCCATGCATAGATTACACACCGGAAAATCGCTTCAAACAACCATCATATGCCAAGGCGTATAAATTCATTAGTCACGAATTAAATGATAATATAAAAATTACATACGTGCTCACGCATATAAAGAAAGACGATGAAGAAATTGATGTGTTTATACACACGTTACTTCTAAACATAGAGAAAGGTGATACTCCATCAAATTTATCAACGAGACCCTATCATTATTATTTTATTATTGCTACATATGAATGCTCATTCACATATGTGAGACAAGAAAAATTTATAATTGTAATTTTTCTTGCAATTTTATTCTTTATCTTTTCATTTTGATATCAAAAGTGGATAAACAGGTATTACAAGTGATACAGCTGTTGGATGCTGAGCAGCATTCACTTTTACTTGTACACTAATGATGGTATCATAACCGCGGAAGTTACAGTTTTCCGTTTTTCAATCACATATTAACTGGGTATTGATTGTAATTGACTTTGATGATATAAAATTTTGATTACCTATAAATATAACAATAAATGCGGATGAGACAAATCACGTAGGAATTTTTATTGCTCTCGTTTTATGAAAGAAAGAAGAAAATCTAATGATTAGATCTTCGCTGTTTTTTCCGCGGCTTGAGAAGAGATATGTGCGGTATTTCCCGTAAAAGCTTTCAAAATATATAAATTCCATTCCTTTGTGGGCATTTTTCTATCAAAGGACAAGTAGATATTTGTTTGCAGATTGATAAGGGAAATAATCGGCGATAATCGATTTATTTCATTTTGAATGAGAATGCAAAATTTTTATTGCGCGGATGCATGAGTTGCGTCAGGTGCTTGAATTTAAATTGTAGATTGACAATTAGATTAGATAAAAAAGTATTAAAATGAATGAGACTTAACAAAACAATGTGGTTAAACATTTTTAATGAGAATTTTAATGATTAATTTATTCGATGCTGAGCCGCATTTTTTTTAAATTTAGTAAAGCTAGTCCACCCTCGATATTAATGCAAATGTTATTAACCACATACTTTTACGTCATCAAACCCAAATTGAATACAAACCCTACAATAATTTAATAATCGTTTAATCGATTTATCTTTAATGGCTTTCAATCAAATTACATGCAATAAAGTTAGAACGACTAAACCAGCCGTTAACCATAATAACTAAAATTGGAAATTAATCTTTATATGGTTTATTTGTTAAGTTTTATTCTTTGGCCGATAAATGTCAAGTGCCTTATCGTACAATGCGATGGGAAAATGATTAATAATGATAGAGAAAATCAAATACATGTTTAATCTTTTGTTATCAATTAATTGCATGTGTATACATTCATTGCACGTCGCGAATTGACTTTGATGAAGAGCTTCAATAGAATCGGTGGAGATAAAGAGACAAATTTAACTTGCTGTGTTTTCTCTGTATGAACTAGTTTAATCGATTAATATTTGCAGAATTGTTGTAAGATTGTTATTCGAAATATTTTAAGTATGTCAGGGATTTTGCAGAAATCAATTCTTTTAAAAAGAACAATAATTAAACCGTATGTGTTTTATACAATATAACCTAGAGCACTAGCAAACATTATGTGTTGAGTTAGATGTAGTCGAGTGTTTAAAGTTCACACCGTCTGAATCAATCTTCTGTGTTTTTAAGTATTTTATTGTACCAAATACTAGGCAAAGTTTTCAATTAAAATTATGAAATACATATATCAGCTGAAGTTATTGATTTCTGTTAAATAGCGAGAATAAATTTATTTGACTGGATACCTTATGGTCACAGGCAAAAATATTATTTATATTATTTTTCCAAACAGTTTTTGTTATATCTGTGGTGAATACACTATTAAAAGCCAACAGAGAAACGTAAGTGATTTTGGGAGGAAAGTTTATTTTGCTTTCTTTAAATTAAATCTTGGTGGTCAAGATAAGCCGTGGGCCCCGCATAAGGTATGAAAATCTTCGTTTGTGGTTTTTTTAATGTTTGGGAGGTGAATGCCATTTACACACAGAGTGTGGGACTCGCATGCTCACAAGAAGGCGATTGGACTACCCACTAAACATCTCCCCTGTTAACCTAAGTATCCAGCCTGGAACCGTTTGACACATTACTTCGGGCCAGGTCTCGTTTTGTTACGGCGTGAGGCGCCTTCAAGCTGGGGGATCCCTTTCCTAGCGGGAGGAGAGAGGGGAAGAGGAAGTGCCAGAAAAGCGATCCCCCAGCTCCACCGCCCCCGGTTGCAGTGTCTCTTTTATATTTTAGGACTGCCCGAGCATAATGTGCCACCTGGTTCCATTTGTCAACCGATTCGAGCATCACCGCAACTATATTATCCGGGGTGAGCTCTCCCGTCTCCCTGAAGAGGTCCTTTCGCAGCTTAAGCTATTTTGTGCACGCATTGTCCTTCTCTCCTGGGCAAAACCGACAATCGACTTACTAATCTTGTACAGGTAAGACTGAAAACACCCATGTCCGCTCAAACGCTGGGTCAGGTAGAAGTCAGTCTCACCATGCCTTCGAATGAGCAACGGTCTTACACCCGGGATGAGGCGCGCAGTCCACCTTCCCTTCGTGCAGTTCACCCAAGACTGGTGCCAATCGTTGAGCGAGCGCTGTCTCTCCTCGCGGACAACCATCTCCCTCGCATCCTCGTTTCGGCGCAGGTAAATAGCAATGCGCTCTCTAGCAAGGAGGGCGACAGGTATCACGCCTGCAATAACTCTCACCGCCGAATCAGAGACTGTCGAATACGAAGATGCAATCCTCAGTGCTCCTCTTCTCTGTACCTGTGCCAAACGTTTTCGGTATACCTGCTTACTGAGAGTGTCGCCCCAGTCGGTTTAAAGGTAAGAAAAATGCATTTCGATTTGGAATTCCTGTGATATGGCGTGAGCAGAAAAACTACCACTGATTGCTACTTCTGTTCAGTTGACGTAAAGGGATTCAATTCAAAAAGCAAAAGAGGCATGAGTTATCCTAACCTTGACTCAACTATACGTCCAGTGCTACATAGCTCTGAAATACCTATCCCACAACCATCTTCCAGTTTAAATGAATACCCGAATGGGTTGGAGGACGAAGTTACATTACCTCTTCAGGGTGAATCAAACTCAGATTTTTCTTTAGACGAAGATGAAAGGCCTCAACTATTTATTCATAGTGAGCTCAATGATCTAGTAAGAGATTTAGGTCTTTCAAAAGATGCAGCCGAGCTGTTAGGTTCCAGATTAAAAAGTAAAAACATTTTTATCATATGCCGCCCCATTTTCATGGTACAGACACCGAAAAAAGAATTGACCCAGTTTCTCTCAAAAGAAGAAAAATTTCGTTTTTTGCAATGATGTGGAAGGACTCATGTATTGCTTTGATATACACTATGATCTGATCTATGATCTGAATGGCGCATATTCATTGAATCATCCAAAACAACGTCTTAAAGTAGTATTATTGCACAATGCAAATCAAATATCAGGACCATCAATGAATGGTTTGTGGGGACTTCAAAATACTCACGGTACTTTTGGGCCAGCAGGCAGGCTGTACTAAATACGCGCTTCTTATGCTTGTGGGATAGTAGAGCTAGAGAACAGCAAAGGACTAAAAGTGATTGGCCACCCCGAGAAACTTTAAAACCTGGAGAGAAAAATGTTATCAATACTACTTTGGTACCACCAGAAAAGTTCTACTCTCCATATCAAATTGGGGTTGATGAAAAAACTTGTAAAATCGCTACAAAAGGATGGGGACTGTTTTAAATATCTATGTACAAAATTCCTGAAGCGCTCAGAAGCAAAGTTGAAAGAGGGAGTTTTCACTGGCCCCGATATAAGAAAACTTTTAACCAGCACCCTCTTTGTGGAAAGTATAAATGAGAAGGAAAAAGAAGCTTGGGTATCGTTCAAGGATGTAGTGCGAAAGTTTTTGGGAAATACTAAGGATCCTGACTACAAAACCATTGTTCAACGGATACTAGCAGCATACGAAGCTCAAGGCTGCAACATGAGCTTGAAGGTCCATTTTGTACACTCCCACATAGACTATTTTCCTGAAAACCTGGGAGCTTACAGTGAAGAACAGGAAGGGCGGTTCCACCAGGATGTGATATCGAGGGACGGTACCAAGGAAGATGGGATGTCACTATACTTGCAGACTACTGTTGGATGCATAAGCGGGAAACTAAAGATCGCAAAAGGACTCGGCAAAGTATCAAGGAAAAGAAGAAACTGTTTCATAAAAAACATAAATAAGTATAATATTGTTACTATGTGTCTCAAAGTAATGTTTCGTTGGTTGCGAATAAATATTGGATAGTCTGAAAAATATTGAGCCTTTTTTGTTACTAGATGGTATTCGTTGTCATATATCAAGCAATACTATTCAGATTGAGTCAAACTGACATGCGTTTGAAAGTTGCCATTCCAGTCTAAAATTTTTTGTATTTCGTCATTCGTGTCAAAAGTTGTATTCATTTAAAAATGAGTGAAATTTCTGAAAAAATTCGTTATATGTAACAATATCACTACGACCAAAGTGAGAATGCATCGCATGCTCGTGAAAAAGTTTGTGGTGTCTACGGTCAAGATACTTTATCAAAAGCCACAGCTCGCTTTCATTCTGGAAATTTTGATGTCAAAGATGCACCTCGCTCAGGTAGACCAATCACTGAAAAAGTCGATGACATCTTACGAAAAATTGAAGGAGACCGACACATAAGCAGCCGTGACATTGCTAAGGACATGAATATCTATCACCATATAGTTTTGAAACATTTGCGTAAGGCTGGATACATAAACAAGCTCGACGTTTGGGTGCCACATGAATTAACACAAACAAATTTGATCGACCGAATTTCCATTTGCGAAATGCTGGTAAAACGCAACGAAATCCGAGCGATTTTTGAAGCAAATCATTACGAGCGATGAAAAATGGATAAAATACGAAAATGTCGTTCGAAAAAGATCATGGTCAAAATAAGGTTAAATCATCACAAACGACTTTAAAGCCAGGATTGACACCAAATAAGGTTATGCTGTGTGTATGGTGGGATTGGAAGGGAATTGTTTATCATGAGGTGCTGAAATCTGCCAAACACTCAATCCGGCTCTGTAATGCCAGAAATTAACCAGATTGCAACAAGCAATTCAAAAAAACCGGCCAGGATTGATCAATAGAAATGGCATTGTCTTCCATCATGACAATGCCAGACCACACCCATCTTTGATGACCCGGCGAAAATTGACAGAGCTTGGCTGGGAAGTTTTGATGCATCCACCGTATAGTCCAGACCTTGCACTATCAGACTACCATTTGTTTCAGTCTCTGCAAAGATTCCTTAATGAAAAGAAATTCATTTCAAGAAGGGACTGTGATAATCACTTGGCCGAGTTTTTCGCCGATAAACCACAGAAGTTCTACACAGATGGAATAATGGCTTCACCCAAAAAATGGCAAAAGGTCATAGATAATAATGGACAATATGTACTTAAATAAAATCCATATTAAATAAAAGAAAAATTCAATCGAAAAATGACAAAAAAAGGCTCAATACTTTTAAGGCTTACCAACATTATGTTTGATAATTTTGAATACACGAGTGCTTTTACCAATTTTTTGTGTTTGAAGTTACAAAAAATCCTTATGTGATAGAAACAAATTGACATCACTTCTGGAATCAGCTTATTCCAAAACATATAATTCAGTTAAAAATGTCTGATGCAACTGACAAAAAAAATTTTTTGCAGACCTGTGTAATCGGTCTTGGAAATTATTTTCAGTAAAATAGACACTGGCAGTTTAAAAGCATTAAAAGACGACCGAATTTAGTCCGCCCGGACCAACGGACTGTAATGTACGCCGTGCGCAACAGACTTCAGTCCATCCAGTTGGTCCGGTGGTCAAAGGTCGGACTCAGTTTTGTCCGCGGACTACCCTCTACACGAGGAGTGGACCAAATCCGTTGGCCGTCTATTAATGCTTTAAGAACTGAGTGCGCCGTTCTCCCCCCACTGAGTAGCGTAGCAGCCATTCTAGAGGAAGCTACTGCAATAGGAAGTCATTTATCTTTTCTGATTTTAGCTAAAAGTAAATTTCAAAGAAAGGTTTTGCCAGTGCGTCCTGGGATATCCAAAAAGAACAAATCACTTTCGCTACTTAAGCTATGCGGAGGATTAAGGAGGTTCTTGAAATAAGATGCCCATCTTTCTTTAATCCTGTTTTCCTCAGCAATGATGTTGCCGATGTCATCATGGCAACATCATCGCTGATGAAAACAGGTTTAAGGACAGGTGGGCATCACGTTTCAAGATCCTCTTTAATCCTCCAAGGGAATTCCTAGCCATGTCCATAGAATCAGTGCATATAAAATGACTCTAACTCTAACCTGGTGTCTGAAAATTTTAGAGCTTTTTAAAACTGACATGACAAAGGAGTATTGGGGCAAGTCCATCCCTTTGTTTTAGGCCTGATTTCATTGTGAAGCTGTCCATTAGTTCGCTGTTCACCTTGACCTAGGACCCTGCGAATAAGTTGATATATGATTGGTTGAAGTCTGCGAAGAGTTGGTGCACATCGACGTTATATTCTCAGCATTTTTCGAGCGCCTGCTTTATTGATAATATTTGGTCAATTGAAGACCG
This sequence comes from Odontomyia ornata, assembly GCA_963969285.1. Lineage (NCBI taxonomy): Eukaryota > Metazoa > Arthropoda > Insecta > Diptera > Stratiomyidae > Odontomyia > Odontomyia ornata. Next base: position 313,469,208 of record OZ017740.1, read on the forward strand.
CCCACTTCGAAAGCGTCTCTGATTATCTCTTATAATACTTTCATAGTACGGCTTTAATTTTTTTGCTATGATTTTGGAAGCACTTTATAAGATGTACCCAGTAGAGCGATGCCTATAATTTTCCCACTCTAACTTGTCACTTTTTTGTCCAAAGGACATTTTATACTTTTTCACCAGTCCTCTGGTAATTAATCCTCTGATCATATTCTGCTTATTAGTCAATGGATAATGTTACTTAGATGGGGGCACATTCTTTTGAAGTAGTTCTGTTGGTATTCCATATATTGCAGGAGCCTTATTATTTCTGAGGTCACGTACCCCTGCTTCTACTTCGTCTTTGATTGGTGGTGAGATTGGGACCTCTTGCTCTGCTTCTGGAATGTTCCCAGCTTTACCGATTGTTGGGTACGCTGTAAATAGCTTCTGGAAATATTGCAGCCATTTGTTTTAAATTTCGACTGGATTACGTATGATTGTTCCTTGTGGAACATCCAGAATTAAGTGTTTTTTTTTTCAGTTTAGCTTCCTTTACAGAGGTTCTAACGAAAAGTGAGCGAGAAGAGTGAGTCCAGAAAAAGCGTACCGAACGAAAAAGCGTATCGAACGAGAAAAAGCGAGCGGAAGTAAGACGAACGCGGTGCTCTATACAGCATTGGCCAAAAGTATGAGGCACCCCATAAAAGTGCACAATACGTGTTTACTAATTGAACTATGAAAAAATGTTTATCTTAGAAAATGTTTATCTTAGATGACAAAGCTTGGTCATAAATAATTACCTAGAATAGTAAGCAGCACATTGTTAAGGTAATAATATACCTGGTGACCAAAAACAAAGGATTTAGTTTTCTTTTGGTCTTATCGATCAATGTTTGGTCACTTGAGTTCAGGACTCTAACGGATAAACAAGCTTTTAATTGTGGTGAACGGATAAAATCAACATCTAATTTATTTAAAAATGCCGAAAAAAAGCGAAGTTAGTTTGGAAAACCGAGTAAAAATACAACTTTAACATGAACAAAGAAGATCGCAGAAATAAATTGCGAATTTGTTGAAATGTTCGCGTTGTGCCCTGCAATCTGCCATCAAACAGTTTGCTCAGACTAGCACACATGCTAATAAACCAAGAACAGGCAGAAAACGCGTAACGACGAAGCACGAGGATAGAAAATTAATACGCAAATCCATTAAAGATCGGAAGAAAACGCCATCAAAGTTTGCTGCTGCCTTGTCCGAACCGGCTGGAAAGTCAATAAGTGCTCGAACGGTCAGAAGAAGACTTGGAAAAGCAGGCCCAAAAGGATGCAATGCCAAGAAGAAGCCTTGGCTTTCAGACGCCAACAAAAAAACGTCTAGAGTGGGCTCTACGACACAAGCATTCTACAGAAGAAGATTGGTTCAACGTGATCTGGTCTGACGAATCTAACTTTGAGGTAAGTTAATTTTACTGCTTTAATAATTTATAACAATGACCACTTATTTATTTCACATGGATCATAAATGTTATGGTAATTTTTAAAAAACCCTTTTTTTATTCATTTTATAGGTATTTGGAACACCAGGTGTGACCTTCGTGAGGCGACGTGTGGGTGAAGAAAACCATCCAGATTGCGTCATACTGACCGTCGCGCACGGAGGAGGCGGCATAATGATCTGGAGCTGCATGGCTGCTGATGGGGTTGGCGAAATGTTTGTTTGCGAAGGTCGCATGAACAGCGAAAAGTACATAGAAGTACTTGAAACTGCGACACCAACTAAGACGAAGTCATATTCCAACAAGACAATGCGCCTTGTCATAAGTCAGCGATTACGATGCGCTGGTTTACTGAAAACAACATTGACTTGATGGATTGGCCTGCACAGTCCCCAGATCTTAACCCCATTGAGCATCTTTGGAGCATTTCGAAGCAAAGCATTAAATAGCACAGTATTACATTGAACAAGGCATTCAAAATGCATTGAAACAAGAATGGCATGCCATTACCAGGGAGGATTGTACTGAGCTTGTACGCAGCATGCCAGATAGAATTAGCGCAGTAATTAAATTTAAAGGTGGACCGACTAGATTTTAAGACTTTTTATTCTTTGTGTCTTTGAATGGTAATAAATCAATTTAAAAAGTAGAAGTTGTTTCTTTCCATAATGTTAAGTAAACTGTAGGGTGCCTAATACTTTTGGCCAAGGCTGTATATACGTTTCAATGAGCGAGAGGAGTCAGCCCAGAAAAAACATACAGAACGAAAAAATAATCCTTAAGCCGCAATACGCTTTCTACAAATGCAAATGATTAAGTGAAGGTTCAAAAGTCGAGTATAGATTAATGCAGGAAAAATTTGTCAAAAATTTCATTTCATCGTGGACCATACGTTGGACTTGATATTATTCTTATCGGGGATTTCCGGCAGTTACCACCAGTGAGCAACAAATAAGATCTAAAATAATTGGTGCAACTGTTTGGTGTTCTTTAAAATTTCATGAGCTCACCCAGGTAATGCGGCAAATTGACATCATATTTTCTAATACTCTAAAATTTTTAGTGGAGAACTCTAGGGTTCTCCATCAGGGACATAACAATTTTGTATCTTTAAACTTTTTTAATGAATTGTCAGTGTCAAAAAGTTAGTTAAAGTCAACATTTTTATCATGGTAAAGTTCAAGAACCCGTAATTAAAAATTACTATCGAAATTCTGAGTTGCTGGTCGCAACGTTAAGAGCGCTTACTCCAATTTTCGGCCGTAATAATCGTCCCACCCGACAGGCTGTGCGTGCTATAGTGGATAAGTTCGAGTCCAAATTTTCAATATTGGACGTTCCAATCCCAAAAAGAAGTACCGCTCAAGCGAAGGAAATATCACAACTGTAAGTGCCTGGATTCAAAATGAGCCAAATCAGTCGATTCCACGTGGTTCTCAAGAATTGGGCATCGCTCAAACGGCACTGTGGCGTATTTTGCGAAAAGATCTTGGCCTACATGGTCACAAGAACAATTTGACTCAAGAACTAAAGCCACTTGATCATTCGAAATGCCGAAACTTCTCCAATTAGCGCAAACCTTGAAGAAAATGAAAAATTTCATCGAAAAATCATCTTCAGCGATGAAGCTCATTTTTGGCTCAATGGCTTTGTTAATAAGCAAAATATGTATTATTGATCAGCAACAAACCCACATGTGCTTCTTGAGACATCTTTGCATCTGCAAAAAAAAATACTGTTCGCTGCCATTTTCATGCCGGAGGTATTATTGGGCCGTATTTTTTCGTAGATGAAAACGACCGTCATGTTACCGTCAATGGAGAGCGATATCGTGGTATGTTGGAAGATTATTTGTGGCCAGGATTGGATGAACTTGACATCAACGATATGTGGTTTCAACAAGACGGTGCCACTAGTCATACAGCAAGCCTCACAATCGATTTATTGAAAGGCAAACTTGGCGAACGTGTTATCTCGAGAAATGGTTCGGTCGAATGGTCGCCTCGTTCATGCGATCTAACGCTATTGGATTTCTTTTTATGGGGCTATATCAAGTCACTGGTTTACGCCAACAAGTCAGTTAGACGAGCTCAAAGACAACATCCAATGCGAAATTGCCTACATTCTGGTCGAAATGTGTACCAGAGTTGTGATAAATTGGGTCTAAAGAATCGACCGCTGCAAACGAGCTCGTGGTGGTCATCGAAATGTAATGCTTGCACTAAACTCACAATAAATTTGAACTCAATACCTGAAATATTTCTTCTATAAATAGGTAAAATTGGTATGTCCTTAATGGAAACCTCTTTATTAGGACCAGATCAATTGCAGCTCATAGAAAACAGATTTTTCACTGAAAAAGAGGCTCAAAGTTTATGTCCTGGAGGAGTCCGCTTATTTTTGGCAATAACAAACCATGCGGGCAAAAAGCCAAGAATAATTAGATATAATTATGACTAAAAATTATTCTACTGAGTATTTTGTCATATTATATGCATCCTAGATTTTTGAATTCGTCACATTAATTCCTGAATTTTTCCTGCATTTATCATTATACAATTTTTCAACCTTTACATAATCATATGCAAAACGAAGCTAACTTCCCACCGGACATTCCCAGAGTGCCTCCATGCTGTATTTGTAATCTCCAATTCAAAAAATCAAATAAATCCCAGTTTTTGAGTGATAATGTATCTCCGATGAATTTCGGGAGAATTACTTAGGGCGACGTTTACACGCCGAAAGACGAGGCTCCAGCAATTTTCTGGAATAATATCGAAAGCCTATACGCAGACCTACTATCACAAACTTTTATATCACATGCGACTGCCAATTATCACTAACAAGTAATTGGAACAATATCAATTCGTGTTAACTACCCTCGATTGGACAAGAAACACTCGAATTTATCATTCTGCCACATAGTCATATCTTCCGCTACTCTTATCAGATCTCGCTGACATAATCAAAACTACTGTTCTATTATCGTCGCCCTCTCTGCCATTATCTCGACACTTTTCAAGTTTTTTCTTCCATATCTCACACTCTATCAGGAAAAAAATACTCTTCCATATCAGTTCACCAACATTTGAATCTACCCAGTCGACTACTACCAAAAACGTTCGTCAATTTTCGCGTCTGCTTCAAGCTTAGTCGTTTCAGAATAAATAAATATAAAATATTGCTTTCAATTATAGCTCCCAACGTCCATAAGTAAATTTAACAAACACACTTTGAAATACGCGTGAATATGTACAGCAACAATCGTGACAAGTACTCGCGGAATAAATAGCGCGTACGTTCAAGTTTGGGTTGCGAATAAAACTTAAATGAAAATATCTGACCTAATCGCTTTTGATGGGGATGCGGGCGGTCGAAAAACAAATTATGCTTCTTTCTGTTTGGCTATGGAATGAGATTTTCTTAGAATCAATTCATTAAGCAGGTTTAGACAGTAGTAAAGGGAAAACTAATTTTCTGGTTGAGGTCAGTGCTAACCGAGGAAAGAGGAATATCGATTACCGTCACCCAACGGTCATTTTAGGTTGATTAACGTTTTTATTGATTTCTGAGAACATGCAAGACGAGCTGGGGATATTAAAAACCCTTCCAAACAACAATAAAAGTGAAATTATATAATTAATGTCATACTCTAGAGCATTTAACAATTTTTTAAAATCCAATTTACAAGCGTTGAGCTTATAACTGCATTCGGATGCACATGCACTTTTTTAATCGCGTGTAATACGCTGCAAAATCACATGATTAATATTTTTTTTCGACAAATTCATTGGGGCCCACTTTTGATTTTTCATTTTTTCGGTAGCAATTTATTTTCACTATCACTTAATTGATTTAGAAATCGATTTCTTTGCACACAAATTATTACACTCATCATTTTTTCATTTCAATTATTACTAACCGCACATACCACGTTCCAGCCGCGAAACAATTACTTCGAATATTAATTTTTCCAATAATGTTTGTAATTTTTTATTTGTGCTTTACCAAAATATCCGAGGGGAGCCTATGGACACATGAGAAAATTCATTAAAAAAAAATTAAATAGAAAAACAAACGAAAAGCTTCAATAGACGCTACACAACCGCAAAAGTGCGTCGATTAAGGAAATTTATGCAGTTTTTTTTATTTATTTTTCTTTTACATGGAACTAAGAAGATCGGGCTATTAACTTTTGATTTTATTTATTTGGATTGTGTTTTAATTATATCTTTCACTAATTATTCGAATTTTTTTTATTTCGTTGTCGTTTCGACTACTCGCGCTTCGCTGCTCGTGTTCAAAAAAATAAATACTTACAAAATACTATGTTTAGAGAAAAGCCGACACAATCGACAGACGCACGAAAATGCCGAAAATACCGTCACAGTAAAAATAAATGTAGACTTTGTACACTCATTTCACTTAACGGAGACACTCACTCACTACATGATGGAGAATATCATAACGATGACGTCGTTGCGAGGGGGTTGGTGCGCCAACAAACAACGGAGCGGCCAAGGAGAGATTTGTGGAACGCCCGCGGTCACCGATTAACAAGGAATTAATGAATGAAAAGTCACTGAGCCACCCGCGAGCGAACACTTAAGGCTAGGTCGGACCCTGGGGATTCCTCGCGACTCACTTTAGAGTACATATAGTATGAAGGAAAACTCGACACAATTTCCCGTCACTGTCATATACGACGCGAGTATGCATTTGAGAATTAAATTCAACCCCCAAAACGCGAGGAAAATGAAAACTCAAAGGATGTGCGATTTAGTCAGTGTGAGTCAATGTTGGCGTATGGATTCGAGGCCAGGGCTACTAAAAATAGGGTCGCGCGTATATTTTTCCACACACTGTGGAAAAGGAAAGCAGCCCCGCGAATTATTTCGCGGCCGCAACAACGATTACAGCTCTGACGTGACGCGAAGTTGAACACTCTCCTATTGGACTCGCGAATTGCAATGTGCGCCTAAAGGAAAATATTGTTCAATTTTTGCTTCTTTAAAATTCCGTTCATGCACGCGCGCTCGGTTGGTTGCGATTACGTTTTTCGCTGTCTTGATTACGGTACCGAGCGACGATAAGCTTCTGAAGATTTTCAATTGGGAAATGATTCACTCTACTAAATGCCTGGAGTAGTATTACGAGTATAAACACCGACCGGTCAGTGATAGAGCCGAGCCGAAACTGAAAAATCCAAAGAATTATTATTGGGGCTCGGGCTCCTCCATATTTCCGTTCGCCGGCGGTTGCGATTCAACGCAGCTCAAGAGTTGGAGCTGGCTGAGCCGAAGATTCCGTCAGCGGAGTCTTTGGGGAGTTGCGAGTACAGTTGAGTATGGAAGCGTTCGGTGGAGTCAAGTGGTTGCTAGATGTCGTGCTAGCAAAGTGGTAATGATTGCTAGCAATGCGCTAACATGCTCTGGAATGATACAAAGTCGCAGTCGAAGTCATGCGCCACACCATATGGAAAGGAATGAATTCGAGCGTATGTGGAGCTGATCAGCTGATTCTAGTGAGTTCTCCATGCGAACGATGGAATGTGGCTTGTGTGTAGCGAGAATTCAACGACTAGTGGTATTTAGCGCCCACAATTCGAACAATTCCCTCAGGGGCCACCGACAAAGCTTTAACAGAAGTTTCGGTAAATTCCAATTTAAGATGCCAATCAATAATTTAAATCTTTTTAACCCGTGATGAGTAACTGCGGTTGGTAATAAAAAACAGCAGAGTAAAAATATTTAACGCTTACAAGAAATTTATTTAATTATTTAATTTTATCTCATTTGGTGATAATATCACAGGTGTGCCGAGAATACTAATTTCAAATGCATTAAAAAAAAAAATAGAAAAGATAATTGGCTTCGATTTCAGGTCAATCCCGGAAATAAGACATTTTTCACAACAGTTCTTAACGCATTTTGCATAACAATCAAAATGAACATACTCATTAAATTAAAATAAATTTAAATTAAAATAAAACAAACAAAAAAATGTCTTTTAGCGCTGGCGCGAATATTGCTTTTGCCGAATACCGAATATTCGGTGTCACTCTCGGCCGAAGCGCCGAATTTTCGGCAAAACGTTTATTTATTTATTCCATTTTACAGACTAAATAATCCAATAATAAAATGGAACGCAAAGAATAATTACAGCAATAAATGAAAAAGAATAATAAAATGCCGATAATCGAAAGTTAAACTAGTAGTAAGTCTCTTAGTTTTTTCTTAAATGCTATGTAAGAAGAGGGGAAAGGACCAAGCTCGAGATTATTATGATTTCATACGATTCTTAAAATTGGTGAATGGAAATATTAATCAGTTCTAGCATATGGGATAACGAAATAAGAATTCATCCGAGATGAACGCGATGTTTGTCGGAAACGCAGCTCAGAAAAAATATTTAACCGGACTTGATGGTAGCAGAGTTTATACAAAAAACATTGGTCTAAATAAGTTCGTCGGGATATTAGAGATGGAAGAGATAGGAAAGATAACCGACTTTTATAGGGCTGATACGGCAAATTAAACTTAAGGAAAAGAAAACGCGTGTGCTTTCTTTGGACTGTTTCTAAAGAAGACACGAGATAGGAATATCGGGGGGACCAGATAACAGAACAGTATTCAAGCAAAGGGCGAACAAGACAAACAAATAGACGGACAGAAGAAGAGATGCTATTGAATTTATGTACATGTCTAAGGATAAACCCGGAAACGCTAGACGCCTTAGTAATCACATTTCAAATATGTGCATCAAATTTGAGTTTTGGATCAAAAGTTACTCCAAGGTCTTTATGACTGAACCCTTCCGAGAGCAAAGCATCATTTGATATATAATTAAAATTAATAGCAGAGTCCTAGAGAGAAAAAGTAATTTTATGACATTTAGTAGTGTTAAGACATACATAGTTTGAAGCACACCATTTATTTAGAGCATTCAGATCAGTTTGGAGAAGCTGACTGTCTAAATGGGATTTGACTGCTCGAAATAGTTTGAAGTCATCAGCATACAAGAGGCAAGAGAAATTAATAACAAAGGGAAGATCATTTATGAACAACAGAAAGAGCAGAGGCCCAAGAATTGAACCTTGTGGAACGCCAGATGAAGGATAAAAAGGACTAGACGTAGTACCAGAGAGACTTACTCGACAGGGACGACACGATAGATAAGATGACATTCAAGATTAAAGAGCACCCGAGATGCCAAGAGCTTCAAGCTTACGACATAGAAGTAAATGATTCACAGTGTCAAAGGCCTTGGAGAAATCTGTGAAGATCACATCAACTTGCAGTTCGTTATCCAAAGCTCTTGCAATACTGTTCGTGAACTCCATTAAATTAGAGGTAGTGGGGTATCCTTTGAAAAAGCCATGCTGCTCTGGAGCAATAATAGGAGCTAATGAGTTTGAGAGTCGATTATGAACCAACCGTTCAAGTAACTTTGGAAAGCAGGAAAGTAAGGAAATAGGGCGATAATTGGAAACTGACGTAGGATCACCACTTTTAAAAATAGGCACAATATTAGCTGTTTTCCAAGGGTTAGAGAAAGTGCCAGTAATCAAATTTAGATTGAAGAAGAGAGAAAAAGGAAAACTAAGCGATGAGGCTAACGACTTTACAAAAATGTTTGGCAAACCATCCGGCCCAGGGCTGATATTAGGATCAAGAGCATTGATCAACGCTTCGACTTCAGATGTATCTGTACAAATAAAGGAAGTTGGGAAGGCAAGATGATTAGGTAAGACAACAGGATGCACAGCTGCAGTGCGAGAAGAAAAAGTTGAAGAGAAAAATTGGGCAAATGAGTCAGTAACCTTGAAGAGAAGAAACCTCTGCACAATTCCAACGGACCTTACTAGGAATGGAAGAAGAGGATTTCAGCGACCTAATATAAGACCAAAAAGGCTTTGTATTATTAGCCATAAGAGAGCTTTCCAGACTACTGAAATAAATCTTCAGAGCATATCTGATCTCTTTTTTGGCAATAGCACGCAGCCTGCTAAAATTACATCTTGCTTCAATAGTGCCGAGTGTTTTAAAGACACGATGTGCCTTATCTTTTGCTCATAGGGCACTAAGTACTCGCTTTGTAAACCAAGGCTTTTAATTTGCTTTACGGAATTTCAGAAGAGGCGTATAACAGCGATTAAGATTATAAATATATATGTAAAATTTATCCGAAGCAGCCTCACAATTTAGGCCTCTAAAGAAATCTAGCCAGTTGACTGAAAGTATTTCTGTATTAATAGCTTCATAATTAGCTTTAAAAAGTTGAGTTTTGGAGTAGGATGAGGTTTGTTAAATTTAATTTCATCGAGTATAAGATCTATAGAAAGAGGATGGTGCCGATCAGGAGGAACATATGGATATAAGGCTTGAGATACATATATAAGTAGCTAACTGGAACATTTGATAGAACAAGGTCAAGGAGACGACCATTAGGATTGCAGATATGATTAAATTGAGGAAAGGAGCAATGAGATAGGAAAGAAGACAGGGTTATAGAAAAAGGGTCAACTGACGAGATAGGAGTAGGATAATTTTTCTACTCTATGTATGGTAATCCCCGCAAACTAATATTTTGGCGTGAGGGTGTCGTAAAACTAGGCAAGAGGATAGATCATCAAAAAACGTGTCATAAGCAGTCAACGGTGAATTACAGGGAACATAAATAGACAAAATCAAGAACTCTGTATTATGTGGAAGAGAAATTTTGATAATAACACATTCTAAAGTAGGAGAAATCAGAACAAGGAGAACTACGTAGAGCTTTACTAACTGCAACCAAAACTCCACCACCATCAGCCTTATTAGTAGCAATCAGGTCACGGTCACATCTTTATACGATATGATCAGGAAACATTTCACTGCTCAAAATGTTTCCATTCAGCCAGGTCTCGGAGAAGCAAATAATAGAGTCATTACTAACTTGATAAGAGAAAGAGTTCACCAAGCTTGGTCCTTAATCCTCGTACATTTTGGTAAAAAATAGAGAAACACATTTTATTAGGAGAAGAGAAGTTACATTGAACAGTATTAAGGTTTTAAAGAGATTCATTGCGGTTTAAGGAGGATACAGTGCAGTAAACATTATGATTATCAGAATATTCATCAAGATTACTTGTACTAGAACTTTGAGATTCCGTTTATTGCCCGACGAAAATTTCTTCGTCAACATGTTCACTTTTCGCCAGTTTATTGATGTATCTGTATTTACATATAAATATCATTTCTCTACGATATTTATATTATACAAGATTTAAAAAAAAATACATCAAATGGCAAAAAATCTGCTATTTAGAAACATTACGAAATATGTGAGAATAATAAATTGGCTGTGTATTTGCTAGGCAGCAACAGAATCTCGCGTGGTAGAGAATGAAAAGGTACTAGTAAGTTAACTAACTTTCCGTGTTATTTGAGTGACACAGCTCTAGTTTTATTTTAAATTTCCGATATAGATGGTATTTTTACTTTTCGAAAATTTGCTGAGTTTATGTCTCCAGAAAAATATAAATTAGATTATGTGAAAGTTGCTACTTCGTTACGTTTGTCAGATTCATCGTAAAGGTAACAATTCGGTGAACTTTTACATCTGTGTCGTATCTGCCAAAATTAATGAGTAACGGCAATTATCTACTTAAAATCTTGAAATGTTTGGATCACAGATCATATCCATCAAAGACGCTGTTTCATTCCAATCGTGGAAGGATAGTGAATGCTGCAAGAATTCTTCATCTCTTCATAACACCATCGTGAAAACTTTCGACAAATATGAAAAAAATTTCCAGAAATTGGCTTTATTTAAACTAGGCAAACCATCAAGAGGATATGTCTCAGCTTTTCGTCAAACTCGATAAGGTTGAAGAGAAGTGCAACAAAAAATTCAGAAAGATCAACATAAAATTCATAACGTGCCGTAGATTCCCTTTTCAATTGATACACAGCCCAGCAGTCCACCATCGCCAAGTCCAAAAAGTCAAAAAATACATCTACAAACTTGGAACCTTCTGGTCAGCTGAAGAATGGGAGAATCGTATCAAAAGACTTGCGGATTCAAACCGTGAGCCGTATTTAAACCATGAGGGGAACTACTGCATTTTTTTTTTGTGAAAGGAAACAGAAAGATTTGTAATAAGGCCATAGTACGAAAAACGATTGAAGATGCCCTACTTATCAGTGAAAGCAAAGTTCAGGAGCAACCCTTCCGCAACCAGCGAAGACATGGATTTAAGGTTTTTATTCCAATACGATATGGATTTTAAGAAGAAGAATGGCGTTTGTTTCTGGAACGGCATGATTTTCAAGGAATGGATTGATAAACTTGCGAGCCTTGGATCCAAAGATAACAGAAAAATAAATAGCTCTAAGAATGTATGTAAACCCGTTACCATTACTAAGAATTTACGCCCTACTACAAACATAAATCTCAAACCTCTATCCCCACTTTCTTCTAAACGCTTGAATGACTGTAGCACTTTGTTTATTGACACAAAACTACACAATGATAGTAGTAGTCAACTGAAAGCAGTCTTAGACTCTGTGGCCTCTTCTGCATAAAAACAAGAAGCAACTTCTTGTTCAAATTCTAAATCTTCTTCTATACAGGCTACTTTCAACAACTTCGTGCGGGGAGAAGGCTTAATGCCAATTCGGGTGAATTTTACAGCCCATATCACTTGCCCCATCCAACACCAAACCATCCTTTTTAGACCCGCTGTTGCCGCCTACAGTCAAGGCCACTATGGTTTCGGGTGCTGACCTTGAAAAAATATATCTAATATCTCGACTTAGAGATAATAAAATTTATGATTCTGTTCAGCTTTACCTTTCGTACATGCACAAGGCACCAGAAACAACTTGCATGTATGGTAAAACGAAAACAAGTCTAATAATCGAGATTCAAAGAGAAGAGCTTCCAATCGATCTTGAGGCTCTTCGCCTTCTGTATTTTTTCTACCATGAAGAACTTGGTATTACCCTAAACCAGGCAAAAAAAGATCTTGAAACCTACGCATCCCATGTTAGTTCTCACCTTATCCTGTCATTGCAAAGGGCAAGAGAACAGCACCATAAATTTTTACATCCCTAATAAACAAATATATTTTAAATTGTTTTACCATAACTGTGGTGGTATGCGTAGTAAGTTAAACAAACTTTTTCTTGGCGCAAAATCGTGCCATTTTAAGATCCTTACCTTTTCCGAAACATGGTTGAATGATTCTCATATAACCGAAGAGATCCTTGACAGTAACTGGAGTATAAACAAAGATTATAGAGATCCTCATAGCTTAGGGCAATCACGAGGAGGTGGTGTATTAAATGCAGTACACAATTCCATTATGAGCGAGTTAGGGGCCTCCCCGGAATACAAACTGTTCCAGCATAAAGTAGTTAAAATAAAGCTGGATAGATCTAACCTATATATTGGCGTATTCTATGTCCCCAAAAATCCAACGATACTGTCTGCGACTACGTTTGTCAAGTTATAGCTGAAGTCACAGCAATTACATGTGAAGAAGAAAAAATTATCATTACTGATGATTTTAATCGGCCAAACTTAAAATTTGTGGTCGATGAAGAAGACGGGCTCCCAGATAGTAATGATTTCAATCTCATAAGCACCTTTCATAGTAACGATTTGCAGCAAGTAGCTCCTATACCCAACCAAAATGGCAGATGGCTAGATGTTATTTTTTCTAACGCTTGCGATGAGACAGTGGTCAGTTCAACTGATGACAACGAGCATCTGTTTTCTAATTCAGTTCATCACCCTGCTTTTACTATTTACTGCTATTACTAACAACCCACACCTGATACTTTTAATTTTGTATCGTATAATTCCACTATTGTATACGACTTCCGAAATGGCAACTATGATAAAATTAATAGTCTTTTATCCCGAGTGAATTGGAATGATATGCTGTCCACGTTAGATTTGGATACAGCTCTATCCACCTTTTATACCATAATTTTTGACGCCGTTGAATCATTCATACCTAAAAAAAAGGACAAAATTTCAGAACCGTGGCTAGGGAGCTATCTCAGGCATTTACGTAACCAAAGAAATAAACTCTACAAGCTCCTAAAAAGGAGGAATGATGCCAGCAATGAGATTAACAGTAAATATAACGAACTTCTTCTAGAATTCAAACTTAGATCCCAAGATGCATATCAATCATATGTTAACGTTGTAGCGGAGGAAACTATTTCTAATCCTTAAAAGTTTTTTGACTTTGTAAACCTTAAGTGTAAAACTATGGCTACCCTTCGATAATGACACACAATGACTCGATGTCATCTAGTATAGAACAAACCTGTGAGTTTTTTGCATACTATTTTCAGCATGTTTACTCCAATCTTGCTACTTCACCAGACCTAGAGCCACTGGAAATAGCGTCAAGGATCCTTATATAAAGCGTTTCGATTTCTGAAGATGAAATTCTCAAAGCTAATGAGGATCTTGATTTGAATAAAGGACCTGGCCTAGATCTGCTTCCACCCTGCTTTTTGGTTCTCTGCAAAAGTGAACTGATTGGACCCCTCTTCATTATTTTCAATAAGTAGTATCTTTCCTAAGCTTTGGAAGCCATCCTTAATAATACCGATACATAAAAAAGGTGAAAAGTGGCTTGTGGGGAACTACAGGGGTATTGCAATATCGTCTGCTATACTAAAACTGTTTGAAAAAATTATTTGTAGTAAAATTACTCCCCTTATCGAACCATTTCTTAATGAAGAGCCGTATAAACAGATCTACTACCACTAATCTAATCACTTTGACGTCAGATATTCTCAGTGGAATGGAGCAAGGAAATCAGATTGATGCCATATTCACAGATTTCAGCAAAGCATTTGATAAAGTGAACCATGGAATTCTGTTAAACTCCGTAGCTTCGGCATATCCGGTGCGCTAAACAGCTGGATTCAGTCCTATTTGAAAAACCGCAAACAATTTGTCAAGTTTCAAGGTCGGTTGTAACGTGAGATCAATGTCGCTTTTGGGATTTTTCAGGGCAGTCATCTTAGTCCACTTCTATTCAATATTTTCATCTCAGATCTTTCAAAAGCACTGTTTGATATTCCGCACCTTTTTTATGCCGACGACCTCAAACTGTTTCACAGAATACAACCTTTAACTGATGAATCTTTTCTCCAGTCAAAATTAACCACCCGTAGCTTCGGCATACCCGGTGCGCTAAACAGCTGGATTCAGTCCTATTTGAAAAACCGCAAACAATTTGTCAAGTTTCAAGGTCGGTTGTAACGTGAGATCAATGTCGCTTTTGGGATTTTTCAGGGCAGTCATCTTAGTCCACTTCTATTCAATATTTTCATCTCAGATCTTTCAAAAGCACTGTTTGATATTCCGCACCTTTTTTATGCCGACGACCTCAAACTGTTTCACAGAATACAACCTTTAACTGATGAATCTTTTCTCCAGTCAAAATTAACCACCCTCCAACAATGGTGCGATGTGAATCACCTTGAATAAGGTACTAAGCTTTTCAAGAAAAAAGAATGTCATCATACACAATTATGAAATTAATAACACAAAACTGAAAAGAGTTATAAACCTTAGGGTAGTCTTAGACTCCAAACTCAGATTCAACATTCACTATGATGAAGTACTGTGTAAGGCCAACAAGCTGCTGGGTTTTATTTGGAATTCTTAGCTGCGGTAAAAAGCGTATAGAGATTCAGGGTATATATCGAGGGACTGAATTTTGCCATAATGACCGATGATGGCAGTCTTAAAGGCCTGTTGCAACAGTTGGATTTTTTTCCGGCCTATTGGCGCACTAGGCCTGAAATAACAAGTAGTTAATTTTCAAACGCAGCACCGAAAATGCATTCTTAACGGTATGTCCGATATGTTGGAGAAAGAAGAGATGGAGGAGGAGAGTGAGAGGGGGAATGGAGAGAGAGAAAAAGCGAGTGGCCTCACTCATCACTTGTCACTCGAAGAGCAATCACTTTGATGGTCATATTTAAGTGTCAGTATACAAACAGCCTGACTAGTTTCCAAGTTCGCACCTTGCAAATGTTTGTGTTTACATTTATACGCATTTACATGGCCCGCTCACCAAACCAAATTATGGATCAGTAAGCGTCACCAGCAACTTCTCAAACCTTGGCCTTGTTTGCAATCAGATGTGATCCAGCACATCCAGAATTACACAATCTGCAGACAGGTAAAGCCTCCGAATTGCACAATGAGATCTCATACGGTACGATACGTGCTATGCAGTGCCTTTTTCTCGACTTCATGGGATCAAACCCCTGTTCGAAGTTAGGCAGCACGGAATTTTTTGTTATCCTAGAATATTTAATCAAGTCAGTGTAGCCCACGCTCAGTGCTAAAGCAACTAGTGATGGAAAACTATCGATAGTCGGCACTATCGATTGTGCTCGATAGTTTTCAATGAACTATCGATAAACTATCGATAGTTTCGATAGTTGGTAAATACCTCGAAAGAACATCACTGGAATTGAATTATATGGTTCCATGAAGCACATTAAGTTTTTAATATCAGAATTTATTTGACTGATTTAATGAATTTAAGATATATATAATACAATTTAATTTATTGATTGAATTGATTTTTTTTTTACTTTTTTGCATCCAGTAACCAATTGTTTTTATTTAAAAAAAAAAACAAGGATATTTACATATTTAGGGTGAATACGGTTGCGACGATAGGTCACGATTTGCCCTGTCATACTGAAAATTCGCTCCGAATCAACAGACGTAGCTGGTGCTGATAAAGACTTAACATGACATTCAGGGACTGGTTTTAAATCCTCCGTTAAAAGCTGAAATGCATGAGAGAAATAAAATTTTATTGTGAACCTAAGGGGGATTGCATACTTTTCAAAATTGCAATGGATCTGAGTCTTGGGGTGCAAGCATTCTCTCAAGATACTACCGTTTGATTACGATCGTATCTGCAATGCTGCTTTTTGTGTTGTTTGCCATTCTCTGTTCAAGGAAATTCAACAGTGGATCCTTCAGTATAGAAATTTTAGATGTCTCGGTATCATCATTTGAAGTAAGAATATCTATGTTTTTCAATTTCACTAGCAATTTATTTTCCAAGAGTTTGGAAGCCTCATCTGCGTTAGTTGACATTCTGAACCCTTCTTTCTTAAAGCAAGGATTGCGATTCTAAGAAATGATTGACATTCATACTAAGAAATGATTGACATTCATACTAATACTACTTTTTATTCCTTGTATAAGCTTGCCACAAATGAGTTTTCCTTCAGTTGCTTCCAAACGTTTTTCCAAGTTCGTTTACTTGTCGTAGAGCCCAAAAGTTATAGGAATTATCAAGGAAATTGTAACGTCATTTACCCCAGATCGTTTTTCAGAATTTTTTTCAAAATGTGAAAGTAGTTTTTCCAGATCTTTCAAGACAAGGATTTCGTCTCCAGTGAGTAGTGTGGAAGATCTTGGTGTTGTCAACAATGTCTTGAATATAGCATCATTAATTTCCAGTAGCCTTTTGATCATCAAGTAGGTACTATTCCATCGGGTATAAACCTCCTGTATAAGAATCAACGCTTTTCCTGTACTTTGCATTTGCTCATTTTTAAACATTTCAATCGAAACTGTGCTGCTTTAAATAGAAAGATACAAACTTTTTACGTTTCCTGATCACATGTTTGAGCTCATCGCATTTCAATGTATCTTGAACCACTAAATTTAATGCGTGCGCATAACATGGCAAGTTATTTTTTTTTAAGATTCCACAGGCTTTAATCATTGGCAACGTATTGTCGGTTACAATTCATGTAACTTTTTTAACAATTTTCCATTCTAAAAATACTTCCTGCAAACTATCAGCAATTTTGTTTGCCCGATGAGTCCGCAAGTTTTTATGTCGACAATGCAGCTGCTTCAAATTTAAAATACATGACGAAATGACAACTTACCGATAAATATGACTCATTAGAGCATGAAGTCCATAAATGACATGTAATCAAAATATAACTGGCCTCTGACATAATTACTTTCAATTTTGTATGCAGTTCGGAGTATTGTACATATCTAGGGTTTATGATGGAGATGAAATTTTGAAACCCTTGATTTTCTACAATAGAAAACAGTTGAAAATCTAAAGCGATCATCCAACCCAAGGCATTTTCAATCTGTTTCTTTTTTGTTGAATTAGCCCCGTAACTTTGAGTCGAGCTGAAATAAGTGCTAATCAATCGCAAGCTTCTTGGGCTTCTTGAGTCCTCATCACAAACAGAGTTCAAATTTGTCACATCTCTTGGAACAGCGTCAGCTTCAATATCAAATTCTTTAATATAATCGTTATTACACCTCTTCAAATTATCTTTCGAATTCGATGTGTTTCCACTTATTTTATACTCCTTTCCATAGGTTAAACATTTAGCAAACTGTTCATCTGTAGATTTTTTTGAAAAATTCCATACTTTCGAGAAGTTTCGTTTTGTCATACTTTCTTCAGGCTTGCATGAAAGAGATGTCATTAATGAGGAGGATGGATATGACTCAGAGTGATTCACAGATTAGATTAATGATCGAGATAATATATTTGGTGCTTCTGTTGCTACGAAATTGACAAATTTGTTCAAACTTTAGAACAAACGCTATTTTAGTTAAGAACGAATTTCCCTAACAACAAGAGAATAGCATCATTAGAAGGAAATAACCCCAGTTCCCTAGCAAAATTAAATGGAAAGCCAACCGGCCAATATTTATTCAGAAAATTTTCGGAAATCTAAGTTATGTGATCAAAAAAGATCATTTGTTCTTTTGTTCAAAGAATAATATTAAAAACGATCGAAAACTATCGATAGTAGGGCTTGACTATCGATAGTGGCCCGATAGTAAAATACTATCGATAGTGCCGATAGTGCTATCGATAGTTTTCCTTCACTAAAAGCAACATCGGATTTACATCATGGTAAAGTTCACGAACCAGCAATGTTTGGAAATTATTAAAAATTACTAGTATCGAAAAATCATCTTCAGCGATGAAGCTCATTTTTGGCTCAATGGCTTTGTTAATAAAAACAATATGCGTTATTCATTGGCAACATGCCCACATGTGTTTCTTGACACACCGTTGCATCCGCAAAAAATTACTGTTTGGTGCGGTTTTCATGCCCGAGGTGTGATTGGGCCGTATTTTTTCGTGGATGAAAACGACCGTCATGTTACCGTCAATGGAGAGCGCCATCGTGTTATGTTGGAAGATTATGTGTGGCCAGAATTGGATGAACTTGACATCAACGATATGTGGTTTCAACAAGACGGTGCCACTAGCCACGCCTCCCAATCAATTAATTGAAATTTATTTATTAATTGTTATGTCCTTAAGGGAAAACCCTAGAGATTATTCTATAGCGGGGTTAGGCGCGCTGCGATTGCATCCCTTGATTTGGGTCTCACATGAGTGTTGCTATGGCAATTTTTTTCCGGTTGATTTTCTTGCCGTTATGTGATGCTATGGTCAATGTTTCTTTTGAGTAGCATAATCGTGAGAAAATCAACTTGTTCCATAACTGCGGTCGTGACGTATGTGTCGCCTTGCTGAGTAATGGGGGGTAAAAAAAACTGCAATGAAAATATGACAGTTAGGTCAGATGATGTGAATGAATTATGGAAAATTAACTTAATTGTCTTTTGTGTTAAACGTTGCTTGCCAGGATTTGCAACTGAACTCAGCCTTACCGAGTGCTCTGAGGAATCAGACTAATTATTTAGTGCAAAATTAAGGAGGAAAATGCGATTTGCAACAAGAAAAACGAATTAAAATTGTCTGAAACAGCAAAGTGTGAAATAATTCAATTGGATTTGTGGAACCTGTCTCCTGCTACCAATCTCAATCCATCAACTGTTGTGGGCCACATATAACGATCTGGTGAATATTCCAGTCAAATGTAATATTAGTTAAACAACTTGAAGTAGCAGGAGAGTGCTCCTGCCAGAAGGGTATTGTAAAACAATATATTCTGCATATCAAAATTTGACTAATATACAGATTCCATAAATTGAGTTCAAAGAATTATTATGGTTATTATATTTTTATATTTGCCGCCATTTTGTTTCAAGTGTTTTGATCCCGTCCTTTAATCAGTCATGATAACACATCAATATTACAAACCATTTCTAAAATTATTATCAAAATTGCCACATATTTATAGTGGCTAGGTCCGTTGCAAATGTGTATCTCCCTTGTATCACGTGTTAATGTTGTTGTAATTGTTAAATATTCAATCGGCTGTAACTTAGCTGTTTATTGTTGTGAAATTTTCGGGACATATACAATTACTTAAAAAAAACTTAAATTGCAAATTTTGGGAAAATTTAAGGGTCCCATCTTGATTTTATAGCAAAAACATAAAATTTATAAAATGTACTATTATTAACAAAGTTGATCGAATTTCGACTTTTAAGGTATTTGTTGCCCTTGTACTCTTAAAGTTTCATCTCTGTGACTTTTTTCAGATATTTCGGGTCAAAGGGGAGGGGGGGGGGGACACAAAATTTTCCTACATTTCCCTTTCCCCTGCGCCTCTCAAAGCAAAATTTGTCTGTTTTGAAAAGTTCTCATCAAAACCTTTCATTTGAACTTATATTGCCTACATGCGATAGAACTTTTTTATTTGGGGGCTACTCCGCTATATGGGGAGACCCCCTTTGAACACTTTATGATTTTTTCGTGATGAAACTTTGAAGAGGGCATCACGTTACACCTGCTCACAAAATCTTATGTTTCTAGCTAATGTAGTTTGTGAGAAAAAGAGGTGTGATACACGGACGGACGGAGAGACGGACAGACAGGACGTGATTTTAGTAGGGTATTGTAAAATAATTTTACAATACCCTAAAAGGGGCCTTGTCAGGAAGAACTAATCGAATTTGACTTGAATTCCTAGACTTTCCATACTTTTCATCAAATCTTATAGCAGAGTTGAACAAATGATATGATTGTCTAAAAATATCGAGGAAGAGTGAAAATGGCATATTTTTTACGAGTGTTAATGCCTTGGACCAAGCCTCAAAGAATACTATACAAAATGGAGAATCCGGAGATTTGAATTTTTGATTTCCAGAGTTGTAAGTATAAGGAAAATCAACGCTCATTGCTCTGGGTTAAATTTTCTACCACTGTTGAGTTAACATAATCTACCTCAATCGTTTTAAATATAACTGTTATTAAGTCATTGGCAGTCATATTTTCAGAACGGGGACGGTGAATCCGCATCTATTCTCTAAAAAACTATTTAACCTTTTCTTAAGGCGACATCAAGTCAGTTTTTCCCAAACATTTTTTAATTTCATGGTTTTTAAAGGCTAAGTTTAAGTTTCTGGAAGGCTCATACATTCTTTAGATTCCTAATAAATTGAACGTTTCCTTAAAAAAAAAATTCTAAGAAAGAGCCAACGAAAGCTATAAAAACCCACATAAATGGATAAAAATATACCTCAGGATCATTTTTGGTAACAATCCATTTCATTTCAAAATTATCTTTTGTATCATTTTGATGATTACATGCACAAATTTCACAAAGGAAACGACTTGAGATTAAGTTTGATATATTTTGTTAATTAATTTAGGTTCAAATTTTAGATAAAGTGTCAAAGAAACTTCAATATCGATCCTCCAGAAGGGATCTAATGGAAACTGAATCCAAAGCTTTGCTGGAAACATGATTTTGAATAATTTACATTCAAAACTTACACGTGAACATACAAAACAATACTTTATACATTGTTCTGTTTGTTCATGTATAACTAAAAATAAGTTATACGTTAAAATATATACAAAAAAGGAAAGGAGAAGCCTTTTCTTTCCTATGAAAGTCAATTAAAAATGGATATATCTAAAATAATCGAAAAGTTGGAGATTCCAAATCGGTAAGTTCAAACAATTCAGGCAGTATTTCAGAAATTAATCCTTACGACCGATTCTACCAATGCTGGGTTAAATTCCTTGTAGCCAATTCAAACCGCAACTACTATACATTTAACCAAATACACACATTGCATGCAATGCGAAAAACATGAATGCAAAATATTCAAGGCCTCCTCTAAGAGTCATCTACCAAACCAGACAAATGTTTTGTGGAACCAGCGTTACAGCTCATGCGCGTGACTAAAACGTGACTATTGCCTTTTAATTCAATGTTGACGAATCATTTCAACTTTGTACCGCAAAGCACTAACAAATCAGTCACATCTCAGATATAAAATAATCAACCGTAGATACTTATGGGCACGCTGTTCAGAATCTAATTTACATATACTCGTATCTTACTCGTTCAACAGAAGAATTCCAATCCATTATACGAGTACATTATGACGAACTACGGGTATTATCTTTTAATATTTGATATTCATGCTTGTCTGCCTGTCCATCAGTCCTTCTCTGACATAACATCCCATTCAGATGCATCCATCTATAATAAATCTTCCTTAATCCAACGGAATGTGCATTTGATGCATTGGACACACGTATCTAATTCAAACTAACGGATACGAGGATTGCCGTGATTCCTAGTGGAGTCTTTGAAAATCCGCTACCACTCTGGGGGGCTTTAAAATAAAGACTGCTTTAGAAAAGAAACTCCCGCGAGAAAACAAGAATAAAAAAAAAACTAATAAATGAGCAATGAATCTTAAGCAAACAAAATGTTGTCTCTTTTGGAGATACTACTCGCGGGGTTTATGTTAAAAACGTTAAATCTAAATTAACTATGAAAAAGATAAATAAAGATTGACAACGTTTTTCTGGTTTGGAAGATACTTTTGAGAGTGAATGATGGAATACAGAAGTGGAAGAATATTTTCTCTTTAGTGAATGATTAATATCTTTCGTGGTTGGAATTTGTTAGAGGCAAAGAAATGTAGAATGAATGATTTTAAAGCTGTTTCCGACGAAATGATGTGCGAAGATGACTAATAGCGTACAGGAAAGTTGGTTTAAAAAAAAAACTGCTAATTATTATGTCTTCAAGCGTAAAGAATGAACGAGAGGTTTGTTAAATCTTTTATGGCTAAAAAGATTTTGTGAGATTGTTGTTCGGTATGTTCTATGAATAGATAAATAGGCACGTGACTGTCTATCGAATGTATTTTTATGGATTTAGGTAAGATTTTATCTAAAATTGAGTATATAATTAACTAAGCTTTAGAGGACTCGTATAATTCTTATCGCAAATGAGTTTAAAATAATACTTTTTCTTAATTTGTAGACTCTAAATTTTAGTAAGTTTATGTTAATCAATGATTTCAGTTGAAATTATTTTATACGAAATAAAGAAGATCTACATTTTCTGAAAACAATTGAGAATGTAAAAATAATTTTTTCCCAATAAAAAAAAAATTATATATATGAAAACATGAGCTAAAAACTGGGGTCTTCGATATCAAATTTAACCACTTCTTCTTCCCCTGTCGAGCCTTCGCTTAGTGCAAATAGCGCCTCCAATTGTCTCGGTCCATAGACCGCGTCCTCCAATTTCGAAATCCGAGCAGCGAAGAGCTGTCTTCGTCGACCGAGTCTGATCAGCGGTTCCTCGGTTTCTTCACTGGTCTCCGGCCTTCAGTTCTCCCTACGATTACGTTTTTAGGTATCCGTTGTTCGTCCATACGATTCATGTGTCCAGCCGATTGCAGCCTCCGCAGTCTTATAATCGTTGAGACCTCCGGTTCGTCAACAATTACATGCAGATCATGGTTGTATTGAATTCACCATTGGTCTCTATTGTGAATAGCAGTATAGGAAATACAAGAGTAGATTGAATGAAAAGCATTATGAGGTTTATTTGAGTATAATATTATATTCGTTTTGGTGGTCGTTACATTTGGATTGTTCACGTTAAACTGATCACTTCTTATAAGTGTCCCCGTAATCAAACCAAGTACCCAGCGCGTCTATTGCGCTGTTTGTGTGTGTATATATTGCCTCTGTAACACTTCTCCACAATATAATACCACACGCTCGCTAAGACTTTTCGTCGCTCTGCGCTAATTTGTACAGCTCCCAACCATTCGCTACATTGTTGGTCTTTTGTTCCGTTTACACTTTTCGTTAATACGTCAGCCGGCATTCGTTCTGTCGATAGATACTCTAATCCGATGCGCCCGTCTTGCGCGTGATTTCTTATAAAATGATGTCTCACATCAATATGTTTTGTTCGCGAATGATATTTGGTATTTTGTACCAACTTTATTGCGCTTTGATTGTCATTATATAATTTGACATTTTCGCAGTTTTCGCCGACGTCGTTTAATAGCCCATGGAAGTATAACGCTTCTTTCGTGGATTCGAATATCGCCAAGTACTCTGCTTCTGTACTTGATAATGCAACCGTGCGCTGTTTGCGCGCTTCCCAGCTAATCGCTGCACCGCATAACATGAATGCGTATCCTGAATATGACCTCCTGTTATTTACGTCTCCATCCCAGTCAGCGTCAACTAGTTCGTAAAGCTCGTGCTCTGTCTTTTGATATATTAAACTGTGACTTTTTGTCCCTTTCAGATATCTTAATAACCTCTTTGCCGCTCGCCAATGTTTTTCATTGTAATTTGAATTAAATTGACTTAAGAAATTCACTGTATACGAGATAACTGGTCGTGTTGTGACCGAGAGATACATTAACACGCCGATAAGTCTCTGATATGGGTATTTCCGCATATCCACTTCATTTATTTTTTCTTCACTGGCTTGCACTCCGTCGTATTAAATTGCTCCAGGATCTTTTCCGTATATTTCAGTGGGTTAATGACACTTCACTTTTATTCAGATTTTGATTGAATTGAATTCCTAAGCAGTTTTTCACTTTACCGAGGTCCTTCATTTCAAAATCGTTGTTTAGCGATTTCTTTAAATCATCAATCCATTTATTGTCATTCGATGCCAATAATAAGTCGTCTATGTACACTACGGCAATCATAACTTTGCCATTTCTTCGCGCACTAAATAAACAAGGATCTTGCCGTGTGGTTTTTAAATTTAGTTTTTCTAGCTTGTCGGTAAGCCTCTGATACCATCTTATTCCCGACTGTTTTGACTGTTGATGTCGCACTTTTATTTGATGTTATTTTCACCAATATTTTCTTCAAGTTTTCAGGTATCTCCATATAAATAATGTCTTTTAATTCGCCGTTTAAATATGCCGTTACTACATCTATTTGATGTATTTCAAGATTTAATTCAGCTGATAGCCCTGCCAATAATCTTATGGATGTCATCCTTGCAACTGGAGAAAAAGTTTCATGATAATCTTCCCCATAACGCTGCGGGCTTCCTTTCGCGACTAACCGCATTTTTTTTCTTATTGCTTTCTTTTGTACGAAAAACAAAGCGACTTCCAATTATTTTTCTATTATTTGGGCGTTCCACAATTTCCCATGTTTTGTTTTTAATTTGCGCAATGTATTTATCTTCCATGGCTTTCCCCATGCACTCGCATTATCCGAATTTTGCGCTTCTTGCCAATTTGTTGGCTCCGCTATGCTCACGACGTTTGCGTATTCAGCTTCCTCGAATACCTCATCATCATCTGCTTCGTCCACTATTATCGAAGGCACTTCATAATTTTCTTTATATTCCGGATTTGACGGATGATATATTTTTCTGGTTCTTCCTACTGATCCCGTACGTTGGATTATTGGTCCCCCTCTGCCGCGCGTAGCTGTGTTGTTTACACTTGATGCGCGATTTCTGCGCTGTCGTGTAATGACGACATTTTCTTCTTCGTCACTCTCCTGTGTCTTACTTCACCTCTAGTTCCACAGATTTATTGTCATTGTGCGATTCACTCACAACAATGTCTATATCGCGTTTTATTGTGACTGGTTTGTCAACAAACCTAACGTCTCGACTCACAATTAATTTGCGCTTTTCTTGTGACCACAAACGGTAGGCTTTCGATTCTGTCGAATAACCAACTAACATACACGGCGATGATGTCGAATCGAATTTATCTATGTGTCCTTTTTCTAAAACGTATGCCTTTGTTCCGAATGTTTTCATGTGAATTAATGTCAGTGTTTTACCTGTCCACTCGGTATAAGGCACTTTCCCGTTTAGCGCTTTCGTTGGGCATCTATTACGTATGTAACACACAGTATTAATCGCTTCTGCCCAAAATGTACGAGTCACTTGCGCTTGTTTTATCATACGACGCGTAGTCAAACGTCTTCTAATTCCGTGTTTCGCGAGAAAAGTGTCAAACTCGCGATTGAAATATTCGCGTCGATTATCCGATTGGAGCGCTTTTATTCTTTTTCCGTTAAATTTTCCCACGGCAGCTTTAAAATCTTTAAACGCGTTAAACACTTCTGATTTTTGTTTCAAGATATATGTAAATTTCGCACCACCTTGACTTGTCGTCAATAAACGTAATAAAATATCTCGCAACTGAAAATGATGCGCTTTTCGTTGGTCCCCACACATCACTGTGCACTATTTCCAATAAATGTCTTCTGCGCGGACCCTCAGTTTTCGGAAATGCTGTGGCACGTTGTTAATCTTTTGTCTGCTTTTTGCTAAGGCTTTCAAATCTTTTTCATTTAAATGTCCACGTCGACGATGCCACATATCTATATATTTTGTTGCATCCTTTTCTCTACTCATTTTTGCATTTTCGCACGCGCTGTGACGCATATAAAATAGTTTACCTGTTTTTTTAGCGCGTAGGCACCCTTTGCGTTTCTTATCCATTATAACTGCATCATTTTTTCTGAAGCGTACCTTGAATCCTTTGTCGGTGATACTTGCTACGGAAAATAAATTTGTTCTCAAATCAGGAATGTAGAATAGTTTTTCTTTCTTGTATCATCATTATCTTCTTCGTTTGGAAATCTTAAATTTATTTGTCCAACACCTTCGATCGTCGTTGATTTATTGTTGGCTAAATTCAACGTCATGTTTTTGTTTGAAAAGTTTATAAAGGCTTCTCTGTTTGCGCTCATATGAGAGGTACTACCAGTATCCAAGCACCATGAATTCTTTTGGTCATCTGTAGGTGTAACTAAGGCAGTTTCTGTTGTCATAAACGCTTGTTTACTTCCCAATTTTGCATTTTCGACGTGTCGTGCGCTCTGTGTTCGCGCTCTTGACGTACAATCTCTGGCTATGTGTCCGGTCTTCCCGCATTTGTAGCAAGTTATTTTGCTTGTTGATTTCGCTTTCTGTTGATGATTTTGTTTACGTCCTCTATTAGTTTCCCGCCAATTTTATTCATTCGTTCTGTTCACGAATAATGCGCCCTGCTCCGAGCTTCGTACTCTTCCATGATTTTTATGCGAACTACATCCGGCTTTGGCAGTTCATCGCTCGTTTCTGAATGTTTCATATGTATCAGGCAAGCGGTATAACAGTAGTATCGATAACAGCTCATCTCCAACCGTTATTGCGACTTCCTTAAGTCGTGTCACCGCATCGAAATATTCTTGAAGATGTTCCCGCGTTTTGTCACCTTCCTTCATCCGAGATAGCGCAATTTTCTTGAGCAGTTGAGCTTTTCTCGCTGGCCCTTTTGATTGAAAACTTTCTTTCAGTTTATCCCAAATTTCTTTCGATGTGTCGGTCTCACTTATGAGACCTAACTCTGGGGCGCTTACAGCTAGCATGATATCAGCGCATGCTTTCTGATCGTTGCGTGTTCGAATATTCTTTCGTCGTCTTGATTTGCGTTCGTTCTTCACGATTTCCCGCACCCTCAACTACTTCGAGTTTAACTTTTTCCGCATATTTTCCGCGCGCGTCTAGTATTTTCTACTATTTTATTCAATGCTCTTTTATGGGTATACGGAGCTCATAACCTATTGTGAATAGCAGTATAGGAAATAAGGAGTAGATTTAATGAAAAGTATTCTGAGGTTTATTTGCGTATAATATTATATTCGTTTTGGTGGTCGTTACAGTTGGACTGTTCACGTTAAACTGATCACTTCTTATAAGTGTTCTCCTAATCAAACAAGTACCCAGCGCGTCTATGGCGCTGTTTGTACTCGTATGTGTGTATATATTGCCTCTCTAACAGTCTCCGTCTAGCTTCGCTCCGATTATTCGCCTCAGGACCCGTCGCTCAAAGGCGTTCAATATATTTGCGGATGCTTGGGTTAGGGTCCATGTTTCACACCCATAGCAAAACACAGGTCTTATCACAGATTTGTATACTTGGAGTTTTGTTTTCGTGTGTATGCAGCTGGCTTTCAAGATCGTCAAAACTGAATAAAATATTTTATTTGCGAGCTGTATTCTTCGGCATATTTCGTCTCTTTCATTACCCGTCTTCGTTATTTTGGCGCCTAAATACACAAAGTCGCGAACATTGTCGAAAATGTATTCACCAAGTGTGATATTTTGTGTATTTGATATTTTTTCCTCGACTGCGTCATCAGCTTTGTTTTATTGTCATTGATTTGTAGCCTTACTAGTTTTGCTTCGCTGTCGAGTTTCAGGAAGAGTTCTTTGGCAGTTGTTAGTGACCATGACGAAATGTCGACTGCATAGGCTACTACTTGGCTCGACTTGTATAGTAATGTACCTCGTGTATCGACTTCCTTATGACGTACTCCAGATCCAAATTGAATAGCAATAGGGCCAGCCCATCTCCCTGCTGTAGTCCGATATTTGTGTCAAAGGCATCGATGAGTTGTTTATTGATGCGAACTTGGGAGGTCATCGACGTCATTGTCATTTTGGTAAGACGGACTTATTTGGCTGCGATGCTAAAGTAAAGCATTATTTGGTACAGTACGTTACGATCAAAACTGTTGTATGCTTGCTTGAAGTCAACGAAAATTTGGTGTACGTCTATGTTGAACTCCCAGCATTTTCCAAGTACCTGCTTCAATGTGAACAATTGGTCTATTGTCGATCTACCTGCTCTAAAACCACCTTGATACTCCCCAATAATAGTGTTGGCGTATGATCCGATTTTAATTTCTAAGATCTTTGAAAAGATTATATACGTCGTACAAAGTAGTGATATGCCTCTATAATTTTCGCAATGTAAATTGTCACCTTTTTTGTGGATTGGGAATATAATTGATTGGCTTCACTCTTTCGGCACATGTTCTTGTTGCCAAACGTGCTGGATGACTTTGTGAATAGTTTTGTAAACACTGCTGTCACCATATTTGATGAGCTCCACTAGGATCTCATCGAAGCTCGGCGCTTTATTATTCTTTTAGGCTTTGATGATGGAACAAACTTCATCCAGAGTTGGTGGGACTAATGGAAGCTCTTCGCAGACATCTATAGGTTCCGATGTTCTGGAGCTGAGCGGAGGATGAAGGAGGTTCTTGAAATATGATGCCCATCTTTCCTTAATCTTGGTTTCATCAGCGATGATATTGCCGATGTCATCACAATCGAGCGTGGTTTTGGGCTGATAACCACGATTCAGGCCTTTCACTACTTTGTATGCTTGTCCTGTGTTGTTGCTCGCTAGACTTACATCTGTACTTTTCAACTGGTCGTCATAGTATTTTCTTTTCTTAATTCTAATTATCTTATTTGCTACTTCTCTGAGATTTTTATTCTTTCTTCGTCCTGGTTTTCCTACCTGCATAATCTTTATACGCCTGATTCTTTTTGTCTTAACGCATTCTGGCATTCATCATCGAACCAATCATTCCGCTTGAGCCAGGCTTGATGTCCGATCGTCTGTTCTGCCATGGTCTTAATAGCCGCTTTCACTTTCATCGAGAGCTCGTTGCTTGTCTTTTACGATGCGTCTGGTAAGATGGGACCCAGCTAGTTGTCGAGGGTCTCCGTGAAATTTTTGGCCACACACGCCGTTTGGAGCCTTTCGATGTCAAATTTTTTTAGCGGGCTGGTCTTCGCCGAACATTGCATTTCACATACGACATCGATAGGTTAATGTGATCAAGTAATGATTTGAGTTACACTTGGCTCTTCGGTATGTACGGACGTCAAGTATGCTCGAGGCTCAAAGTTGTTGGATCAGAACATGGTCGGTTTGGTTTTATGTGTTGTCATCCGGTGATACCCAGGGCATTTTATGAATGCGTCGATGTGGAAAGATAATAGTCGTGCATAATCATAAGTAGAGAAAAAAGTTGTATTTTTACAGATCTGTGTAATAAACTTTTTCGCTCTTCGCAAGACGTAATTTTCAGTCTTATCGTATTGCTGCTTTTCTTTTTTACTTAAATTTTCCCAATTTCATTTTATAGGCAGCAAACCAGTTTTTATTTTAGCTTTTAATATATTTTTACATTGTCTTAGATTCTGCATTTTAACTATACAATATACTCGACATTTGATATTGGCGGAAACTCTTTCTGCATTTTTTAGTGCCTACAGAATTTCATTTCAAGCGATTATCCCCCCTTAATATCTTCTTTCCTGTTACGTGCTCTTTTGTATGTAGGTGGCCTGGTACGGTTAAGTAATGTTCCAAATTGCTGGCATTCTCTTGTTCATTAATTAAATGCTCAATGATATCGTATTCCATTGGACCCACATACCTCATTAAATATTACCTCATTAAACATTTACTCATTTTCCTTTTCTTTAATTCTTTATTATTATTAATTCCATATTTTTTTCGCTTATTACAAAAATATCATATTTTCCCTTTCCCAATAAATAAACGTTACTTGTCTGTGCTAACCTTTTTTTTGATCGTTCAACCCTTTTCACATCAATTTAATGTAAATCCATACGTTAATATGTTAATATGTTCTACACTTTGTTTTTTGCAGCAAACGGGCATCGATCTCGTTTTTTTAAATGGCAACTATAGCTTTAAATTACTTATGAAAATTGTTTCTATGTAGCTACTAAATTGAGTTGCATTAACAATTTTCCTGAAAAATTATTATAAAAGAAAAATATCAGAAGAAGTCGGTTTCGGCACGTGTACTGAGTCTCATCAGTCCATCACACTTCAGACACACACGGGTAATGGCGACCACTATGCCTAGAGGTGAGAGCATTGTTTTAATTTAGTCTACTCATGAGAACTCAATATGTTTTATAGTTATGAATTATATTCAAGTTAATTTTCTCCTGTGAGTATTAATCTGGGCTTAACTATTTTATTGACCATTCGGCGGTTTCGACGAAACGCCTTCTTCTATCAATTTTTTCTTCTCTAATAATTTTTCAGAAAACTACATGTTAACAATTTTAATAAGTAATTTAAAGTTATTGGAGTCATCTTAAAAATGAGATCAATGCCCGTTCGATACAAAAAGCTCAGTGTAGAGCACATTAACGTATAGATTTACATTAAATTGAGGTTAAAAGGGTGGAATGATATAGTTTAGCACAGAGAAGTACTTACAAGAGGAAATTAACCTGAATATAATACGTAGTTGCAAAAACATATTGAGTCCGGTTGAGTAGAATAAATTAGAATAATTCTCTCACATATAAGCATGGTGGTACCCATTATCCGTGTTTGTCTGAAGTGTGATGAGACAGCGCACACGTCGAAACCGCCTTGTTCTAACATTTTTCTTCTGTAATAAATTTTCAGAAAAATGATTAATGCAACTCAATTAAGTAGCTACACACAAACAATTTTCATAAGCAACATGTTACATGCTTTTATTGATTTTATTTTCTCATAATCTCCATTAACAATCTTATTTTTCCTTTCCCAATTAATGAGTTTAATTATTCATTTAATTTTGTTGTTCCCATTCATTGATTGCAATGGGACAACAACCATAAAACAATTTTACCCACTAATTCCCGTGCAAACTTGCCCATTACGATAATATTGATGTACGCATGATTTGCTCAATTAAAGTTGGATGGATGGGAGAATGTCGGAAGATAGTGTAGGGGCTAACGCGTTGGACGCCCAGCTTGAGGTTTTACTGGGACCGTGGGTTCAAGTTCTCTCGGGGCAACATCAAATGCAAATATTTGTGAGTGGAGAATGATTTGCATATAGCTACGCCGACGCTTGGTGCTATCATGGTTATATGCGAATCATCATACGTGTGATTGGAAATATTGCAGTTGGCGAAAATTCGAAAAGATGAATGGAGAGAACGGGATTGAAATATAATCAAATCCAAATACGTTCAATCTTAACGACAGCAGATTATTAGGAGAATAAAAGGTTTGCGGGATCGGAGTCAGGTGATTGGGGTCAGTTTGGTCGCGACTTGAAGGCTGGTGGGAGAGAGGCTAGTCGGGACGATGTAATACAACTTCGAGACAAGAATAAATTTTCACGAATGGGATGATTAGATGAGTGCTATCCAATTGTAGTAATTTTTAACGTTATTATAGACAATGAGTGGAAATTGGTGGCGAAACAAAAGAAATTATAAAATTAATTATTTATTGAATCGTTACTAGCGGTGAAAACGTGAAAGTAAATAAAAGATAATCCTCAAAGGTTTCTCTCCAGAGTGTATATTATTTTTAGTGGTCCTGAAAATTCCAACGAAAGTAGAGATGGAATAGTTAAATATTTGAAGATGAATATTAACAGTTCAACTATTTATTTGAATCAAAGCAGAAAATCAACTTTGAATATGTAGAGAGAGAAGGAAAAGTGCGAGTAAATTTAACGAATGAATGAATTTAACTGTGGCTGACAACAATCGAGGTTTTTTGGAAACAACTAAAAAAAACAAAAACTCTATATTAGTGTTAGTGTGAACGATTAAAGAAAAAGCAACGACAAATATATTAGTGGAACTGAACTGGATACTGCAAGTTAAACCCATCATAATTCAAACAAATTAGAAGAGTGCTAGTTTTTGAATTCTATTTCTTGTGTGGCCTGGATCTAATTATTTGTGAGTTTGATTTTTCAATCATTGCAAATAATTAAGATTAAAATTTTCAATAGCCCGCCCCTTCACCGCCATTGAACGCTCTGCAATCCAACAGAGATTAAGTAATTAGATCTTCTTATTGTAAATAATTTCTATCATTTTTTTTTTTAATTTCATAAATAAAGTGTAGTTGGTTTTTGTATTGAATCAGGCTATTAGTCGTCATTAATAGTTAAACTCTTTGGATTCTTTTTGAATTTTGTAGTGTAATTTTTATATTAATATTAATAAACAGGCTATGAGTGTGTGAAAATAGCCGTTTTTCATTTCTTGAAATGATCTCCTTTCTCGTCCCTTTATGTTAGTGTTTCCATGTTAGGTGGCCCAGCACGAGTAGAGGCCTTCCTCAAATGAACCCCGACGCGGCTGAGCTTTAGCCGGCTCAAGATGATACCTGGATATCCGAGGTCTCTGCCATATTCTAATGTCTGTGACTGTGATGATCACCGTGATTGTGACAGTAGTTTTTCTTTACGAGCACCTGCTATTGTTGAGAGCTGGCGAGCTTTCAAATTAAAATGCAAGTTGGCTTTATGGGATTATATGCCCAATACTACTGAAAGATATCTAAAATTCAGGAATTTTTGTTTTGGTTGAGATAGGTCAACTTTAAAAGCGGCTTAGAAACTTTATTCTAAACTGCAAAAAAATTATAGCATGCGATAGACAACAATTCCAATATAGTGCCGCAAATTTTATCAAAGCTGAAAATTATTGCAATTTTGATCTTATATGGTAACAAATAAATTCTCCCAAATTAATGCGGATGAAAAAAATTTTCTAAAGTATTTGTTGCTTATCCTTTTAATATTATGCAAAAAGAAAATTGTGTTATGCAACTACATTTCAGTCAATTTTAAAGTGCAATTAATCTTAAGTTGAATTTATTAAATAAAAAAGAAAAATACAACACTTTCCTGGAATCAATAACAACTTAAGCCTCTCAATAATTTCCGAAAATTACTACTTAAAATTCGCATTCAAAAAAGGAGGTGTTGATAAATAATCGAAACACTTCATGCCATTCAAGTCAAAACTCACTCCTCTTCTCACATTTGATTAATTATAAGAAAAATAAAAATTAATATTTTCAACTAAAACTTCAATCATCATCAGAGTTAAGTTTGTTGCCGTAGCTAATGCTGCTGCTGCTGTTCATATGCTGATGAAAGCGAAAACATTTAAAACTATCTTTAGATACTACTTAAGAAAAGAAAAAAAAAGCTTCATCTTTCAACGCAATTTAACGATGATGATGTACGAGTATCTTTGTTGCACCTTCAATTATTTCAATTTTTTCATGTTTATCTTTTTTCTTTCATTCAAATTGAGATGAAATGAAAGTATGTAAATAATTTATTTTATTGCTATCTAGTAAGATGTGTATCTGTCGCGTGTATTGTTCACGAGGATTTATGTAGATACAGTTGCGGATGATTGGTGGTGCGAAACTGTTAAAGTATTTATTCAGATGGATTTGTCGAGTGATGCAAACTCTATTTTAAATTGTGAATAAACATTGAATAAAACATAAAAATAATTTTAAATTTGCCTCAATTTATCCATTTTTATCCAAGATGTAAGAATTTTGAAAAATTCAGTTAAGCATTGAAACTATATAATTTATTTTCTTTCTGTTTCGGACGTAGCGAAAATGGTATCAGTTTATTTCTAATTCCCTTTTTTTTAAGATCGATCTATATTTTAAATATTCTTTTACCGATTAATTTTAATGCAATATTCATACATGTTTGGTAAAGAGCAAAGCAAAAAAAAATGAAAGAATGAAAGAAAACTAGAAAAAATTAACTTTTTCCTTTCTTAACATTTCGTAACACGTCAATTTTCAAG
This sequence comes from Odontomyia ornata, assembly GCA_963969285.1. NCBI lineage: Eukaryota > Metazoa > Arthropoda > Insecta > Diptera > Stratiomyidae > Odontomyia > Odontomyia ornata. The sequence continues at coordinate 313,503,371 of OZ017740.1, forward strand.
TGCACATTAAAATTTCTTAAAATTTGCAGGCAGTCAAGTGCCTGATGGGTGTAACTTAATTTTAAGATGATTTCTTTTCTTTCAAAAAAAAAAATCATCTAACAAGCGTACGTAAATATTTGAATGATTCGCCGAAGAAAAAAATAAATTTCAATGGAAATTGCAGCCGGGAGCATTTTTGAAAGATATAATTATTTTATTTTGTTTAAAATTTTGTTTGTTTGTTTTAAATTTTGAATGTATTTGTCTTACAGGTCTTCTGAGTATTAAGTTAATAAATAGCAGAAGAAAAAAATTTCAAAAAATATGACATCTTGAAAGCATTAACTTTTTTCTATCAGCTACACGCAAAGAATTGGAGAAAAAATGAAAGGAAGAAATTTCAATGATAAATTTCATATGAGAAATAATTGATTGATTGATTGGTCGGTTGAATAGGAAGGTGCGATATTTAAATATATTATTTTTGTAAAGATAGTGAGGAAAGTAAATTTTTTCCAGGGTATTATTATGACTATAATAGCTGTAAATTGCACTAGCGATGCAGTAATGTTGAAGAATTTGGTTTACGTAAGATATATTTGAGAAAAGGTCAGAAGGTCTGCGAAAGATTCAGCTCCACATTTTGTGTTTCATAAGCTTTATGATAGTTTTTTGAAAAGAAAGTGAATTTTAAAAAGTGTGGAAGAGTACTCGTATTTTATTATTGGATTCAGAAGTTTCATGAAAATTATATCTTTTACACTTTAAGAGCGTTTCAGAGAAAATTTGTTAGGCCACAGTTTACCTAAAGAATTTGGTATACTCATTATTTCAATGAAAGCATTCCCCTAAAAGTGCATACGCCAATTGATTCTTTGGAAGGAAATTCATTTAGGGAATGGTTGTTGGATTCATTTTTGTAGCCATGCGTATTTATGAATCGTGTTTATTTTATTTCTTTCATTTTTAATGTATCGTAATATAATTTTACAATACTCTACTAATATTGTGACCTGTCTGTCCGTCCGTGCGTTTCTCTGCCCACCCATCTATCTGTGCGTCCGTGCGTCATAGCAAGTTTTCTCGCATACCAGGAATCATGTTTTGCCTTCCGCAAGGGTACCGCCCTATCCAGCATGGCTCTGAATACGTCCTCCTTAGAAGCTTGAATGCTTTTGAGGATGTAGAAGTATAGTTAGATACGTACAGTGATCATCTGCGAGCTGTACAAGACCGCGTCTGAGCTAAGTTGGAAGAAGCCTAGAAGAAGAAGCTCAACGTTACAACCTTCGGGCTGCTCCAGGGTCAGAAGTTTTCGTGCGAAATTTCGCGGTGAGCAATGCAGCCAATTGGTTTGCAGCTAAATTTGCTCCACGGTTTATTCCTGCACTGGTTCGATGGCGTACTGGACAAGTTTCTTATGAGCTTGAGGCTAAATCCGGTTAGCTGCTCGGGACCTGCCATGCTAAGGTCATTTGATCCGACTCATAATTACCCCTGCCGACATTTCTTTGTTGCCCGGCTGAATGAGATACTCAGGATCTGGGTTGTCCCCACGATTGTTGCGAATTCCGGCGTATCGGCACTCTCCCATTCGCAACTGCAAATTGCCTCCGTAACATCTCCACCTTCTTTTCGGCATATATACCATTTTCTCTGTATATGTATTTATTTTTTTTAGATATAAACCTTTACTTTTAATTTTTTTTCCCAATCATATTAATTCTATCCCCTTACCCTATTTTTGATTACAAAAAAATAAATATAATCTTATCTTTCCCACTAACAATATTCCATTCATTACTCATCATTAACAAAATTTGATTCAAGACCTTTTCACTCTAACAAAACCTTATTCCTTCCTTCATACGAACTAATTTTATTCATAATTTTCCACTAACAAATTTTATTTGTTATACTAACAAAAGTTCATTCACAGTTCCCTACCAGGAAATGAAATTTCAATGCCCATTAAGAAGGTTCACAATTCAAGTTGCTAAATGGATGAATGGGATATCAACAGAAGGTGGCAACGGTGGTAGCGTCGTAGTTTCTCGACTGGATTCAAGTTTTCCCGAGCGCAGGAAAACACTCTTTTTGGGATATCGGTAAAAGCAATTATTTCCGTGTGTATGATGATTTGCATATAGCCAAACGCTATCATAGTTATGCAAATTGCCATACATACTAAATGGAAATTGTTGCATTTGTCGATATGGAAAAGATGTGTGGGTAACGGAATCCAAGTGTCTTGAACTTCGACTACGCTACCTCGATGCGGGCGGGAATTGAGAAAAAAGAATTGCGGGTTTGTTCTTTTGAGTTGGGGGGTCAATCTGTATTTGGCTTGGAAATAAGAGTGAATTTTTGCGATGTCGAGGTGACTTTGGTGATTAACAATTCGAGGAAAAAAGTGTTGACTTCGGGAAGGAGATTGGAATTTCATTCATTTTTTCGCGATTTTTGTGTGGTGTGGTTCGGAACTTATGTTAAGATTTGGAGAGTCTGATTCACGAAGTATCGGGGTTTAATTTGAAAATTCGCTCGTGAATGGTGACTAGTGATACAAAACAAAAACAATAAGAACAACCAGAGAATTCAAGGGCTGTTGTAGTGCAGATTTTAGTAATTTGTCAATGAGCAATTACAGACATGGCGCCCAACGTGGGCCCGAAAAGCCTGCCTGTATCAACAGTCGAGAGCACGAGACTGTCGATCGTCTCTAGGGTACCCTACTAGGTGTCTGAATTTTCGGCAGGTAGGTAACTACTAAGAGATATTGCACTAATTGCGCCCAAGCAACTTAACAACTTCCGGACGTGTGTTCCCCTCGGATATCAATATCGTTTCGACCTGCTTTTGATTTACAAGGTGCGTTCAAAATAAACGAGACTGAGCTAAAATAGAAACGACTGGAGCTTTGCTCTGATAAATACGAGTTTATTTATTCAAAATAGTCTCATTTGGCCTCGATACTCGTACACTGTTTTGAGCGATCCAAAAGCTTTTCGAAAGAGTGTTTCAGGTCGTTGACCGGAATGTCCTTCAGGATGTAGGTACAAGCCTTTTGGATGCCCTCTACGGACGCAAAGCGTTTTCCTTTCATGGCCAAATGCTATTTCCCGATTAGATAGAAGTCACATGGAGCCATATCAGGCGAAAACGGTGAGTGATGGATGGTTAAAATGCGATTTCTAGTCAAAAAATGAAAAAAAATTTTATGACAAAAGTCTCGTTTATTATGGAACAGTCCTTTTGTAAGCCCAAATGATCGGTTGAAATCCGATAAATCGATGTTTTGGATATATTCAACTCGGATCCCATACATTTCAACGATGGTTTCGGCTCATTTTTGATAAATTCATGCACAATTTCCATGGAGTTTTCGGTGATCACTGATTTTGTGCGGCCCGTATGTTCATCGTCATTTATGTCCTCACGACCATCTCTGAAACTTGTAAACCCCTCATGAACTCTGGCACGAGATAGACAATCATCGCCATAAACTTTTTTCATCAATTCAAATGTTTCGGTAAACGTTTTACCGATTTTAAAACAAAACTTGATATTAGCTCTTTGTTGGAAACTCATTTTCGTACCGATGACATAAACATACTGTCGCTGTAGACGCAATAACTTCGCTTCCACTGAACCGAATGTCTCCAAACGTTCACTGGAAGTCAGGCAGAGATGTGACTTTCCAACTTTCCTCATTCACAGATGGCGCCACCTAAAAAAATTTTATGACAAAATTCTCGTTTATTTTGGAAAGTATCTTGTATACATTGGTGTGTTACTACTATTGTATGACTACCAAGGCCAAATGATATTAGAGTACTTATATGTATTCGGAAGTTTATACTCAACATCATTTTTCGGCAGATTCTGATCTACACTCCAAAGCAAACGGTGCCTAAGTGTCTTCCAGTACATGGACGTGATTGGCTGTTTAGCTAGTTCGTGACTACCTATGATAAGACACGTGCGGCTTGCGAGTCAGAACCAACCCTGGGCTGACAAATTGTACCTGGTTAAAACCAGCGAACGAGAGAGCACTTGCGAACTCTGATATTTATGGTGCCTGAAGAGAGTAGTGCCTGTAACGTCAAGGAAGAGCTCACTATTGGTGTCCTTCCCTCTGCGAAGAGAAAAAATGAGATGGAAAGACCGAACCCGAAATTGATGATCGTTTTTTTCAAATTGAAATTTGAAAAATAATACACTATACATTATTTTTATGCTCCAATCTATCCTTACATACTAGTCAGGATATTTAGGTAATTATATTTATATATCTTTTGAAAGTTGTGTTATAGTTCGCCACTGACGGCCACTTAATTAATTGAAACTAATTTCTATCAGAACTATATAGCTTTAGAAATGCCCACAAAAAGGACTCCGGAGAGGAGGAAGCTGAGGTCGGATGCTGGACCAACACTCCAGTGCTCCATCTGCCACGAGGACCAGCCAGACTTTGCCGTGCGGGCATCGACTGCATCAGCTGTGTTTAGGCCAGCTACGGCAAATCTCATCGACATGTCCCCTCTATCGTAGCCTCGACAGAACGACATCCGCCTTCCATCGCTTGTGGAGTAGTGCCCAAAGGCGGGCTTCCTTCACCAAATCCAATGGGTACGCGCAGTGATACTGATGGAGCCGGAGCCCTACCACCAGGCAGACCCAACACCGAACCTTCATTATCATCGACGTCAGAGATGTCCCAGCTGCTAGTTGTCATGCAGACGATAACTGCCAGCATGGAGCAGATGAGGCAGCAATTAGAACGGATTTCTGTTCCACAATCACGGGTCCAACCTTCTACATCATCGCCACAAGCGGATAACGCAGAGCTGCTCTTAACCGTAGCTGATGACCCAGCATCTCCTAGGCTCAGCGGAGTCATGAATCCCATGGCCCCAGAATACAGGCCCGAGGTAAGTATATCGACTTCGCGACCGCATGGGCGGAGTACGAATAAGTTCCTGGAGCCCTGATCGACAATTTTTCGAGCAGGCAGCCCATCATCGTGGCTCAATGCCCTGCTATAACTGGGATTTACCACCTACGACCCAGCCAGGAGATCGCCGAACAGGAAGGCCTACACACCGCGAAGAGACAGCACCGGGACTATCCAGCAGCGAACGCAATCGGTCGCCGTACGCTATTCCACCATCTAAAAAAGCACACATCGTAGCCAGCTTGAAGTTGGTGTTTTCGGTGCCTTTCTGAGAATTGTCGAAAATATGGCTTCGTTGAACTTGGAAGGGAATATAAGATCAGTCACACGCTGCGCCCATATATTATTTACTGGAAGAGCTCTTCGTTGATTTTAGCGGTTTGTGGACACTTTTCCAAAATTTGACTGGGAAACGTTGAGGCATGCCGCATTTCGGGAGTTTACACCAGTCGAGGGTGATGACATTCTACAATAGCGACTACGAAATAGACACCATCAGGAGACCGTAGACAACTACTAGCAAGCTCCGTGTTGCCTGTTGGAACGTCTAATGAGCTCCATACCGGAGTCTGAGTTCCTAAGTCACTTTTGGGATGGAATCAGGCCCGAGTTACGAGAGCGATTGGTTTTTGCCCCACGCCACGATGTACATGCACTCTCACGTCAGTAAAAGAGCTTGAAGCTGTGCAATACTCCCAGCGGTCCACACCTCAAGGTAAATTCTTTAGCCAACGAGAGCAACCGGAACGACGCTCAGTAGCTGAGCTCGAACACAGCGTGCCTGCTCTACCCACGTCAGCTTGTCTCATACCATCCATAATAGACAGCTGTCGGGGACCATCTCTCCATCATCCACAGAAATAGACCAAGAACATCAAACCGAAGTACACGAACTGGCTCCTAGGACACGAATTACCACGTGTTGGAATCGCCGTCAGATGGGACACCGTTTTACCATATGCCAGGCAGAGGCTAACATTTTTTGTTTCAGTTGTGGGAAGCCAGATACTTATGCGCCAAACTGCACCAATTGCAAGAAGACAAAAAACTTGCAATCGAATGCCCACGACAGCCAACAGCGCTCGAGACAGACTCAGAAACGGAACGGCACTCCGTCCCGTCTACTGACAGTTCCACTACAAGTTCCTCATCAGAAACACACTAGATACGAACATCCCGAGACCTTTGCTGGTCCACGATGCTGCAGATGACATATCTTCTCCGGAGACCTCTCCAAAGACATTTTTAAAACGACCACCTCAGGTACTGCCTGAAGAACCCTGGCAGTCACGGACTTATGCTTTCAAATCATACTACATTAGGATTTTTGCTGCATCTTCAGATATGACCAAGATAATGAGATGCTCTAATTATTCTAAGCCAAGGTCCGAAAGCAATAAAAAAAAATAGGTATGATCAGCTTTAAATTTAGTGGTAAGTTTCATACGTATCGAATCAAAACTGTGACTTTTAGAAGTTTTTTTTTCTTTTTTCTTGAAAAGCCGTTGGGGCTTGCGTCTTTGAGTGAGCTGACGCGTTTCGACTTCATGAATTGAAACGCGTCGACGACTTTTCAAGAAAAAAGAGAATTGGCCTGAGGATATCAAATCAACAAAACAATTTACTACTTTTAAAAGCCTTTGAAATTTCGAATTTCAACTAGCCGGCATTTGGTTTGTTGAGATCCGACCCCATTTTTTTGAAATTTTGCTCTAGTTGCTTACAGCCTTTATCAAGCTGCCGAATTTCATTGACATTGGTTGAAAGGTTTGCTCACAACTTCTCGTACAATAACGAATTTAGGCACGTTTTTCAACCTTTGAGCGATCACCATTTTGTTTCAGACGGTTCGGCTTTGGATTTTTTATTGTGAAGTTCATTGTACAATTCAATGAACCGATGTAAGCTATCCTTTAGTCAGAACAGAAATCATACGTTTTGATCTAAAATGGCCACCATTTTGTTTTCGCTCGGCCAATTTTGAAGGCACTTAGCCAAGATCTTTACACAATACATCTTTCCTGAAAGTATGGTTAAAATTAAAGCAATATTACGACCTCTATTGCGGCCACAAATTTCGTTATATCCCATACACATACCCAATGATACTTTTGCATGTCGACACTCGACGAGCATTTCACATTATCAACGCTGTTTAACGGCGGCGCCAATGAGATGTCGCAACTTCCATTGTAATTTGTAATGGGTATTTAAATGTATATTCCATTTCTCATTGCTTTCATTCTTTTAGTTTTTCAGTTCCATAGAGTAATTGGGGGAAAAGCCATTACTCATACAACTAATGTAATCGAAATGGAAAAAATTTGAATTCCCATTACTAAGCAACTGAATTTCTCATAGCTCAAAGGAGGCGTTACTACAGTAGGAAAATGGATTGGATGCGGATGTGATTGCAGGAAATTGGAAGAATATGGCCAGCAAAAGTTTAAAATAAATTGGAAGTTGGTAGTCAATTCGTGACCGGGGAAGGTGTTGAAAGTGAATATTAAGGGTTTTCCGTCAATAAATAAATAAGTTCAGGAATGGGATTCGTGGTACTTAAACTCGGTTGACAATTGTCTGAGTGTTTGGGGCTTTGAAATCGAAAACTTGTAAATTTTCATCGATTCCATTGTCTCACATGTGACACTAAAAATAAAAAATAAATATGATAATTTCTGTTTACAATTTACATATTACATACGTAGAATTGCAAATGGAGAACTTGGAAATTACATACAAATGTTCAAGCGCTTGAGTATAAGCATGATAGAAACTAACCGAACCATATAGTTCAAAAGCTTCATGACACGCGCCGTTACCGCGTTATATTACGGAACGTATTTTAATGAAATGAATTCATTGGAAACTTTAGTTTGGGGAAAATTTTTTGTTAAGTCTTGTTTCTTATGAGCACGAGAACATTAGAAGTATTTTTATATCCTTCCACGCGAAAATTTCTAGATAAATTTTGATTGAAAGAGAACGACTTGGGAACAAAACATACAATTTTTAATGCGTTTCTTTACAAAATTCTGCAACAGCTATAGTTCAGCAAAATGTGGACTAACAGTTTTGAAGAATCTTTTAGGGCTGACAAAAATTTGGATGCATAGTGTCTTTAGCGTTAATCTCATATCCGATAGTGTCTGATTGAGCGGTGCTGGTCATTGCAGGTGTGATACTCATCGATCTTCTTGCTAGAGCACCATACTATCTAATGATAATAATCCATCGCACAACAGTCCAAATCTTAGCCTTGGCATAAAGATTTATTGTTTGGGTATTTCATACCATAACAGTAACGGAATTCGATGCAATATGGTCAATATTACGCTCAACCATGTAATTATTACCTATGTTTTCAATTAGCACCCATCGCAGCTGGGTGGGTTGACATTCCGACAGTAGCATCAGAAGCTCAAACTCGATGCCGCCACGGAGGTTTGAGCTTGGGAGCTGCTGCGCAAGCGGAGTGTGCCCCAACCCACTGCTCCACACGGACCTCTATTTACCTGCGTCGAAACGACGTTACAAGAGAGACGGTTGCCCGCGAGGAGAGACAACGCTCACTCAATGATTGGCAGCAGACCTGGGTGAACAGCAGGAGGGAAGATGAACAGCGCGCCTCATTCCTGATCTGAAACAATGGCTCAACCGAGGACACGGTGAAACTGATTTCTAGGTGACCCAGCCATTGAGCGGGCATGGATGTGTTCAATTTTACTTGCACAATATTGGTAAGCCACCGTCCTCCGATTGTAGGTTTTGGGCAGGAGAAGAAGACAACACATTTTGCGCAAGAGTTGGGACAGGTTGCGCCGGGACCTCTACAAACATTAGAGCTCTTCCCAGATAGTCTAACCGAGTAGACGCTTGCATCGATTGACAAACGTAACAATTTGGTAAATTATATTCGGGCAGTTCTTAAAGATAGCCAAGGACGCTGGGGTTGAGGGATCACTTTTCTAGCAATTCATCTTCCGTTAGAAAAGGGATCGCCCAACTTAAAGGCACTTCACGGCGTCGAAAAATGAAGCTGAGTCCGAAGTAATGTGTCAAACGGTTCCAGGCCAGGTTCTCAGGCTGACAGGGAAGATGCTAAGAGGGTAGTTCAGATGTCTTGCGCGCCTGGGAGCCCCACACCCAGGGCGTGAATAGTTTGCACCATCCAACCACAAAAAAAAACATGGGCCGTTGGCCCTGCTGACAACTGTTGGATTTACTCGTGCTTTAACTAGGATTAATTTGATACAGGGGAACCAGACATAACATGCAGGATGTGCTTGAACAAGAAAGACAGAAAGAAAGGGTGGATGTTGTACAAAATTTCCTTTCTGTCAGCGAGCAGATGTGATGGATTTTATTAGTGGTTATATCTCGCAACATAATACTTCTGCCGTTTCATACTTTCAATTTCAATTTATATCCTCATTTCACTTTTAATAAAATCGTACACTTAATTTTCTGCATTCCAACTTTATATCCAATTTTCCACCCTCACTATCATTACCATTATATGACTATCTTGAATACAATAACGTTATCTATGCAACATTTCCAAATACATTACATGCCATACATACTTAAAAAAATTCTCACGTCATTATAAGAAGATAAAAGATTCGTTTTTCATATCACACATAACACCTTCAATCTTAAGATGTCTTTACTTTTTCTTTTCTTCGTCTACGCCTTTTCCTTAGTGTAAAAAGAAAGTTTAAAAAATATGTGCGAGATTCGAATAACAATAGAAAATGCAATTCTAACGTTATACCCTTATTACCATTTCTTATGCGACCAAAGATGAACAAGATGTTACTTTTCATTCATCTTCCACTTAAGATACTATAAACCATCTTTAATCTTAATAAATCATGTAAATTCCATCTAAGACATGTAAATCTTTACAAAACAATTAAAATTGAATGGATGAGAGTGAAAGAGGTTAAATTATGTTTAAATGTAACATTTGAAGAAAAAAGTGAATTTTTCACATACTTGTATAAGCTGTAAATTGTTTGTTTGATTATAATTGAGTAAAGGTGGAAAATGTGGGATTTATCTCACGATTAAAATTGTTAATAAGTCTTAATGTAAGAAGATGTTACAATAAGAATATTGTCATAGGAAATATATGAGCAACGAATTAAATATTTAAATGAATTGATCGATTAACAGTCGAAAAGGAAGAACCTATTTTTGAGCAGTAATATTTTAGACAAGGCGAATTATGAATGTTGATCGTAGAATCTTTCGTAAATTGTGAATTCGGGGAGTGGAAAACCGATTGTCGGTAGAGTCAGACAAAGGAATCCTTGATTTTGCAATTAATCTTCATCCTCGATACCTTTCATCAACAAGACAGATAAGATCTACACCTATTCGACCTATAACATTCAAAAATTGATAACAACTTATTCCGGGTGTAGGTTAGATTACTCAATAAAATTGCTTAATTTTCTCACTGCATAATACCTTCCTATGTTAATCATAATTCAATCAAAAAGAGATTATAATCACTATTATACTAGTCGATCTTTCATCATGGATAAACAAAAGAAATACTAAAAATTTCGCATGTATCTTCAACTAAGCAAAACGAATCATTTCCAGCATGTTTCGGAAGTTTCGATACATAAAAAAAGAAAAACATTAACTATTCATCTCACATTAAAAGCTTGAAATTAAATTCATTAAAAAACACAAACAGAAGCTTACAATTTAGTATCGTTCATTTATACAATACCTATTATACTATCCCATCATATTTCGTTCGCTCGGATCACACAGGGAGTAACTTTTCAAAATTGCCTTAAATTCCCACAAAATTAAATTTAAAACGTACACGAAAAATTCTTTAAAATATTCTCATGACATCTATTCATCTGACATGCAACAAACTTTTGCTATAAAGATGTCAAAAGTAAAGCTTAGCAGAGAAGACAAGAAAAAAATAGAAGAAACAACAAGTGGCCTAAACTCGAACCTTGTGGTACACCATCCTTTCTTTTATATTCAGGCCATTACTACTTATCCGGTGCATCAATTAAGCTATTTGTTAATGTTTCTTTTACATTTTAAAAGGTGGAATATAACTTTTAGCAGAAAATTTGCATTTCACACGAATTTAATGGAGGGATGGGTATGACAATGTTTTAATGATTTCTTTCGCCGTTTTGTTTCATTCTCAATATATTTCCGGTCCTACATTATATGGGGAAGTGAGTTCATGCTCATCAAGAAAGTGTAAAAGGTGATTATATGGTGTACTCATTTTAATAGGTTTTCAGTTGAAAAAGGAATTGTTTTGTGCGAAATAACTCTTTAATTGTGCGAAAATGGTAATTATAAAAGAAAAATTAGATAAAAGTTCATTGTCCAAAATGTCTGGTTTATATTATACGGGTTAGTGTACAACCTCTGGAGATTAAGATATAATGAGAGAATCAAACTGTTGGTGGTTTTCCCAAGAAACAAAGTTGTTGTACTGGAAATATCTGAGAGCTTTTCTTAGGAAATAAAAATCTGGACGTTTTATCAAAGGTTTTGTCTGGTTTGAGTGGATTTTACGACCTTGTTGTGTTCTAATTAGATACTGTGTTATTCCGTTCTTTTATCTTTTGTTCAAGTCTATTGCCGTGTTGAAAATGTCAAGTATCCAATCGAATTTTATCTGTGAATAGCAAACCCAAATCTGTTGAAATCTATAGAAAATCTGGAAAAAAACCTCTGAAGGCGACAATCTTTCAAAAAATCACCATCATTATCATGCATGGGAGTTTCGACTTAATAAAAGCTAGTGACCTACAATGAACCAAGACTAATCAATCTCCTGTATGGGAACGATTCATTTTTAACTCCTATGACGTGTTAAGCCGAAACACAAATACTTGCAAACGGAACTTTATTGAAGTTGAGCAAGTTTATTATATTTATTTATTTTATTCAGTTTTGACGATCTTGACGACCAGCTGCATACAAAGGAAAACAAAGCTGCAAGTATACAAATCTGTGATAAGACCTGTTTTATGCCATTGGTGTGAAACATGGACCCTAACCCAAGCATCCGCAACTATATTGAACGCCTTTGAGCGACGGGTCCTGAGGCGACTAATCGGAGCGAAGCTAGACGGGGACCAATGGCGAATTCGATACGACCATGAGCTGTGTGAAATTTTTGACGAACCGGAGGTCTCAACGATTGTAAGACTGCGGAAGCTGCAATGGGCTGGCCACATGAATCGTATGGACGGACAACCGATACCCAAAAAGGTATTCTTTGGGAGAACTGAAGGCCGGAGACCAGTGGGGAAACCGAGGAAACGCTGGTCTGACTCCGTCAATGAAAACAGTGCATCGCTGCTCGGATTGCAAAATTAGGGGACGCGGTCAATGGACCGAGACAATTGGAGGCGCTATTTGCAGCAAGCGAAGGCCCGAGAGGGGCTGTAGTGCTAAGAAGAAGAAGATTATATTTATACTATATTTGAGTAAAAAATTTAAAATGAGAAAGTGGCTCTTTCTACTAAGAGTGATGAGTTTCCTTTTTCTTTTTTTTTTAGGATTTACTTTCGAATTTTTTGGTTTCCAATTTTTAAAGGATCAAATTTCACAAATGGGCACAATGCTGACGGGAACCGGCATGAAAAGTTATGCTCAATTTGTGGTACTAGATTAAGAAGACGGGTATTTATTAACACGTTCAGTACCAGCAAAGAGCAGAGAGACTCCTCTACAACCCAAAAAACCAAGCAATAGAAAAGAAGAGAACCTTCTAACAGCAGCAAAAACAATGATTATACCGTGAAATGAAGAAGCCTGAAAAAGAGATTTGTAACTGGCAGTGGTTCATGGAAGGTCTAGTATTACATGCGACTCCGGAGAAAATAAGAAGCCAAGCCACTTAAGAAGTTTGTGAACTCCTTTGCTTAGTCTCTTTCCAAGTATGAAGGAGTTGGCGTGCAGTATGCTCGGGAAAATTCAAGATACTTTTTTCGCCTGTTTGGCTCAAAGGCTGCCAAGAGAGCTCCGAAAACGGAGCAAAATCTAACTCAGAAAAGGTAAATTGCGAACCTTCTGGCCAGAATTTCAAAGAAAAAATACGATTTTTTTTTCTTTAAAAGCCGTCGGCCCTTACTTTGTTGTGTGAGCAGACGCGTTTCGATTCCTTTGAGTCGTCTTTCAGACGAAAACGGAAATGAGATGAAACAGAACAAACGGACATCCAAAATAAAAAAAAACAAAACCTAATACTCGTATTCCTCTGCCTGACCTAATTTAGTACTACCTGCTTAACCCACGCTACCACTATATAAAGGCATCCCTTCAACACATCCTTTAGATAATGAAGATGAATCAAAGGAGTCGAAACGCGTCTGCTCACGCAACAAAGCAAGGCCCGACGGCTTTTAAAGAAAAAAGAGGATTCGCCTGCGGATACCAAATAAACAAAATAATTAACTAAAAAATACGAAACTGAACTATAGACATAAGAATGCGGATTCTTTACTAAATCAACAGATCGACATTCCCAAACGGGTGGCGCGAAATCCGCAAAGGATTTTTGTTGGAAGAGACGAGCTAAACAAAGATATTTAACCTTTGCTTAGTTTCTTTCCAAGTATGAAGGAGTTGGTAAACAGTCTCCTTGGTTAGGTTTAAAAGACGTCTGGTTGTCTCAAAGGCTGCCAAGAGAACTCTGAAAAAGGACGAAAATGTGAGTTAGAAAGGGAAATTTGCAAGCCTTCCAGTCAGAATTTCAAAGAGAAAAGATGAAGTCAATTAATTGTTTTTTTTTGATATCCTTAGACCAATTCTCTTGTTCTTGAAAAGCCGTCAGGCCTTGCTTTATTATGTGAGCAGACGCGTTTCGGCTCCTTTGAGGCACTGAAGATGACTCAAAGGAGTCGAAACGCGTTTGCTCACATAACAAAGCAAGGCCCGACGGCTTTTCTACCAAAAAGAAAAGATGAAACTGAAGTATAGACATAGGACTCTGCGAATGCTTTATTAAATCAACAGATGCAAAGGATTTTCGCTGGAAGAGGCGGAGACTGCTGTAAAGTCAGTTAGGTCAACTCGATTTGGAGGACAGCTTTTTCAGGTGAAGTAACAACTATATATAAAGATTGCTTCTACAAAACAGCCAAGAAAATACTCGGGTTAAAAGCTATTGCTTCCAAATTGGAAACAATGGCAGCCAAAAAATTAGAGAATATTGATTGAATTGCGGAAACAATCAAAAAAGATAAGAATGAAATGGTATCGAGATCGGCGATAATCATACTAATTCAAAAACGCAAAATTTCGTCAGTAGATGAATAAGATAATTTTAGAGTCGAGCTGCATCTGCGCTTTTCTTCAGCGAACGGAGCTGTTGCTAAGGACTAGGTAAGCTAGCTCTACAAATAGTTCTATCTACGTCTAGGTCTGCTTTGAGATCAACCGTGGCACAATAAGAGTACAATGTGCTATCGGTAGTGGTAACAGCACTGAGTCGACGCATGACTATTTTTAGTTGAATTCTTTCCAAGAACAGGCATCTCGTCAACAAAAAGAGACTTGAAATTTCTGCCCGAGCATGGGTACTTTAAGTGATACTACTTGCACAAGGTTGGAAAGATACGGTCCCGGACTTCATACCTTGGCCAGGGATAACAGATAATGCTTTTCATGGACGATGTGATAAGCATCATGCGTACTTGTTCTGGGTTATGGGTTAACTCTCTCTCTCTCTCTCTCTCTGAACAATTGGTTTTTATAATTTTGTTAAATGAAGGGTTGGCCAGTCCAGGGGAAGGATCCCTATTTACCGTACAACTTTTTTACTTAAATTTCACATTTCTTAGTTGTTCCTAGTGGATGCTCCTTAAAATACGGAGAGCAGACCTTCTGTAAACAAATCAAAATTACCACCAGATTATAAAAAAAGCTCATGCGAGAATCATTTCAATAAAAAATCTAAATCAGCTCCATGCTACATCAAACTTCAACCATATACAAAGTGTTTTCAAAAATAAACGCGACGTTTGTCATAATTTTTTTTTGTTGGCGCCATCTGTGGATGAGATAGTGCGTTGGAAAGTTACATGCCTCCCTGACTTCTCATGAAAGTTTGGTGACATCCGGTTCAGTGGAAGCGAAGTTATTGCGTCTAAAGTGACAGTATGTTTGTGTCATTGGTACAAAAATGAGTTTCGAACAAAGAGCTAATATCAAATTTTGTTTTAAAATCGGTATGGCGATGATTGTCTATCTCGTGCCACAGTTCATGAGTGGTTTACACGTTTCAGAGATGGTCGTGAAGACATAAATGACGATGAACATACGGGCCGCCCAAAATCAGTGATCACCGAAAACTCCATCGAAATTGTGCGGGAATTTATAAAAAATGAGACGAAATTATCGTTGAATTTCATGGAATCGGAGTTGAATATCTCCAAAACATCGATTTATCGCATTATAACCGATCATTTGGGCTTACGAAAGGTCTGCACGTTTCGTTCCACAATAAACGAGACTTTTGTCATAAAAATCTACTTTTGTGAATGATTTTTGGACTAGAAATCGCATTTTAACCATCAAGCACTCACCGTATTTACGAGTATCCTGTGACTTCTACCTATTCGGAAAATTGCATTTGACCATGAAAGGAAAACGCTTTGCGTCCGAAGATGGCATCCAAAAGGCTTGTACCGACATTCTGAAGGACATTCCGATCAATGACCTGAAACACTCTTTCGAAAAGCTTTTCGATTGCGTAAAACAGTATATCGAGGCTGAATGAGACTATTTTGAATAAATAAACTCGAATTCATCAGAACGAAGCTCCTGTCGTTTCTATTTTAGCTCAGTCGCGTTTATTTTGGAATGCGCCTTGTAGACGACATTATTTTGCCGAGCAAAGACGTAGACAGTGGTTTGCAGTCTCTTAAGAAATTCTTGAAAATCATGAATTAATCACTAGACTCGACAAGTGCACTTTCTTAGCAAGCGAGATTCAACATTTAGGCCACATAGTGACCGAAGATGGCATAGGACCTGGTGATCAAAAAGTTAGTGCCATTAAAAATTTCAAAGCGCTGAAGGACATTACCGAAGTGAGGAGGCTTTTAGACCTCATTGGATTCTTCTGGAAGTTTGTGCCTGATTATCATCTGATTCCAAAACCTATCACACAACTTTTGCTAAAACCTCCCAAAGGTAAAAACTCATTCATGTGGG
The DNA here is from genome assembly GCA_963969285.1 of Odontomyia ornata. Classification (NCBI taxonomy): domain Eukaryota; kingdom Metazoa; phylum Arthropoda; class Insecta; order Diptera; family Stratiomyidae; genus Odontomyia; species Odontomyia ornata. The sequence goes on from OZ017740.1 coordinate 313,519,536, forward strand.
GGCAGCAACAGGAACACGCGTTTGAGAAGCTAAAAGACGTATTATGTAGAGAACCAGCCCTCGCGCTTTTTGATGCTAACGCTCAACATGAAATACATACTGATGCCAGTGTGGTTGGAATTACTGGTGTACTATTGCAGTCGACTGATACTAAAATTTGGAAACTAGTTTTCTATTACAGTCACCATTGCTCCGAGGCGGAGAGCCGATACCATAGCTACGAGCTGGAGGTCCTTGCTGTGGTTGAGAGGTTGGATAGATTTCGTGTTTATGTTTTGGGCAAGCCTATCCGAGTTGTGATCAATTGTGCCGCAATAGCCCATAAGAAGACGAAAACCAAAGTGATTCCTCGTATCACCAGACGGAATTTAGGGTTGACCGAATACGATATTGAGGTCGTACACAGACCTGGCCGACGAGTCCCCCATGTAGATGCACTGAGTTGAGCTCCGCTTTGCCACCTGAAGAACCAGAAGTCACTGGACTTGTTTTCAATATCGCAAGTGGATCAGGCGATTTGATTTTTAGTATGCAGTTCAACGATGACCAGCTTCGTCATATAGTGGGAGTGCTCCGAAACAAAGAACACAATGATCGTGTTAATAAAATTAAAAGTGCATATGAGATCAAATATTTCCGATTACACTGAAAAATTAACGTTGAGCTCAAGTTAGTGGTGCTACGCTCTAGGCGGTTACGTCTAGTACAAAGTTGTCATGATAGTTACGGAGATTTTGATTTGAATAAAAATAAAATTTTGATGCGAATTCAGCAACATTCTTGGTTCCCTAAAATGCGTAAAGTGGTAAAAGACTATATCGGGGCATGTGTTAGATGTTGCTATAATAAATCACAATCGAGAAAATCTGAAGGAGGTTTACATATAAAGACTATCGCGTCGCCGATAACTTTTCGACAATTGCACGTTGATCACCTCGGACTTTTCAACCTACCAAAAAAAGGGAATATGTACGAGTATATCGTCGCGATTCCCGACGCATTTTCGAAATACCTAGTTGTGAAACCCGTGTGAAACACTTCAACACAACCTGTTTCTAATAGAGTTAACCAGTTATTTCGGTTTACGTATCTGCGTTATAACCGATCGAGGTCCGGCGTTTGTATCGCGAAAATTTTCCGCATTTTGTAAATCCCATAGCATCACGCATGTTATAACCGCCGTTCGTACTCCGCACGCAAAGGGACAGCTGGAACGGGCTCATCAAACCATACTATCTTATTTATTAACTACTGCCGAAAATAAACGCGATTGGGATGAACTATTACCCGTGCTTCAATGGAGTATTAACACTCAGAAAAATTTCACCACAGGCTTTAGTCTGAACAAGATTGTGTTTGATTTGCATTGAGGGATAAAACAACTAATAATCTTCTTTCAGTAATGCAAGCCGAAGTTGTTGCTGCAAACGAATCCGAGCCTTTTCTTATGGACATCGCAGCGAAACGTCAATCATCTTTAGCGAATATTTCTACCCAACGTCTGCGCTGGAAGGATGGCTTCGATAAAAAGCATTTCCTATCAAAAGAATCCGCTGTTGGTGATCTTGTGCTGATTGACGACGAACCTGCATCAACCGGATAAAGCCGAAAATTGGAACTCAAGTTTAAAGGACCTGACACTACTTCTCGTGTCATCGGTATGGAACGATACCTCATCGAGGATATACCAGGTCTACAAATTTCAACCAAGCGATTTCGTTCTGTTTACGCTACCGAAAAAATTCGTCCGTGGTGTATGACACCTCCCGAAATCGAAGGTGATAAATACGTTGAAAATGAGACTGAAGAAATCGGGGACGATTCCGATCCAGGAGTGGCCAAGCTGTCATGCTAAGACTAACAATCTGGCAACCCCCAATACAATCATCTTAAAGGGACAGGGATAGCTAACGAAGCTCTAAAGAAGGGAATTTGCCGCCCGTCCGCCGACAGACAAAGACGTTTCATCATTTTTCCTCCGCCGTGCCATAATTTAATATTTGTATACTTGAATACCATTCTTTCCGTCATTAAAATACATATATAATTAATTGCTATTCACTTACATGTGTTCTTTCTATTCATTATTTCGATTACACAATTTCCTTCGACTCACATCACCATCTCTGAAGACCATTCTTTGACAGTCGTGATTCTTTGTCATGTTTCCAAACAGCCAGATCCAATGTCCTGTTTAACAAAACTTCAGTTTCCGATTTCCTGTATGCGTTTTTCAATAATTTTTAGTGTGTGCACTGCACAATCATCCACGAGATTGGCTTCATCCTTTTTCGGGTTTCGCAAAATAATTTTACAAAATCCTACTAAAATCGTGACCTGTCTGTCCGTCCGCCCGTCTGTGTGTCACAACAGTTTTTCTCGCAAAGTACTTAAGCTAGAAAGTACTTAATTTTGAAAGTTCAGCTAAACAAAAAAAATTTATGAGGTATTTAAGGCGGGTCTCCCCATATAGGGGAGTGGCCCCCGAAAAAAAATTTCATCAAAAGTAGTCAATATGGGTATCATATGAAAACAGGTCTTAAACTGGCATTTTTTGCTTAAGGGGGCGCACACGAAGGGGAAATACACGAAAAATGTTTGTATCCCCCACCGCGATTGGACACCTGTGATCCGAAAAATCATAGAGGTAGATATTTATGAGTACAACAACAACAAATACCTTAGAAGTCAAAATTCACTCAACTTTGATAATAATAGTATGATTTTCGAATTTCAAATTTTCCCCAATTAAATCGTACAGGTACCCTTAAACTCAACGAGATTTAATATTTGAGTAGTTACATATAAGGACCTAATACCCTGCAAGTTTGATGAAAATCAAATCATATTCGCGGAAGTTATAGCCATTTGAAATTTCTGCAATTAAAACAATAACACACGGTTTTGGTATTTTATGGATTTCCCATCGATTCAGAAATTGCAATTTTGATTTGATCTTCTTAAAATTTCCAGATAAGATTTATAACAATACATATTTTTGGAATTCATGATTTAAGTGATTTATGTTAGTTTGAAACAAAATGGGGACCGTTGAAAATGGAGAAACAATGAGTTTTCTTTTAAATGTGCACATCTTTTTGACATGTTCCTTGACTTTATTTGTTGCTGTTGACCGTATTTCGGAGAGGTTGGGTACAAAACCCTTCTGACGTGACCGTAGGTCTGTTTACCCAACTTGTTTTTGGTTATTTCCTGCCTGCATACTGAGCAAGTGCAGCCTTATTATTTTATCGATGCATCTTTTAATTCTGAACATTTTTGAGCAGCAACTATTTAAATTTTGAAAAATAAGGTCGTTTATACGATCAAAGGATCTGATATAAAAATCGATTCTACTAAGATCTCATGAATTCAGCCAGGTTTGAAATTGCAAGGATTTATGAACAATGATTTGTGCTAAGTATCGAAGAAACGAATTACACTGACTAGGTATTTCTGTACAATTTTTCTTTTTGTTTTTATCGATATATTGATTCTTCCAAGACCAAGCAAGACTCCACTCCTCTATCAGACACTAAGTGCATCTTTACTCTTAATAGTAATTGACAATTTTTCATTCGAAAAGTGGGATGAAAAAACGATCAAAAAAAATTTTTTTTTTACGATAAACTGGAATTCGAACCCGGATTCTGCCATTCTGAAACTGACTTCATGTTAATATAATAAGTGGTGCTTTATAGTAAAAGTACTAAAAATACTCTTAATGTCGTATTGAGATTTGTTGGAAAATCTGTTTTAGGCAATGGGTACACTAGAAAATGATATGGTCAAAATCGTGCATAGACATGTGATAACTACCCGATTTCGATTCAATCCCCATTACACACCCTGAACCAACCTATATTGTCTGATAAAATCACTACTAAAACAAATTCCAGTCATGAAACTTGAACCAGGGAGCCACTGCACAGCTCTCTAGCACTACATCATGTGAACTACTATTTCATATAAGGTCTTAATTGCTTGCTGCTTAGTTGTGCACATTTTTTCAACAAACCAGCTCATATTCAAAGCTTTGTTCAATCTTTTTCTACAACAAGCGGAAAACTGGCCATTATCTCAATATTCGCTGATTCAATAAATTAAATTTCTTGAGAGCCCCTCATTTCATATTAAAAGCCAAATAGTGCCCCATTTTACCCTTCGAATTTATTTGCTAAATAAACTATTTATTTCTTTTGCCTATCGATTTTCTTGTTTGGCTCTATTAAGTATCTGGATCATTTAAGATACGCCGGACCAATTCTTTTCGACGCTTTACTTCACTATTCTGTCGAATGTGCACTTTTTCAAGCCATTTCAAGTGTCATATATCGCGAAATAATCTGCGTATTAATTTATTCAAGGCTATAATGGAGCCCGCATGGACTAGATCATTAACTGTGCATGTACAATATGTGCTTTATCGTAGCAAAGCTTTATTGGAGCGGAACTGAACAATTGGAATTCGGTAGCGCGAAAAAATTCGAGTATAAGACTATCAATGTGATGTTTATTGATCCGATTTCTCATTCTTGTTTTTTAATGTCTTCTGTTTGTTGCATTCAACCGTTTGTGTCCTGCCATTGACCCATCTATGTTCAGAGATTTTACAGAATATATAATTCATGCGAGAGATAAGCAACAACAAGTTTAAAGAAAAAGAAAACGAAACCTGTTAGAATAGTCATAGAGAAAAATTCTTTCGTGCTACACTGAATACGATGCAACCGATCTTGACCACTTTTCATCTTGCGCGAGTATGTAGAAAAAGAAAAACCGCGATACCAGTTCTTAATACGGTAGTGTAGTGTGATAATCACTTATTCCATCGATAGGAAGAAAATTTGCAGCAATCTAACAATCTTAGCTCACTGTCCGTCGTTCAATATCTTTTGCTATGATTTTCCACCATCATCATCTTCCACATAGTCACCATCGTTGTGCATGGACCAGTGAAACCAGAAGTATCTTAACTTTATACACGCCAAGATCAAGATTAACCGGCTCTTGTGTTGGGTGGAACGTAACATACGAGAGTATCTATTGATTGATGACGACCTCGAAGAAAAATAAAACCCATGAAATAAGATTCCGTAATGCATGCACTATCTGTCCTAGCTAATCCATCGATCTACAGGTGATTGACCATAGTAATTCTTCAAAATGAAAATGGAAAATCATTGGTAGATAGATTTAAAGATAAATATGCAAGACGAGTGTCCAGTTGAAAAGCTTTTAGTCAATCTTGTTTGGAGTGACGAAGAAATTTTCTTTGATTAAAGAAAAACTAGCGAATCATTTACTAGTGATTATGATGAAGAGAGGAAGCTAGTTCTTAGGCAATCGATTTTACTGGTTTTTCCAAAGTCTTTCTAGTTGTCATATTAAAGAGATGATTCATAATTCGGAGAACAAACTAAAGCTTAAAGGCTGCAATTGCTGGGAACAAAAAATTTGAAAGACATTGACGCTTTTGGTGCAGGACGAATAAAATAATTTAAAGAAAATTTATCTCATCGATTTGCTTTATGTGCCTATAATGACCTGGCTTCTGAATTTATAACCAATAAACGAACTATTGTACAATTTACTGAAAGTACCTTATCCTTATATTGTGTTCTAGAATGTTACGTTCAATGCAATTAAACCGCAGCCTATAAAATAAATTAGGTGTAGGTCATCTATTGCGTCGAAATATCAAAGTACAAATGTTAAGCTATAATCGATCTTAAATGGATTAAGGAACTAATTCCTTTCATTACTCTTCGGCTTAACCGTAAACCACAGATTGATGAATCAATTTGGAATGAAAACGAATATTTGCCTGTTGAAATATTCGAAATAACTAGATCTGATGGGAATCACTTCACTATTATATCTTAACAATGTCAGAAGTTATTTCGCAAACAATTTCTCTCGAAAATTCATTTCTTCATTTCAAGCCCTGATTAACATTTACCACTTCAATTTATAATTTCTTCTCCTCGCTAACTTTAGCACTCCAATTTAAAGAGAGGTAGTCTTACAGATATTTAGATTAACATTTCAATCCAAACCTAATATCTTTCCTATTGTGAATGATCGTTCTTCCATCTTAAAGAACGTGCTAACGATTGCCAGGTGAAATCATGAGTAATTTTCACTTGAAAAAAATGATTTAGCAAAGTAATCAAATCTAATTGAAAATATTGTGTATGACTGATTCACTTAGTGCCTTTTGTGGGTAAGTAAATAATAGAAACTTTAAAATCGATTTTGTATGGTAGCATCTTGTAAAGAAGTGGAAGTTAAGCACAGTATCTTTAAATCGTACCGTGGCCTAGATTGAAAATTGGTGCAAATTTTCCATAAACTATTTATGATGAATTGATGGTTTTCCTTTCGGAAGTAATTTAAAATTATGATTTGAGATTTTCTGACTGAATCAAATCTAATTCAACTCGAGTACTTATTAAGTTAAATTGGATAAAACGAGGGAAATTCGGAAGAAATAAATAATGCACTTCCTGACAAGAACTACTCGTATATCCCTGTTCAAAGTAATCTTGATGCTATTTTATTATCATTTTCCTTTTCATCCATTAATTTTCCCCAAGTCTTATTTTCAAAAAACCTTTGAGATTTAGCGGGAAATATGCTATTAAATCATCTGTAAAGTCTTTTTGCCCTCTAAGATTTGTCATTTAAAGAGTATTGCAATAATAATAATGATGAATAAATAAGCGATAAAGAGAAAGACTCAAAATTAAGGAATTTGCCAAAACAAATTGATTTGATCTGATGGAGATGTAAGCTCATTAATATTTAAAAAAAAAGTCCGCGTAGTGTAGTAGGTAGAGTGCTCCCTGGTTTAAATCCCGTCGGTGATGAGAGTTGTTTAGAGAGACGGACTTTAAGCCCGTTCAGTTATGATTCGTACTGGTTTAAAATCAGAATGCATCGCAGCTGAATGGACGAATCAACGGGCAAGGCGTGGTGCTACTCATATCACCTCTTTGAACGCCGATACATTCAATTAAGATAATGAGATACCGTAACTATCGCCAAGCGAAGGCCCGAAGGGGCTGTAGTGCTAAATTAAAAAAACATAAACATTCATGGGGACGACCCAGACCCTAGAAAATCACGAAATCGTGAAAACAAGTGAACAAAATGGATTTGTATAATAATTTACAAGCGTAACCTCATCAAAACATCTTTGAATTTTAAGTGGAAAACCACTTTTCTCCAAAAGATGATACTAGCAATAAATGCCGTTAAACAATTTTTAATTAGAAGTGTATGAAATAGGCCCCTATCACGAGCTCATTATCATTAAATTGTTAAGCGTTAGCCAGCGGTTTTGAAAGAAATAATCAAAATTACATCCAAGTAAGTGTCATTCAGTGGAAGTTACTCTTTTTGTGACGAACTTAACTTAAGTACCTTAAAATAAAGACAGTTGAGATCAGCTTGAGGACGAGCAGTGAGCGGGATTACTTGATGAAGATTGTTGCGAAAACGGTCTTCTTAAATCCAAGAATTCCGAATTTTTAAAACTTAAATTTAAAATATTTGATAATTAAATTTATTTTTTTCGGTATCACCTACTTTGTTCTCAAGATTAACTTTCAATAATAAAAAATTATTTTGGCAGCTATTTTAAGAAATTATATTATATAGATTTATTGAATTTCTAAAGGTTTTCTCGTTAAAAGATGAAAGTTCAATTTATGATAATAAATCTGATATAAAATAAATTTTATATTATATGCTATAAATGAATTGAATTTCAATTGATTTTTTACGGCAAACCAGCTTTATTTTTATTTTTTGTGTTATTCGGGCCTTGCTTAAATATTCTTGAGGACGAATTTCGGTTATCTTTAGGTATCTTCAGCTAGTCCTCCATCGAATATTCTCAAACGAGCTGATGAGATAGCTAAAGATAGTTGAAAACTGTCCTCAAGAATATTTAAGCAAGGCACGACAGGCACTTAAAAATAAAACTTTCTTACAAATGAACTATCTTTACAAAAGCTATAAAAAAAACGTTCAGAAGTCGGGCAGCTAAGTGCAAAACGTGGCAACCATGCTAAAACACCTATTTTTTAACTCTTTGATCGTTGGACGAACTAAGCGGTATGACAATTTTAATTGTTTTTATTTTATTTTTTGTTTTAGTACTACAGTCCCTCTTGGGCCTTCGCTTAGAGATAGTTAGAGTATCTCATAATCTTGATCGAATTTATTGGCACTCGGGAAGGTAATTTGGTCAGTATCAAGCTTTGGACGTTGATCCGTCCGTCTAGCTGCGATACATTCTGCTTTTGAACCAGTACGCATCATAACTGAACGGGCTTATAGTCCGTCTAAAGAACAACTCGAAACAAATCTCGTTGTTACCAAAGGGGTTCGAACCAAAGATTTTGTTGCATACGCAGGCCGTATCAATAGACATCTTGAAAATTTTGATCTAAATAATTTGACAGCCGATCAATTCAAGTGTTTGTCATTTACAAGTGATTCACGGTCATCAGGCGACCCTGACATCCATGCCAGATTGTTATTCAAAATCGACGCAGATCCCATCAATGATACTGAGAAAACTTATCACAGAAGCTCATCAAATAATGAACCTCAAAGAAGACACGAAGATGATTGAGAATCATGACACACATCATCATCAAGAGGCTTCAACTCATCATCAAGAGGCTTTCGCAGGCACAAAAGCAAGGGAATATTTATATAAAGCGTAAAATAATACAGAAGTAAAATACAAAAAACATTTTAGCGGTTGCAATCAACACCCCAGCAAGTTGAATCCGAATCACCACACGGATAAACACCAATCAGCGCTCCGAAAGTCATGCTGGCAGTGCGGTGCCATGCACTTCGTAGCCGTCTGCACATACAAACAGTTGGGACACAACAGCGGCTGCAGTAGTGCCCCACACAGCGAACAGGGAAGTATTAATCATGATAGTTGACATTTGCCGCACTGAAAAGGTATTTTTTCAGTAAGCGGCGAAATGGCATCAAAGCGGAAATTCATCAACATGAAAGTGAACAAACTTCCAGTGAAAATGCAGGTAGACCCTGCCTTGGATATCACGATAATATCCAGATCAATCTGGCTGCAGATCGGCAAACTTTCATTAACTCACACTAAGCAATCAGCAATAAGTGCATCTAGGCAGCAGCTTCAATTAGTTGCAGAATTTCAAACGAGATGGAATTCAATGGCACTGTCTTGTCAGAGAAATGTTTTGTAGCAGGTCACAACAATCTGAATCGATTTGGAATAGATTGGATCGATAAATTTCACATTTGAAATCTGCTACGCAGTTCCATATGTTGTCCGTCAACAGCATCAGAACAGAGTAACAGCTGGCAACCATTAGTTTCAACCTTTCCAGAAGTCTTTAAAGATAGTCTTGGACTGTGCACAGAAATGCAAGTCACCTTGCACAATAATAATAATAAAAAGCCAGTATTAGCATATGCAGCACTCAACCAAATTAATGACGAACTGGACCATCTCGTAAATAGCGGTGTCATTACCCCTGTGGGTTTTTCAAACTGGGCCGTACAAGGAAAAGCAGTGGTCAAATACGAATATGTGCAGACTACTCAACAGGTCTTAGCGGCGCTCTAGAGTCCCATCGAATCTCGTTCCCACTACCCGAGGACATTTTTTGAAGATGGCTAACGGCTAAATTTTCAGTCAAATAGATTGATCTGATGCTTTTCATCCAGTAGAAGTCGAAGAGGCGTCATGAGAACTACTCACAATCAACACGCATCGTGAGTTATACAAATTTAAGCAATTACCACTGGGTGTCAAAGCAGCGTCAGGTGCATTCCAGCAGATGCACTTTGGTGGCAGGCCTGGAAGGAGTAGCAGCGTACATGGATGCTTTACTCATCTGTGGCAGAACAGAAGCAGAACATCAGAATTGATTATACCAAACACTTCAGCGTATACAAGACATCGGATTCCCCATTCAAATCAGTAAATGCAACTTTTTCATGAAGTCAATCAAATATCTGGGACGAATAATCGATCAATATGGGATGCGTCCAGACCCAGCTAAAGTGGAAGCAATCACGGCCGTGCCTCCACCCTGTAATATTCAAACATTACAGGCATAATCCTTTAAATTTTGCATTAAAAAATGGCTTTTAGGATTGACTGGTGAAGAATTTTTGAGAATTTTCAATTTTATTAATTAATTATTAGATTTAACAATTTTTGTGAATAAATAGCATAAGTAAAATGAATATGTTCATGTAATTTTAGAAGTAGTAAGACAAACGATCTTAACTCAACTCCTTTCTCAAGCTCTGCTTATAAGGAGTTGCTGAGCTTATATACTTTTTATATTATGCATAACAAGCATAATTTGTAAAGCTTTGTAAGTTAAAAAGAAAAAGGGGAATCCCTGTGTACACTGCGAATAGGCTTCAAAGGGGGGCATGTATTTTACTACTATATGACTTTAGTATTGAATACGTGCCAACACACAGTTTTGGATACGCTGATATCCTTTCACGTCTAATCAATACCCAAGTGAGAGCTGATAAGGACTACGTTATAGCATCAGTCCAGCTTGAAAATGAACTACACAACTCAACAAGTCGAAACGATCAATCATCTACCGATCCATTTCCAATGATAAAAATGCTACACAGAAATGTGAAGTACTCGCAAGGGTAATCCAGTGCGTCAATTCTCAATGGCCAAACATAAAAAATCATCTCTGACCACGACATCAAAACATTTTTTAAAATATCACATACATTATTAGTTATTAATGATTGTCTGATGTTTAGAGATAGAATAGTTATTCCGAAGGTGTACCAACAAACAGTACTTCATCCATCAATTGCACAAGGCACATCAGGGCATTGAACGGTTGAGGTCTGTTGCGCGAAGTTACGTATAGTGGCCAGGAATTGACGAGCACATTGCAAGCATGGTAAGAGCATGTTTTAAATGCTCCAGCGCTGCAAAATCGCCTACAAATGTGCCATTGGAATCATGGCCTGTTCCAGATGGCCCATGGCAGTGTGTTCATATTGATAACGCTGGCCCGCTCAATGATAAATACTTTCTGATCGCCATTGATTCCTACTCAAAATGGCCGGAAATACACATTTCGTCAACCATAACCGCAAACAAAACAGTAAGCATTATTGAAGAAATAATGGCTCGCTTTGGAATACCGCACGTCACCATCTCAGACAATGGAACAAAGCTCACCTCCTCGAAATTCCAACGCTCGTGCGTGCAAAATGGCATCCAGCTAATTCGTTATACCCCTTACCATCCGCAGTCAAGTGGTCAAGCAGAAAGGTTCGTTGACACACTCAAGAGGGCATTAAAAAATTCAAGGGGATGAAGGGACAATGGAGGAATCTTACAAATATTCATATCAGCATATCCCATCACACCTAAGCCCAATGCACCATCTGGATTGTCTCCAGCTGAGGTTATGTTCGGGCGGAAAATGAAAACATCATTGAACTTAGTACGCCAAGACAATTCTTACCATGGTCAATCATTTGATTCGCGAAAAAATGCGATAAATGAACAGTTTAACAAAAAGCACGGAACCAAAGAAAGACATTACGAAGTCGGACAATCTTGAGGACAAAGGTCTTCAAAAACAGTCGTTTTGAATGGGTGGCTGGCAGAATTCACTCCAAAATTGGACGTGTTATGTACAAGGTTATTATAAATAATGGAACTCGAACTATCCGATCACATGCGATCAACTATTCCCACAATCACGTCTATCACCAGTACAGAACGCAATGCCACTTTATGTTTTGCTAGATGAGTTTGGAATTCAGCGACCACCATCATTATCTCAACAACAAGCTCAATTATCATCATCTCAACAGCAAGATGAGTCACCATCACTATAATATAAGGAAACGCAACAATATCTGGCAGCACAACGTCCTACTCGAACTCGAGGCGCAATTCGATACCTGGATTCATTTCTTCTTTATTAGGGGAAGATGTTGCAGCCCTGAACAAAAGTTACCAAGTTCATGTTGGTTACTATTTGACAGCTGGGAACAGGAAGCCAATTTGTCTCTCTATCTCTTGCAAACTGTGTAGCCAACGAGTTAGAATGATCCCACGAGCTCCTTATCATTATATTAACACATTGATTAATAATATACATTAGTTCAGTTAGTAAACAACAATTGTGTTTAACTTTGCAACCACACCAGTATCAAATGATAACGAAATATCCCGGAAATATATACCACCGGCCCATGTTGCCAACTTTAAGCTATATACCTCTAAAAAACACCCTTTAGAAGTAGATTAAGACATCATATTTTGTAAAAGACTCAATAAAGAACTACTTATAATATTACTACTTCTGTAATGTTTTAGGATCTAAAAGTGACAAATGGATTGGACTCACGAAAAAAGGGCTGTGGCATTGGATCCTGGAATGTCAGATCACTCAATTATTCTGGCGCTTTTAAGGACCTTTTACAACAGCCCAGTCAATATCAATTAAAAATACTGGCAATCCAGGAAACGAATTGAAGAAACGACATTCAAGACATGAGTCGCACACAATATTCAAAAGTGGGAAGCCTACTAGAAAATGAGAATTCGCAGTGGCCTTCATTGTGGATAGGGAGTTCAAATCGCACGTTATTGATTTTAAGGCAATAAACGAACGGTTTTGTGCGATTCGTATAAAAGCGAAATTCTATAAAATCTGGCTGATTAATGTTCACGCCCCGACCGAAGAAAATGACGAAGAAATGATGGAAACGTTCTACAATCACCTGGAAAGACTGGCCGACTCAGCCTACAAACGACAGAAAAATAATTCTGAATGATTTCAACGCTAAGGTTGGCAATGAGCTATCTCATCGGGGAAGGACTGGACGATATAGCCTCCACAATGAAACAAATGACAACGGCCAGCGCCTGATTGACTTTGCATGTAGCAGAAACCTAGTCCTACATTCGACTTACTTTCCTCATCGACGCATTCATAAAATGACCTGGGTATCACCAGATGGCAACACACAAAACCAAATCGATCATGTTCTGATCCAACAACGTTGGGCCTCGAGTATACTTGACGTTCGCACATACCGAGGAGCCAATTGCAACTCAGATCATTACTTGATCAAATTAAACTATCGATGTCGTATGTCAAAGGCATACTAAGCGAAGCCCAACCCGCTACAAAAATTTGACATCAAAAGGCTCCAAACGGCGTCTGTGGCCAAAAGTTTCACCGAAACCCTCGACAACCAGCTGGCTCCCATCTTATCAGACGCATCGTTAAAGACGAGAAACGAGCTCTGGATGGAAGCGAAAGCGGCTATCAGGACCGTGGCAGAACAGGCGATCGGACATCAAGCCCGGCGCAAGAGGAATGATTGGTTCGATGATGAGTGCCAGAATGCGTTAGACAAAAAGAATCAGGCGTACAAAGAATACGTAGGTAGGAAAGCTAGGACGAAGAGAGAACACTATGAAAATCTCAGAAGAGTAGCGAATAAGATAATTAGGATTAAGAAAATAAAATACTATGACCACCAATTGAGAAGTATAGATGTAAGTTTAGCGAGGAATAACACAAGACAAGCATACAAAGTAGTGAAAAGCCTGAAACGTGGTTATCTGCCCAAAACCACGCTCTGCCGTGATGACATCGGCAATATCATTGCTGATGAAACCAACATTAAGGAAAGATGGGCATAATATTTCAAGAGCCTCCTTAATCCTCCGTACAGCTCCAGAACATCGGAGCCCACTGATGTCTGTGGAGAGCGTCTATTGGCCCCACTAAATCTGGATGAAGTTTATTCCATCATCAAAGCCCAAAAGAATAATAACGCGCCGGGCATCGATGAGATTCCAGTGGAGCTCATCAAATATGGTGGCAGCAGTGTTCATCAAGCTATTCACAAAGTCATCCAGCACATTTGGCAACAAGAACATATACCGAAAGAGTGGAGCCAATCAATTATATTCCCTATCCACAAAAAAAGGTGACAAGCTAAATTATAGAGGCATATCACTACTTTGTACGGCGTACAAAATATTTTCAAAAATTTTAGAAAATACAATCGGATCATACGCCAACAGAATTATTGGGGAGTATCAAGATGGTTTTAGGGCACGTAGATCAACAACAGACCAATTGTTCACAGTCAAGCAGGTACTTGAAAAATGCTGGGAGTTCAACATAGACGTACACCAAATTTTCGTTGATTTCAAGCAAGCACAAGACAGTATTGATCGTAACGTACTGTACCAAATAATGCTTGGTTTTGGCATCCCAGTCAAATTAGTCCGTCTTACCAAAATGACAATGATGTCGACAACCTCCCAAGTCCGCATCAATAACCAACTCACCGATGCCTTTGACACAAATATCGGACTAAAGCAGGGAGATGGGCTGGCCCCATTGCTATTCAATTTGGCTCTGGAGTACGTCATACGGAAGCTACCTGTCGATACGCGAGGTACATTACTATACAAGTCGAGCCAAGTAGTGGCCTATGCGGACGACATCAAAATTCTGTCACGGTCATTGACAACTGCCAAAGAACTCTTCCTGAAATTCGACAGCGAAGCAAAACTAGTAGGGCTGCAAATCAACGAAAATAAAACAAAGTTCATGACGCAGCCGAGGATAAATACCTCAAATACACAAAAAATCACACTTGGCGAATACAGTATCGAAAATGTTGTCGCATTTGTGTATTTAGGCCTTTTTCCTCATTAAAAGTTTATTGCTCCCAATAATATTTTTAAAAGACAAATTATTGATAAGGATTAACAGAAAAAAAATTATAAATTTTCTTCAATTGTCTCATTTGAAGCTGTTTAAATTAATTAAAAGAATTTTTTACACATAAACCTTCAGCCATAAGCATACTGATAAGGTAATTTATTTTGATGGAGCCTCGTCTATGAATGATCTGTAAGTCAAATATTTGGTAAATGAAACGCAATAAAACTTATCTAGGACGCATTGCAATAAATTTGATAAACATTAGAAAAACCCCTCGTGCAATTAATTGCAATATATCTAGACTAAGATTAAGCTAATAAACTCAGTATTATCACATATTGATTAAACGTCTCTGATATCAGTGAAAATTTTTCATTAAAAATATTTAAAAAATAAAATCAATATCATCCACCGGTAATCTGTTTATGAAAATAAAATCATCGAATACAATCTGATAAGAAGGTAAACAAATACATTATAATAATGAAAGCTTTTGGGACCAGCAGGTCATTCAGTGAATGTGATTTTTGTCACGTTCGCCATAAGATATAATTAAAATTTATTAATATTTATATAAAAAGATTTTTTTTCAAGAATTGAATAAAATTTAATTTTCAAAATTAGGCTTGCTATACAATGAAATGAAAGACGTGAAATTTGTTGTTTTTTTTTATAAATAAAATAGATTCACTTCTTATGAAAAGAAATTTGTAAACAATAAGGGCTTTTATTTGATTTTGTTGATTTCTAAGCTATAAAAATAATATTTAAATATTAAACGCATTAACTAAGCTTTCAAATGAAAGTTTAATGCAAATTCAGTTTAATTTGCAAAATTTTTTCATGTGTTTAAAATTTTTCTAGTTAAAATTAAACAATAAAAATTGTGAATACATCAATATTTCTATGTAATCTTTGCAACACTGACTTGTCACTTAACAATTGATTCATTACATAATGTGCACAAAAGATCAAATTATGAAAAATTGATAGAAATTGAATATTGCAACAACATAACATACCATCAATGAAAGTATTTTCACCATCAATCATCTTTAAAAGATTCTTTTCACCAACTGACAAGATACATTTCATATACAATAACTCTTTAAATTGTGTCAGTAGGAATTATAGAAGTAATTAAAAATTGGCAACAACCACGCCTTTAAACAAAATTTTCTTTTAAAATATTCATTATAGTTGTAATACCTACGAATTTTACTAGACATGCAAAATGGCTTCTTGTCTTGCTAATCCGCATGAAACCAACAAAATAAATGTTAAATCTAAAGATTAAATGCTGCTTTTTCACGGGCACTTTGCTAATCCGCGAGCCATCGAATAAAGACGTCATATGCAACGGAAAAACATCAATCCCAGATACTTTAATCTAATTCCAATTGAATTGCAAAAATGATTAAATGGTAAATGCTATTTTTCCGTTTCAGTCGAGTTTGCATTCTTTCAAAGCTTAAACATGTTTATTCGCCCAATTTCCCCATTTAGTGCAAATTCTTTTACTATTCGTAGCTGGGAATGTAAAATGGAAAACCAAATTATGCTTTCTTTGAAATATGATAAGCCTTCACACACCATCACCAGCATTATGGTGAAGGTTTACTTTGGCGGTTAAGCTTTGTGGTATCTTTTCGAATACGCGGTAATAATTAAATTGAAAAGATATCTAGTAAATTCTTTTTTCCTAGTTCTATTGTACGGAAAATAGAACAGTGAAGGTGTGAAATACATTTTTGAATGTACCTGTATGTAGGGAAACGGTAGTTGAGATAAATTAATGAGGTATTTGTACTTGGTAAGAATTGTTTCATGGGATAATTTATATTTTTGCACTGATAGAATTTACGGTAATGCGGGTTTGAAGTTATCAGGTAAAATTAATTGTTTTTTCTTGCTCTAGTTAATAGCCACCAGTTGAAACAATTACCCTTCTGGCTACCGTAAAATGTTTAGCCGGATTCGAGGTTTGTTCTTTGAAGCAGTACCGGAATTTAGAAAAAAATAACGTCACTAATCTAATAAATGACACTTAATGATTTCAGTTTTAATTCATTATTTTAAGGACAAGCATATGTTAGCTTTTATGCAAATCATTAAAATTGAGCCAAAAGAAAAAATAAGTTGATTTTTTTTGTTGAAAGTAGGAGTGAATTTTTTTTATCATTAAATTACGCTTGCCAATATGTATGTACCAAAATACTTTTCTTGTGCTTTCTATGTGATAGTTTAAACATCTATCAGTTTTATGAAACTTTTCGGGTCCGGGTTGTCCCCAAGAATGTTGATGTTAAGTTTATGAATGTACCATTACGTGTTGATTTTTCTGCCAAGTTAATTAATTTTGGTTATCGTGGACCATCATTTATTCCGATCTCAATAAAACTACATTAAAGGCAAACGCTGAATAGATAAATTTGTTCTATAAATTTTGTACTGATACTGGTACCAAATTATTTCCTTAATCTATTATATATAAGTGGCTTATTTGATCATAATTATTCTTATATTCTTATTTGGAGTATCATGAAGAATAGTAATAATTTTTCTAGCATAATGCGGTGGACAATTATGGACACAGAAGCGATAGAAATGCGTTAGAATATACTCTACATAAAGGCCCGACTATGTCTCTCATCGATATAGCCGCAAAGTGCAAATACAGCCTTGGCCAAAAGTATTTACCAACCCACAAATTCTTAGAAATCTCTTATCTGTTGACCTTCAACGCGTCTATTGTGAACCAGTATACGTGTAGGGATTAAAATGAGCCAATTTAAATAACACATGTCATAAAACTATAAACACAATAGAAACTACTCATTTCCAGGTAAGTGGGATATTAGGAAAATTGACAGTTTACCACGATCCTTCGCAGTGTGAATAAGTGTCGATAAATTATTGTGAAATAGTTGTTGCTTTATTTGAAGCAGTTCATAAAGACCAGAAAAATGCCCAAGACTCTTGAATTAAGTAACGAGGAACGTTTAAAAATCCAGGTGTTATCTGAAGAAGGTAAAAATAAATGTGAAATTGCGAGGATTATGAAATGTCCTTATAGTACTGTAAGGTACACGTTAAATCGTTACAAGATGACCACAAGTCACGAAAACGTGAAACGAAGTGGAAGGAAAAGGGTTACATCTGCAAGAGAAGACCGCAAGTTAATCCGAACCTCTTTGAAAAATCGTAAGAAAACATCCTCTGAGTTGGCTGCTGAGCTAAGTGAGACCTTGGGGAAAAAGATTTATGCTAGAACTACGAGAAGAAGGTTCCAAGATGCTGGCCTCAAAGGTTACAAGGCAAGAAAGAAGCCATGGTTGTCTGAGAAGAACAAGAAGTTACGTTTGCAGTGATGTTTAGAACACCAACATTACACCTAAGAGGATTGGGCCAATATCGTGTGGTCGGATGATTCCAATTTTGAGGTATGTTATTTGAACAAACTTATCATTACCTAAAGATGTTTGGGACATATGAAGTTGGTGATTTATTTTTTAACCTATTTTAAAAAATACTTATTTTACTAAATTTCAGGTATTTGGTACTGCTGGTGCCACCTACGTGAGACGCAGAGTTGGCGAAGAATACATCCCGGAGTACGTGATGCCTACTGTAAAACACGGTGGAGGTAGTATTATGGTGTGGGGCTGCATGTCGGCGTCAGGAGTTAGAAAAATGATCGACGGCATCCGTTTCCAACAGGATAATGCACCATGCCATAAATCAAGAGCAACCATGAGTTGGTTTGAGAAAAATGGCATAGACTTTTAAATTGGCCCCCTCAGTCGCCGGATCTCAATCCAATAGAACATTTGTGGTCGATATTAAACCGGAAGGTAAAGGAGCACTCAATAACATCGAAGCAAATTTTAAAAAATTGCCTAATACAGGAATGGAATGCCATAACTCCTGAAGAGTGTAAAATGTTAATTTTCTCATTACCAAAAAGAATTAAGGCGGTAATTAAAGCAAAGGGTTTTAATACTAAATATTAATGTAAAGTAATCAATAAATGTATTTTAAGCACTTGGTACTTTTTCCAATTCGAAGCTCAAGTATTTTTTAAGTTATTTATAATTTTATAAGGTGGCAAATACTTTTGGCCAAGGCTAAAGATGTGTGACAAATTATGACCAGAATCAAGGGAACTCTCAAATATATTACAATGCTTGATTTGATATCTTTTGGATAAAAAAAAACCCTAATAAGATGATAGTTAGCATCCAGGAAAGCAGAATTCAATATAAGGCTAATTTCATGAAGCACCTTGTCACGAAACAATAATAATTAACCCAAAATCAGAAAAGATTCTAAGCACCTAAGCGTTCGAATCTCGTTTTTAAAACATTAACTCTACGAGCTGAAGATTTAGCATAAACAATAAAGTAAATCTAGCTGAACTAACGTAGATTATAGCATTAGGGCAATTACGTTAAAAAAATGTTGTAGTTAAGTAATTTAAGAACAGCTGACACGGACACAAAATCGCCAACGAGCTACACATTTTCGCCCGAATTCTAGGTACCGAAACTATAGGAGGCGTTTAAACTACTATATTTCGGATTCAGGGGGGAATAGCGGTCGACAGGAATACTCTTGGAGACAAGATTTTATTGAAGAGTGCCGCCCGCACGAACTCGAGGATATGGAGGTTACCATGAGGTTCCTCCTGGGATGACATATAACGAACCTGGTTGAATCTGGGCTACGCTTTGGACAATGGACTTGAATTAATGCTTTGGGCTGGCGGATAAGATGGTTTAAGCCTAGTTGCTTTACACGGTTGCGACACTCATGCGTGAACGGCTCTAATTCAACTATCATACCGTCTCCGTCCCGGTAAAACCTTGGTAGGCCTCAGAATACGTTCGAAGTTCGCACCATTAGGTTGGTGGTGTAGGTTCGGTTAAGACGGATTAGCGCTGATCTAGCTCTGAACACTTGTCCCCATAAGGGCTTGTGCCAACCCTCGGATGGACTCCCTGCTCGACAAAGATAGCAATGGGACCAAAGAGGCGACTATACACAGACGAACGGAGATAGGAGCTCCGAGAGAAATCCAATCAATCTGGAGCGATTTCAACTAAAAAACCTGAAAATAAATTCAAAATACTCGAAAAAATAAGTAATAATATCAAGAACGACAACTGAACCAACAGTTACAGCCACGATGTCAGCAGCGCATTGAGAACGGTACCAACGACGAGAAAAACGACGACGGACGCAATGACTGTAAAGACGGACGAGAAACGGAGATTAACGGACAGCCTGATCCAAACATATATCCTGCTCTGTTTAGGGGCAGCAAAAAAATGATGCGAACGCCAGAGCGTCCTAAAAAGAAAGAGCGAGAAATTCTGCAGAACGCGCCAGATATTCACGCGGTGGGGGAATATAGAAAAATAACATGAAAAATTCGATGGTTACTGCCGCGACCGTGACGACGACCGAAGCAAGGATTTCAAATACCAAAATAATAAAGAATCATCCGAACCGCCACAAAATGATCACGGTCGGAAAAGAAAGGAGGGATCATTTCCCCGCCATCGTCGAAAATGTGGCTGATATACTGTACTCGGAAACGGAAGCCGATAACCTCTCCCAAGAAAGGAGATCGTAAAGCACAATTGCCGTCCAGTGATATAAAGAAGAAAGGCTAATCCGAAAAATGGGAGACGTTCTCAAAAGAATAAAAACCTGCATGCGACTCGCCAAAAATCAGCAAAGGTGTAAAGAATGGCCTCCTTGAACAAAAGAAACTCCTAGACCGCATAGGGCAATACCGGAGGAACTAGTAAAAGGCAGAAGAGGACCGAAAGACCAGAAAGCTAAGGAAGCGCTGAGGGTTAAGCCCAAAAGGGCACGCACAGATAGCTCCACCATCAAACATCAATAAAACAGCGTCAAGTCCAATTGAAGGAGATTGCGATAAAAGAAGAAAGGCGGCTTCCTTTCAAGGAAGATCCCGAAAGGATGGGCGACTCGCAGGACATTGCCATACGAAGATGCATGGCGATCGAGCACAGACTGGAGAAGAATCCCGATTTAAGACCGCAGAATTTCGAGTTCATTGGCGAGTACGAACGACTGGGACATATGGAGCAGATCACATGGTCAGCGAGTAAGGAAGCACATTATTTTCTGCCGCACCACTGCGTCCTGAAGCCAAGTATTAGTAACACCAAATTGAGAGTGGTTTTCGACGCGTTCAGTAAAACATCAACGAACGTTTCCCTGAACGACATACTACATACCAGACCCACGATTCAGGATGATCTGTTTGCGATTTTGACCCGTTTCCGTCAGCCACGCTTCGTTTTCACGGCCGACCTCGCCAAGATGTATCGGCAAATAGTGCTTCAGCACGACGATTGCAGGTTTCAACTGGTAATTTGGAGAACAAGTCCAGCCCAGCCTTTGCGATATTATCAACTCAAGACCGTCACGTACGGCGCAACGTGTACCCCGTACTTGGCAACCAAATGCCTCCAGGTTCTGGCACAGGCCGAACAAGATCGAGCACCCTTGGGCAACAGCGCACTACAGCGTGATTGTTACATAAACGACGTCATGACAGGGGCAGACAGATAGACGGAGGCAATTCAAGCACAGGAGGAGTTGCGTCAGATTCTTACCAGTGCAGGGATGCATTTACACAAATGTTGTGCCAGTCATCCGCATCGACGACTTTCAGATCGGCATTAACTTGGACCTCGCTCAGGGCAAATTCACGAAACGGACGATCGCATCAGACATCGCCCGAATGTTCGACCCATTGAGCATCCTGGCCCCGGTTATCGTAACCGCCAAATTGTTCCTGCAGGCGTTATGGCGATTGGAGTTGGACTGGAACGCGCCCTTACCACTCGGCATACATACACAGTGGGCCCATTTTCGCGGTGAGCTACCATCATTGCGAAGGGTTCATTTTCCTCGACAAGTTATAGCCTGCGAGGAACCAGTCCAGCTGCAGCTTCATAGTTTCTGCGACGCCTCGGAGAAGGCGTATGGTGCTGTGATCTATGTCCGCTCAACATCCCCGAGCGGTCAAGTCAACGTGCAGCTGCTCTGTGCCATGTCCAGGGTGGCCCCCATCAAGGTGTTGAAAGTGCCGCGTTTGGAGGTGCGTGCCGCCAAGCTGGGAGCAGAATTAACGATCGAGTCAAGAGGGCGCTCAGTCTGCCGGAGGTTTTTCACGTCCTCTGGTCCGGTTCACAGGTCGCATTGGCGTGGGTCAACTGAAGCGCGTCATCCTACAGCACTTTCGTGGCCAACCGTCTTTCGACCATTCAATCTTTGTCGAGACTAACTCAGTGGCGACATGTGGCGTCCTACGACAATCTTGCGGACATCCTGTCCCGTGGCCTGGCGCCAGCCGAGCTAAAGGACTGCAAGCTCTGGTCACAGGTGCCACCCTTCTTGTCCGAACCTGAGACGGACTGGCCGCCTCCGTACAAGGGTACCGAAGCCTGTGAAGTCGAGCGGAAGCGAATCAGGGTTGCGATCATAATAACAGCTAGTGCAAGCAACCATTGTGTGTACGAGGTCCAACACAGCAACTCATTCGGAAGGCTTCAACGGGTCGTCGGTTGTATGCTGCGTTTTGTGAAGCGTTGCAGGACAAGCTCCCAGTCTCCTCAAATGCGCAACCGTGCAGTAACAAGTCACGAACTCTCCAGAGCAACCGGAGTGATCGTGAAATGGATTCAGCAACATGATTTTCGTGAGGACCTGCGAGACATCCAACTACAGAAGCAGGTCAACAAGAGCAGCCCCCTATTCGGGTCTGACTCCTTTCCTGGATTCGAACGGAATCCTGCGCGTTGGCGGGAGGCTGTAGGCTTCACAACTCCCTTTCGAGGCCAAGCATCCTATGTTGCGGTCGTTCGCGTATCCACTTACAAGATTACTGATGACGGATATTCATAGCAACAATTGCCATCTCGGAACTCAGGCGCTGTTAGCTACCACGAGACAACGCTTCTAGCCTATCAAGGGGAAGCAGCGAGCACGGACAATTGTTCAACAGTGCGTGCGATGTATCAAGGCAAGGCCACAACTGTTCAATCAGATTATGGGGAATCTACCAGGTGCTCGCGTACAAGCGGCTAGCCCGTTCATCCGCTCGGGCGTCGACTTTTGCGGGCCGGTGCTGATACACTACCGAGGCAGAGGTGTACGGCCTCAGAAGGGATACATCGCTATATTCTGCTGCTTCGCTACCAAGGCCATCCATCTGGAATTGGTGAGCGATCTCAGCGCAGAAGCTTTCATCGGTGCTCTGAAGCGTTTCATCGGGAGACGAGGTCTCTGCAAGGACATCTATTGCGACAATGCGACCAATTTCGTAGGTGCGCAAAATCAGCTACATGAGGTGTCTTCCTCACTTCAATTAGCCGAGGGTCAACACACGGTGACCGACTCTTGCAGCACTCGGGGAATACAATTTCATTTCGTCCCACCTCGCGCCCCTCACTTTGGTGGATTGTGAGAGGCGGCCGTCAAATCAGCCAAGAACCTGCTTCGTCGAGGCGCTTCATCGGCCACACTCACGTACGAGGAACTGCACACCCTGGTGGTCCAGGTGGAGGCCATTCTCAACTCCAGGCCGCCAACTGCGATGTCCGACGACTCCAACGATCTGGCAGCGTTGACTCCAGGACATATCCTCATTGGTGAACCCCTCACAGCCATGGTGGATGCTCGGGCGGAGCCTGCCACTGACGGACATCATGCCCGATGGAAGCGGATAAATCATTTGAAGGACAAGTTTTGGCGACGATGGTCGCGCGAATATTTGAACCAACTACAACATCGCGTTAAGTGGCAATAAAGTCAACCAAATGCTACCCGGGGAACCAACGTCATCATCAAGAACGATAACCTACCAACTATGAAATGGTCCCTGGGACGAATCATAGGAACACATAAAGGGGCTGACGGCTTCGTCAGAGTCGCAGACGTGAGGAAAGCCAATGGAATAGTAAGAAGGCCCGTCCATCGTCTAACGCCGCTGCCAGTGATGGAGAACACTACACCAGAAGCAGCTGGTCCCGAGGCCAAATCCGGCCCCACGTACAGCATCAGGGAGATACACCCAGCACAAAGGGCTTCGCTCCAGGAGCAGAAGGACGTCTCTCCTATCGTTCATGCTGGTCTGCTTACTGATCCCTCTAACAGTGGCCAATCCCATCAAGGTGTCATCAACTGGGCCACATCCAGGAATGCATTTTCAATCATTGTACCTTCCTGTCAACAAGCGAGTGGAAAATCTTGGTCTACTATGACCTAGAGGCCTGCTGGACGGAGCTGGCCACGCAGCAGAACGGCACGATCTGGTTGCAACAACTATGTGATCAAGATCCTCCGCACACCGACTGCTAACATCTGCATGAGCAGTTCTGCCACTTAACCGACCAGCTTTCCAGCGCAAACCAGGTGCGCTATATCGAGCCCTACCAATACCAACGGTGAAACGTAACCATTTCATCGCCATACAGCCTACCGCTCCTTATCTGGTCATCAGCCCACATCGCGACGTATACTATCCGCTTAACAAGATGAGCTACGCTGCCTATAACTGGATGGAGCCAAGCATCCACCTATGCTGACAGTTTTACCCGTTGTATCACAGGGACGCCAATGTGAACACTTGCGAGGTAATGCTGTTAAAGGGAATGCCGACTGCGTCCAACTGTCACCTGGTTGAGCTGCCTACATCCTTCTTGTGGACGAACATCCCACAATCCAATGAGTGGATCTATGCCTTCGCAAGTCAGGTGGTGGCCCATCTTGTCTGCAGTGGCTACACATCCACTCTGACACTGCAGGGCTCCGGAATTCTGCAGCTGGCTCCCGACTGCACGCTCAAGTCCGATGTCGTGACCATCCAAGGTCACCGCATTTATGAATCCTCAATCAAAGCGACTCATCCCAGGGCCCATTATTCCACTGCTGACGACAACCGGGACCATGTACAACAATATGCTTTTCCGGACGCACGCCTCGGAGATCAACGACCTGCGATATTCGAAATTACTATTGTTATTGAAGGAAGAAGGGGAGAGGCCAGGACAAAAGAGTCCTGACGCAAACAGAGACTACAAACCGTTATTGAATAAGTCAGAAGTGGTTGATTATGAATTTTCAGGTATTAAAGAATATTTAAAAAGTATTAAGGAGACCACGTTAAATTTTTTTTTCTGTTCATCGTGAATAGTCGAGTAGTGGCGGTGTTCTACAAATTTTTGAAAAATTTACGCAGACTCGCAATTAGCTATCTAGGGACACAAAAATTAGCAAAAACTGCAAAGCAGTTAATGAATAGGAGGGCAGCAAAACCCTTTTCTGCGCATAAATCACATTTATAAATGATTTTCTTTTTGTTGAAATACAATATTATGTATCTTTTTCATAAGAGCACTTATAAATTATCCTTTGCGTGAAATTTCATGGCATTTGATAAGCCAAAGAAATATAACATCTGATTTCTAAACAATACTTTTCATCTATTATGAGGGAAGACATTTCTACAAACCTCATAATGAAAACAGCAAATATAAAAAACCATTTGACAAATAAAAGTGTAGGCTAAAAAAACATCAACCAACGCATAACAATAACTGCAAAGGTCAGCCGTTAGTTCACAAACACATTTTTTTCATTTTCAATTCAGAAAGAAGTGAGTAAATTGCTTTCCTTCAATCGCCTACTAAAATAAACAAAAGCATAACCTACCATTTGTGAAATTGTATGACACCAATTTCATCAAAGTCAATATTTTAAATTCAGCTGACATCAAGCTACAATTTAAATATATTATTTATATGCAATTTTTTTAAATCTTCAAAATAAAAATTTGCATAAATAAATCTTTCACCTCGATAGTTGCAACTTTTTATTGAAAGTTGTTGCACCTGGAAACCCGTTGACATTTTTATTCAATTCGAATTGATGCATTAGATTAAATTTTGCGATAGAAATTTAGAGAAAAAAACGTTGCATATATTCGCGAGACACATATCTGATTAAATAAAATGTTTATATAATTTAGTGCTGATGAGGAAATATTAATGTTTATCTATTGTGTCTACTGAAGATCAATGGAAACTTTTTATTGATGTTATAAATAATCGATATAAAATTTTTAAAACTTTATCTCTAATAAAAACGATTTTATTCAACGGATGCTTTCATTCTATATTCTAGAGCGCAATTAGCACAAACCGCCATTTTTCCCTTTCCTAAGCAAAAACTTTAAAATCACCGTCATTTCGGTTACGATGCAACTTACAAAAAAATCATATTTCTTAGAACACTCAAAGCTCATTAAGTTAAGACGTGACTGCATATAACAAAGCACAAGATAGATAACAAAATGAATAGCCAGCAAATCGCGTTAGCCACCTAACTGCGAAAAGTATTAACAAGCTTTTTTACCTTATTGACGTGATTCGCTGATTGTTAAGTTATTTTTTTTTTTTATTTCTAGAATCATTTTGTACTTATATAAGATAAAAAACGTTCAAAAAAACCAAAGTTTACTGCAAACTTAACGAGACACTTTGTAGCGTTATCTCGAATATATTATTTGCACGTAATATGGATACTTTTTGTCGCTTCCGCAACTCTTCTTAATTGAGACTTTAATTAGAGTCAAGATGAAAGTTTAGTGTCAAGATATACCTTCATTAGATACTAGATCTAAATAATTTCTCGCGACTTCTTAGTATTTAGAACATAAAAACGTTATCGTGCTAGATCACTCCGTCTTAAGATACAATTTTTTGTTACTCTTCTTATAATCAACACTTTCATCTATACTCAACACCTGAGTTAATGCTTAACACAACATGTCCCCCCAAAGGAAAAAAAAACACCTATCCAATCAAAGCGGGACGTAGCAACGTTGTTTACTTATTTTCCCACAAATGAGTAGTATCTTTATCTATCGGCAGCGTAAAGCAAAAATATCTTTCATCGTTACGCGACAAACAAACATTCAAACATGGAAAATCAAACATAGAGAGGAAGAACATCGACACGAAGTGAAAAAATTCGAAACAAATATAAGAGAGTTTAGTGTCTTGCTTTCATATCAACCGACTTTGTGTAAACTGTCTGCGAAGGCAGAATTTTTTTCCTTTCATTGTCTATCGACATTACACTCTGCATATGTAGTTTTATGTGCTTCTTTGGTATCTATTTCGTCGTCTCTCACCTGAGTGATATGGTTAGGTCTGTGACGTCAGTGTACTACTACTGCCATCTGTTTAAGTCTAGTTAAAGCTTCGACATAAGTTTTTTACCGATATCAGATGCAAAAACCTATCGTTGTCGCTAATAACTATTCAAATTTAATATCTAACGATTCTCAAACTTTAGATTGATGTATCTTTTGCATTTATTTATTAAGATAAAATGTATCTTTTGGAGCGAAATACACCTTCGAATAATTAAATTTAGAATCTAATTGAAATTGTTTTTAAGAGATTAATTTTATACATTAAATATTTATAGAAATAAATTAAATCTTGTACTTACGAAAATAATTAAGGGTTTCACGTATTTGATCTTTGGTTAGGTGCAATCCTTCCGGTGGTATTGGTAGTGCTGGACTAGGAACAAACCAATCTTGATTTTCGTAGCCGACAAATTGTGTAATTGCGTCAGCACGAATTTTATATTTTGGTATAGTTTCTTCTAGCAATGAGAAGATTTCAACTTCAGGTAATGAATCACAACTGCAGATATCTGTAAAGTTGCAAAAAGGAGAAAATTGAATTATTCAATAAATCGAAAGCAGATAGAGAAAATTTAATATTTGTGTTAGGAATTAGAGAGGAAACACCTTAGAAAATGATGTTTTAACGTTTTGTTAAATCTAGGACCTATGTTTCGTTTATGTAGATAACTAGTTTAATTGAGTTTTCTAGAGCTGCTAAAACAGAGAACTCAATTACAAATAAATTTAAACCGTGTCTAACTTCTTCTAAATGCAACAGACATAAATTTGAGTCCGCAAGTTCCATAATTGAGTCCAACTGCTGAAGGCACTAGTCCAATTCGAACCTTCTCGTTGAGATTTGTTAGAGAAGCTCATTGCATGACCGTAATGATATTCGAGGTGGTGTGGTCAGTATCACGCCCAACTAAGTGATTATTACCTGATGTTTCAATCAGTACCCATCACAGCTGGGTAGGCTGATAGTTCGACAGAAGTTTAACAAGCACAAGCTCGTTGCCTCTAACGAGCTTTGAACTTGGAAATTGCTGCGCAAGCGGTGAGCGCTCTAACCACTACACGACACAGACTACAATAATATATAGTTTGTGCATTATTTAAATGATTTTGTATTCGTGTGAAGTTTTATAATTTTATTATATTCATAGAAAATGAAGTGTCTTAAATACTTGTGGCCAGAAAATAACGCCGAAGAAACATTCTACTGAGTAAAACGTCAAATAGAAATATCTTTAACTAGGCACATAGAAAACTCTTCAACTAGGCACATAGAATAATCTCCAACTAGGCAAATTCAAATTTAGGTAGTAGAAAATTAATTGCAAAAATGCTAAAACTAATATAATGGAAAATTAAGTATGCCAAACGAGCAAAGCGGAGAGTACAGGCCATCTGAGAAAATTAGAAATGCGCCGCTAGAAGGGGCCTGTAGTAATCGAGCAGTCACACCAGCAAACTGCTCGAAAACCTTCGTAACTCCTATCCGAAATTTTAATGGCAGATTTAGAAAATAGTTTTAATTATTTCCATTCACAATCGTAATTTATAAAACAGTTTTCTTTCTTATTATTATTGCATGTGCTTTTATATCAATTTTCCTTTGTATTACATTTAAGCGTTGCTCTTTGCTTATCTTCATCATGAGATTTAACTTTTATTCTACTTCAGTTAATTTTTCTTGAAAAATTTTAGATATGCCAATTGACAATTCGAAGTGTCAAAACAAAGAAGTGTCATTTTCAGCTCTCTGAATTTCTTGGCTTAAGTGAAGTTTAAATTCTGTCATAATTTATAATTAGCTGTGTGAAACAAGTGGAGTGGTTACTAGTGTCGTTTTATCAAGTTTTTGAGATAAGTAGCGATCTTTCAAGTAACCAATTTCAGTGATTAAATTTTTTACTTAGGCGATCGAAAATTAACGGAACCGGGAATTCTTACTTTGGTCTAGGAGTGAGATTCCCGTGTAGCTAAATTTATATCGAAACAATTTTTTGAATTTAATTTTAAAATTATATTTTGATATTTTAAATTATTTTTTTTTGCAAGTACGGATTTCTGCATTTTTTTTTCACTAACTATATTAAATAAATTAAGGATAATAAAATATTTTTATAAAAAGCAAATAATTGAAAAAGCTAAAAACATAATGGCTACTAAACCAGATAAGTGTGGGAAGTGTAGGAAACCCGTGGAGGATATCCACTCGGCTATGGGGTGTGATGGCTTCTGCCTCAAGTGGTTTCATTTGAGGTGTATCAAAATGTCGGAGGAGAGATATCGGGCTATTATGGACATCACCGAAGATGTAATTTGGATGTGTGCAGGATGTAGAGCTCAGCACCGTAAATCTAAAGAAGACCAACTCTTCCAACAAATGAAAAACTTGCAAAGCCAAGTCGAAGAGATGAGCTCAAATGTCACCTTATTAATAGATAAATCTACGTCTGCGAACAAGCCCTCATATGCCGAAATTATAAAAAATTCTACTTCTCCTCCATCAGTGCATCGATCTAATACAATATCGCAAAAAGGGATTATTATTGAGCCTAAAAATCACTCTTCATCAGAAAAAACACTGATTGATTTTAAGTCGAAGATCAGGCCATCAAAATGTAAAATTCCTCTACAACTAATGAGGCCTATTCGTAACGGTGGGGCGATTATAAAAACATCGACAAATGAAAATACTACTTCGCTTTTTAATATAGCAATGGATGCAATGAAAGAGGAGTATGATGTTGCTGAGACCAGATTGCGACAGCCTAGACTTGTCATCAATGGACTAGAGAAACAATACGCAAATTATGAACTAAGAAATGAGATCCAGGCATTAAATCCCAATATAGAGGAGCGTGATTCTATGGAACTTGTACATGCTAGGCGAACAAGAAATGGAAGGTGGTTGCACATCATCCAGGTAAACGGGAGCATGTATAAGAGGATTGCGAATAGATACATTAATATAGATTATGGATCGTATTTTGTGAAGGAGGACTTCAACGTAACGAGGTGTTATAAGTGTCAAAAATACAACCACAAAACATCTAAATGTGAAGGGGAGCAAATATGTCTAAAATGTGGAGGAAAGCATGACCTAAAGGACTGCAAAAGCACGATTGAGAAGTGCTCTAACTGTATTGGTAACAATAACAATGCTGATCATTCTCACAGAGCTGACTCTGTAGAGTGTCCGGAGTTTCAACGCAGAATATTGATCGCCAGGAGGAGTACCGACTACAACTTTGATGATTGCTAATCTTTCTAATCAATCAAGTGGAACAAATTTAACACTTATGTATGCTAATATAAGAAGCTTAAGACATAAGCTAAGTGATATTCAGATTTACCTGCAGCAAAATCCTGACATAGATTTGATTATTCTAAATGAAATCTGGATTTACCCAGAAGAAGCACGGTTTTACAATATTGAAGGATATAATGCGGTATTCTCCTGCAGACCTGGAAGAGGTGGAGGTACAGCAATCTACGTAAAAAATACAATCAATTTCATTACCAAGAGAGTGATGCCTGATAAGTATAACGTTATAATAATTGAAGTACACCATGCAGGTAAAAAAATAAAATTAGGGACGTACTACAACCCCAATCGAATGAATGCGCAAGATTTTTGCACAGTACTAGATACATTATTCTCAACTGAAAAAAATTTGATCACAGTAGCGGACACAAACATTGATGTGCTAACGGAATTACCAGAAACACGGATTTATAAGGATACGCTAGAAACGAATGGAACGGTAATCATAAACAACAACCAAATTACTCGCCCAGTGTCAAATACCTGTCTGGATCATATAGTAACCAATGATTTAAAAGTCGCTGAAAGCATGACATACATATTTGAGGACTGGCCGGAACTGGATCATCGTGTGATAAAAATTGCTATTCAAGACCAAACCCTGAACAAACAGAAGCCGACCTACAAAACGTTCAGATTTCTAGACAAGGAGCTCTTTAAATCAAACATACGAGAGTTACTGGAAAAGCGGAAACCAAATAGTATTATTGAACTCAAAAATATCATCATATCTGCTAAGCA
Source organism: Odontomyia ornata (assembly GCA_963969285.1). Lineage (NCBI taxonomy): Eukaryota > Metazoa > Arthropoda > Insecta > Diptera > Stratiomyidae > Odontomyia > Odontomyia ornata. The sequence goes on from OZ017740.1 coordinate 313,550,635, forward strand.
AAGTTCTACAATTGAGAAAAAAATCAGGTGTCGACAACGGACTTGGATAACGAAAAAAGTAATTGATGCAAGTATTACAAAAAGGAAGGCATACATGGACTACAGGAAGAACAGTGGAAACCAGGCTTTCAAGTTTCTGTATATGCAAGCGAAAAAAGAATCGAAACGACTGGTGAAAGAGGCTAAATTCTTATATTTCTCAAGAAGAATGGAAACAGCGGCTGACAACTCCCGCGAAATATGGAAAATAATAAATGAGGTAAAGGATAACTCTTCAACCCAGGGTATATCACAAAACTTTCAACTGAATCCTGATGGGCCCTCTAACACATCGTGTCCACGTGACGCGGCGAACTCATTGAATAATTTTTTTTCAACAATTGGTGGAAGAATCACTAAAGAAATCGTTGCCAGTTCAGCAGGCAATGTAAATAATACAAATATCGCAATAAATTCCATCTTTCACATTCATCAAACAAATAAAAGGGAAGTCTTAAATGTAATCAATGAATTGAAAAAGAATACGGCGCCAGGCATTGATAGCATCACGATGAATGAGATTAGTATAATTAAGGAGGACATAGCCCAGATTATGGCAAATTTTATAAACGTGCATATTAGGAATGGGACTTTTCCGGAAGAAGAAAAACTTGCAAAAATAGTTCCTATATTTAAGGGTGGTGATTATCTTGACCCGAATAACTATCGCCCGATTGCGCTGCTGACGGGATTTAGTAAGATATTTGAAAAAATACTAAACAATCGATTAACATCATTCTTAGTTGAAAACTCTATCATAAGCCAACATCAGTTTGGTTTTCAAAAGAACAAGAGTACTTTGGATGCCCTACATTCTGTCACACGTTTCATCAATCTAGGACTGGACAGAGGTTATTATGTCATCGCAATTTTTGTGGATTTGAAAAAAGCATTTGATACAGTTGATCATAATCTCTTGCTTCGTAAACTTGAATCGTATGGTATTCAGGGGAGTCCTAAGCAGTTGTTTAAGAGTTACTTGGAGGGAAGATCGCAGAGAACTTTAATCAACAATGTCCTGAGCGACCATGCACCTACGGAAACAGGAGTTCCCCAAGGTTCAATACTGGGCCCTACTTTGTTCCTGCTATATACAAATAATCTAAATACATGTGGGCTGACGGGATATCACACATTATATGCTGATGACACAGTTCTACTTTATTCAGTACGAGACAAAACTGCCATTGAGAACACTATCAACGACGACCTAGGAAAATTCCATCAGTGGTTAATTGGAAACAAACTAGTATTGAACACATCAAAGGCAAAATATATTGTTTTTAAGCAAAAGAACAAAGGAGACATAGATGTCGAACTAAATATTAATGGCGAAAAATTGCAAAGAGTGCTAGAAATGAAATATCTTGGTCTTATCATAGACCATCGTATGACCTGGTTACCACACATAAATAGCTTAAGAAGGCAATTAGCCCCAATAATAGGATTGTTAAGAAGATATGAGGATTTTCCAATGCACATCAAGAAACTTGTTCTAAATGCGTTTGTCCTGGCGAAATTGCATTATACAGTACTTATTTGGAGTCAATCAGCGAAGCAACATTTAAACAGTATATCCAGGCTGCTGACCAAAGCGTATAAAAACATTCTGAAGCTGCCAATGCTTACTCAAACTAGTTTGGTTGACCAACTGGCAAAATCATTAACCTTTAGTCAAATTATTATTATGGAGAAAGCGAAGTTTATCTACAGAAATTTAAAAACTAATGGATCGGAACGAGCGCCATTAATTAAGGTATCACAGATCAACCCATATAATGCGAGGAATGCAAATCAATTCGTAATACCTTTTGCCAGAACGGATCGACTAAAGAACGATGCAACGAATGATGCTTTGCGTATATATAACAATCTACCAGAAATTGTTAAGGAAGCAAACTCACTTTTCGTATTTAAGAAAAGACTAAGGGAGCATTTAATGAGTACTGATTGAAGCGTGGACCTGTAATTCTGCTTTTATGAGCCCAGTATCTTAGGGCGTTCTTTTTGACCCTATCGGCGAGATACTGAAGTGACAGTTACTCAGAGTTTTTTTTTTGAATGCGTCGTATGATATTGAATTTTTTTTTATCTCTGAGAGCTGATCATGATTTTTTTGGACTAGATGTTCACGAAAAGGACTAGTTCACATTATATTGTGTGCCCCCTTATACCGATGTGTTAAACATTGTCTGGGTGGCACAAAGGACCAAGCGACGTAATGTGAATGCAGATCGCACGAGCGTTGTGCGACGAAGAAAGAGTGATGGAGAGAGTGGTAGGGAATGGAGGTAATTAAAAAAAAAAAAAAAAAAAAAATGTCGGACATAGGAGCACTGATTTAGAGCACCCCAACGGTGTATTATATTACCGAAGGCAAGCGAACTGGGCTGAGCGAGAAGCTGATGCAATTTACCGTGTACACGGGAATAGAAAGACGAGAGATTTTTGGGACGGATTGAGGAGTTGACTTACGACCGCGACACGGGAAGCACGCGGTGAACGGCAGTTTTTATATCAAAGCTCTGACAGTGCATAAAAAGTGTTCAAGTTTTGTTGTTTAACTCCCTTTAAAAAACTGCCGAATGGATAAAATTAAGTAAAATAATAAGCACTTCGACCAAAACTATCAAAGAAATTTGAAATAAAGTGACAAGAGGAAAACTCGCATTATAAAATTTGCTGTCAAATGCAAGCAAGGAGTTGAGTTACGACCGCGACACGGGGATTACGCGAAGAACAACTGCCATATTTTCTTGGCCGCGTTTTAAAGTCGGGAATATTTGGGAAATCAGACCAAATTAGATCCCAAAATCATTTTAGTTTACAAAACGTGCATGTGAGCTGTAAAAATTGATTTGCTTACTGCTTGAAGTGTTCAGGAGCCCCTTTTGAGAGCGAAAATTAGCGGCCCCATTTGTCTTCCGTTCCGCATATAGGATCTCGACATTCCGCTCTTGAAATCAGCTCGAAGTTGAATATGTAGTTTTCCCCCTGTTCTGATTGATAATATATGATATATAACGAGTGAATGTGATATGGTTAGAAAAACAAATGGAGTGCAATTCCAACCCGTAAACATATAACACTACAATGCTTAATTCCTCCGTAGTCGCGAGTTCAGTGTTGGTGTTCTCTTGAAAGACTCAATTTTTCCCCAAAATAACCTATCCACTGACAAAACTTCAACAAAATGTGTTTCTTTTCTTCCCATTAACATTTCAAGAAAAATAATCATAAAATGCATTCATATAAATTCAGTGTAGAATGCACTCGTTATCTTAAAATTGTTTTCTTCATTCGAGCCGTATTCTAAAGCATATGCTTTCCCACGAGAAGCCTCACGATGAGCATTTCATTAATTTAATTACGATGGATTGTCATAGTTAGAATGCCGTCAACAGTTATTCCCGTTACACATGGACGCCTAATTCGCTATGGTCCATGAATTGAAATTTTGCAGATGGTTGTTCGAGCAGATTTTTTAAGCATCGGGAGGCCGTCCACTTTACTCCGGCAAATCGATGTCCCGTTGTCGTTTTGTCATCTTCAATGTGAAAGAATCGTTCTTTGAAGCGCCGATCAGTGTCCGAGAAAGATTCAACATTAAAAAAGAGTGTTTTGCATCTAAAATGCTTAAAGGAATTTGACGAGTTGGATTGTCGGCATGGTGGACGTTTTTTTGATTACATCGTAGCTAATTATTCGCATACATCATGCGAATGCAAGGAAGGCTACATGAGTTAGAAGGGAAGTGAAATATTTTTCAATGGTTTATCCACCGCAAAAGGTAAGGCTCCGTGTTGCCGATGCGTGTTTCAGTTCAGCAGCTGCATATTTATTCTCTGCATTTCTTATATATTATTGCCAAAATCGTTGTCTTGACTTCTTTCTTAAAAATAACTTGGAAGATAGCTAATATTTTTGTCCCTTAAAAATCTTCAAGCAGTACCAATAGTTTGTTTGCACTCATAAAGCAATTATCACAAACTAATGACGCTATAACTTTTATAGTTTTTGTAATTATTATTAAATCTAAGACAACAAATGAAAGTAGTAGGTTACCTCGGCCTCGACACCAGTCGATCAGCATTCAACATTAGTGGGTCCTTGAGCTAAGGGGAAAGAACCCGGCCCACGACACCGCAATGCTAGCCTGTCAGCGCATTCACGCGTCCCCAGATAAGGCCAATCTCAGCGGATCTCAATATCCTCTTTCGCCGAGGCAGCAGACCATCGCTGGAGTCCTCAACGGTCATACTACCTATGCTTTTCACTACAGGACGTTAAAATTAAATTGGACAAAGCCAGCTACCTACTCGAAGATGCTCTGAAAGCGAGGGCGACCTGACTGTTTTCAGCAGCGCACGTATTAGATAACATGAAGAAGGTGAAGGTGATGACAATAGAAGGAATGACAGTAACGGCGAGAGTGTCTACGATGACATCGGGAATATAGTATGCTTGAACAGACAATATTGTTACATGTACAAATAATTCTGCGAGCTACTGTCGCAATTGTTTTCACAACAATGAAGAACACGAATTCACTCGAAACCACGAGAACACAACAAGCATGATCAACATCTGCAAGTGACGTCACTCCATTCATGAATTTGCTCGAACCTACCAGGTACCTCTCGGTCGAACATTCGCCCATGTGCGAGAAATGGGTGAATAGGTAGAGACCCTATATAAAGGCGAGCTGAATGAATGGGGGGATCTTTCATTCGACCGCGATAAGAAAACTGCGATATAGTGGAACGCGAAGTAAAGACAATTGATTGTTTGAGTGCAAAGTGTGTTTCGTAATAGTGAAGTAATTCAGAAGACAATTGCGATAAAAAAATTTATGGACAAGTGTTAGATTTTAATTTTAATAGTGAAAATTAAAATTAGTGAAAGTGTTAACTGATTATTGTGCATTTTATTTAATTAAATAAACTCTTTTAACTAAAATTAAAAGACATTGCGTTTTCACTTTCCCGGAACATTAAAATTATAGGCCGCGAACCAATAACACGCGACAATATGTTATCCAGTAGCGATGGATTTGGGTATGAGTTCGTTAGCGCTTCAGAAAGGCGTTCTAACAACATATAACCATAAGAATAACCATAAGAAAGTAATTTATTGTAGCTTTGCAGCAAGAATACGTGATGCCTACATGGCTTAGTGGTTAGTAAGAATTGCTTCGACTCTATAGGTTCCATGATCGAAGCTGGCCACGGAATATCATGACATCTAATCAGTATTTTTTAATTGTTTGAACACTGATTTGACTTCGTTTCTGGTTGGTCTTTATGTAAAGGAAAGTGATATTATACTACAAAAATAATTTATGAAAATACAGATAACCAGAACAGAAACAGCATTCATTCAAGGATAATTGGAGGATATTAGTCGCATTAGAGGATAATACTGGACTAAAGATTCCGAAGTGTTCAATTTTGACCAAATTTGCATATTTCCAATCCTCACGTAATCTTATGTAGAACTTTAAATAAGTAGTAAGATACGGAACTGAACTAGGCATCGCTATATTTAATTTAAATTCATGGCATTTAGTAAGGCAAGATAGTAAAATAAGATTGGACGAACAGAAAGGTATGACTGATATAGAAAAAAATTTCGAAATGTATGAAAACTTTCGGAGTGCTTCTGTTTTAGACATGTTAAGTAATTCAAAAAACTAGCTTAGCACTTTGTGTGTAGCCGTTTCCATGGCATTCAATCATTCTCCGTCGAAAACTATCACATAGTTTGAAGATGTCGTTCAATTAAAGCTTGACGATTAGTTGAGATAGTTCCCTAAACACTCTTTCCGAAATCTGCCTCAGAAATTTTTCATAGGGTTTAAATCCGGCGAGATACCAGGCCGATCAGTCCAAACCGTCGGAAAATCAGTAAGATAACGCTCACTCGATGACTGGCAGCAATCCTGGATGAACGGCACGAGGGGAATATGAAGTGCGCGCTTCATACCTGATTTGAGACCATGGATTAATCAAACGCGCAGTGAGACTGACTTCTACCAGGCTCAACTGTTGAGCGGGCATGGGTGGTTTCAGTCTTCCTTGCACAAGATTAGTAAGTCACGGTCCCAGAATGTGTTTTGTGCGGGAAAGGGAAACGATGCCTGCCACACATTTTTTGCATGCAAAAGATGAGACGGACTTTACCAGGACCTCGCTGAAGAAGACCGAACGATTACGGTCGAAAATCGATTTCGAGAATAAAAATAAATAAAATACACAAAATTAAAAGGAAGCTGTCTTTTTCTATTTTCAGTTGATCCTTGATATCCTTTTGGATATGGCGCCGCAGCTCCGAAACCTTCTGGTGGAAGTAAGGCCACTCTGCTGCGGTGACCGAGAAGCGCGCGAGCCGCCTATACTCGTGGAGCTACTGTCTCAACTTCTCCCGATGTCCTGCAAGCCGTTGCTCTGGTATGACTCGCGGACAGTGGTATCCAGTGATGCCTTCGACCTGGCTAGATACTTCTCACGAGTGACGGGCCAAGGTTCTGCCCCCTTGGATTTTCCCGGAGCGCCTCCTGCAGACTTCTCCTTGGCGATTGACGGGGATGTGCACCTGGCCTGCTTACAGCTACTCCGCCGGCTTCCACTTGATGAACCGGTATGCACACGCTGGCGAGGGGATCTCATTGGGGCACCACCACGATCCTGGCTTCCGCACCACTCTAAAGGCTCCGTTTGACACGCTGCACTCGTTGCGGCTGGCTGCAGTTTTTTGTCCCAAGGATGCCTCGAAAAAATGGGTAATTATTGCTTGATGTTTGCTACACGGCCTACTACGCCAGCAAGCACGTCAAGGAACGCTGCTCAGGACAACACCTCACCATCAAAGTAAAGTAGGATTATGTCCCGATGAAATGTCGCGAACAGGAAATTGGGTATGATTACGTCTTGGATGAAATAGCGCAAACACAAAAAGTAACAACTCCTTCACATACTGTAAGACAACTCATTACTTCTTACTTGAACATTTGTTTTTAAGCGGTTGAGCAGCGAGCTTTTGCTCCGATTCACCTGAAACTGCTGAGCAGCCAAACACGTGCGCTTTCGTTCTACTAAAGCTTTTCCTCCCCGCTCCGACTCGCAGTAGATTTTTGCGGCAAATTGGCAAAATTGGGGAAATTGAGCGAGGGAGAGCTTTTGTTTCGTCTTTCGGCTCTCTCTTCACTCCACTGGAAGCACACCCAAAGCTTATCATGTATGTCGTCCACAATGTGATGGCTCGTATGAAGCGAATTTCGATGTATTCTTTCCACTTAGTCATTGGTCGACATGTACATGATTCGACGCCAATTGGGGTATGTGCTTGATCGTAATGAATGAATAAACGATCGTAGCATTTCGTTGGCTAAACTTGAATTCAATCGCTTGTAACAAATAGCTTTCACCAACAAACTACAAAAAAAACACTCCGAAAATAGTGGTGTTGCCTAGTTGATACTGGCTTTCACAGCATGGCTACGAACTCCATCCTGCATGATTTTTGGAGATTTTCGTTCTGGATATTTCTGTTGAACTTTGATGCACCTCCCATACATAAATTAGCAGAATATGATTTCGATAATACTCGCCGTCAACTGTGCAGCTTTTGTCAACATATTTAGCCCCGATTTTTCGTATTAGATGAGGTTGAAAATCAGCTTACCTTGTGGAACTTTCGGTCCCCCATCAAACGCGTCCTCAGATGACGGATAGAGGGATGCCCTAACCGGTTAGCCGGCGAGTAGGTATGAAATACAACACCACTCATGGACCAAGCATAGAATAATACGAAGCGCTGATAAAACTCCGCTTAGAATTTGCTTGTGATGGAACCAGGACAACAGCCTCGGGTCGGATTGGACACGGCAACGATTATCGGACAATTCTTTTGGAACTTGCTAACCTTGTGGAACTTTCGGTCCCCCATCAAACGCGTCCTCAGATGACGGATAGAGGGATGCCCTAACCGGTTAGCCGGCGAGTAGGTATGAAATACAACACCACTCATGGACCAAGCATAGAATAATACGAAGCGCTGATAAAACTCCGCTTAGAATTTGCTTGTGATGGAACCAGGACAACAGCCTCGGGTCGGATTGGACACGGCAACGATTATCGGACAATTCTTTTGGAACTTGCGATGTTAGATCATTCAAAAGGGTAGGTACATGACGACAACTTCTGGATGAAAGAAAGAAATATATTGAGTTGTTCGCTAATTGATGACGTGAACTTCATGATAGATGATGTGAACTGCATATTTCATGTAGTAGTTACTGCTTGGCTTATACTATTTTAAAGATTAGACTTCAGACTATTTTCAGTCAAAAACTGGGCGTCATTGGTAAACAACAAGTTGATTAAAAATAAACTTGAAAATTGACAATCAAAGCGAGCATTATCGGCATATTTTTTGTTTTATTTCCCAAAAGGCAAAAATGCGGTGCAAGCTCGAAATAAATTGTGTGAAGTTTATGGTGAGGCCTGCCTTATTGAACGCCAGTGTCAGCGTTGGTTTGCACACTTTCGTTCTGGAAATTTTAATGTGCAAGACGCACTACATACTGATCGTCGAACCACTACTGATTACTACAAAATAAAGACCAGCCTGCCACAAAAATTTGGTATCGAAAGGCTGCAAACGGCGTCTGTGGTAAAATTTTTCACGGAGACAGACCCTCGGCAATCAGCTGGCTTCCATCTTATCAAACGCAACGAGCTTTGGATGGAAGTGAAAGCGACTATTAAAACCGAAGCAGAACACACACAAGAGAAATGATTGGTTCGATGATGATTGCCAGAAGGCGTTAGGCAAAAAGAATTAGGCGCACAAGGAATGCGTAGGTAGGAAAACCAGGACGAACAGAGAAACATATGAAAATCTCAAAAGAGCAGCGTATAAGATCATTAGAATTAAGAAAAGAAAATACTAATATATGACGACCAATTGAGAAGTATCGATGTAAGTCTAGCAAGCAACAACACGAGACAAGCATAACATACAAAGTAGTGAAAACCCTGAAATGTGGTTATCAGCCCACGACCACGCTCGGTCGTGCTGACATCGGCAATATTATAGCTAATGAAACCAAGATTAAGAAAAGATGGACATCATATTTTAAGAACCTCCTTAATCTTCCGCACAGCTCCAGAACATCGGAGCCTATAGATGTTTCCGGAGAGCATCAATTGGCCCCACCAACTCTGGATGAAGTTTGCTCTACCGTTGCCGCCATGGCGAGAAATCGAGCAAGTAGATGAGGAAAAAACTCGTCTAGTCAAACGGGAAATGGGATGGGGACTTGATCCCGTACCGGTGGTGTGTGAAGATCTAGATAGATAGATAGTATGGATAGAAGTGCAACCCCGATAAATGAAATATTGTGCGGAAACTTTTCACTCAAAGAATACATGTGAATTTTAGTGTAATTTAATTGCAGTTTTTGGGAAGTATTAAAAGTGTAATAACAGTGGTGAAATATTAAATATGCTACTTTCTTTTCTTAAAGTGTTCTCGATCCCATGTCCTACTGCTCTTCGAAGAGATGAAAATCCTCCATTCATTTTTCGAAAGGCTTCGTTTGCATTTAAAAATTGCCAAGTTTTCTGCGAAACCTGACTCACACTAGTATTCTTCTTATCTGTTTAATATTTACATTTAAACATCTCTGGCTCTAATGCCAAAATCTTGAAACCTGCCTGCAAAAGTTCACATGCAAAATCCCCACCAAGTGAACGTTATCGCAGTGTGCGCAGTAGTTGACGACCATTTGTCTGAGTGCCGCGCGAGTCTGGTCGTTGTTTTGGCATAGTTTTCTTTGTGCGAGGAAGCACCTCCTTGTCGTTCCATTGCACGAACGTTAAAAAATATTCCCATAACAACTGCGCGCCGTGGTTTACATTGTTCCATGGTGCTTGCTAGTTCACTGAAACGAGAGTCTCGCTTGTTCGATTAAGTGGCAAAGCAGTCATTTGTTCGCTCTTGTTTACTTGTTTACATATTCTGTAAGCTTGAAATTCGCGCAAAAGCCAAAAGTGCAGCACGTGCAAAAAGTGTCAGTTGCGCAGTCACTGAGACCAATCAAAAGCTTTACACGCTAGAGCGATTACAATTTGGACGCTTGAATCAATTGTTCAGATCGTTTTTGAATGAATTTTAAACCGTGGCATCGTAAATCGGATCAAGTATAAAATAATCGAGTAAATACACAACGGAGCGAGGAATTCAATAGAAATGATTTCTTTCCCAGTAAAAATCCTGTTTGTTGTGGAAAAAAGAAACAACAAAATTTTAAAGGCAGCAAACAATCGCTGCAGTCCTGAACAGACCTACCAACCCAAATTAAAACACTACAAAGAACGAAGCTAAACGGGGACCAATGGCGAATTCGATACAACCATGAGCTGTATGAAATTCTTGACGAGCCGGAGGTCTCAACGATTGTAAGACTGCGAAAGCTGAAATGGGCTGCCCACATGAATCGTATGGACGAACAACGGATACCCAAGAAGGTATTCGTTGGGAGAGCTGAAGAGCGGAGACCTGTGGGGAAACCGAAGAAACGCTCGTCTCCCTCGGTCGATGAAGACTGTTCATTGCTGCTCGGATTTCAAAATTGGAGGACGCGGTCAATGGACCGAGACAGTTGAATGCGCTATTTGCAAGAAGCGAAGGCCCCGGAGGGGCTGTAGTGCTATGAAGAAGCAGAAAACAATTCACACTGCAGTAATTGGACAGGTAGGTAAAATTAATTGTTACAGGACGTCAGCTTTCGATAGCGAAAATCATAGATAGCACTAATTCTTGCGAGGCAAGTGTATTTATTGCTGTTATGATTTAATGTACCGTCTAACTATAATTTTAGGTATGATTGTCGTAGTTACTAAAGCATGAATCCATCGAATTTATCAAAGTTTTCTTCGAAGCTATTGATCAGGAAGACATGCAAAGCATAGTTAAATGAACAGGATCATCATGTTTTGTGAAGCGATTTTAATTATTTTTGGAGAAGTCAAGGCCTGCTGAAAAATCGACTGCCAAGAGCCATAATACTGAAGATATAGATCTCGATTACATGCCATAAAAACTGCATCAATTCGGTGACACAACTCAATTGAATTAGGAAATTCCCGGAACGACGAATTTCCCAATTAGGCGGTGGCAACCATCCAGGCCACATGGTTGAATTAAATGGACAGCCTTTTGTCGAGCTATGTGAAAGGTGGCGACTTTTAAACGTATTGTTCTTAAGTATTTAAAGGGCAGCAATCGTCAAATCATGGCTGAAATATCAGCAATAGTTACCAATCCTCAAAGATTAAAGGATACTTCTATGACAAATGAAATGGTTTTAGTAAGCAGAAATATGTATTAGTTAGGAAATCTGTCATTTTTGTTGGGATTCACTGGTTCGAAACTCGTTAATGGCAACGAGCTTTATTTCTAACAATTTTTTGTGTAGAGTATATGATCAGCCAGTTCAAATGGATGTGAATTTACAGTAATTACAAATCTTGAACCGTACAACCTGAACTGACCAACTGTTACACGATCGATTATTTTATTAAATTTTATCTTGAAGGTATCAAATTGATTAAGCCACCTTAGGTTTCGATCTTAAACAGAATGTGATACCATGACATGCCTTTTAGAGAAGCCAAACAGCTCACGTACACTTTTAAGCAACTATCGAAGGAATGTAAATTTGTTAGACAGCAAGTCCCGACAAATCACAGACATATTAATTCTATAAATTTTATACTAAAAAACAAAATAAAAGCCTTCTCCAAAAAATTTCAAGTACGTAAATTTTAGGTTTAGTAGAAAACTCAAACAAAAATTAAAGCAGGAAATGCTGCATTATTCACCTTTACTCGTGTGTTATGTATATAGTGCTTTCATGCTTACTATAAGTAAAATGTATGAACAATTAAAAATATGGCTTACGATATCGCCAACCATAAAGACAATTCTATTTACATTTATGCCAGCACAATGACGAACACCTCTCCATTGAAAGCCACGTTAATTGCTACAATGAATTCAACAAATCAATATGGCACAGATGCGTCACTTTTTGAACAGACAACACAGACACTAATAATTTTATTTTAGATACAAATAAGATACTTTAGCTTGAGGAATTAAAAGAATTACATGAAGTATATTTTTGTTAAAATTTTCGAAATAAAAGACTTATTTCATGCACTCTCAATAAATAATAATATAATATACATTATGATTATTAGAGACAAAATTTTTCCAATATTAAAACATCTAAACGGAATAGAAGTGAATCCAGAACTAAAAGAAATATTTTCTTTGAAACGATTCTTTCTGAGAAATTAAATTTTTGACAAATCCACATAAATTTCAGCTGAAATTTATGCGACAGACAGAATCATCGGAGGAAGTCAAAGAAAAAACAAGTTGCATAAAAGAAAACAGAAAAATTGATACCAGTGCTTCAAATTTAGAATTTTTAAAATTATAAAAAGGATGAGGGAGTAGAGGTTAATTAAACTACTCGTGCATAACTTTTATGTTGAAAGTGGAAATCAATGAGACATGTCGAAACTTTTCTGGAATAAATCAAAAAATGTGCAAGAAACGAATTTATTTGTCTCATAAATATAAATAAATAAGTGTCCATAGTTTTCAGGAAGCTATTGCTACTATTTCCACTCAATAATTGATATTTCCGTTTGGGCGCCAGCTTTCCCATAACACGGGCCACCTTTTGCACTGAGAGAAAAATTTTGCTAAAGCCACCCAAATTTTCTTCGGTGATTTTTTTTTCAGATGCCAGGTTGAAAATTATCCACAACTTTACGCAAACTCATACATAACTTTAGGCAAATTGCATTAGACTACATTTGGGAAAATGTACTAGAAATTTGTGTAAATTATACTATGTTAGTAGCATTATGCGTACTAAGCGCCACGGATATTGAACATTCGAACGTACTTATGCAGATAATTTTATTAGGGTTAAATAAGATGTCCCGCGGTTCAATGTGAGCGCTTCTACCTCGCGATAAGTTTTTTTGTGGTTGGGAGGTGAATGTCATTTACACACAGAGTGTGACTCCACTGCTTGCAAGCGACTGGACTACCCTCTAAACACCTCTTTTGTCAACCCGAAAACCCAGCCTGGAACCGTTTGACACATTACGAGGGGCGTTTGAAAAGTTTGAGAAACGGCACCACCGGCGCGTATCGAGATCATGTTTAGTTAGCAACATCTCTTGAATGAACGCACACCAAGTTTCAGTTATATTGGTTTATTTGTTTATGTTTGGCATTCGTGTGTATTAAGGAAGTCGAGTGCACGCACCAGCACACACCTCAGCAGTTTGTAATAACCTAGCTGTTGGCGCCCTACGCCCCTGACATGACCGGCAGATCCCTACACCCTACGCTACTGACGCCGACTAGCCGATCCATATACCCTACGCCACTGACATCAACGGTTCATGAGCGACTTTTAAACTAATCGCTGGCACTGAACTGGGACTTGACGTGTGTGGCAAAATCATTACAAATGGCGCCAAACGTGGGGCCCGAAACATCCTAAATGAGGAAAAAGATTTGCGTCTTCTGACGATTTTGTCTTTTACGGAGGATGTAAGGTACCTCGGAATTAGAGCCCCACGTACAGGAGTAGTGGAGTTGTGTTAGACACCCATTCAGTCACTTCACATGAGTTGCAGCTTTCGCTCTCCATTTTTTTATTTTTTTTGCGACAGATTCCTTCCGATTTATCGTTCCAGGGTAAAACCTGTAAGGACCTTCAATTTTCTTGCTGGGAACTGTCAGCCAGATGGATACCTCCTATCTGCCTGGACTCTCAAGAAAATAGAAGGTTACCTTGCCTTTATGTTGCGGAAGGATTCTACCAATCTTTTTATGCGTGATAGATGAGTGACTTCGGTTCGACTTTCGGTGGAGTTGCGAAGCCCGGAATGCTTCCACGCATGGGGATTTTTGACCGCGTACAAAGCTTGTTACGGTGGCGCTATCACTCATCTCGTCGAGTCAATTAACGTAGATTATAGACGGTTTTGTAATGTTGTACTGGAGGTTGGGGGATAAATTTTAAAATCGGCTAGGAGCACCCTCCTGTCGGTGGACCACCATTTGCTCTCATTTCCTTATGGAGGAGTCTGCACTGCTGGAAAGAAAAGAGTTGACCAAATAAATTTTTTTCTGATAGATTATGTTAGCTCGTCACTATCGGCCACTTAAGTCATATTAGGAAGTTTTTTTTATATTTAGGAACAGTTTTTTTACATACTTTTCTGTGCCATTGCAGACCAAAAGATGACAACTAAGCGGACTCCGGAGAAATACTGGATCCACTCCAAAACGGTACAGCCAGCCAACTGCGGGATCTGCTACGAGGACATCGTAGAGGGCGTTACTAGTGTGAGATTGGAATGCGGACGCCTGTTCCATCGTATTCGTGTCCAGCAGCTCTTGCCAACATCCAATCTCTGTCCTTTATGCAGACGCCCGATCGATCAGAGTGCCTAAGACAACTCCCTCGGAACGCAAGACCCTATGCGTGGAGCGGGGAAGTTAAGTTAGAGGAGCACAGGCAGACGCCCCAACAGCACCCTCTAACACCACTGGCAATGACACGATTCTGTCCTTATTGCAAGGGCTGTCCGACAGAATAGAACAATTGGAGAGGGATTTCCAAGACCTGAGGAGCAGCCAGCTACCCAGTCACGCAAGAACTCCACCTGGCTGGGAACCGAATCCAAGTGCGACTATGCCCACCTCTAGACTGGTTGAGGATTGGAATCTCCCCCGAAGGAGCTCGGGAATGGATCCCGGAGCCATAGAGTATCGACCTCGGTACAGTACCGCTCCCCCTGCGATACCAACAACGCACGACTCAGTTCCGTATGGCGGGCTGACCAATGAAGTGAATCGCCCCTAGAATTTCACGACACAATCCCGAGACCCGACACCAAGCATAATGGAGAGTTGGCGACTCAGCTTCACCGGCTTTAACTCGGCAAGACCGGTGGACAGGTTGCTATTCCGGATTCAGGCACTAGTAGCTAGTACACTGGGAGGAGACTTCTCGGCCTTTCTTCGACACGCGCACCTCTTTTTCAGCGGGAATGCTGCTGAATGGTACTGGGGCTTTAAAGAATCCGCCCTGGTTAGAATTCCTTCTGTGCAGCTTTTCGCAACCACTTTGCGACCTTAACTTCTCACTCACTTCAACATGTACTGGAGGCCAATCAACAGCTGCGACTTGACTCAGCTATATCTTCTTTTCCATCGCATGAGAAGGGAGGTCTCGGCAGGACAACCTTGGTGTCTCACACGATAGATGTGGGGGATGCTAAATGCCTCAAGCAGAGACATTTCGCCGTATCTCCGGCGAAGGAAAAGTCGTTATATGCCAAAGTTGATCGGATGTTGGCAGTAGGAGCGCATGGGCTTCACCGGCCACTTTTGTTGTTAAGCGGAATAAGGTCCGAATATGCTTAGACGTCCGACGTTTGAATGCCGTCACTGTTAAGGACGCATATCCCTTACCGTTGATTGAGGGTATCCTAAGTCGATTACCTAAAGCCCATTTCATTACGAGCTTGGACCTCAAAGACGCTTTCTGGCAAATCCCATCAGATCCTAGCTCAAGAGAGAAGACAGCCTTCACGATCCCGGGTCGGCAACTGTACCAATTTGTGACCATGCCATTTGGACTGTGTAATGCCCTCAAATAGTGACGCGCCTTATGGATAAAGTGATAACACCGCATTTACGGTACTTAGTTTTCGTATACTGTGACGACCTTTTACTTATACCCGAGACCTTTGACGAACACATCGGCCTGCTTCAGGAAGTGGCTTTACATATCCGGAAGGCAGGGTTAACCATCAACATACAGAAAAGTCAGTTCGTAATGACGGAGGGTAAGTACAGTGTTCTCCAATAAGA
Organism: Odontomyia ornata; assembly: GCA_963969285.1. NCBI lineage: Eukaryota > Metazoa > Arthropoda > Insecta > Diptera > Stratiomyidae > Odontomyia > Odontomyia ornata. The sequence goes on from OZ017740.1 coordinate 313,566,655, forward strand.
GGTGTTATTTTGATATTAAAAGAAAAATGCCATTATTTAATATAAATGATCGGATGTTTATTTTATTATAAAGAGGAAGGTATGCCGTTGATAGTGGAAGATAATATCAGGCAAATGACCACCACGATCACGCTTACAGGACCATATCCTTTTCATGAAATTTTTCATAACCAAATCGCAAAGTGGCTGCCCTATGTCCTCGATCGCCTCACGAATTCCATCTTTGAGGTCTTGAATCGACGCTGGGCTGTTGGCGTAGACTTTCTCTTTCACGTGGCCCCAAAGGAAGAAGTCGCGAGGTGTTAAATCACAAGATCTCGGTGGTCAATTGTGATCACCTCTTCGAGAGATAACACGGTCCGGAAACTTTTCCCGTAAAAGATCAATGGTTTCGTTGCTTGTGTGGCACGTAGCGCCGTCTTGATGAAAGTAAACGATGTCCAGATCAATACCATCCAATCCCGGCCATAAAAAGTCATTAATCATCTTTCGATAGCGCAATCGATTCACCGTAACTGTTGCTCCAGCCTCATTTTCAAAAAAGTAAGGTCCAATGACTACGCCGGACCATAAACCGCAAAAAACAGTCACACGTTGAGGATGGAGAGGCTTTCCAACAATAACTCTTTGGTTTTCCGAGCCCCAGATGCGACAATTTTGCTTGTTGCCGAAGCCACCGAGGTGGAAATGGGCCTCATCACTAAAGATGATTTTTCGATGGAATTCCGGGTCATTTTAATGAATTTCAAGGACCCAATCAGCAAAGATACGACGTTGTTGATGATCCACTGGCTTGAGTTGTTGTGTTAACTGCACTTTATAAGCCTTAAGACCCAAATCTTTATACAAAATACGGTGTAATGACGTTTTTGGAATGCCTAATTCCAAAGAACGACGAGGAATGGACAAACCTGGGTTTTTTCAACACTTTCGGCTGCAACCGCAATATTCTCGGCTGTTCTTTAGTGACGTACACGGGTTTTATTCTTCACATCACTAAGTTGTCCCAACAGCTCAAATTTTTCCACCAATTTCTGTATTGTGGTCCAACAAGGTGCTTCACGACGACCCGAAAATGTTCGAGTTTTACGAACCTACTCTGCCAAATTTTCACTATTTTTATAGTGAATTTTAACAATTTCAATGCTTTGTTGAAACGTGTATCATTCCATTTTTATTAATGGCGTAGTTTCTACTTGTCAAATGTCAAAAAATGACAGCTTCTAAAGTGAAATCTACCGAAATAGCGGGTTATTCAAAATAACACCTCTCATTGGAAAACCCTTTATTTGGGTCACATCATTGGCCATGGCAACATCAAAAGCGACCCGAACAAGACACAGGCGATTGATGCTTTTCGACTGCCTAAGGCCACTAAGCAGTAACGCCGATGGTACCAACGGTTCGTACGTGACTATGCAACTATCACCACACCCTTGACCGACATGCTGCGTAAGGGACGAAAGTTCACGTGGGAAGCGCCCGGCTTGCTAGCCTTTGAAGAGCTAAAAAAGAGTCTGACAACAGCCCCCGTATTACATAGCCCGGACTTTAGTAAACCGTTCTCAATCCAATGTGACGCTAGTCAACAAGGGGTGGGAGCAGTCATAGTCCAGGTTACGAAAGACGGCGAGGAGATGCCTATAGCCTTTATGTCTCACAAGTTGAACCTGGCCCAGCGAAGCTACACAGTCTCGGAGCAAGAATGCTTGGCTTCGGTGAAACGTTTTCGAGCATAAGTAAAGGGACATTCCTTCGAAATCGCTACGGATCATGCGTCCCTGAAATGGCTGTTGAGCCAAACTGACCTCCATGGCCGTTTGGCTAGGTGGGCCTCGAAATTGCAGGCGTTTGACTTTACGATTCGACACCGGGAAGGAAGCCTGCATGTGGTACCGGACATCTTATCGAGGATGTTCGCCCCGGAAGGAGCCGAGTTGGCCCAGGAGGACGACAGCCCCCTATTGATCGACCTGGACCATCCCGCCTTCCAAGTTCGCAGGCTACACCCAGCTGATGCAAACTATTCAGAGCCAGCTACTTCAGCTGCCAGAACTGCGGGTGACGGAGGGATTTGTGTACAAGCGGATTGGATACGCATCCGGAGACCCTATATAAGAAGAAGAACAGTGGAAGTTATGGGTGCCCGAAGAATTGACTATCGCTCTTATTAGAGGTGCTCATGACCACCCGCTGAGTGCGCACGGCGGATACGGTCGTACGCTGCGGCGGCTGAAAACATTTTTCTTTTGGCATGATATGGCACAACAAATAAAAGCGTATGTAACCGCCTGTGAGTTGTGTAAGTGCACCAAAACGCCAAATGCTGTCCTTCGGCCTCCGATGGGTAAGGTTGAACTACCTGAGCGTGTGTTCCAGCGCTTGTATATCGATCCTTATCCTCGTTCGACTTCGTCACACTGGAGCTGTCGTGGTCCTGAACCAACTGCCAAAATTTCCAATCATTGAGCCAATTCGTAACATGCATACCGGCCCAAAATTCTTGGAGAAACGCGTCTTCCGTGTATTTGGAGTACCGCAATATGTTGTCTCCGGCAACGGAGTCCAGTTCACCTCGGGTAGATTTCGGGACCTGATGGACAAGTATGGTATTACTCGAACCGCAGTCTACTCTCCTCAAGCAAATGCGTCCGAGCGGCTAAATAGTACACTCCTAGCCGCTATTCGTGCCTATGTCCATCCGGATCAAAAAGATTGGGACCGCAGGATTTCCGCCATTACCTGTGCTCTGCGCTCTTTATACCACACCGCTACAGGGATCTCGCCTTGCTTTGCCGTGTTCGGCCAGTACATGATTTGCCACGGTAAATCGTACCGGCTGATGACTCTGGAGCCGCACGATAAACTCCGACTACTGCGAGACCAACTCCGGGAGAAGATTGAAGATAGCAGACGTGCGGGGGAGGAGAGTTGCCTGCGATCTCACCCTTCGGATTTCAAGGTAGGCGATGAGATCTATCGACGGAACTTTAGGCAGAGCGAAGTAGCCCGGCACTACAATGCTAAATTGGACAAGAAATTCGTGAAGTGCGGGGTTCTACAGATGTTAAGTCCCACGCGGTATCTCATTTCTGACATGTCCGGAAAAGAACTGGGAGTCTACCGTGCCGAAGACTTACGACGTTGAAGCACGGCATCCCCCAGAAGTTTCCTTTGTTGTTGATTTCCGATTGGCATCGTTCACCACCCCCTGGGCCTGTAAACCGTACACAGCGACCTCTTCTTCCAGAACCTACGTTTGGAATGTTAGCTATCTGCTCACCGCACGCCAAACACGGGTAGACCCAGCTTACAGCTTGAACTCCTTTCCTTCAATCTCCCCATGCCTGGGTGCCATCGTGGACACTGCTCTGTAATAACCTAGCTCTGGGCGCCCTACGGCACTGACGTGACCGGCAGATCCCTACACCCTACGCCACTGACGCCGATCCATATACCCTATGCCATTGTCGTCGACGGTTCGTGAGCGACTTTTAAACTCATCGCTGCCACTGAACCGCGACTTGACGTGTGTGACAAAATCATTACAAGTTGTGGTCGCAAAATTAATGGAAATAGTACTGAAATAACTAAAATAACAAACGTATCGACTGATACTGAGAAGATAATCTTCTTATGTACTGTTCAGGTTAAACTGTACTCTTGCACGTTTCAAAGTTGACGGCGACTGATTATTTTCATAGGTAGTAAGTAGTCTGTGTGTTCTAGTGGTTAAGCCGAAGGTCCCAGGTTCAAATCTCGTTGGGAGCAACGGGATTTTTCGGACAGACTACGAGTGTTCACTCAGTGGTGATATGTGCTGATTTAATCAGATCATATCATAGCTGACCAGGCACACGGGAGCATGGTACTGACCAAACCAACTTCCGAAAAAATCAATATGGTCATGAAAATGAGATACTCTAACTATCTCTAAGCGAAGGCTCGAGAGGGGCTGTAGTGCTACAAAGAAGAAGAAGTAAGTAATGGGGTATTTCAATAAAACTTTGAAGAACTTAAGAGTCAAATACAATCTAAACGCTGATTATTCGAGCGGAAAAACTGTAAATTTGAGCATTTTGCGCTCTATTTATTTAGTATTTTATATTTTGTGTTAAAAAACTTAACAAATAACAGGTTTCTACAATCGACTATGTGACACCGCTTTTATTTCAAATTAATGACATTTTGATCAAGCACTACTGCCAAAACATTAAAAAATTCTCTTTATTTTTCAATTAGTGTTAATTGAAATAAACCTGAATCGGCAAAAATAAAACAAATAAAATTTAATTGATCATGTGAATGCCAAATCTATTTTCGCCTTTAGATATGGAAACAGAAGATAACTGAAATGGTAAATCAGATTTATAGCTCAATGCCAAAAAAAACACACTGATTAATGTGGTCTTATCATGCGACCATAATGCAAATGATTGCAGAGGATTGAGCGGTATTATTGTGATAAGACAATAGAGTTGCATATGAGGAAAAAAACGAAGATACCTCAAATAAACACCTGAGTCAGATCTAACTTTTTTTTAACGAAAATCTAGACGAGTTATGGACTTAGATAGTTATTAAAAAGCTTTTTTGGCATTTAACCAGGATATATCTCTCATTACTGCTGATTATGTAACGTGACACTAAAAATGACCACTGTCTATATAATTTAAACTGTTTTTTTTTTAAATATAAAAAATTTATTTGTTTATGTTGAAAGAAAATACCGAAAACATTCAAAAACCAAAGAAATATATTTCGAAATCTTAGAAAAAAATGTAAATGGCCCAAAAATATTTTTGCACCATTTCGAAATCTCAAGCAAAAGGTTGGCTACAATCCAAAATTTAATAAGAGAACTATCATCATGAGTGACGACCACCTACAATTACGAATTGTTTCGTTTCACAAACAACAAATGAGAACAAACAAAAAATAACGTATTTGCAACAATCAACACTGAATTTTTCGCGTTTCTCTTAAACAGTAAAACTTACAAATATTTAACAGCAAGAAATTTTAAGCTTTTAATTACTTGAAAACACCCACTCAAAATTTTACTTGAACAGGACACCACAATTTTGTTTCGTTCAACTTAATAAGTTCCGCCCGAAATCAAAACGTTCACTTAGAAAATAGAATTTTCAAATACAATCACCCGCCACGTAGTCAAAGAGAACAATTTCGAAATGAAAACTTAAGGAAGAACGCGTGGCGGAAAATTTACAGATAATGTAGATTGCAGTTTGTATCTACGTAACATATATACATAAATCTGCCATGCAATTAAATGTATCTTATTAGTGGCGTCCCAATAGGTTCGTATTTAGATCCTGTGTTATTTTGCCATTTCTTCCCTGGATAGGTGTGTTCTCGCATATGCATACGAGAAAGTACGCGGGCACCACACATGATCGGATGAGGAGCAATGCTCCCGGCCGATTTATTGTTGTTAATGATCATCGTCTTGAATTAGCACAAATTTTTGCTATTTTGATTTGATTTAGGGGTTGCAAAAAATATCTTGTGGAGAAATCGTACGTAAAAACAATTTAGAATGAATTTTAAGATGCTTGGTTATTGAAAGAAAAGTTCTAAATTTTGTATAATTTAGTAGTTCAATATGTTGGCTAACAATAAATAGGATTTTTCAAAATATCGGCGATGGTGCAGCTTCCGGCGACGAATATTTGAACACGTTGCAACAAAAAATTCTAAAAACACGACTCTCTAGAAGAATGCGTGAGAGTACAAAATTAATGCTGTCTAGCATGGATTTTCCGGTGACCCAGAAGATATTTCTTTTGTCTACTAAATGAATCAGAAGAGAGAAAAATATCTCAAATTTAAGGATTTGCTAAGAATAAAGTTGTATCAGATAAAATTAAAAAGACTGCAAAATACTGCGACGTCTGCATCTACCAGATGTTGTCTGCCAATAATAACATTATTCGCGATAGAGAATTAAAATTAGATTTTGCAATGTTCTACTTTCTCATGACTGAGTTGGATCAATGAACTACATTCAGGCAAGATCATAAATAAATAAAATATAGTATCATAGATAAATGCATAAATCTTTTCGAAGCTAAAGATGAAATATTTTAGTCATATTTACTTGATCTAAATTAATGGAGTAAGTCTAGAAAATTTTTCCCGTTTGTTTTTTTTCATATATTGCGTAATGTATGGGTTGCATTTCTAGCCAGTTAACCCGAAGTTCGCTTGTTCGAATCACGGTGGTGACAACGAATTTTTTTTCTCGATATTTTTATGATGGATTAACAAACCTCGGAGTTCTATATTGACTTTTGCCCGATGGATTAATTATTCTTACATCTAAATTTTGAATGGGAAACAGTGACTTACCTGTTAGGCATGCTGCATCAGCTTTTTGTACGATTGTTTTTTGTGGCGTTGACGGATGTTGCAGCAGACGTTTTGCCTGGAAATTGGGCAAATGTTTGTCTAATGCTGCCTGTGCCAATGGACTCAAGGGGGTCCTGACCCCACCTTGAGTTGCGGCCAGCATTGACTCGTGCTGATCCTGAAATTAAAAAGAAGGTTATCAAATAAAGATGCCTAAAGTTTGATGGTATTTAAAAGATTAATTATTCGTGTTTATTATTGTACCATTAAATCTAAAACCAACAATTCTAAGATAATTTAATTAGAAAAATTATTTTAAATTTGTTGACACCTGTTTACTTAGAAATATAGAATATTTTCCAAGTCACTTGCATCGTCTTTAAGTGTTCCCCTATCCCATCTCTTTAATCTTAGTCTTTGTTCTGGAACCTTTCCCACTTGTTGGAAAGAAGCACCCACGTACCCGAGGAAATTCCCGCAAGGGGAATGCCGGTTCACATGAGCACTTTTGGAGGCTAGCATTCTTTGGGGAGCGCCGCCCCCACGGACCCGAGGATATGAGGGGCGCCGTAAGGTTCCCTCCTGGAATGACAGGTAACGACCCTGATTGGATCTGGGCTACGCTTTGGACAACGAACTGGAATTGATGTATCGTTGCTTTGCGCAGTAGCGCCGAGGTAAATCTCGTGTGTGAACGCCTCCAATTCAACTATCATACCGTCTACGTCTCGGTAAAACCTTGGCAGGCCTCGGAGTACGTTCGAAGTTCGCACCATTGGGTTAGTGGTGTAGGTTCGGTTGAGACGGACTCCCGATTAGCGCTGGTCTGGCTCTGAGCACTTGTCCCCATAAGGGCTTGTGCCAAAGACACATAAACAAATGGACGAGCAACGAGAATCTGTGTACTCGTCCATGTGAGAAGCAAATTTGCCACATAAATAAGTTATAAATAACTTACGCTCTCGAAACTATATGATTCCCTCTGCTTCTCCTTCCCTTTTTTTTCCAGACAGGTTTTCTTTTCTCTCTTCAGAAGAATCGCTTCCCCCACTGACACCCGCGCACACCCACGAAATTTCATTTCACGTGCACACGATCGCGCCTTCGTTATCATTCGGAATGCAGTTTGAGTACAAACAACAAACGACTCTCACGGAAAACTCGAACGTCAAAGCAAAAGAAAATCGAAAAGAGCGCGAAACACGCGGGAAAACTCATGTGTCAGTGCTGATGGAAATTTTGTAAATTTTTAATTAAAACAGTGAATTAAAGTTTCGATTACGTACGCGCGATCTTTAAAATTAAAAACTTTTTAAATGTGAACGTGTTTCGCCGTGAATAGAGTGCTAAAACAAAAGCATATCACTTCGAACCTCAACTTCACACAACTTTAGCGAAGTTTGCCAATTGCTTCGGCTCTCACGACCAGTTGCGGATCCAGTACTCTCTATATCTATGGCTTGTGCCAACCCTCGCATGGCCTCCCTGCTCTGCAAAGATAACCATGGGACTAAGAAGGCGACTACACACATGAACGGAGATAGCGGCTCCGAGGGGGGACCCAATAAAACTGGAGCAACCAAAAACACTTAAAAAACATTTTAAGAAAAACCCCAAGAAAGAAATAAAAAATAATAGCAACGACGACGCAACCAGAGGTTGCAGCGACAATGTTAACAGTACATCGAAAGCGGTACTAACGATGACAAAAACGACGAATAATACAATGACAGTGAAGACGGACGAAAAACGGAGATTCACAGACAGTCTTGTCCAGACTGAGATTCTTTCGGCGTTCGGGCGCAGCAAAAAATTATGCGAATGCCAGAGCTTCCTATAAAGGAAAAGTGGGAAACTCTGCAGGACGCGCCAGATGTTCGAGCGGTGGAAGAAAATATAAAGAACATCGAGAGTTCGATGGTCACTGCTGCGAGCGGTTCCGAAGCGACCGACGCAAGGGTCGTAAATCCCCACATATAAAGAACCATCCTGAACCAACGACTAGATTACGGTAGGAAAAGAAACGAATGACCAGGCAAATAAAGTGACGTTGTGTGATTGCATCGCCAACGTCGAAAATGTGGCGGAAGTACTGTATTCGGAAACGGAAAGCGATTACCTCTCCCAAGGATGGTCGCAAAAAACAACTGCTGCCCAGCGGCACGAAGAAGAAAGGCTATTCCGAAAACCGGGGAATGTTTTGAAAAGAATACAATCTGCATGCGACTCCCCAAAAATCAGCAAAGTGTAAAGATTGGGCTTGTTGAACTAGAGGAGCTCCTGGGCCGCATAGGGCAATATCGGAAATGCTGGTTAAAGGCAGAAGACGAGCAGAAGGCTAAAGAAGCGCTGGGGGCGAAATCTAAAGGCCACATGCAGATAGCTCCACCATTAAAAATCAGTAAAAGAATGGCGTCTAGCACAATCGAAGGAGATCGGGATAAAAAAAGGAGGGAAGAGGCACTTGATGGGCGTGGAGCACCAGATCAGGGGTTCCAGACAGTGCTTACAAAAGAAGCGAAGAAAGCCGCAAGGAAACTCCTTCAAAAAGTGCCAGAAAATAAAGTCCGCACTGACGCCCAACAAGAAAAAGGACCTGATGCAAAGCAGGAGAGACAGAAGCCGCGACGAAGACCCCTCGACCCTGCTCGTAAAACCCCAAGATGGACGATCCTACACGGAGATGCTGCTAGACATCAGGGGAAACGTAAGGCCCGAAGACACCAACACTGCCATTAAAGCAGTACGACCAACGCGGTCGGGCCACATCCTGGTAGAATTCGGAGCAGAGGCCGACAGTTAGGAAGCATTCTGCGACGCAGTAAAGAAAGTCCTCGTTAAAAGTGCAACTATAGCCTCGCTCGAGTTGATGGCATCGATCGAAATAACAGACACTGACCGCATCACGGATCTGGCCGAGGTAGAAGAGGCCATCAAAAGGGAGTCCATAGCGTGGGAAGGATCAAAGCGAGACTGACACCAGAAAACAATAGGGGACAACACATGGCCATAGTTGACTCGACCGAAAAGGACGCCAAACAATTCCTGAACAAGGGCAAAGTACGAATTGGGTGGGTTGTCTGTAGGATACGGCGAAGAGCAACGCCTCTCCTATGTTTCAAATGCCTTGGCTATGGCCACACCGTACAAGTATGCAAAGGACCCGGTAGGGGCTCCCTATGCTACAAATGCGGTGAAATGGGATATAAAAGGAAAGAGTGTACGAAGGAGGCACACTGTATTCTTTGAAAGGACCTGATCCAAATCCTGATTTTTGACATGTCTTGGGATCAAGAAAATGCCGGGTTTTCTAGGAAGCTTTGGCCAAGTCAAAATCAGAACTTCGACTACTCGCATCCTGCAGCTAAACCTACACCGTAGTTCAACCGCACAAAATCTGCTTGAGCAGTTTTCGAGGGACATGAAAGCCGACAACTTGTTGCTGAGTGAGCAACACCATGATAAAAGTCCTGCATTATGGTACCCTGACGAAACTGGTACTACCGCCATCTGGGTTCGGAACCGTGATTTCCAAGCAGAAAGTTGTGGACGGGGGGATGGCTTCGTGTGGGTTCGATGCTAAGGGACCAACTTCTTTAGTGTGTACCTAACGCCGAACGAATTGATATCATCTTTCCAAGCCAAGCTTAATGCTAATGAACGTGCTCGTTTGGGGAGACTTTAACGCTAAAGCAATCGAATCGGAGCATGCCTTAAACAGAGCCGCGGGGAAAACGAATTCTGGAAATGGCGGGCAGGACGGCGTTCGTCGTACCAAACACCGGAAATAAGCCGACTTTCCGCCGTATTGGCTATGAGGGAACCATACCGGACGTGACATTCGCCTCGGAGTCAGTACGCAGGATACACAAACGGAAAGTATTAGAGGACTACTCAGCCAGTGATCATCAGTGCATTCTGCTTGAGATAAGCGATGTTGTCTCCCGACGTCCGTGCTCTCGGCTTTCTACAACTGGATGTAACATCGGAAGGATGGACGTCGAGAGGTTCGTCGATGTGCTCAAAGCAGGCGAGCCGCTGCAGGGAGCTTCGGGGGGGACGGAAGAACTGGCAGCTCAAGACGTGGTGAACTCAACTATGAGAATCATTACGGTGAAAAGCGGAGGGAGTGTCACAAGCTTCGACGTGAGGCTCAACGGGCGCGGAACTATGACGAGGAGTGCAACCTGGTGGCAGCATATAAGTCGGCCAGGAATACCCTCGCAAATTGATTAACAATAGTAAGGCTCGCCGCTGGCAAGACGTAGTGGACAATGTGAACAAGGATCCGTGGGGCCTTGGCTAAAAGCTAGATATGCGGAAGCCTGCCGCCCTACGGAAGCCTTGCATACATGATAAGGGAAAGATCGATGCGATAGTGCGGGGACTCTTCCCCACCCATCCCGTCCATGTTGACGCTGTCCATGGTGAAACAGCAGTCGAGTGTCCACTATTCACACAGCAAGAACTGGAGGAGGCAGTCCTTTCATTGAAAGCGAGGAGCGCTCCAGGTCCAGATGGTGTTCCGGCTGATGTGTTGCGGCTTGTCTATCACCATTATCCTGACTTACTGCTCAGTACATTCAACGCTTGCCTACGGGGCGGGGTTTTCCCGGTATGATGGAAGGTAGCGAGGCTCGTGCTGATCAGCAAGGGGAAGGGAAATCCCGAATCGCCATCTGCATACCGCCCGTTATGCATGCTAGACACCGCTGGAAAAGTGCTAGAGAAACTCACCAAGGGCAGACTCACTGAAGCGATTCATGCTGCTGGGGACCTATCTCCTCGGCAGTACGGCTTTAGAGGTGGACGTTTTACTATTGATGCGATTGCAGAGGTGCTGAGCGCGGTCCAAAAGGCAGAGGCACATAATCGCACCAAGCAACAGATCGTCCTGTTGGTGACACTCGACGTCAGGAACGCCTTCAATTCCTTTTCAAGTTCCAGAATATCTAATGCAGCTTTTGAGGGGCTACCTAAAAGATCGAAGCCTGCTCTATTACACGACACAGGACCAACGGAAGATGGTGGTTACATCGGGTGCTGCCAAGGGATCTATCCTTGGTCCAGACCTGTGGAACGTGTCTTACGACGGGCTACTGAGACTGGAGATGCCAGATGAGTCGCGCTTGAGCGGCTTTGCGGATGATGTTGTGGCTCTGGCCGCCGGACACACCGTTAAACAAGCGCAACTTAGGCTAGGTATGCTAATGCGCCGAGTGAGAGACTGGATGACTGCTCGCGGGCTCAGTTTAGCACTGGGGAAAACCGAAGTGGCCATCTTGACAAACAAGAGATTCTCTAGAGTAAGGATGATGACATACGAATAGAATCGAAGCCATCGGTGAAGTACCTGGGGCCACTGATCGACTCAAAGATGAGTTTCTCTGAGCAAATCAGGGCAACGGCTGAGAAGGCTGCTTCGGGAGTATCGGCTCTGAGTCGACTTATGGCCAACCTAGGGGGACCCAGCTCATCAAGAAGACGCCTCTTGATGAGTGCTGTATGCTTAGTGCTATTGTACGGAGCAGATATATGGGGCGATGTTCTCAGTACCGAAAACTCCTGGCACTGGTACAGAGAAGAGGAGCGCTGAGGATTACATCTTCGTATCCGACAGTCTCTGTTTCGGTGGTGAAAGTCATTGCAGGCGTGATACCTATCGGCCTCCTTGCTAGCGAGCGCCGCTCTATTTATCTGCGTCGAAACGAGGATGCGAGGGAGATGGTTGCTCACTCAATGATTGGCAGCAGTCTTGGGTCAATTGCACGAAGGGGAGGTGGACTGCGCGCCTCATCCCGGATTTGAGACCGTTGCTAAATCAAAGGCATGGTGAGACTGACTTCTGTCTGACCCAGCTTTTGAACGGGTATGGGTCTTACCTGCACAAGATTGGTAAGTCTTGGTCCCCCGGTTGTCGGTATTGCCCAAGAGAGGAAGACAATGCCTATCACACATTTTTAGCGTGTATATAATGGGACAGGCTGCGAAGGGCCCTCTGCAGGGAGACGGGAGAGCTCACCTCGGATAATATAGTTGCGCTGATGCTCGAATCGGTTGGCAAATGGAACCAGGTGGCACATTATGTTCGGGCAGTCCTAAAAGATAAAAGGGACTCACAGCAGCCGTGGGCGTTGGGGCTGGGGAATCGCTTGTCTGGCACTTCCTATTCCCCTCTCTCCTCCCGCTAGAAGAGGGACCCCCCAGCTTGAAGGCGCCTCACGGCGGAACAAGACGAGACCTGGCCCGAAGTAATGTGTCAAACGGTTCTAGGCTAGGTTCTCAGGTTGACAGGGGAAGTGTTAAGTGGGTAGTCCAGTCGCCTTCTGGCTGACATGGGAGTCCCACACTCTGTGCGTAAATGGCCATTCACCTCCCTACCACAAAAAAAAAGTTTTCCGTGAGATCAAATCCCCACAGGACTGCTTCTACCTCCAACAAGACCTTGCTGGCTTAAGCAACTGATGTACATCAAGTCTCCTTTGCCTCAACATTGCCAAATGCCGCAATGATGTTTACACTTAAGTCATCTCCCGTTGTTTTTAATTACACTTTGAGCGATGCTCACCTCCTAGCAGTGAGTTACGTATAAAGATTTAGTGTCACGTCTGTCCCGTTACTCCAATTCGATGCGCATATTTTGAATATAGTATCGATGGCATGAAGAGTTTTAGGATTCGTACTCAGACATGTAAATAAATTTAACAACATTTCTGTCGCTGCCCGCTTGCTTGTTTGTCTTGTTCGTTTACTTCTTGAATATTGTGCTGTCGCCTGGTCTCCTCCTCGCTGCTCCTACCTTCATTCATCCTTGAAGTCTGTTTTGCAAGTTTCACTCGGTCCTAATTCTATAAGTTTAATTTACCCTACCAGTCCTATCAGTATCGTTTAACCTTCCGGAGCAAAATTGATTCCAGAGCAAAATTGAATAGCGATGGGGCCAGCCTATTTCCCTGGTTTATTCCGATATTTGTTAAAGGCGTCGGTGTGTTGGCTATTGATGCGGGCTTGGGAGGTTGTCGACGTCATTGTCATTTTGGTAAGACAGACTAATTTCGCCGGGATCCCAAAATAAAGCATTTGGTACAGTACGTTACGATCAGCAATATCGTATGCTTGCTTAAAATCAATGAAAATTTGGTATACGTCTGTGTTGAACTCTCAGCATTTTTCAAGTACCTGATTGACTGTAAACAATTGGTCGATCGTTGATCTGCCTGCTCTAAAGCGACCTTGAAACTCCCCAATAATACTTTTGGCGTATGATCTGATCATATTTTCTAAGATCTTTGAAAATATTTTCTACACCGTACAAGATAGTGATACGCCTCTATAATTTTCGCACTGTAGCTTGTCACCCTTATAGTGTCAGATACAACTGGGCCTCATATCTACCAGTATGAGAGTTAAGAGTTCTCTTAATGTAAACTGGAACCGATCTTGGGGGCGACGATTCTCGCTTAAACCAATCGCAATCTAATGGTGACGTGGGGTTAGGCTCTTTCGCAGCAGGTACTCACGTAAATCATATCGACTACTCTGTTGTACTGAAAGAACCTCGTCAAGCGGATGTGCTAAAGGTACATCCGTGATGACTGTTCCAAGCCAGTGTAAAGGGGGAGGGAAGGGTTGAAGTGAAGTGGAACTGAACGTGAAGCATTCTTGTAGTCGTAGAATGTGAATCTGAAAGGAAAGCGAGGCGGAAGCCGGAGTAGTGAGAGATCTCGTTAATATAGTAGAGCTGATGTATCGGAGGAACGGAAGTACCGAGTGTACTGATGTATAGAAGGACCGAAGGAGTAGACGGCCGGAAGGAAGAAGTGGAACTGAGCGAAAAGAGTAGTGTACCTAGTAGCGAGGGGAAGCGGAGACCTGAAGGTGTGCGAGCTGGTGGGAAAAGTGGAACTGGATGAACGGCGTGGCCTAGTAGAAAGGGGAAGCGATATACCTGGAGGCATGTCGAGTGGCGGTCCATGATGGCTGAAGGGAGAAGTTGAACCGAGCAAAAGGAGTAGCGAAACTAATAGCGAGGGGAAGCAGAGACCTGTAGGCGAGGTGGCTGAAGGAAGAAGTGAACTAAGCGAAAGGAGTAGTGACCCTGGTAGCGAAGAGAAGCGGAGACCTGAAGCGTCTTGGCTGATGGGAGAAATGGAACCGGACGAACGGCGTAGCCTAGTAGAAAGGTGAAGCGATGTACCTTGAGGCATGTTGGGTGGTGTACGGTGACAGAAGGGAGAAGTTGAATGGAGCGATGAGCCAAAGCCTAGTAGCGGGGGGCAGCAGAGACCTGGAGGTGTGGTAGCTGTAGGAAGAAGTGGAACTGAGCGAAAGGAGAAGTAACCTTAGTAGCGAAGGGAAGCGGAGACCTGAGGCGTGTTGGCTGATGGGAGAAGTGGAGCCGGACGAACTGCGTAGCCTAGTAGAAAGAGGGGACGAGAGGGCTAAAGACAGGAATGGATTTGAACGAGCAGCGCAAGCTTAGTAGGGAGGTGAAGTGGAGGACCTGGAGGCGTGAACTATAAGATGCTTGTCAGTTTGATATACGGTTGTCAAAAGCGCATGGGGATTTGCTAAACTCTGAGAGAAATTCTCAGAAACTAGTAGTCTTTGGGGAAGACCACGCACCCGAGGCGACGCAAAATACTTCGGTTTGGGAGTCACATTGGCAGTGTCACTCAGGCAGAGTATCACGAAAAGCTGAGCAGTGCTTTGACCTGTACCACGGGCTAGGGGGAGCCCAGACAGGTTACTGTCATCCCCTACCCGGTTGAGGAGCCTATTCTTGACTGAAACGTGGTGGCTGTTGAATAGCCCATGACAAGTTACTGTCACCCCCTACACGGTTGTGGAGCCAATCCTAGGCTGAAACGTGGTGGCTGTAGCTTGAATAGTTTAGAGGTCGATTCGAGCACACACCAATTGTGTTGCGGGTATCCCAAAACGGAGGGTAAACTGGGACCCGAACCTTCGGACTGCGGGGCGGTGATTGGCGCTCCAAACCATTTCTCGTCTAATGGAGACCTTTAGGTTAGGCCTATTGGTGGCAGGTACTCACGTAAAACTTTTCGACTCTGTTTCACTGAAGGAGAGATCAAGTAGACTTTGAAAATACGTATACACAGTAAATACAAGACTTCATACGGAAAAGGAAACTTAGTTTTTATTTTATTTTCAATCCAAAGAAAGGCCGTATACACACAAAACAAGAATTGACATACTTAAGCAAATAATTGTAATTAGATTTAAGAAAATGTTTGCAAGCGAATTTTTACAGACATTCCTTGAAAGAATTCCTATGATTTGCAATATCCACTCGGACTATCATCATTTTGTTTACTGTTTAAAAAAATTGAAAATATCTATTAAAATTAATATTACCAAAAATAAATTGCCCTAATTAAATTCTTCAAATGCAATTTCTCACTGCACGCTCAATGTCATATCCTAATAAACTTCGTCCAAAACTCATTAATTCCTCCCCTGAAGATTTAGTGCATTCTATAAACTACACGCAACTTGTACATTTGATTCAAATATGTTAAGTACAATCTTATTTTAGTCACAGGTCCAACTATTTCATGGACACAATTGTACTACACACTCGTATTCCACCATCTTCATCATCATCATCTTTCCCCACAATGCCCAGTATTCCTATCACACCATTTCACTTTTAGGCTAGTGCATCCATCTTTTGACACCTAGCAGGCGGTGGTTGTTGTGCATTTCTCAATGCATATATGTTACATACACGCATTGAACGCATTACTTAAAATAGTGACCACTAAAAATCCTTGTAGTAGGACAGAGGGAGAGCCTGGTATAAATTTAAAGACGCGACACCGCGAAAAGCAGGAAGCAATATTTTACTTTTAGCAGAAAGGCCGCTTCGCAATCATGTCAGTTATTTAGTACAAAACAAAACCATTAGAAATTGAAAGATTATTTTTAAGTGTGTTTCATGTTTGTGCGCTTGGATGCTAAGAATAAAGTTGGAATTTATAGTTGTCGGTCCAAGAAATAGAAGAAAGTTTTGAAGGGAGTTTGTTAGGTGTTCGGTTTTTGTTTTTCAGTTTATGTGGAAATTTGGTAAATTTTAATTGATTTGATCATTTTGAGGATATGGAATACTGATTCATATATTTGGGAATTAGCTGTACACAAACATAAAATTACAGTTATCACCCTAAACTGAAATATATTCGCAATAATGAATTTCCTCATTTTGAATTTCTAAGAAAATGAATTGATTATTTGCGCGCTTATCGCATCAATAACAACGAACAACGCAGGATGCGATAAAATGATTAAATTTATCGATACTAATTACGAGAAAATAACAGAAATTGGGACATCCTCATTTGTATTATTCCAGCGTTTAATCATTCTTAATAAACTTATTTCAAATCTACAACAGGCAATTTTAATTTCATTCATTTTTAACGTAAAATTTTCAGAGTCTTTAAAAGAAGTTCACATATATAACAATGTGAACCACCTTTGAAGTAAAATAATAAAACATTAAAAAAACTAGTTAACCTTGTATACTTTCTAAAAATCTCATCAAAATTACACTAATCGTGCAAATTTTTACATATCGCGTAGCTGAAATGAAATGTAGATTCACACATTTGGCGGTCCCTTTCAAAATATGTATGATTGTATCTTTAAGTGAATCAATATGTGTTAAGCGTATCTGTATGTAGCGCATCTGAGAGATAATTTGTTTAGCGTTTTAGCTGAAATGTTTCGATTTGATTGAAACCAAAAAATCTTCATGATATCAGTGGAATTAATATTCAGTGGTTTTTCCTGTAATATCAGTAAACTGGATTTTACAATGTAATCAAAAGCTTTGTGAAGTGCGACGTACTTTAAGAGTACGAATTTGCCCGTAGATAAACGAAATAGATAAATTTAACTTTTAGCATTTACAATAAAAAATTTGAATAAAATAATGAAAAATCAGCTTTTTTATATAATTATGGAAATTATCTTTCATCGATTTTTAGTAAAAAGAAAAATTTAAAATAGTTATAAATATTTTGATAATGAATACTTACAAATTTAATCAGACTTTCCCGAAAAATCGGGAAGCCCGCCGACTTGATATAACTTAAAATTGACATCACTATCGATTTAACTGCAAGTGTAACGATTACATTTTGTTCACTAAATGTAATTTTTTATCATCTTGTTTTTATGTTACACTGATGAAAATGTCATTACATTAAGTGCCTTCATTTTTTAAATGTCTGAAAAAACGTATGTCTTGCATAATTTACAAAAAGGAGAGGTTAACGTTAAAGACGCTATGCAAACGATGTGTTATTTTGAAGTTAATGATTATCCTTCAATGCTACATTTTTGCCAAGGATCAGTTCTCGAGACTAGACAATTAGCTTTAATAAAACAGGAAATTTTTGGAGAAACACACATCAAAGAAGTAGCAGGAGACGCAAATTCAATTTCCACTTCTTTCTTGCTTTAACTTTAATTTCAATTTGTCTGCACATAACATAACATAATTGTTTCATCATTTTAATTTCCCATTACATTAACCATCACTTTATTTGAAAGTTTAAAATCTGTTGTAATTGTCTAAATTGCTTCTCAGCCATGAGAAAGCAAAAAACACTTTAAATCATTTATTTACATTTAGAAGGCATGCGTTGCATAGTGGAAGAATATGCAGAACACAACAAAATAAAATGCTGGACTACAAAATTAATTTAGAATAGTGTTAAATTTTATTTTTAACCAGCCATTGATTTTCTTAAGAATGTTGTTATGACTAGGGCGAATGCATAAGCGACAAGCATAAGAAAATTGGTACTTTGTCTGACACATGACTGACTGCAGCAGTTTTTATTGCGAAAGAGTGAAAAAGCATTTTCCGGAATTATGCTTTAAGCTAATATGATTCTAATAACTTTCCATTGATGGGAAGCAGACAGGATTTGTATTCGGAATTTCGTAATGTCAAAAGCAAATGGAAATTATGAAACATAAGAGAATGCATGTCAAAAGAGGGAATAGTATTTCCTCAGAAATAATATTGAAGGGTGTAACTCATTAAATCAAAATTTCCAAAAAAAGGAAAACAAGTAGAAATAGCAGAAGAGGGCTCCTCATACATCAATCCAAGCATTGTGCCGTATTGAAATTTGAATTTCAAGTCTCTGTCCAAAAGAACGCCAAGTTCTGAGATCTGGTCAACTTTTCGAAGTGGGAAATTGTTCAGGTTGTAAGTGTACTTGAATATTAAACTCTTTCTCAAGAAGCTTACGAGTATAACATAACACTTTCCAATATTTAGATGAAGTCTGTTATCATTACAGCATTTCACTAACGATTTATTTTGGTTTGCAGAAAAGTGGCCTCGGAATCGACGGTTTAAGGTCGTCAGTATACAGAAGATGAGGTATGTCACTTAAAATTTCAGACTAGTCGAAAATAAAGATGTTGAATAAAAGGGAACCCAGGTGGCTACCTTGTGGCACTCCGAAAGAGACAATAATTTCTTTTGAGAAAGTGCCCTAAAATTTTACAGTGTTCGATTGTTTAGGTATGATACAATCCAACTCAGTAAGGATCCACAGATGCCGAGCTTCAGAAATTTGGAGATCAAAATTCTATGATCGACTCAATCAAAAGCGTTGGTGAAGTCCGTATAAACAGCGTCAATCTGGTTACCTTTTTTTATCTCGCAGAGGTTGGTTGAGGTAAGAAGCATTAGATTGGTAGTAGTTGATCGATCTTTGCGAAAACCACATTGCTGCTCATTTAATCGTGGCTCAACCAACGTGATAAGCTTGTCACAAATAACTTTTTCGAATAACTTCGGAGTAGCTGAAAGTATGGCAATACCTCTATAGTTTGTGCTAGATCTCTTATCGCCACTTTTGAAAATTGGAGTTAAATGAGAAGACTTCCAGAAAAATAGAAAAGCCCCCTCTCAATAAAGACGCGTTGAAAAGAATAAGCAGAGAGGAAGTGATCTGATATACACACTCAACAAGAAATCTTTGAGGAAGAGAATCAGGTCCAGGTCCCTTGTTAATATCTAGTTCTTAAATAGCGTTTACGATATCTTCGCTTGACAAACTCATTTCATCAATAAAGGGTGTTGTCGTTGAATGACAATTTGACATGCTGGAAGAAGTGGTGGCCGGGCGGAAAACCTCTTGGAAGTGCTCGGCAAAAAGGCCGCATATAATTTCAGGACAAGCTGAAGAACTTTTACCGTAGCATATTAATGTTGGAAATCCTGTGGCTTTCAGCTTGAAATTGAAAAATTCTTTGGGTTTACGAATAATATTTTCCCCAGTTAAATTGATGTAATGATCCTACGCTTCGCGAGATCTTATAGAGAACTCAGTAGCAAACTCATCATATTTACTCTTGAGCTTTATATCGAAGTTGTTATTGTTAAAATCGTAATTTGAATTTCGCACCCTTATTCAACTCTGTCTTGACTTTTTCTGAGCTTGACCGCTCCCTATCAACTTCAACCCTCTACGTTCTGTGACTTTGACATGCAAGTGTTAATCGCGCCTTAATACTGAAATAAAAGACTTTTCGTTGCAAAGTAGAAATATATTTTCAATTATTTCATCAGGCTATGGGCCCAGTAAAGCCCAGCAAAACCCAAAAATAGAATCAGTGCAAAAACTTTCAGTGGAATAAAAATTACAGTGAAAAATAGTGAACACAACCTAAAACGCAAAAACGTGACTTCTAATTTAACAATTGCAAAGTGTTTTCTCTGTTTTCTCCTGATAACTAGACTAAGAGTTCTTAAAAATAGCAGCAAATAATCAATTGGCATTAATTGAAAAGTTAACCGGTCGAAATAATTATGCAACCTGGCGATTTGCTGTAAAAACATATCTACAGCATGAGGAGCTGTGGGACTGCATAGAACCCGCCACATGTGTCGAAGTGGACACAAAACGAGATAGAAGGGCAAAAACTAAGATAATTCTACTAGTTGACCCAATAAATTATGTGCACATACAAGAGGCTAGCGCTGCACAGCAAGTATGGGACAAGTTATCGAAAGTATTCGATGACTCTGGGCTGACACGCCGTGTTGGGCTGCTGCGTGATTTCTGTAATACCTCGCTTACTGCATGTCAAAACGTAGAGGAATATGTGAGCAAAATTATGTGCACTGCTCACAAGCTCAGAAACATTGGTTTCCAAGTAGACGACGAATGGCTGGGTACACTGGTGCTCTCCGGTCTACCAGAATCCTATCAACCAATGATAATTGCTATTGAAAGCTCAGGAATGAAGATACAACAAATTTATTGTCCGTAAGTCAAATTATTCGCAGTGGTGGCCAAGTTAAGTTTGACAGAACCGGCTGTGTTATTATGAACAGAAGAAATGAGATAGTAGCAACAGCAAGTGTCATCAACGACATGTACCGGCTGAATATGCCAGGAAAAGCCTATGCATGCATGTCTGATGTCGAAGAACCAGACTTTTACCTGTGGCACCAACGAATGGGACACCTGAATTTTAATAGTCTACGGAAGATGACAGAAAACACTGACCATGTCGTTTTCTCAATAAAAGCACCTGCAACCACATGTGTGACATGTACAGAAGGCAAGCAAACAAGACTACCTTTCAAAAGTGAAGGCTCCAAGGCTAGAAATCTTCTTGAAACGGTTCACTCCGACGTATGTGGGCCAATGGAAACGCAGACTATGGGCGGTGCCCGATATTTTATAACATTTCTTGACGACTATTCAAAGAAGGTGTTCGTGTACTTTCTCCGAAACAAGTCTGACGCTCTGAAGAAGTTCAAGGAATTCAGAAATGAAGTCGAAAACCAGCTGGGTGCTCGTATAAAAATCCTTCGGACAGATAACGGCTTGGAATACGTCAACAAGGAATTATCAGATTATTTAAAAGGCGCTGGCATCGTACATCAAACGACCACACCGTATACACCTGAGCAAAATGGGACAGCAGAACGCATGAACAGAACTCTAGTAGAGAGAGCAAAGTGTATGCTCCTAAATGCCAATCTACCCAAGATGTACTGGGCTGATGCCATACATACTGCGGCACATGCAATCAATCGTTCTCCAACGAAGTCCTTATCTTTTAAAACGCCAGAAGAAATGTGGTCTGGTGAAAAGCCAAAGGTGAACCATATGCGTATATTTGGATGTGAAGCTATGGTACACTTGCCCAAAGAGAAACGCAAGAAATGGGATCCAAAGGCACAAAAGATGATCTTTAGTGGATACTGCGATCATACCAAAGGCTACCGATTCATAATACCAAATACAAGAAAAGTGGTAAACAGTCGTGATGCTACATTCCTTGAATCTACCGTGAAGAGGGACTATGTTCCTGTAGAAATATCTGAGAAGATACCTGAAACAAATAAAGAAGAAGTTAATAGTAACAACTCTGAATCAGAGATGGATTCAACTACAAGTACTAATGACATTGTACGCGAAAACCCGTCTACTTCAGACAGTGAATATAAGTACATTCCGGACACCAGCATTGATCTTGATAGTCCTCCAGTCAGCAAAATCACCCTGACACCAAGAAAGAAAAATAAGGAAAAGACTAATCTAGATGATTCCGTAGAAAATATTTACCTGTGTCATCACGAAGAGGTACTGTCAGATGTGGCTACGACTTACACCGAAGCTATAAAATCGGTAAACAAAGAAAAATGGAGAAAATCTATCACTGAAGAACTGGATGCTCTACAGAAGAATAACACATGGACATTGGTAGAAAAACCCCCAAATGCCAAAGCAATTGGCATTTGGGGGTGCAAATGGGTATTCCGTATAAAAGACGAACCAACTGGTCCACGTTATAAATCACGTCTATGTGCAAAAAGATATGCACAAACTGTAGGTATTGATTACCAAGAAACTTTTGCTCAATACGATTGTTACTATCTGTAGCTGTACAAAATAATCTCAAAATCATGCAACCAGACGTCAAGACAGCTTTCTTATATGGGGAACTTGAAGAGACCATATTTATGACTCCACCTTAAAACAAGCCCCTCACTGCTGGAATGCCAAATTTGACTCTACACTGAAAAGATTTGGTTTTGTAAATAGTAAAGTCGATCAATGTGTGTACATTGGTCAAGTCAATAAGAAGAAATGCTATCTGTGTCTCTATGTTGAAGATGGTCTCCTATTCTCAAGTGATGAATCAGCATTGAATGAATTTATAAGAGAACTGAAAAACATATTTGAGATTAAAATATTGGAAACTCCAAGTAATTTTGTGGGAATGCAAATAGAAAGATTTAATAACTGCATATTCATACATCAGACTAAATACATAGAACAAATATTAAACAGATTTGAAATGAATAATGCTAATCCTAATACTGTTCCAGTCAACCCTCACATGAAGCTACAGAAGGGAGATGGAGAGTACGAGAAGAACGTTCCATACAGAGAAGCTGGTGGCGCTCTTATGCATCTGGCTGCAGTGAGTCGGCCCGACATAATGTTCGCAGTCAGTTTGGTGAGCAGATTCCTCAATTGCTACAACCGGAGTCACTGGAACGCAGTCAAACGGATCTTTAAATATTTAAAAGATTCTAAAAAGTATGGACTATGCTACTCACATACACCAGAAGCTTCTGAAGTCATTGGCTACAGCGATTCTGATTATGCAAACGATCTGGACACACGTCGTTCCGTCACTGGCTATGTTTTCTTCAAGAACGGGGCAGCCGTGACTTGGTCGAGTCAAACACAACAAACTGTGGCTCTGTCGACAACTGAAGCTGAATTCATGGCAGCTTGTGCCGCCACTAAAGAAGCAATGTGGATAAAACAATTGCTAAGTGATATTGGTGAATATAAACAGGACTCAATATGTCTTCATTTAGACAATCAAAGTGCCATCAGTGTTATTAAAAATATAAACTTTCACAAGAGGTGCAAACACATTGACATTAAGTATCACTTCATTAAGGAAAAATATTTTTTAAAAATAATCGTATTAAAGTTTGTAAGCAGTGACTCTCAGTTTGCCGATATATTCACAAAAGGATTGTCAAAAGATAAATTTCATTTTATAAGCTCTAAACTTGGCATGTACTTGCATAACTCATTGTTATAAATGATCATTAAACTATATCATGTATGTTACTATGTAATTAATGTAATATGGCTTGAATTCAGGGAGAATGTTAACATCATAATTTGAATTTCGCGCCTTTATTCAACTCTGTCTTGACTTTTTCTGAGCTCTACCGCTCCCTATCAACTTCAACTCTCTACGTTCTGTGACTTTGACATGCAAGTGTTAATCGCGCCTTAATACTGAAATAAAAGACTTTTCCTTGCAAAGTAGAAATATATTTTCAATTATTTCATCAGTTATCCTTTATTAATCTATAGAGCTTATTCTTCTGATTGCGAAGATCGCGGTCAAGGCAGGGCTTGGAAACTTTTATTTTTTTCCTTTTTTTTAGGGACATGAGTTTCAATGCATTCGAAGAGTGTTTTATAGAATGAAGAGACTGCTTCTTCTAAATCTGACCTTGAAAGAAAGTTCCGATCAAAAGTGGCAAGATAAAATTTAATGCTATTGTAATCAGACTTTAAGAAGTCAAATTTACGCTCGAGAAAAAGTTACATCAGATATGGGCAGTTCAACCGAAGAAGCGAGATGGCTTCGTGTGTTCGAGAAAAGGTTCTTCTTGTCATTGGTTGGACTGACCACAATATCGTCATAAGCATGGTAAAAATAAGATCCAACCAATTTAGTTGGGAGTCAGTGTTACATGTCATTACCATAAAATGCATTGATTAGGTTCAGATCTATGTGTGCGAGAGGTTTACTGGTAGAAGATGGTTATCAATATCATCAAGAATAAAAAATAAATTAGGGCGGTTAAAGTCTCCCAAAATTATTATTTGATCATGTTCCACTAGAAATGCAGCAATAGAATTTATAATTTCACATATCTTCTCGTAGAAGGTTTCGTCAGATTTTGGTGGAAATACCTCTATGTATAAAAAATACTTGCCTAAGCGTATTCGAACCACTTCATGTTCAACAGTATCAGTATTAATGTTCTCAGAGGCCATGCAACTTTTGGTTGCAATCAACACTCCTCCACCTCTAGTCAGAACTGTGAGTGAATAGTCACGATCAGCTCTATAAATAGTGCAGCTATTGTCTAGAATCTATTCATTAATATAACCATCATGTAGCCAGGTTTCGGTGAATGTTACTCGTAAAACATTAAATTGTCAGAACTTAGCATCAAGGTATAATTTATTAATTTTTCCTCTCATACCGCAACAATTATGGTTAAAAAAGTTTAATACCATTCAATGGTAAATTACTGTCAGGAATGATATTTTTTAAACTCTTCTCTTGCTTTCTGCAGCATAGAGAAATGCTTACATCTCACATGCAAACCGTATGTTTCCAGATTATTCTTTACCTGATCAGCAGAATCTCCGAGCTGCTAGTGATATTTAACAAATAGATGACGTAATTGCTCAATCTCTATAAGTAGGTCCTCTTGCTGAATTAGTAGTTTGACATTCGTTTTGGTTTCACCATCAAAATAGGTTGATTCCGGCTGTTTGGCCATGTAAGCAAAATAAAGTCGAACGCAATCTAAAAATTTGCGGTACCTAAGTCTAGAAAGTAGATATCTACTATCAAGATTATCATTTATATCAGTAGCTAGCTTCACAGGAGGTGGATTTAGTGGGTCAAGGTACCTTGTCTTGGGAGCAGAGATCATAGTGCCTGAAACTGGCAGAACATGTACATTACCCTCTGAAGATGAAGCCAACGTTTCACCGCGGGCAAAATTTGAGTAGGGTGTAAGTGTAAGTGATTGTGAAGATGTAATAATCGGTTGAACCAGAGCAGAATTTTGTGTCTTATTATTCTGAAAGGTCTGAGTTTCACTGGAGATCAGTCTTTTCGAGTGTCTATCATTTGAAGAGAAAGTCATTGTCTGAGAATTAGACTGTGTCTTATCAGAAGAGTAAGCCCCTTATGACGTGCCAACTATATTGGAAGTTGAACATCTTCTACTCCTCATTGAATTTTGATAACATTTTTTTTTCTAAATTTAAAAATTTCTGAGAACCATCTATATTTCTTCTTCGATTAATCGTCTTACTATTGATGAATTCAGTTTTCGGTTTCCATTTCCTGAAAGGCATTCTCTTCCAGCTCTGGCACTTGCTACCCTCGTGTAGATCGATGAACATCAAAGCATATTGTACAGGAATAGATACTTTGAGTTTGCGTTGCACCAACTCTACAGAACAGTCTTT
This sequence comes from Odontomyia ornata, assembly GCA_963969285.1. Classification (NCBI taxonomy): domain Eukaryota; kingdom Metazoa; phylum Arthropoda; class Insecta; order Diptera; family Stratiomyidae; genus Odontomyia; species Odontomyia ornata. The sequence continues at coordinate 313,592,349 of OZ017740.1, forward strand.
AAGCAAAAGCTCAAATTCAAGAAACTTCCTCATCCACACAACATCTGCCGTCTTTGGAGCTCCTTTGATGAAAATACCCGATATTCAGGATTTTTTCGCTGTAATTCAGACACTTTTTTCAGTCGTAGAGAATTAGCCATTTCAATTTTCTCGATACGTCTGTTCCATTCCTTTTCCGACGAGGAGGTGCCAAATTTAATAAGGCTATTAGTGCGCTGAACAGGAGATTTGGCCAGAGAAATTAACGAATACATATTTGCGATAATGGTTATCTTCTTGATGGGAGATGTAGAAGTATCCTTCATTACTTTGTGACCAGAGTTAATAATAGCTGCTTCTTTAAACTCTGCAAGTGACAACTCCTAATTTAATGGTGGCGTTAAATTAGCTTAAAAGTTTTTGTTTGAAAATTTTGCTATCGACCTCAGAAACCATTTTTTCCAAATCATGCAGGCGAGTAGCAACAGTGCTATATGACAAGGGAACCAATCCACTAAACGGATAGTTGGTGGAAGTATCCTTCGCTGTTAAAGCATCTTACAATTCTCACAGCTTTCTTTCAATTTGAGTCGTCTTGGGGCTATTATCTATAATTTGAATGAGCCCACTTTACTAGAACTCCCCAATATGGGGAGATCCCCCTTAAAACCTTCTAAAAATTATTTTATAATTCAACTCTCAGGAGGCCACCACTTTCGACCTACTCACAAAATTTTATGATTCTGGCTTACGTGGTTTGCGAGATAATTTGCTGTAACACACGGACATGCAGACGGACGGACAGACAGTACACAGCAGAGTTTTTTAAAAATATTTTACAATATCCTTAAAAGAGAATAATATTTCCTGAGAAATTATATTGAAAGGTATAACTTGCGAAATCATAATTTCTAAAAAAATAAAATTCAAGTTTAGGGGACAAATAAAGCGTTTGAATAAACAGTAATAGCTAATACAGTGGTTCCCAAACTCAGCTGAACCGCGACCCACCAAAAAAAACTTCCAAATTCGAGACTCACCTTTTGGCTGTCATCACGATAAAAGGGGCATAACTATGTTACAAGTAAATGAAAGAAGGACTGTTCAAACAAGAAAAAAAACTAAGTTACAATCGAAAATTCAAACACAACTATGCAAGAAGTGCTATTTCAAAGAGAAGTATGTATTTGTTTCGTATTTTTTGTCATTGTAACTTCAGCATTCAATTTCAAATTTAATTAAATTTTCAATTTCAATTTTGATTCCTTTAAATCGCAACGGTACTTAGTATATTAATCATAGCTGATAATCCCGCTTCACAAAGGCATGAGGTACTGAAGGGGAGGAGGATTTTCATAGGTATAGTTGTCAACAACTGAGAGCCAGGGCTCCTTCAACTGCTTGCGATCGAAACAACGAGGGTGAATCAAATATAATTGGTAATTTTTTAATACATTTATTGAATAATATTACACACAAACCATATCATCAATATTTCTCGATGTAATCTCCTGCGTTGTCTACACACTTTTGCCACCGCTTTGGAAGCTTGAATATTGATTCTTCATTAAAAGTTTTAGGATGAGCTGGCAGCCAATTGCGCATGTGGTCTTCAACTTCTTCTTTGCTTTCGAATCGTTTTCCACCAAGAGATCCTTTTAGGAGCTCGAACAAAAAGAAGACACAGGGGAACTGGACTATAAGGAGGATTTCCGGGTGTTTCCCAACCAGTTTATCTCTTGTCAAAGCCGCGATGTTAGGTCTAGCGTTGTCATGGAGAAGGATTACATCTCCAGTTGGCAAACCATGTCTTTTGTTTCGATAAGAGGTTTTCACGGGCTGTAATAACTGGCAATAGTAGGCCGCATTCACTGCTTGTTGAACGTGACGAATATCAACGAGTAAAACTCCCTTTGAGTCGAAAAAATCGTTGCAAGCACTTTTCCGGTTGAGAGGTAAGTTTTGGCCATCACTGGGCAGCCTTCATACTTCCTCCGCCACACCTTACTCAGCATTTTCGATTCGGGAGAGTAACGGTGGACCCAAGTCTCATCATAAGTGACGATGCACCTCCGAAAATCCTCTCCTTCTTTTGTCGAAATCAATTCAGAAGTCTCTCAGTGATCTCCGATCTGACATGTTTTTGACCCATCAAGCACAAATTTTTCTGAAGTCAAGATGATCAGTGATAATGGATTGAGCACTTCCGAAGCTGATACCTATTTCTGACGAGATTTCTGAAACAGTTAACCGCCGATCACGTTCAAAAAGCTCTCGAACGGCATGGATGATGTCATCTGTAAGACTTGTCTTTGGACGTCGATCATGACTTTCATTTTCCGACACATTCTCGTCCATGCTTAAATTCCCTGGCCTCTGTATACACTGGATTCTGACACAATGAAGTGTCTTCAAACTACGCTTTTAAACGAGTTTAACGCCTCGATTGGTTAAAAACTTTATGATGACATGTCGCGCGACAGACGGCTATACCTCTTGCTCAGTCATGGCTGTACTGAGGATAGAACCGAGCAAGGCCGCTAACTAAGCTGCTTCGCCCCCTCCTTATAAACGAACCATCAACCGCCATACAATATCATCTAGTTCGGAGGTGCGTGTTAAGCAGAATAGCTAATTTGATTGACGTTCGTTTCATCTATCTCACCCAAGGAATTCACTAGATACGCTAATTTTTTCATTCACTACCAACAACAATCGTTGCCCGATCACAGTAGTGAGTTGCAGGCAATTTGCTTCCTTGTCCTTATTTAAGCTGGCAAATATAATGCTAATCTATTGGTATGGTGTAACATGAATGGGTGCTTTAGGCAGCAGGAGCGACAAATGATGCTTGAAATAAAAGTTCAAGTGTAAGGTCGCGAGATGAGTGAACCAGGGCTGACGATAACATCAAGTGGAATGTAAAGTTACTTGCCGAAGCAGAACTTTCTCAGGTGTGATTGAACAAATTTTTGATTTGGCGTTAGACATGAATCGTTATAAAAATTAAACACAAGAAGTTCTAAATCTTCATTTGATTTACAGAAGATGTCCTACTAACGTCTCAAGTAGTATTTGAAATTCATTTACTTTTTCTTCCTCTTGATGAAAATCTAATAACACAAGCTTATTTGAAATTGAAATCTAAAAAATTAATAGACTTATTAAACTTAAGCCACTTCTAAAGTAATGCATGTGCCCGTTATTGACCATCTCTTCAGAAAATCGTGATTAAATTTGGGTGCAAACAGATTCTAGCTTCACATTGGATTATAGCGAATATACGATTTTCAAAATAATTCAATGCTTCAAACGTCAACGGATTACCGAAAAGTCACCATGGTTTATGACGCGTAAGGTTAAATATGCTCGTACACATAATACACGAGATAATTAATTGCTGAATTTAGACTGCTTCATTTTTCAAAATAACTCGCCCTGTCCTTTTGCAAATTTTTTAGGTAGATATCATACAATATAATGAGCAAACTATTCTCCTGAAGGTACTTTGAGGCGACTGAGTGTAAGTCGGCCTCAGGTACCGACCCGAAGTAAAGGTATACATAATTTTTAGAAGCGGAAAGTAATCTTGAAGTCAAGAATTCGGAGTAACTTTCAATTTGGGCATAAAGATGAAGCCGCTACGGGCAACGAAAGACAAAGTGCAACCTAGGTTGTGTTTTGACACATGGCTCATTAACTTTCTCGCTCACATAGAAGACAAGTCGAGTAGGTAGGAGTATGGTCTTACCAGAAGGATTTTGTATTTGAAAGAAGAAGTATGACAGCTAATGTCAATAGTATTTTTGCTTGGATAATTTTCTAATTATTTGGTTGTTTTATAGAAAAATGTAAGTTTATTTTGAGCAAATTCTGCTTTTAAGTGAATATCCATTGTAAGTTGATAGAATTGTTTTAATTTCAGTGAGTAAATTCTTGGTGCGAGAGATTTTGTTATTTAACCAAACCCGAAGCAGTGTTGTTTTTCGAGTCGATCTTTTTATTAAAGAATTTTAGTTTTTACCTCTCTCATTAAAATGTCAACAAGTGTGGTATCTGCCGCAGAGTCGTTACAGGCAGCAATTCGGCAATGAAATGTGACGCGATTTGTGTGAAGTGCTGCCGGACGATGTATACCAGGGATGACGAAAAACCGACAACAGCTAAAGCCATTAAAATATATATAATCCGGCTTAGATAATTTTTGGCATTGGCGAAGATTTTGAATCATAGTCGTACTAACTTTAAATAAAATAAATTGAGAAATATAGCTGTTATAGACAAGTTTAAGCAGTTGAAAATTTATAAATTAGAATAACCGCCGTCGCGGGTCCTGTTCACAAAAAGTACAATGATTAGATTTCACGGAAATCAAATTTAGTATTAATTTTCTTATATATCTTATATAATTTACTTTTTTTCTATAAAACTTCTAATATCAACCATTTTCAAATATAGTCAATTATTTTGTGTGTTATTATTTTGATAAAAATATAATCAACAATTTGGTTGCTACTTAAATACCTGATTTTGCTTATTTTTTTAACCATTAGGAATTTCATCGTTTGATTTTGGACATTTTTAAAGAATATCGATCTTAGAGTCCAAATCAGAGTTTAATAGTTCTTTAGACTGATAAAAAACACCCATTTTTAATTGAAAATGTCAGCTAAAAAATATTAAGTTCTTACTTTACTTTTTTATTTATCATCCGATTTTCATCATTTTTTGCAGGTTTTTTGGGGATTTCTATAGTTTCAAGTGACATCGAAATATAGAAAAACTTTTAAATTTTAAGTAAGTTTCAGTCTAGAGAAGATTTTGAAGAATTATGCTCGAGGAAAACAAGAATTATATTCATCTTTCAGACGTTTTGAGTTTGGTGGTGCAACTTTAAGACATGCAGATTGTATTGCCTGACGGTGTTGATAAACAAACCATACTTTCTTGATCAAAATTATAACAACAAACGAAGCCAGTATAAAAGTTGGGAGTTCCCTCAATGTAAACTGGAACCATACTTGGGGGCGATGATTGCCGCTTCAAACCAATCCCAGTCTAATGGGGACCGTGAGGTAAGGCTCTTATCGAGTAGTCGACTTCATGGCCACATGAATCGTTTGGACAAACAACGGATACCCAAAAAGGTATTCGCTGGGACAATAGATAGCTGGAGACCAGTGGGGAAACTTTAGAAACGATGGTCATACTCGGTCGACGTTCATCGGTGCTCGGATTTCGAGATTGGAGGATGCGGTCAATGGATCGAGACAGTTGGAGGCGCTTGTTGCAGGAAGAGAAGGCCCGAGAGGGACTGTAGCGCTACGAGGAGGAAGAAGACGTGGAATAATTATTTGAAAACTCAAAAAGAGAGCTTAGCAATGCTGTGGGCAGTTGAAAGGCTTAGAGAATACTTGAAGCGGTTACACTTAATTGTAACCACGGATCATTAAGCCTTGGTGTGACTTAAAAAATTAGGTCAAGGGACGATTAAAACTCAAAAATTTTAACACATTGGAAGGAAGAGCTAAGAGCATTTAGCCCTTGACACTCTGTCCAGATCAATACTGGAAGTCGTTAGTAGCTGACAAATTGGATCACGGTCATGTAGACTGCGAAAAATGAATCGGTGGAAAAACTTCCCAACTGGTACCCTCTTGGGATCCGGTGTATTATATTTGGTAAAAAAAGCTTCGCAACAACGCCATCTGTTGAATTTTGTAAGTTCTTGGATTAAGTTCTAGCATAGACAGCCAGTGACGTTTAGGCTTTCTTTCTACAAGTCGCGTGCTATAAAGTGTTTAGTCGTGGCCCGTTATTTTTTGACAAATTCACCGTTTTCGACATGTCGACTTCACTTTAGGGTAAATAATAATACTCATAAATCTCCAAGAAGTTTACTCTTGTTTTTAATTTCTATTGTTCTCTGTTTTGTATTTAACTAATATGAATAGCTTAAAAGTCTTTGTTAACACAAGTATCACATGGAAAATTAAGCGTACCATAGATGATACTTTGGATACTGTTGAAGATAATGCTGCTTATTTACGATTTCAGGTATTTCTGATGAAGAGATTTGCCACACATTGATGGACTTCGATGTCTCTGATTACAAAGAGAAAAATTCTGAACTAATATATCGATTATATTGAGGAACATCAAAGATTGCAGAAGCCAAATAGTAATTGGGATTCCTCTGATGATGAGCCGCTTCAGCACACCTCCAGTTCAATGAGGAATAGTTGTGCCAGTAGACCAGTAATTTGAAAGCATTAAATTGATTTTAGACCCGTATCCATTGCATCAACACCCGGTGAAGTTAACTTCTCAGAGGACTATCAGAGGCCTGAAGTCAAAAAAAAAACGCGAACGGAAAAATCATTTAGAGCTATTGCTACAGATATTCAACGATTTAGCATGGTCATCAGACTGTTGCGGATTCCAAGAATAAAACAATATTGGGCTTTAGATACTAGATGTGACTAAGTGACATCAGCAATAATGAGAAATCGTTCTACTGAAATTCGTTTACGTTCAAAAGTTGTCATCGACGATGACGGTCCCGAATCTACACAATCGCGTGACTGCTTCTGGAAAATATGCCCAATCGTTGTAGAAATTAGAGAGAGGAAAATGTTCACAACAAAAATGCCTCCATCAATGGAAACAGACTTTACGCTACATAGCAAGGTGAACCAAAAAGCAATTGGTGAAAATGTTCACAACAAAAATGCCTCCATCAATGGAAACAGACTTTACGCTACATAGCAAGGTGAACCAAAAAGCAATTGGTGAAAGGAAAGCAAAATCCGGGAGGTATAAAATGTTTATCGCAGCCAATTGCAGGATACCCTCCCAATTGGGACTTTGATTTACATGGACCGTTATTTTACTTTCATACCGCTTTTGGATGTCATCAGGTAAATAGAATGTAACGGAACGGGAATTTCAATTAAAACAAGGTCCCAAAGAAGGAAAAATTTTTAAAAAAGAATGGCAGATCGTCAAAATCCAAAATAGATTATTTTAAATCAGACAGCGCGCTCAGAAATTGTATCGTCCGTGATGATGAACGAGTGGCCGTGATAAAGTGGTTTGATAATAAACCAATTTTTATCGCATCAACAGAAATCGCTGTACACCCTGGGGATACCTGTGGACGTTGGAATAAAGAACTAAAAAGGTACATCGATGTAACAAGGTCAGCTTCGATCATATTTTGCAACTCATACATAGGATGGATAGACTTGCTAGATAGGGTTATTGGCAAATATGCGATGAGAGATTGGCCTGGAAAGTGGACCATGAGGGCAATTTTTCACTTTGTAGATTTCGCAATTGCTGCTTCGTGGATAGAGTATTGACGGGGGGCTAAAGCCCAAGGTGAAACTGCATGTCAGTACTTCGATTTTAAAATGGAGCTGGTAAAAACTTTAATTTATACCTCCCAAAATAAGAATGCTCAGAACCTACACTTTGCACGACTAATCTCAAGGCTTCCCTTAACATCTTCATCTACCAGGCTCCAGAAAATATGCATTGTTACAGCCCTTCCACATGAAGAAAAAACGAAATAGATATCTCATCCGTCGGAAGATACAATAGCACAAATATGGATAAAAATCTATCCAAATGCAGATTACCTGATTGTAAAGCGTTAACTTTTGTTAAATGTCAGGAGTGCGTCGCATATTTATATTTTAATTCGATCAGGAATTGTTATAAATATTTTCATGAATAATAAAAGACCAGTCTTATCTAATAAAAAAATAAATTGATTGCATTCAAATAATATGGTATTTTTTCTTGTTCCTCCCGAAGTATCACATATGGTACTCTCTCAAAATCCTGAAATAGATATTAATGAAACATTTAATTGATAGGTTTGCTTTAGTCAAACGTCAAACAGGCCAGGAAACAAAAAAAAACATCGCCTAATTTCAATTATTTACGCTTCGGGTTTCAGGAAGATACGGAGCTTTGCGATAGCAGCTGGAAATAGATTTTGCCAAAGCCGGGAAGAAAGGTAACCATATAATTGTCTCAATGACGACATGACGGGAAACAGGGGCTGTAGTCGCAGTTCGATCGGGTGATACTACTGCTTACTGAGTTAAAAATGAGAGCAGATATTAAACGATAAGTGGCCAAGCGCAAACTGTGTCAGCTGCTGAAGTTAAAGAGAAGAGTCTCTGCGGTCAAATTACCTCCAGGACGAAATATGTCGTACCCTATTGACGCGGTGCGCACAGAAGAATACCTACTCCTGTGGAACGTATGAAATAGGCAATTAAGACATGCTCAGGGCTTAGGTACTCGTAGACCACAATCACAGGAAAAGATATCTTCACTTAGCGGTCCTAGAAAAAACTCTAGACAAAACCATTTGTTTTTTTGATTTCGACTGCGAAATGGTTGGTACGTGCAAGAACCCAGGATCATCGTGAAAGACGATGCGGAAATGACTTTAATCATAATGGAGGTGTAAGCAAAACCCTGAAATGAAATGACTTAATTTTCACTGTCAAAATAGAACAATAATTGAGTTTTTCCCTTCCAAGTAGTTATTTTTTAGAAATGGTTTAGGGACGTACAGATGGGAAACCAGGCCCTTTTCAATAAAATTTAAATATCGTTTTATAAAACTCTGCCTGGGAGTCCTAAAGTGATAGCAATTTCACCACGATCCATTTCTAGCAAGTTTCTCGGGCCTCGAAAGCTTCACCTTATATTCACTTCCTAACAATTAGAATTGGATTTTGGAGGACTAATTTGGCCGGATTCAGTAAATGTGTTCAGTAGGCAAGTTGAGATTTGAACTGGTACAGACCCACTCAAGAATTAGAGGCACTTTTTCAAAACTTTCACTATGGCACAAAAATGGACTATCCTATTGCTTTCTTCATTAATTCAAATTATTTATCTAAGTCTCTTAAAAATGCCACAACAAATTGCTTAAACCATTGATGAAACAATCAGCATTATTATATTTCACTACAAAAATACCACATTAGCCACAGAAATGATTGCATGCTTTTGTACGTGTGATATGGTGTTCTGCACCCATAAATTCTCGTCTCATATTAGCAACCCGCTGTTAGTTTATGGTCGACTGAGAAAATATAAAAACTAAGACGAAAAATTTAATTGTTTAACCACAAACTATTACTACACATCATTGGCAATTGTTGGCAAACAGTTTACTGAACTCTTATCGTTCACTCATTCTTTCTCTCACACTCTGTAAATTATGCAATAAATTTGTAAATCTTTAAGATGCTGGGGGTTGCGAACACATTTTGGGGGATGATTATGTTATCTCATTTGAATTTAACGAGGAATAAAATGGGTTCAAAGGTTGATTTACTGAGTTTTAACACTTTTTTGTACTTTTTAAGTAAAACTCCGCAAGTCAGTGATACACTACACTATAATTTATATTTCCGTTTCATATTTATCACTTTAAACGCGTCAGTAATTGTTTAATAACGTTTTTAATTTTTTAATTTATTCGCGACACAAGTACCTGCGTAGCTTACGTCCCGTAAACGATCTGTCTTTTGCATATATGCCAATAGATACAATTTTTTGAAACAAAACACTCTCACACTACTAGATACAGTGATGCGGCAAAATATTCATCCGCACATTCTTATCTTGGAAAAGTTCAATAGCACTTTTTATTCAAACAAGTAGAATTGACTCATGCCAAAGGGGTGAACGCGTACCTATAATTTTTAAATGAAACCATACAACTATCAAAAGATGCTTTCTGATTTGTACTCTGCTAGGCTAGTTTATTATTGGTGACGCGATTCATTAGAGCGATCGCGGACGATGTGGAAACTCTATTTTTGCTTCATCCTCGCATCATACACTTTGAAAAAACTGACGAAGAACACACCGAGAGAGTGTAGGAGCTGCAAGATGGTGCTGTGTTGCATCTAGAGTACGCGGATCAACCGTTTGAAAGAAAAAATCAGAGAATTATTGCACGAATTTCACTAGAGATGCATCGAACGCCAACAGTATCCGTCACGAGCCAATGCGTGAGTCATGTAATGATATTTGAGATTCTAAATTAGGAATCAATTTACACTTGTGCGCCGGAGATGGTATTTTCATTCAATTGATTCATTCACATATCGCGAGATCTGTTTTGATGTTCTGGTCTATTGCGTGCACTCACTATCAACAATTACTATCACCTTCACCTTAAACTTTCCGTTGAAAAGAAATTGCAAGGGAGATGGAGGGTTAATTTTAATGAAACTTTGCAATCAATATCATTGGATGTAATAATTATCGTTCTTCGACTTTTTTACCGCGGTGGATATTACCAACAAATGACAAACCCGTAAGAAAATATATTTGATATTTTCTTAGTTAATTTTCACCGTCAACATTGAAATAGATAACACTTTTTAATTGATTAGCGCGGCCTAGCGTAAATTGCGCTAAATAATTTGTAAATAAAGAATGGAAATGACTTCAAGATAATTAGCAACGTATGTGGATGAACACGACACATAGAAGGTTAAGGCTGGTTTTTAATTGAATAACTGAAAAATTGCATCACGTGAAGGTATGTTTTTACGAGAAGATATTTAGATACTGATGAAAGATACTAAGATATAAAAATACTCGCCTGTATAGAATTTGAAAAAGATTTGGAAAATTATTACCTTTCAGCTCTTAAAAAAAAAACAGTGTTCTAAAAAACCTTAAAACTTAAAAATACCAAATATTGAAAATTTTCTGTGATGTCAATTTACAATTTAATTTGGGCCAATCTCTTAGCTGTAAAGTAAAATTATTCCCTAAAACACCCATTCCATGGAAATCAATCAATTTTATGGTCTACACACGTTTGTAAAGGCTTCAACAAGAAATAACGATTTATGTCATTCTATGTTGCAACAGTTGCAACATTCCTGGACATGTAATAAAAAGAAAATTGATGGACACCACGGTAAAAACTTGAAGTGGAACGCTTTTCATTTCTTTTGATGCTCATGGAATCCAGAGAACTTTTCGTTACTCATATTATGTCATGTGTAAATGAATCTATTTTTATCTGTCTTTTAGTGCTGGACATTAATTTTAATTTAGCAACTAATTAAGCATTAAGAATATAGTCGTTGGTTTTATTTTGTGATTTTATAGGCTAAATAAAAATTAACTTTCAAATAATTTTTAACAGGAAATATGCCTTAAACAAAGAATCAATTCATATTATGTAGTAATTTAACGTTTCAGTTGTTTCGGAACTTCTAAATCCATTTAATTCATAGCACATCCAGCGCAAAATATAAGCGAACAAAAAATCTTCTTTCTGATTTATCGACCCCTTTTTTACGCTCTCAACACTGAATTTTTTTATGAATTATGGCTGCAGCAAATATGACATACATAGCAGGTATAATTTCTTGAAGGAGATATGATACGAGGGCGGTCCGATAAGTACTTATCGGACCGCCCTCGTACTTAACCTCACCACCCGATGGCACCACTATCGCCAGAGAGATTAACTATCGTGTAGTACACCCTCATAGACGCGTGTGGAAGCGGCCGTGTCCGCGGATTTTACAAAAATGGAGAAAGAGCAAAATCGGTCGGCGATTCGATTCTTGTTTTCGGGAGAGAAATTGCGCAGCGAAATCGAAGAGTGCTTGGATGCTGTGTACGGTGCCCTGCTCCTGCGAAGCGGACTGTAAAAAATTGGTTACACGAGTTTCAATGTGGTGGCACGTCCAGGTGCCCCGAAAACGGCTACCACGGAGGATAACGTAACAAAAATCAGCAAGCTCGTATTGGCAGACCGCCGTATGAAGGTGCGCGAGATAGGTGAAACATTAGGCATCTCAAAAGACCGCGTGGGTCATATCCTGCATGAAATTTTGGGAATGTGAAAGCTGTCGGCACGATGGGTACCGTGTTTGCTCACTCCGGACAGCAACCGCAACCGTGAGACCACTTCAAAGCAGGATTTGATGCTGTTTAAGCGCAATCCGTAGGAGTTTCTACGACGTTTCGTGAACGTCGACGAAACATGGCTCCACTGGTACACACCAGATACCAAGGAGCAGTCGAAACAACGGACTTAATCCGGCGAACGTGCTCCGAAGAAGAAGAAGACTGTCCTACCGGCCGGAAAGGCGATGGCCACCGTTTTCTGGGATTCACAAGGTGTGATGTGCATGTACTGCCTGGAGAAGGGCAAAACGGTCACAGGGCTCTACTATGCCAAGTTATTGGGGCGATACAACGCCGAATTGCAGAAAAAAGGCCCCATTTGACGGAGAAAGAAGTGCTCTTCCAGCATGACAACATACCGGCTCACACCTCCGCCGCCAAATGGGTCGAATTGGGCTACGAACTGCTACCCCATCTGCCGTATTCTCCCCGTGCGACTTCTTTTTGTTTCCAAACTTGAACGCCGGACAGAAAATTGCGTCGAATGAGGAGGTCATCGCCGGCACGAAGGCCTACTTTGATGGCCGTATTTTTCAGAAGGGGTTGAAGATGTTGGAACATCGCGATTATGTTGAGAAATAAATCGCCACTTTTCCAAAAGTTTCATTTTTCTTTTGTTGGCTGAGTATTGTACTTATCAGACCGCCCTCGTGTATTCCTAACGGGAATATTTGAGTTGCATACATCTGACGAACCTATTATTTTCATGCATTCTTCTTCTTCTTCACACTACAGCCCCTACCGATCCTTCACTTCCTGCAAATAGCGCCTCCAACTGTCTCGGCCAATGACAGCGTCCTCCAATTTCGAAATCCGAGCAACGGTGAACTGTCTTCGTCGACCGAGTCAGACCAGCGTTTCCTCGGTTTCCCCACTGGTCTCTGGCCTTCAGTTCTCCCAATGAATACCTTTTTGGGTATCCGTTGTTCGTCCATACGATTTATGTATCAAGCCAATTGCAGCTTCCGCAATCTGACAATCGTGGCGACCTCAGGCTCGTCAAAAATTTCATACAGCTGATGATTGTATTGGTTTCACTATTGTTCCGCGTCTAGCTTCGCTTCGATTAATCGCCTCAGGACCCGTCGCTTAAAGGCGTTAAATATATTGGCCAATGCTTGGGTTAGGCTCCATGTTTCACACCCATAGCATAACACAGGTCTAATCACAGATTTGTATACTTGGAGCTTTGTTTTCCTGTGTATGCAGCTGGTTTTCAAGATCGTCAAAACTGAATAACATATTTTATTTGCGAGTTGTATTCTTCGGCTTATTGCCTATTTCATTACCCGTTTTCGATATTTTGGCGCCTAAATACACAAATTCTCTCACACTTTCAATACTGTATTCGCCAAGTATGAATAAAGAATTAAAAAGTAATAACGACGACGCAACCAGTGGTTGCAGCCATGACGTTAACGGTACATCGAGAGCGGTACTAACCATGACAAAAACGACGAATAATACAACGACAGTGAAGGCGGACGAAAAACGGAGATTAGCAGACAGTCTGAGACTGAGATTCCTGCGGCGTTCGGGCGCAGCAAAAAAATTATGCGAGCGCCAGAGCGTCCTATAAAAGCCGGAAACTCTGCAGGACGCTTCAAGTGTTCGAGCGGTGGAAGAAAATATAAAGAACATCGAGAATTCGATGTTCACTGCTGCGATCGTTACCGAAGCGACCGATGCAGGCGTCGTAAATCCCGACATAATAAAGAATCACCCTGAAGCCAACGAGGAGATTACGGCAGGAAAAGAAAAGAGTGACCAGACAAATAAAACGACATTGTGTGATTGCATCGCCAACGTCGAAAATGTGGCGGAAGTACTGTATTCGGAAACGGAAAGCGATAACCTCTTCCAAGGATGGTCGCAAAGTACAATTGTCGCCCAGCAACACGAAGAAGAAAGGCTATTCCGAAAAGAGGGAGATGTTCTGAAAAGAATACAATCTGCATGCGACTCCCCAAAAATCAGCAAGGCAGTAAAGATTGGGCTCCTTGAACTAGAGCATAGGGCATTATCGGAGGAGCTAGTTAAAGGCCGAAGACGAGCAGGAGGCTAAAGAAGCGCGGGGGGCGAAATCTAAAGGCCACATGCAGATAGCTCCACCGGCAAAAATCAATACAAGAAAGGCGTCTAGCCCAATCGAAGGTGATCGGGACAATAGAAGGAAGGAAGAGGCACTTGATGGGCGTGAAGCACCAGATCACGGGTTCTAGACAGTACTTACAAAAGGAGCGAAGAAAGCTGCAAAGAAACTCCTTCAAAAAGTGCCAGCAATTAAAGTTCGCACGGACGCCCAACAAGAAAAAGGACCTGATGCAAAACAGGAGAGACAGAAGCCCCGACGAAGATCCCGGCAGCAGGCACTCCTCGTGAAACCCCAAGATGGCCGATCCTACGCGAAGGTGCTGCGGGACATCAGGGGAATCGCAAGTCCCGAAGATACCAATACTACCATTAGAGTAGTACGACCAACGCGGTCGGGCCACATACTGGTCGAATTCGGAGCAGAGGCCGGCAATAAGGAAGTATTCTGCAACGCAGTAAAGAAAGTCCTCGGCAAAAGCAAAACTATAGCCTCGCTCGAACCGATGGCAACGATCGAAATAAGAGACATTGACTGCGTCACGGATTTGGCCGAAGTGGAAGAGGCCATCAAAAGGGAGTTCTCTAGCGTCGGCGGAATCAAAGCGAGGCTGACACCAGAAAACCATAGGGGACAACGCATGGCCATAATCGACTTGACCGAAAAGGACGCCGACAATTTCTGAACAAGGGCAAAGTACGAATAGGGTGGGTTGTCTGTAGGATACGGCGAAGAGCCGTGTTTCAAATGCCTTGGCTATGGTCACATCGCACAAGTATGCAAAGGACCCGATAGGAGTTCTCTATGTAAAAAATGCAGTGAAATGGGACATAAAAGAAAAGAGTGTACAAAGGAGGCACATTGTATTCTTTGCAAGGATGCTAATCCAAGTGCCGATTTTGGACACGCCTTGGGATCAGGAAAATGCCGGGTTTTCCAGGAAGCCCTAGCCAAGGCAAAATCAGAACTTCGATGACCCGCATCCCGCAGCTAAGCCTACACCGCAGTTCAACCGCCCAAAATCTGCTTGAGGAGTTTGCGAGGGACATGAAAGCCGACTTCTTGCTGCTGAGTGAGCAACACCATAATAAAAGTCCTGCATTATAGTACTCTGATGAAACTGGTACTGCCGCTATCTGGGTTCGGAACAGTGACTTTCAGGCGGAGAGTTGTGGACGGGGGGATGGTTTCGTATGGGTTCGGTGCTCAGGGATCACCTTCTTTAGTGTGTACCTAACGCCTAACGAGTCGATATCATCTTTCCAAGCCAAGCTTAATGCTTTGGAGGGCGCTATCTCGAACGCAGAGGGCAAAGTGCTCGTTGGGGCGACTTCAATGCTGAAGCAATCGAATGGGGCATGCCTCAGACGGATCCGCGGGGAAAACGAATCCTGGAAATGGCGGCCAGGACGGCCCTCGTCGTACTAAACTCCGGAAACACGCCGTCTCCGCCGTATTGGCTGTGAGGGAACCACACCGGACGTGACATTCGCCTCGGAGTCCTTAGAAAGAAGGATGCACTTAGGACTACTTAGCTAGTGATCATCAGTAGATTCTGATTGATATAAGCGATGTTGTCTCCCGACGTCCGTGCTCTCGGCTTTCTACAATTGGATGGAACATCGGGAGGATGGACGTCGAGAGGTTCGTCGAGGTGCTCACAGCACCGCTGCAGGGGGCTTCGGAAGGGACGGAAGAACTGGCAGCTCAAGACGTGATGAACTCAACTATGAGCATCATCACGACTGCTTGCAAAGCTTCTATGACCCGTCGAAAATCCCGGCACGGCAAGCCCCCAGTGTACTGGTGGTCAACTGAAATCGCTGAAAAGTGAAGGGAGTGTCACAAGCTTCGGCATGAGGCTCAACGGGCACGGAGCCGGGGCGAGGCAAGCAACCGCGCAACAGCATATAAGTCGGCCAGGAAATGCCTTCGCAAACTGGTCAACAACAGCAAGGCTCGCTGCTGACAGGATCTAGTGGACAATGTGAACAAGGATCCGTGGGCCTTGGCTACAAGCTAGTTATGCGGAAGCTTGGTGCCCTATGGAAACCGTGTAGACATGATGCGGAAAAGATGGACGAGATAATGCGGGCACTCTTCCCCGCTCATCCCGTCCGTGATGACATTGTCCATGGTGAAACAGCAGTCGAGTGTCCAATGTTCACACAGCCGGAGCTGGAAGAAGCTGTCCTTTTGCTGAAAGCGAGGAAGGCTCCAGGTCCAGATGATGTTCCGGCTGAGGTGTTGCGGCTTGCCTATCACCATAGTCCTGACTTGCTGCTCAGCACATTCAACGCTTGCCTACGGGACGGGGTTTTCCCGATACGATGGAAGGTGGCGAGGCTCGTGCTGATCAGCAAGGGGAAGGGAAATCCCGAATCGCCGTCTGCATACCGCCCGGTATGCATGCTAGGCACGGCTGGGAAAGTGCTAGAGAAACTCATCAAGGGAAAACTAACTGACGCGATTCATGCTGCTGGGGACCTATCTCCTCGGCAGTATGGCCTTAGAGCAGGACATTCTACCATTGATGCGATTGCAGAGGTGGTGAGCGCGATCCAAAAGGCAGAGGCATATAGTCGCACCAAGCGACGGATCGTCCTGTTGGTGACACTCGACGTCAGGAACGCCTTCAACTCCGCTCGATGGGAGGATATTCTGGATACGCTGGAAAACCCTTTTCAAGTTCCAGAATATCTAATGCAGCTTTTGAGGGACTACCTGAAGGACCGAAGCCTGCTCTACGACACGACACAGGGCCAACGAAGGATGGAAATTATATCGGGTGTTGCCCAAGGATGTATCCGTGGTCCAGACCTATGGGACGTGTCTTACGACGGGCCACTGAGACTTGAGATGCCAGATGAATCGCGCTTGGTCGGCTGTGCGGATGATGTTGCGGCTTTGGTCGCTGGACGTACCGTTGAACAGGCGCAACTCAGGCTAGGTATGCTAATGCGCCGAGTGAGGGACTGAATGATTGCTCGCGAGCTGAGGTTAGCACTGGAGAAAACCGAAGTGGTCATCTTGATAAAAAAGAGAATCCCTAGAGTAAGGATGATCAGTATTGGAGACATACGAATCGAATCGAAGCCATCGGTGAAGTACCTGGGGCTGCTGATCGACTCAAAGATGAGATTCTCTGAGGAAATCAGGTCAACGGCCGAGAAGGCTGCTTCAGGAGTATCGGCTCTGAGTAGACTTATGGCCAACGTTGGGGGACCCAGCCCATCAAGAAGACGCCTCTTGATGAGTGCTGTAGGGTCAGTGCTACTGTACGGAGCAGAAGTATGGGGCGGCACTCTCAGCAAGGAGGTATACCGAAAACGTTTGGCACAGGTACAGAGAAGAGGAGCACTGAGAATTGCATGTTCGTATCCGACAGTCTCCGACTCGGCGGTGAAAGCCATTGCAGTCGTGATACCTGTCGGCCTCGTTGCTAGAGAGCGCCGCTCTATTCATCTGCGTCGAAACGAGGATGCGAGGGAGATGGTTGTCTGCGAGGAGAGACAATGCTCACTCAACGATTGGCAGCAGTCTTGGGTGAATTATACGAAGGGAAGGTGGACTGCGCGCCTCATCCCGGATGTGAAGCCGTGGCTAAATCGAAGGCGTGGTGAGACTAACTTCTATCTGAACCAGCTTTTGAGCGGGCATGGGTGTTTTCAGTCTTACCTGTACAAGATTGGCAAGTCACGGTCCCCCGATTGTCGGTATTGCCCAGGAGAGGAAGACAATGCCTGCCACACATTTTTTGCGTGCATAAAATGGGACAGGCTGCGAAGGGACCTCTACAGGGAGACGGAAGAGCTCACCCCGGATAATATAATCGCGGTGATGCTCGAATCGGTTGGCAAATGGAACCAAGGGGCACATTATGTTTGGGCAGTCCTAAAAGATAAAAGGGACTCACAGCAGCCGGGGCGTTGGGGCTGGGGGATCTCTTGTCTGGCACTTCCTCTTCTCCTCTCCCTTCCCCCTAGAAGAGCGATCCCCCAGCTTGAAGGCGCCTCACGGCGTAATAAAACGAGATCTGGCCTGAAGTAATATGTCAAACGGTTCCAGGCTAGGTTCTCAGGTTCACAGGGGAGGTGTTTGGTGGGTAGCCCAGTCGCCTTCCTGCGAACATGGGAGTGCCACACTCTGCGTAAATGGCATTCACCTCCCTACCACAAAAAAAAAGTCTTCATCCGAGTAGAAATGTGAATATGTTTGATATTCTATTCGCTCGGGTTAACCCCTTCTTCCATTCTCCACTGCTTAGGTTACCTCGCAATCATGATCGTCTTCGAATTAGTCCGTTTCCTGATTCTCTATTTTTGCTTAAATAAAACTTAATGGTTTGCTTATTTTTACTACTTCACCATTTGTATTAGCGGTCACTTTGTAAATGGCAGGCAAATAAATAAATATCTGATTGTACATCCACCACACGTGGCTCTCAGTCATACGAGATTGTGGTACCGGATCTACATCACCCGCCATTAACTATCGACCATACTATGGAAGTTGTTGAAAATTTTGGCTTAGCTTCTCCTTTGAAGTTCATCTTCTTTAAAGGAGATTATGATGCTAAAAATTTCCATCTTCAATACATTGATTAGAACTCTTTCTTTGAGGGTCTTGAATATGAAAGGTTTGAAAAAATGTTATACGTATCTGAATCAATTAATTGCTCGTTTCACGCTTCTTAAACTCCCTCGCATAGCTAATCAAAAGCTTTGGCTTACTCTTCAAGTTCTTAGGGCCTTGAAAACAAAAGATATAGCGTTCCGTCCTTTCCAAGTCTACTCGCTTATGAAGCAAAGGTTAATTTTGTTAGAGTGCGGGTAGACGTAGCAAAGGAGACAAAATAGCATTGAAAAACTATATTCTCAATTTGGAGGACTCACTTTTAGTCAATGACGTAAAGCCTTTCTGGTCTTACTTCTGTCCCTTACAGCGTCTCCTTCCATTCCGAATGCTGTTTACTAGAAAAATATTGTAAGGTCTTCTCCGCAGACGATTCCCGATATGTTTGCTAAGTTCCTTTCTTTGACATTTACATTTGCTTTAATAGTTAACCCAACTATGGAAACATGACTATCCTATCTCATGTCCTGCTCTTAGTTCTCTGCCAATTCCTCCGAAGTCGAATCTTTAATTAACTCCCATAATCCGACTATAAGTCCTGGCCGAATATATTCGCGAAGTCCACTACCTTTTCAATATATTTCCCTCTTTCTTTAATTTTCAACCTTAGTTTGAGTTCTGGCACTTTTCAATTCAGTTGGAAAACACAAATATAGTTCCTATCCTCAAGTGCGGTGATCCCTTATCCGTCTTAAATTACCATCCTATATAACTGCTTTCCTGCTTTCCCCAAGTTGCTGGAATGCCTGGTGCACAATAGGTTTGTTGAGTCAGTGAGTACATTTATTGTTACTGAGCAGCATAGGCTCCAGAAAGGTTTTTCCACTGCTACAAACCTGCTCGTCTTTACTGATCGCATTGCAAAGGTAACCAAATGCAAGTCGATGTCATTTTCACAGATTTTTCAAAATTATTGGCGAATTCGATACAACCATGAGTTGTATGAAATTTTTGACGAACCGGAGGTATCAACGATTATAAGACGGCGAAAGCTGCAATGGGCTGGCGATGATTGCCGCTTCAAACCAATCCCAGTCTAACGGTGACCGTGGGGTGAGGCTCTTATCGAGCAGGTACCCACATCAATCCATTTCGACTTCATGGCCACATGAATCGTATGGACAAACAACGGATACCCAAAAAGGTATTCGTTGGGAGAACTGAAGGCCGGAGACCAGTGGGAAAATCGAGGAAACGCTGGTCTGCTTCGGTCGACGAAGTCAGTTCATCGCTGCTCGAATTTAAAAATTAGAGGACGTGGACAATGGACAAAGACAGTTGGAGGCACTATTTGCAGGAAGCGAAGGCCCGAGAGGGGCTGTGGTGCTACGAAAAAGAAGAAGATTGATTCTGTGAACCATTCCCTCCTTGGTCTTTACTTTCATTCCTGGGTTTTGTCTTATCTTACTCTTCAGTCGTGTCGTGTCCGCCTTTGAGGTACAACCTCTTCCCCTTTACACCCTACATCCGCCGTTCCACAGAGTTATGTCTTAGGTCCTTTCTTTTCCAGTTGTTCACAAATGAATTTTCTTTTGCGATTACCTTTCCCTGCCTCTTGTGCGCTAATGATTTCAATATATTTTAAGAAATAAGGTCCGTTCAAGACTACCAGTTTCTTCAAAGACACATGATTGCCGTTAACGATTGGTGTCAAATGAAATTTCCAAGCCTTAATATTTCAAAATATCATAAACTGACCATTACACTTAAGGCCTCTCCTCTTCTTTTCGATATACATTGTGTAATTTTTTCCTCACAGAGTGCACTTCTTCAAAGAATTCAGAATAACGTTTGATCCTAAGTTGAAATTTGATGTCCAAATCCTTAATGTGGTAGTCAAAGCTTCTAAATCTTCGGGATTCATTCTCAGACACGAGATGAAGTTTTGCAATATTCATGTTTTAGTCAGATTATTTGTTTGTCTAGTTCATCCAATTCTGAAGTATTGCTCTTTATATTGGTCTCTTCTATATTCTTACTTGTATCTTCCTTCGAAAATGTTCAGCGCAGGTTTACAAGAATATTATTTTATAAGTTCCTATGAGAAATTTTACGAGTATCTACGCCTTTCTAGTTTGGTGTTGCGTAGAGCCTACCTAGTTCAGTGTTTTTTATTCCAATTCTGTCACCATCAACAAGCCCCAAGTATATGCTCCAGAATATGCTCCCGACGGTTGGAGTGCGCCTCTAGGAACAATAATCTCGTTCGCACCGACCTTTATTTTCGCGTATCACAAAGGATCATAATACTCTAGAGCTTGGTCCTTTTTCGTTCTCTTACTCTGTTTTCAAACTAAGATTAAGGGAATTGATACTAGGCTTTTCATTTTCTTAAGAATTTTTCTTAGAGGAGTTCAATACGTATAGAGTTTTACTTTTCTTTACTTATGATTAACCTAAATTTCACTTTCATAATGTTTTCTATCCGTTAATTTTCCCATTTTGTAATTAGACTATCTGCTAATTAAATGTTGAATCAATTTTACAAATTGATTTAACATTTAATTACCAGATAGTCTAATTACAATATATTTTATTCAAAGTATTGTCCATCGGGAGCTACAACATTTCCCCATCTTTCAGGCAATTTATGAATTCCATCCCAAAAAAATTGCGCCGGCTTGGCGGCCAAGAACGAATCTATCCAATTTCGAATGCCTTGCTCTGAAATGAGGGCGTTTTGCATCGAGCAAAGTAAATGAAAGTTAGATGGAGCAAGGTCCGGACTATAAGGCGGGTGGGCCAAAACTTCCCATCCACTATTTTTAAATAGTTTTTCACGGGTCTTGCAACATGCGGCCGAGCGTTGTCATGATGAAAAATTATAGCCCCGTGTCTGGTCGCATATTCCGGGCGTTTTTCGATGATGGCACGCTTCAAACGTATTGTGTTCGGTACAGGTCACCGTGATTGTCTGACCCGATTTTAACAACTCATAATATAACGGCCCCTTCTGATCCCGCTAAATGCACAGCATAATCTTTGCGCCATAGATATTTGGCTTCGCCGTTGATTTGGCTGGTTGTCCGAGCTTCACGTATGACTTTTTGCACTTGGGATTGTCATAATGGATCCATTTCTCATCCCCAGTCACGATCCGATGCAAAAATGATTTCTTTTTATGGCACTCAAGCAGCATTTCAGACATACAGAAGCGCCGTTCAACGTCTCTCGGCTTCAACTCATAGGGGACCCAATAACCTTGCTTATGAATACGTCCGGCGGCTTTCAAACGTTTCGAAATGGCTTGTTGAGTCACTCCCAACGATTTGGCAAGTTCGTCTTGCGTTTGACACGAATCCTCATCGAGTAGCGTCTCCAATTCTTCGTCTTCAAACTTTTTTGGCTGTCCTGGGCGTTCTTTGTCTTTGATGTCAAAATCGCCACTTTTGAAGCGTTGAAACCATTCAAAACACTGTGTTTTCGCTAAAGCATCGTCACCATAAAAACTTCTACAAGCAAACGATGACTTTCCGCAGCAATTTTCTTTGCAAAAAAATGACCCAACAGAACCTCCCGCAAATGCTGTCTTTTTCTCCAATTTTCGAAGTTATTCATCGAGAAAAATAATAATGATGCACACAAGATAAAATTGTATTGTTGACTGATTTTAATAGCTGTCAAATGTAGCTTCAAAATGACATGTATATAAAGATATTTGTTAGTACGGACATCTAGCGTCAATTTCCGGTTATTAAGTTGTATACCCAATAATAACTCGCATAGTCATAATTTTATTTAAAAAACGAATGAATTTCTGCGTCTTTTCACCCTTCAAGCACAAATAAAATAACAACTTTTACTTTCAACTGTTAATTGAATACTCACTTCCAACCAACTGCACAACTATTGCGGAAAACATTTTCTATTGCAGCTTGATAATTAAAGCTGAATCGTCCAATCCAATTAGATACCTGACACTTTGTAAACATTTATTAGTGTTGTTGCATTGTCTACCGGAACTTCTTAATCTGAACATGCATGCATGGTCAAGTGTTCTCAACAGTACCCACGCTCAACTGTTAGTTTTAATCAATTTTAATTCAGGGGTGCAATCAATTGATTTTGTGTCTTGTTGTGTTAAGGTTTATGAATTTGATAATCAATTCATAAACCTTAACACAACAAGACACAAAATCAATTGATTACACCCCTGAATTAAAATTCATTAAAACTAACAGCCTTGCCCTGAATTGAGGTAAATCAACTTCTAGAAGAAACATCAAGTTAATTTCGATTTTTTGTCAATCAAGAAAGGAAATTAAAAATAGAGGGTACAATCGATTTAATTGGCTTGCAGTTGTAGGCGTTCGATACACTTTTCATATCGATGAGTAAATAAGAAGACGCCAATGAACTTTTTTGATGAATACCAAATCGAGCCCTAGATATTGTGTTTGGGAATTTTCCCGTGAATTCGTCATATGTTTGGTAGGAGATAGCTGAGATTGTGGCAGGTTTAAATTAAGTCGATGATTTGCATATGAACGGAGGGGATTTTTTGTCAAGGGAAAAGCCAACTCTGAAAAAATAGAGAAGCCATCTTGAAAGTTAAAGACTGCTGAATTACGCAAACGATATAAAAGCATTTTCATAATTTAAAAAATTAGTTATTTTTTATAATAATCTGTTGCTTTCCTTCAAAGTTAAGCAATTAAGTAAAACCAATTCTGTTCAGAATGTCAAGGATCAAGCATCTTAACACAGAAATGAATTAATGTCAAATAAAACAAATAAACGAAAACGGGAAGACCCGCAGACAATGCACGAAAATAAAATGAATCATTTAATTGCTAACTTAATCGTTTAAAGCATAAACTAGACAAGAATAATAAGATAAAATAGGAGTTAAATATATCTCAATCCGGAATATAATACATACGATTATCTATAGTACATAGCTAAAGAAAAAGCACAATCCGCGATTATTCAAGAGGTAACAAGGTCAGATGTGCACGAAGATTGCATTCATTGCCATTATTCAACCGGAATGAGAGAAAAGAAATATTTAAAAGTAAAAGCCAAGTATCTATTAATGAGAGCACTTAACAAATATTTTTTGATATTTCTTACAGTTACAATCAAGCACTTACCACGCATGGTACGCGATGTAAACACATGTTAACCTCAACAATCAGCTGTTCAAATTATCTAAACTTTGAACTGATAGCCTGCAGCAGATTCTTAGCACCGCTTTAGGGATAATCACTTTCAATTCGCACTTCACGTAAATTTTGCAAAGTTTCCTATTGGGACAAAGCTTCACCTTAGAACTTTTGCTTTAATAAAATTCACTCGCAAGTACAATTCAATGCAACAGAACACAATTTAAAAGATACTTCTCACTTTAAGATGCACCATCAGAGACACAGACAGTACTAAAATTCATTCGCGCGGCTTTTTGCGCCAATATCAAAAGCCAGGTAAGTTTCGGCAGTAGGTTAAAACTTCTTCGAACGGTTCACACGCTGATATACTTGTACGAGTACTTTCATATGGTATATGCATGCGAAAGAAGGTCCAGCTTAGAGACCAAGTTCTCCATGTGTGACTTCAGGCACGTATACCACAAACATGAGAAAACTTCACGAGATCCTATTTGCTGGTGGAGTTGCAGCAACTTTACCGATAATTAAGATTGGAGTTTTAGTTGAAAGCCACTTGATCGAAGGTAAACTAGCGAGAAAAAATGATTGTTCAATAAACAAAATTTTCGATTACAATAAATCCGATTTTTTCCCAATTTCAAGGTCTCTAATACTCTTCTGAGTTGATTGCAATGAACATTATTTCTTGGCGCAACGATTCAGTGCTCCGCGGATCGGTGTACGGTGTATTTAGTAGCGAAGATAATGTCGTGTTATAGATAAGTTTGCATATTCGCGGATTTATCACCTATGTTAGAAGCATCTAGGTGGTGGTTTATTGACAATGCAATGGAATAATAAGCCACGAGACTTGTGATTGTGCGACGGTTATTATCACTAAGTGGGTCTGTACATATGGATATGATAATTTCCAGTTGAGCTTTTGGTGACGCGGATCGAAGGAGGCAATATACTCTTATCTCATATTGTGTGACGTTAAACTAACAGTATTACCGCGCAAAGTACCAACAAAGTGCAATTTTCTGTTACCGGTGCCATTGCATGGAGCGATAAGATGTGCAAGTGATTTATTCGAGTGCAATCAACGAGTTATAAAATTAGTCACGGGATATTAGAATTGATAATTTTTTTAACAATCTTTTGTTTCGTGCAGTGAAAAATCCGTTGAATAGTAGTCAGCGAGTAAAAGGGAAATGATAGCTGAAATTACGTTAAAAACTTGTTACATATCCTTCCTAGAATGAAGACTAACTCCCTGCGCCGAATATCTTCTAATCTGGCTTTAGCTAATTTCAACTGGCTACTCAGAAAATATTGGACTAAAACATGAATTATATATAAATATAGATCATCATCGAATTCGTAGCTCTAACCTTTTACTCGTAGTGCATCACTTTTAATGGAATTACACTCTTAATTTATTGTCACGCAAAAGTTAAAAAGCATATTAACCTAGAACAACTAGCGATGAAAGGAATGACCTCTAATGCATAAGGCTACTTGATTGAGACTAATTAATATCATTGGCATTTCGAGTATTGATTCTTCTGACCTACCAAAAAAAAAACTATAAGTAAAACCGGGGTGTCTCGCGCCATTTAAATATCGCGCCATCTACTCGCAGGAGTCTTCCGGTAGCGCTTCCTGTTTAAGTTAATATATCGGTTCGTGGTTAACTCTCGGGACTTGGAATTTCTGGCTATGTGGGCCTGGGCTTTGTGGCCATATGGGGTGAGTTTTTGTTCGGAAAGATAACTAAGATACATGGCTCTATGATAAGCAGGTAATTGATTTTGGTGTAAGCTTTCCAAAGACCTCAGAATTGAAAATGCGGTGACGACTGGCAATCGAGACGAACTAACCCTTTTATACTTTATGGGGCGTAGTAAAACAATTTTTTTTGTGTTTGGGAAGTGAACTTCCATAATCGCAAGAAGGCGACTGGACTACACGCTAAACACCTCCCCTGTCAACCTGAGATCCCAGCCTGGAACCGTTTGACACATTACTTCGGGCCAGGTCTCGTTTTGTTACGCCGTGAGGCGCCTTCAAGCTAGGGGATCGCTTTCCTATTGGGAGGGAAGAGGGGAAGAGGAAGTGCCAGACAAGCGATCCCCCAGCCCCAACGCCCCTGTCTGCTGTGAGTCCCTTTTATATTTTAGGACTGCCCGAGCATAATGTGCAACCTGGTTCCATTTGCCAACCGATTCGAGCATCACTGTGACTATATTATCCGGGGTGAGCTCTCCCGTCTCCCTGTAGAGGTCCCTTCGCAGCCTGACCCATTTTGTGCACGAAAAAAATGTGTGGCAGGCATTGTCTTCCTTTTCTGGGCAAAACCGACAATCGGGGGACCGTGACTTGCCAATCTTGTGCAGGTAAGACTGAAAACACCCATGCCCCCTCAAAAGCTGGGTCAGATAGAAGTCAGTCACACCATGCCTTCGATTTAGCCACGGTCTCACATCCGGGATGAGTCGCGCAGTTCACCTCCCTTCGTGCAATTGACCCAAGACTGCTGCCAATCGTTGGGCGAGCGCTGTCTCTCCTCGCGGATAACCATCCCCCTCGTTTCGCGCAGGTAAATAGAGCGGCGCTCTCTTACAAGGAGGGCGACAGGTATCACGGCTGCAATGACTCTCACCGCCGAATCAGAGACTGTCGGATACGAAGACGCAATCCTCAGTGCACCTCTTCTCTGTACCTGTGCCAAACCTCCTTACTGACCTCCTTACTGAGAGCGTCGCCCCATACTTATGCTCCGTACAGTAGCACTGACCCTACAGCACTCATTAAGAGGCGTCTTGTTGGTGGGCTGCGTCCCCCTACGATGGCCATAAGTGGACTCAGAGCCGACATTCCCGAAGCAGCCTTCTCAGTCGTTGCCCTGATTTGCTCAGAGAAACTCATCTTCGAGTCGATGAGTAGCCCCAGATACTTCCCCGATGGCTTTGATTCGATACGCATATCAAACAAATTTACAAGGCTTTACTAGTTTTTGTCCTGTCTGTCTGTACATCAAAAGAAGTTTTCTTAGAAACTATAGAAGTTAAAATGGTCAAACTTTGTGGGAAGGCCAAAAGTGCTGATTTTTCAAGAGGTTAGGTCTTACCGAAAATTTGAAAAGTTTTAAGAGTGGTTCGTAGGAACAGAAGTGGCCCGTAAACATTTTTTTCGTTAAAGGCAGTATAGTGACCAAGCAAATAAAAACCAAAAATTCAGTTATTGAATTATTGAATTTAGGGAGAAACAAAAGGACGGAATACGAGTGTCGCGCGCCTTGCGATTGGATAACTTTGAACCTTAAAAATCTGGAAAAGCACGGAGAACGGTCATCATGAGTACAAGGGCAACAAATGCCTCAGATTTTTGAATTCACTCAGCTTTGTTAGTAATTTTATTTGTCCATTTTACGTTTTGTCCCATAAAGCCGGTACCACACCATTAAACATCATAAAATTTAATAACGAACACTAAATTTCATAGAAATCGGATCATATTCACGTGACATCTATCCATTTGAATTATAAGGAAATAAAACAACAACAGCAACTGAAGGGAATGTTGTGCAACTTGATTGATAGCCCTAATGACGAAAATGGCCCTCCTCTATCTCCGATTTTCAATTTTTGCTCTATGCCTACTTGTGGAGCTGCTTGTTAATCCCGCATGGAGATTGGATAACACATCTAGTGAGAATGGAGACGAAACAGAATAGTGAATTGGCCACTAAATGGTTGAGTAGGACACTAACCTCCGTAACCTTCGTAAAAAATAACTTATAAATGAACCAGGACAACAGCCTCGAATCGGATTGGAGAAACGGCAGAGACTATCGCAACGAATAATGAATTTCACTTTTGAAATTTGGAATGCAAGATTATTGTACAGGCCAGGGGGTAATAGGCAACTTTTGGACGAAACAAAAAAATATACATAATCAAATTCTTACAGTACAAGAAACCAGATTGTCAGCAATTCGTACCACTACTTTATACGGATCAAGTTTCGATGTTGCATCTCCAAAAGCTGTAAACAGGATTTTTTTTTACTACAACCCCTTTCGGGCCTTCACTTAGAAATAGTTGAGTATCTTATTATCTTGATCTAATGTATCGGCTCTCGAGGTGATGTGGTCAGTACCACGCTTGGGTCATGTGTTTGTCCACCCAGTTGCGATACGTTCTGATTATAAGCTAGTACATATCATAACTGAATCAGCTAATAGCCCGTAAGAAAAATTGCTCGAAACAAATGTCATTGTCAACAATGGGATAGGGACCTTCGGCTTACTGGGTGAGCGCTCTAAGCACCACTCGACGCGGACTACAGAAATGCATGATGCGACGTAGAACACAAAACGCAATTCATAGAAGGAATTAAGCGTACAAAGAATGAATCCAGCGATCAACTCGGGCCAAGGAGGAGCACTATAACATTTTGCGACGACAAGAAAGTGTACCGAAGATGGAAACGACTGAACATCAATGCCAAGATCTAGTAGATTCATGAAAACGCCGATTAATGAAGCCAGATCAGTGTATGCCTATATTATGACACTAGAAAGGGGCTTCAACCGACGAACAAATCTACTATCTAAACTGTACAAGAATCTATCATTCCCCGCAGGGGGTTGCGGGTTGATAGTATTCCTGGAAGCCAGTATTCTTTGGGGAGTACCACCCTTCACGTTCCCGAGATAATGGAAGATTCCGTAAGGTTCCTCCGGCAATAAACAGAAAATGATCTTGAATTATACATACGAGTACATGCACTACGATTCAAGTCACAAATCGACGCTTTGGGTTGGCGGACATTATGTTTTGGATCTTGTTGGTAGTATCGAGGTGACACTCGCGAACGGCGCCAATCTACCTCTCACACCATTTCCAACTCGGTAAAATCTTGGAAGGCCTCGGAGTACGCATCATTGAGTTGGTAGTGTAGATTCGGTTGAGACGAACTCCCGATTAGCGCCGATTTGGCACTGAGTACCTGTCCCCATAAATGCTTATGCCAACCCTCGCCTGGTCTCCCTGCTTCGCAAAGGTAACCATGGGACCAAAAATGCGACTACTCTGCAAACCGAGATAGCGGCTCCGAGGGGGATGGGCGAATCAACCCAAACTCCTCGAAAAACAACAACAAAAACGCCAACGATACCAGTACTAACGATAACAACACTAACGACCAAGCCATCAAAGACAAGAACAATGGCAGCAATGACTAAGACAACAAAGATGGACGAAAAACGCACGAGTGTCCGAAAGGCACAAGACAACTTTGTGCAACCGGAAATTTTTTCGGCGTTTGTGCGCAGCAAGAAAACGATGCGAACGTTGGAGCGGCCCCTACGAGAGAAGCAAACAACAGAGCTGCATGAGTCAGAAATCGAAGAGGGAACTAAGAAATTCGAGGGCCTGAAAGCTACTTCCAGTAATACCGAAGAAGCCAAGGCGCAGAATTTAACCCTTGATATGCCTCCGCCACGGAATATACTAGATAGAAGGATCATCTTTGTGCGATCCGAAAAGGAGCGGTTTTATAGAAAGGCTGAAGCTGTTGCAAAGCAAGTTAAAGCCAATAGAACCCAATCAAGGAGGTTCAAAACAGAATCCTGGAGTTAGAAGAACTGCTAGCTCGGGTAACATAGGTCTTTACCGACGCAGATGGCAGAAGGTAGAAGAGGAGCAAAACACTACGCCTCCTGCCAAGTTGCAGGTTACCCCAACACTTATTACAAATAAGAGACTCGCCTACAGCCCGATTCAAGGGGATCAGGAGAAAAGATAAAGCACCAAACGAAAATACTACTATGGAGAGAAAGTTCACGACGGTGGTATCATAGGTAGCCAAAAAAGCGGCCAAAAAGCTACTCCTACCAGAGGCTAACGCCGAGCCTTATCAGCAAGGAAAAACCAGGGATACGAAAAACCAAAAAATAATCAGCGGCGCAAACCCCTGCGAGAAGCATTGCTTGTTAGATCCAACGATGTAAACACTTACGCAGAGGTACTGCGTGAAATCAAAGGGTCTGTTAAACCGGATGATACCAAACTGGCATAAGAGCGGTACCTACGGCCAACTCAGTCATGTCGCCTTCTGGTGGAGGTCAGGACCAAAGGCAACTAACAAGAAGTATATTCCGTGACGCAGTCAAAATGATCCTTAGAGAAGGGCAACCGTACCCTCAACTTGACTGCGTCATGGATTTGGTTGAAGTAGAAGGGGCCAGCAGTCTGCGTAGTGCAGTGGTTAGAGTACTCGCTTCGTAAATCAAAGGTCCCTGTTTTGAGTCCCGTTGGTGATAATGAGATTTTTCGGACAGACTACGAGTGTTCACTCAGTGGTGATATGTACTGATTTAATCAATCATATCATAGCTGAGCAAGCACACAGGAGCATGGTACTGACCAAACCAACTTCCGAAAAAATCAATACGGTCATGAAAATGAGATACTCTTACTTTCTCTAAGCGAAGGCCCGAGAGGGGCTGTAGTGCTACAAAGAAGAAGAATACAGTTTTTAATTTCAGGATCCTACTACGTTGTGCTAATAAAGGTCTACACTCATGAGTTTTTTCACATTTTTCAGATGAAAGGTTCCCGATCCCGACGGAGGGGAGTACACCCAAATTTCGTGCATTTCGCTTTCCCCTGCCTCCCTCGATACTGATAAAATAATTGTAAGACCTGTTTTGAGAATTTTTTTTAATTTTTCTACTTATGCAAACTCAATATGTTTTTGTATCTGCAAGTTATATTCAAGGTAAATTTCTATTGAGTTTGCATAAGTAGAAAAATTAAAAAAAAAAAATTAACTCGCTCACCTCTGAGCATGGTGGTCGCCATCACCGGTGTGTATCTAAGTGTGATGGCCTGAGGAGAATTAGTGCACACGTCGAAACCACCTTCTTCTAACATTTTTCTTCTCTAATAATTTTTCAGAAAAATTATTATTCAAAATATGCAACTCATTTATATGTAGCTGCAAACAATTCCATAAAAAGTAATTTAAAAAGCTATCGGAGCCATCCGAAAGAGTGATCGATATCCGCGCGACGTTAGATAAAGCTTCAAATGTAGAGCGAATTTGTCGTATAGATTTACATTAAATTGATGTGAAAAGGGTGAAATGATCCAATTAAAAAGTTTAGCTAATACAAATACTTACAAGAGAAATTTACCTTGAATATAACTTGCAGATACAAAAACATATTGAGTTTGCATAAGTAGAAAAATTAAAAAAAAAAAAATTAACTCGCTCACCTCTGAGCATGGTGGTCGCCATCACCGGTGTGTATCTAAGTGTGATGGCCTGAGGAGAATTAGTGCACACGTCGAAACCACCTTCTTCTAACATTTTTCTTCTCTAATAATTTTTCAGAAAAATTATTATTCAAAATATGCAACTCATTTATATGTAGCTGCAAACAATTCCATAAAAAGTAATTTAAAAAGCTATCGGAGCCATCCGAAAGAGTGATCGATATCCGCGCGACGTTAGATAAAGCTTCAAATGTAGAGCGAATTTGTCGTATAGATTTACATTAAATTGATGTGAAAAGGGTGAAATGATCCAATTAAAAAGTTTAGCTAATACAAATACTTACAAGAGAAATTTACCTTGAATATAACTTGCAGATACAAAAACATATTGAGTTTGCATAAGTAGAAAAATTAAAAAAAAAAAAAAATTAACTCGCTCACCTCTGAGCATGGTGGTCGCCATCACCGGTGTGTATCTAAGTGTGATGGCCTGAGGAGAATTAGTGCACACGTCGAAACCACCTTCTTCTAACATTTTTCTTCTCTAATAATTTTTCAGAAAAATTATTATTCAAAATATGCAACTCATTTATATGTAGCTGCAAACAATTCCATAAAAAGTAATTTATAAGATTAGTGTTGTAGTATATAGAGTGAAATATTTTGCTATTGTGAAAATGTACAATTTGTGGAGTTAATTTTGAAACTGAAATAATAACTTTAATTGAAAATTTAGAGTGTTTTCCTTTTCGTCGGAGAGGTTTTTTGGCAATTTAAAGACTGGGGTGTAAGTTCATTCGGGATTACCAGCAGTGACCAGTCTTTGATGTTGTATTTTATTAAATGCGCAATGAGCGTGAAAAATGCTGGTAGTGTAATTAGTGATCGGATAAATTCCTGGTGAATTAAAAAAGGTTTCAATTCTCTCCCTGCGCTCAGAACTTTTTCTAGTTCTTTTACTGACGTAGGTTTGTAGGTTGCGACAAAGGATTTAGAATTGGTGGGGCTAGGCGATCCGAAAGTGTTCCATGTCCTCTCTTATTATTTTGACCTTTTTTATAGTGCTATCATACTATTTTCCCCGGCGCGACCGAACGGAATAGCGCCAGCCGATAAAACAAAAGAAGAGACTACGTGATAAAAAACTCCGGCGAGTCGCAAACTCACTCGGCGGTTCTTAGGGCTCACAAGGTGAGTGAGTCGCAACAGCGATCCTTCCTCCGGGGACCTTTCCGGGATCAAATAGCCTCACCGGAGTATCCTCTTTTTAAGGGGTAACATCCTCTGCTTGGATAGCTGCTTGAAAGTCATCAACTTCTATATTGATTGCATGCATTTCAATGTCTATTCTAGCTGCTTCAGCTAATCAACTGATACCGTTGCCACAGGATTGTTCTGAATGTTACGTCTGTCTGCTGTTCGGCGACGTCTCGAATTTCAGGCGAAAGGAATTCGTTTTTCACTCCCTTTAGTGGTGAGTTAAACACCTTCGCTGGTATGTATTGTTGATCACTAAGCGGCCTAGGCCGCTTATTACTACGGGAGGTAATACTAGGTTTTATTTGGAGGGTGTATCTCACCGTTGATCGAGAATCCAGCTGGCGTCACTATTTCGGACGATGTCTTCGTAAATCGCATTTCCAGAGAAGACAGCACTTATGTTTTCGGGTAATTTTATGGGCACATTCTTTGACTCAATGAAGTTTAAGCACGGGCGCTACATCGTTGACTTGATAAAGTTCAACAAAGAACACTGATTATTTTTGAAAATTAACTGACATTGTCACATTTCGCGTGGTAGCGTCATCTGCCATCCTGGCGGTCCCATTCAATTGAAAAAAACAAGAGCTCGCTCATTTTGATCTGCAACATAGTCGTTCGGACAGCGAATATCGAAAGAAATTAATATTTCTGCCGACCTTACTATACTCGTATAACAAGTCCATACATGTATGCTAATGTAGTTGACTCTTTAGCTACTATTACATCTGAATTTAAATTTGCTGTACTAAAAGACCTATTATTTACATGGGAATTGAGTTTTGGTGTTTAGGGAACATCATGCACTATGCAATAACTTTCCTCACATTAGAATCACAGGATCTACACTGCAAGTTTTATTTCTACAAGAAAAGGGTGCCCAAATGCTTGATTCTGCTATTCAGAATGGTGAACACTTCCAAATGCAAGGGAAGGAAACAAGATATGAGTGGTTTAGATAGATAAGTCCAGGGGCAGGCATCTTGGGATAAGTTTCATGATATCCCACTCAGAATACAAGTATCCATTTTGATACGACAATGGCTAAAATATGAGGTTGTTGAGTTGAGAATCATTGTTTAGAATCTTCATAAGTACCTGAATTCAGTGATACAGGTAAGGAACGGTTAATCTAATTCCCTTGAATTTGAAATCGTGTTTCTTTTCAATTTAAACAACCTTTGACTTTGTATCCTAATTTTATTATTTAAAAAACTCTCCAGTTTTTAAGCTTTCTTGAATTTTTAATTGTAAGCATTACTTAATTTAAATATACACTCAACATACTTGTTGCAACTTGTTTCGACGAGTACAATCTATTCCGAATATTTCAGAAATTTTTATCTTGCCAATAGGCTTTCATTTCCTTATTAGCTCTTTAATTTTCTTGGTTTTTTTGTTTTGAGTCGAATGAGGCCGAGCCGAGGTTTCGAGATATTGAATTTTTTCTGCTGTTTGGCCATCCGGCTCCACTGTGCGTCGTTATTAAATGGGGGATCTTCGGCCAAATTTCAGACTTTTAGGTCCTATATGGAAAACGAAGTAGTACTGCTTAGAGCCACAAGGGCATAGAATGTTACCATACCTTTGTGTTGTAGAAGGACTCTGTAATTCTTTTCATACGTGATAGGCACGTGTAGTGTGTTCAAGTTTCGGGTGCATACGCTGGAATTGCGAAACCCGGAATGCTTCCACGCGTCGGATGTTTGACCGCTTACAAGATTGGGACGGTAATACCTTCACTCACCTCGGTAGTTTGATTTAACGAAGAAAAGAGATTTTTGTGATGTGATGAAGCTATAAGACAAACCGATCAGGAGCAAAATTTGGGGCACACCACTTTATGTTTCTCTTACCATTGGTTGTCTGAGTGCTGGAAGGAAGAAACATTTTAAAATTTATATATAGTTAGATTTTAACGACTTAGCTGTAGATACTAATTTTTTAAATGAAATTTAATATAGTTCGCCGCTAAAAGCCACCAAAATAATATTTTTTTGATTGTACCTGTTTTTGAACACCCGAAATCATGGCTGTACGATGTACGCCAACAACACTCTACACGGCCTTAACGGCGCTCAACGTGGAGAGCGAAAAGGAAAACAACACCACTCTTATTTGAGTTCGCATATTTTTAATTTTACTATCGGCAGACGGACCGATTCAATTTTTTTGTAGTCCTCACCATTTGATATTTACGTAGCATATTTTGGAGGGTCCAGTTAAGTAAAGATAGTGACCGATAAACTTTCTCCTCGTGTTGTTTTTTTTTTATCTTCTATAACATCTTCTGGAATTCTTAGTTCAGGGTGGCTATGTCAAGAGGACAGGGAATTATATTGAGGGAGAAAGCGCCTAAAAGTAGAACGACCATCTCCCCGATTCGAAAACAATTCTTTCTTCAGCAGCGAAGAACAAAGTCCATCAGTCTCGCTTTGCTTGGGTCGGCATCGAAGAAATTGCCCTGTAGTGAACATAAGCAGTCGAGCAGCCCCATGGTGATCAAGAGTGGCTTCTTCTGACGAGAAAAGCAGGTCAATCCGTCGAAACTGCTTGGTTTTTTGTTTTACTAGGGAATAACTCAACTACACCCGTCAAATTTCAATCATTTAGGCAGGGACGAGTGGTCCAATTTTGCCACTTTAACGTCTTTAGGCTTGACATTTACCTTGTGATGCACGTGATAAATGCTTTGAAGTGCAGCTTCGTGGCGCGACGAAGAATCCACCCCATATAATCCCGCAAATAGCTAGCCGACAAGCACGCATACGCTATCGTAAAGCGAAGCTGGTCAGCTGAGTTCACTACATATACATGGTGCAATATATTCAGGAAACTGAATTTTGATAGGTTTTAAATGAAAAAATTTGCCACAAAAAAGAGAGATATAAAAACAATTTTAGAAAAAAAAAGAAAAAAGACTTCAAAGTGCCTTAAAAAGGATGAAATAAATTTTATGGAAGCGGTGGCCAATCAATTCCTCCGCATCGACAATAAACTTGAAAAATGTGCTCCTTCTCAAAAGAAACAGAGAAAAATTGATATGGCACCGCTTCCATAAAATTTATTTCATCCTTTTTAGAGCACTTTGAAATCAGTTTCATGGATGTTACTTGTACTAGGCCAGCGCAAATGGCAAACACTGGTAACAGAGGTGTAGAAATTTCCCTCAACGTCTACAGCATAGGCCGAGTCTTAAAGGACGCATTTTGGATTGTTAACAATGCAACCACCAAATTTACACGAACAGCTTTCGTTGGATTTACGACTTAAATTATATCCAGTGTTACTTTAGGAAATTTTTCAGATGACTTTTTGACTTTTAATAAACAATATTTAGAGCCTGATTAATCCTTTTTCCTTACCTACTTTTTCCGTGCAACAGTAGAAAATTATCCTTTGAATATCTCCCACAAAATATTTCAATTTTCTTAAAACTGCATTCTTTTTACATCGCCAGTACGAGTTTGTTCTAATAAAGGCACAATGTTGAAGATCCATAAAACTATTAATTTCACAAATGGAAGATAGTTGATTGCTTAAAGCTACTCGAGTGACACCGTCTTAATGAATGCAAAAACCTACATATAACTTCCTTTAAAATATTGCAATTAATTTATTGGCCTATCAAAGATTATCTAATTTTTTAGATATCTATTTAGAAAAGTCTGGCGGATTGGTCTCTATCGTATCGTTTGATCTCAAAAGGAAATTTGTTGTAGCCTCAACGATGGCGAGAGAACATGGCTTCAATAATTTAAAGGTAAATATTTTCAACTGATAATAGGAATTGTTTTTCAATTTAAAATTTATATTTTTAGCTGATAACATTCCACAGACTTTTGATGGAGTGCAATATATATCCGCAATGAAGTGACGCTTATAGTAATTAGGATTTTTTTCCGAACGATTTTTAAGTAAATTGTTCTATCCAGAATTACAATAAGTTAAAGAAAAAAAATAAATTATAGTAAGTTAATCAAGTACGAGTCCCAGAGCATTGTCATGCTGGGCAATTTTTAAGGATGAAGCGGATGTTTTGTAGCTTCAATTTTATGAAGAGAATATTTTTTTATTTAATTTCATTCATCTAAATAATACATATGAATTTATTATTTTACTATAGTTATTATTTTTCTTTGAATAAATTTTAGCGTCATTTGGAGCACTTTTAAAC
Source organism: Odontomyia ornata (assembly GCA_963969285.1). Classification (NCBI taxonomy): domain Eukaryota; kingdom Metazoa; phylum Arthropoda; class Insecta; order Diptera; family Stratiomyidae; genus Odontomyia; species Odontomyia ornata. The sequence goes on from OZ017740.1 coordinate 313,628,844, forward strand.
TTACAGAAAAATGGAAATTCACTTACCGTACTAGCTTAGTCAATTAATTAAGAAAATTTGCTAAGGCTTATTATCTAATAATCCTATTGATAAGCGCTAAGTAATCTGTAAATAAAAAGAAAAGAATATTTAAGTTTTGTGTTTTTTTCTATTGAAACTACATGCATAAAAATAATCCCAGTCGCTTTTAAAAAGAAATTGGTAGTAATAAAAAGACTGGAAATTTTTTTTATATAAGAATATGGATAATTTTCAAAACCATTCTATAATGTTTGAACTTTCCAATAAATATGATATAGACATTATCAACAATTAAAATAATTTATTTTCTCATTTGGCATTTAGATTATTTTCTTGAATAGCTTGAAATGTCTTAGCTTAATCAAAAAAATAATGACCCAAAAAAAAAATTACAAATTAACTTGTGGTTCATATCATTGGAGAATGGTTTCTTTATCTAAATTGAAACATTGTATTAAAAATATTATCTTTAATTTTTTAAACTCTCCTAAAGAGAGAGGTTCAGTTATATCAAACTTAACTGAGTGGCGCATTCAAGTTGATATGAACAAATGAAACCAACGTAACGTTTTATCGCTAGAGGACAAATGCAAATTAAGCATTTTATCTTCTACATTCGTATGAGTGTGAATGTGGTATATAATGTCTGATAGGTATGCATTGTCAGATATTAAAAGAATATAAATAAAAGAAATGAAAGCATTTTTTATAAGTGAAAAAAAATATTATCTACTTATATGTACATGTTTGCAGACGGAAGATTTTTTTCGTATATTTATTTGCATTGTATTAGGGGAATTTTAAAGAATCAGTCTCAGATATCATATTTTATTCTTACTTCACACACTCGTATGTCATATCAATGAGGAAATCTAGAAAACACATTTAATTTCCATCCGGAAATGAAGACAGATTTTTTTTTTGCTTAAGCACTACAGCCCCTTCCAGGCCTTCGCTTAGAAATGGAGTAACTCATTATCTGGATCAAATGTTTTGGCACTCGGAAAGGGGATGTGGCCAGTACCACGCAGCTGCGACACGTTACGATTTTTAACCATTACGTATCATAACTGAACGGGCCCGTCCGTCCGAAGAATCACTCGAAGCAATTCTCGTTATAGCCAACGAGACTCGAACCGGGGACCTTCGGCACATCGGGTGAGTGCTCTAATCACTACACCACACTACTAGAAAACAGAATTATTTTACTCGGTTCTGGGAAGCTATGAATCACAAAATGCTGATTTGAACTTATGTACGTCATCTTTCAACACGAGGGAAAGAAACTCCTACTTTTCAATCGACTTCCATAGGAGAGGTTATCAGTTTCGAACGTATACTCGTATTTTCTTATTCGCTTTTTCCTGTGTGTATGTGTTCAACATAGGGGGTATGTTTTGGGGTAGCACACTGCTACTATAGATCAGTTACGCCAATAATTATGTAAGTTATTTCGGTATAGATAACGATGCGTGGTAGCATATGAGTTTATGGTAGGCTACTTTTAGATTGATCTCAGGTATAGACAAGTAGCATATGTTATAGGGTGTTCTTGATAAGGATGGTCGCAAGTTTATGTAGGCTGTTAAGGGATGAAAAATGTCCGGAACTTAATCCGTTCATACTTCAGGAGTGAGGTCAGCAATCAATGAGCGTAAAAATTGAGGGGTATTAGCCCACAGGATCCAAACGGCGTTTTCGCGAAAGTGAATAGCATATTCCGTAAGTAGTCTCGAGTGAAGGTATCGAATCTGGAAGTCACTAGTGATGAGATAAATCTTCTCGATAGGGCTGGTAACGAAATTGATAGTACGACTCCAAATAGAAATGGAAACAGGATTATTTGTGAGGGATTGCATAAACTTAGCATGATTGGAACACATTTTGAATTGGTTCATTTACCAAACCCTGAGAGAGGGAATGAAATATTTTCAGAGATCGTTCCTTTCAGAGGTCAATCCTGAACGGTGAATCAATTCTTCATTTCAATGAAACATTAACATCTGACCTCATACCGAGCTTGAATCTTATTGATTATTTTGTCAGCTATGAAGACTTGTGTTTCATATTTCGTAGGATAAACAACAAGAAATCATGTGGTACTGATGGTATTCCAAATGCAGTTCTCCGACATTTCCCTGAGGTTGCTATTAGGAATTATTGCATATTGTTCAACAACATGTTGAGCAATTCTTATTTCCCAAATGAGTGGAAAAAGGCCAAGGTATTTCCGATCTTGAAGAAAGGAAAAGAATCTTCATTCCCTAAAAGCTATCGCCCAATCAGCTCGCTGCCTAACATCAGCAAGGTGTTTGAAGTGATACTCAACAAAGCATTAAACGCCCACATTGAGAAATATGAGTTGATGCCGAATTGCCAATTTGGTTTTCGTGGGAGGCGTTCGACCATACATGCGATAACGAAAGTAATCTCAAACATCTGTTGGAAACTAATCAACAGAGAATGTGTTGGACATGTCTCATTGATATGGAGAAAGCCTTCGATACGGTGTGGTTAGATGGACTAGTTTTTAAACTCCTTCAGGACACGTTCCCAAGACCCCTTGTCGCCATGATATGTAATATGTTATACGGGAAATCGTTTGTTGTAACTGATGGAAATCTGACAACAATGCGCGAGTTCAAGGTCTTGAATGGTCTACAGCGGGGAACAGTTACTGCACCTCTGCTCTGCTCAATCTTCATTCGCAAGCTATTGAACGGCTTTGATTTTTACGTCTCGCCAACGCGATCATTGGTAGCGTTTGCTGATGATCCGATTATCTATACGGCAGACCGAAAAGCTACAATAGTTCAGAACAATCTCCACAAAATGTTCAATGATGTGCAGCTGTACACTGACAATTGGCGAATGAAAATCAATGCGCAGAAGTGCGAAACAATCTTGTTTCGAACAACACTGCAGGGGTTCAGTCAAGATCTGAAACGTAATTGGAATGATTTCCACATTATGGCTGGTGAGGGTAGTTCAGAACGGGTTCCACATAAATCCTGTGTTAGATATTTGGTGTTCATCTCGATCAGTATTTGTACTGTACTGAACATGTCAAAATCATGCTCAGTAAAGCACAAAAAGTAGTCATGGCCCTACGAAGACTCATTCATTTCAGATACATTGATCAAAAGGTCAAAATTATCTGTTAAAAGACACTGGTTAGACCAGCTTTGACATATGGATGACAGGTCTGGTACAACCAGAGGGCTAGTACTATGGAAAAATTAAGAGTTTTCGAAAGGAAATGTCTTCGTGCATGTATTGGTTTGTACAGAAAGCCTGAGACGGATTGGAAGCACTATATATCGAATAGAAAAATTTATCAAAGTGCTCAAGTGACGAGAGTCGATATCTTCATATTGAAACTTCTTCGGAATCATATCGCAAGATCTGTAACTGTGAGCGAAAACCCTTGGATTTCACAGCCGTTCCACCCTACAGACGGGTATATTGTGACTTGCCTCGCTACTGGCTTCGTTCCTCCAGAAGCATTCGTGTATTTGGACATGAATCAATATGTTTTTGATTCTGACGGCGTCCCAATCATATATCACATATATAGACGGGCTACCAATAAGAAGACAAAATATCCTCCGAATTTGAGTTCACGAGACCAACAATTCCATTGGAGATACTCATTTGCTAGATTCGTTGAAGCTGGTCGAGCTGAGCCGGGGCAATCTAGGTATTGGTGGCTGAATAACAATTTTGAGTCTCAGCTCATTATTGCTACATTTAGTGTTGTTGTTTATTTGTGTTAAACATTAGGTATAGGTTACGTATATGTTATGTTTATTATATTAGGTTTAGAGATAAGGTTAAACGCGTAGGTTAGGAATATTGTGATATAATTTTTTAGTATAAGTGAAAGTTTTTGATTGAATTTTATTAGAATTAGGTTATAACATATTAGGTTGTAATGATTTTTTTAATGCCCGTGTAGGACACGGGTGCCGATGGTCTGGCATAAGTGTCAGCGAGCTATAAACAACACCGAGCTCAGCTAACTAGCTTCGCTTAACGACCGCGTACGCGTGCTTGACGACTAGCATTTGCGGGATCATATGAGGCGGGTTCTTGTCGAGCCACGAAGCTACACTACAAGATACTTATCACGCGTACTCTACTCTACAAGACGCACCGATCAATTTTTATTGGCTTTAGAAAAGTTCTATTAGGTGTCAATTAAGCTACTCTACAGTAATTCAATATTTTTTTTGCCTCGTTAAAGTTAGTGGAGACGGAGGCTTGAGACAAACGCAAACATTACACAAAAAGCAACCGTTACTTTCACCGAAGAAGGTCGTTGCATTATAAGGGGAATGTCAAACCTAAAGATGTTAAAGTGGCTGGAGTGAACCACTCATCTCTGCCTAAAGGATGGAAACTTGACAACAAACTAAGCAGTTTCGACGGGGTGACCACCTTATCTCTTCAGGAGCAGCCACTCCTGATCACCACGGGCTGCTCGACTGCTTATGTTTATTACAAGGTGTAGGATTAAAGTTCACTATTGTGTTAAAATTTTAAATGATTTTTGAATAGTGTTAGTTGGTTTTTTCTCCATTTTCCAATCTAATAATAAAATATGTAATAATGTAATAATCTAAATTAATTTGAATTTGCTATGGTTTTTTATTTTATCAAATGTGTTTAACTGATAACGTATAAATTTAGAGAGCCATTTGGGCCATTAAGTTTTTGTATTGCAATTGTTTGGAATTTGCTTATATTCTTTGAAAATATATAACGATTAGTATTGAATAAAGCGATTTTGACTTCGCCTCCAATAGGCATGTAAAAGAGTTCAAGAAGTCCAAGCTGATTTGCAGGGAATTCATGTACTCTATCCTTGAGATCAATGAGGTATTGGCGAAGTGAATTCCGCTGACTGTTATCTAACTCCAACTGATTTTGTCCACTGCATCGGAAGATTATTTTCGCTTGAAATGTCAGCGGGTCAAATCCAAGTATAACTTTGCTTTTGTGGAAACCTTCATCAAGATAGTATGTATAATTCAGCAAGAGGTTTTTCTCATAGATTCGCTGTTTCTCTCGATTCTTTTTTAATTTCTTCTCTTTCTTGTTCATTTTTCTAGCTGAAGTAGCCTTATCAGTCTGGCTGGCCTTTTCATACTTCCGACTAGCTGGCGAATCGACTGGGTCAGCTCCGATCATTTTAAATGACTGCTTCCAGTAGTAAAACTAAAGATGTATATTTATTACACCAGCATATATATTCACTTCTCTGAATTTGTGGATGGAGGGGCAGTCAACTTCAATATGTGTTGGTAGGTCTATTGTATAAGTAAACACGTTTAACCCTTTGAGGCTGTAATGTTGCTTACTCTCATGATTTAAAGTGAAAGACAAGAAAGTACAATGGAGTTAAGATTTGAACCATCAAACTAGCAGGAGTAGGAGTCAGTAACAGGAAATGACACATTGGTCTGTATTTTCTTTAGAATTTTTCGGCGCACTGCTGGGCTACAATAGAATGCTTATAAGCTAGTTAGCTGTCTCTTCATCTGTAAAACTATCTGTTCAGCTATCGCTTTTGCTGATGAGCTGTATATCTTATGTGTAATGCTCTCTGTTGAGCGGTCTTTTTAGCTGATGCCCTGTCTATTTAGATGTTATGCTGTCTGTTGAGCTAATCGTTTAGCTGATAAAGCCGACTGTTTAGCTGGTATGCTGTCTATGTAGCTGTCTTTTAAGCGGATGACCTGTCTGTCTAGTTGATATGCTATCTCTTGAGCTATCTGTGTAGCTGTCTTTAGTTGAAAAGTTGAGCGTTTGACCTAACGTGTTGTCTTCCAATCGGTTAATTTATTTGGTGGTTGGTAAGTATTTATTTATCAGAAAATTCTTATTACTTTCCCTGCAGTTATAGTCAGTGTTTTACACCTGACTTTAAATGTTATATGCTCGTACGATTTACTTTAAGCCTATTGGTTATCAAGACTGCATGTTCATCATCTTCCAAGTTATTTGTAGGCATACATGGGTCAGACAAGAATATTTACATCTAGGTTGCTGTCATGGCAAACAAATCTTGATTAGGAGTAAGCCATTGTTAGTTGCTCAAGAATTAATTGTTCTTATTTCATGCTGATATATTCTTCATAAGATTGAGTCAATACACCATTCTTTTTTTATGTGCATCAGTTTTTCTCTTGACCCCTGTCTATCTTATCTATAGGATCCCCTTTCTATAGCGATTCGATTACATATTTCCAGTCTTTTCATGTCTTCATAGAACTTGCGGCCCGTCAATATTTTTGAAGTCAATAATGCTTGGGACTCCTACTGCCTACTATGATGTTCCCTTGCATTGAAATTATGCTGCTAAACTTATGAACTCATTCAAATGCTCGAAAATTATATAATCCCTTTGATCAGCCATTTGAATCATTTTGTAAAGCACAAACCTGTTGAATCAATGTCAACTTCATGTAGACCATTGCTAGGGCTTTAACATTTATTAATTTAGCCTGTTGTTTAGTCGATGTAGTAAGGGCTTATAATGGAACTTATTTAGTATATTGAACCATCTTGGTGTTCTCATGTATGATCAACCCTTTTGGATTATCCGGGATATGCAGGAAGATGACTATGTTATGACCGGAACGATTATTTCCCTATCATTGAAAAATTGAGTAAAATTTTGGTACCTCCAACTGACTAAAAATCTGTCGTTGATGTACTTTGAGAAGAGTTTTAAATAAAAAATAAGCGTTCTGATTTTAAACCACCGCGTATCATAATTGAAACGGCTTTTAGTTCGTCCGAAGAATCGCTCGAACTAAAGTTCGTTGCCGCCAACGAGAGTCGAACCAGGGACCTTCGGCTTACGGGATGAGTGCTCTAACCACAACACCACCCGGACTACTAGCATTAACTTATTAATCAATCGTAACTAAAACGGGAAAAAACTGGATTTTTAAATCGTTTTTCTATTTTTCAAAAAGTTTTTTACATATTTGAAAATAAATTACGCTAATTAGAACTATGTTAAAAAATATTATTAAGAATGTATCGCTTACTTCGTTCGGGAAGGCATGTTAAACTAAGGCAAAACTAGCGTTCTTTTACTCTTCGAATATTCTCATAGCTATGCTGGATACGGTTCGATTCTCTTGAAGCTCAGAGGATGAAATAACAAATCATATCCATACTCGTAACTTTGCTATATTTTCATTTTATTTATCTTAGTTTTAAACTTTATTGGGCAACATGTGCACGTCCCTGACTGCAATAAAATGTCACCAATGCATTTTCGTAATCTATAGCAATCTTTTCGCTCCACGTTTCATAGAAGCACGCCAGTTATGAAAATAAACAATTAATATCAGCATTTAAAGTCTTCTCCAAATAAAAATAATAATTAAAACATCCCCTCATTTAGTTTCTATAATCAACAGCGATAAGACAACCACGGATGTTATCTAAGAAAAAACGGTAACGAATAATATAAAGACTAGACGTTAGAAATCAATTTATAATTGATAAGAAGTGTACGTATTGCGGTTTTCAATTCAGACCACGGGACATTGGAAGACGTTGATAGCAATTATTGACTTTAATCTTAAAGCAAACATATACAATATATTTTAAACAAATTCTAAATGAGCTCATCATTTTAGTATTGAATAATAATTTATTTATAAATATTCAAAGTATTTTCGCAGTTTAAGTAACATACAATATTTTGGTACGAATTCCAATCGATAACGACTAATAATCCGTTGTAATTGGAGGCAAGTCTTGATAAGGTATCAACGTGAAACTATTTTAATTTTACTAAGTGTGGGTGGAAAAATGCTTTTGCAAAAAATCCGATTAAAAAAGAATCGAAATTGATTTAAATCTTTTAATTTTTAAATAATTAATTCAACCTTGATACCGATAATTCTTATCAATTAAAAGTTTCTATAAATCACGCATCATATGCAGGGCACAGTATGAATGAACTCTGGACCAAGTTCACTTTTCTGTCTCAATGAACGCGTTATTAAGTCATTCCATATTGATAAGTGTTAACGATCTTGACACTGAATTAAATTCACAATACTTAAAAGGAAGTGGAAACTATTCATCACATTAATCACAAAGCTACTGGAAGAGCGGAAATAAAATATGTACATTTTTAATGATGACGTCATACAAGAAGTTAATGATTTTCCTTTCTGGGAAGTTTATCGTAGTTTTTATTACATTGTTCATTGCAATCAATTTAATTAGCTAAGGTGAAAGAAAGGAACAAATGCAAAGAAGAACATGCAGAATTTCATTGAATCTTTATTTTTTTGAAAGACATTAATTATCAATCGCTTTGTTCCTCATGAGCATTTAGACAACTAATATGGAAACATTGAAAGCAACCATCATGCAGACTGTTTCAACTGTAATTAAAAACATTTTAAATGTTTTTAGTTAAATGATTTAATAGTTTACGATTTCATTTACTGCAAAAATAAACGTTATAAATTTCAAAAATTCTTTTAAGATGTATTTTAAATTGGAGGTGATCCAGAAATTAACCCGTCACCCTCAAAATGGTGACCCCGACGTGATTCATGTAGCGAAGTGCCGATTTCAAAAATTGCGTCCTTTTGTAAGCCAAACGTTACAAGCTTTCTTTTTCCATTATCTTTTTTTCGTTTTTTTTATAGTAAATGATCAATATAGTCCCACAAGAACAGAGCAATGTGTCCATGTGCGACCGAGGTAATGCGTTCAAAGAATCAATCGATGCGTTGAATGAATTGCGTTTTGCATGAACACACCGCCCGCCTCATTGCGAGTTAGAAATGCTAAAACAAAATTCCTTGCTTATATTATGCAAGTGTTATACTACTGAGACCAAAATTTAAGGTGACATTTGAATTTGAACTGCGCGCGTCGAAGGATTTGGAGAATTTTTTTTAGGTTGGTAGTACTGTCAGTGACATCTATGTCAAATTTACATGTCAAAATATTCATTAGTGTTTGAGATACGCGTCGTTTCCGGGATGGCCTTCAGTTCCGTCTTTGCTGCGGCTTGAATCTCCTCTATCGTATCAAAACGGTGTCCTCGGAGCGGTCTTTTGAGCTTGCTGAACACCCAGAAGTCGCACGGCGCCAGATCAGGCGAATACGGTGGTTGCGGAACGATATGGGTTGAGTTTTTGGTGAAATGATCTGAAATTACGAGTGCAGTATGGGATGGTGCATTATCGTGGTGTAAAAACCAAGAATTGTCTTTCTACAATTCCGGCCTTTTTAGTCGGATAGCGTTACGCAAACGACGCATAACGTTCGAATAATATTCCTTATTGACTGTTTGGCTCGGCGGAAGGAATTCATAATGCACAACACCACGATAATCGAAGAAGAGAAGAGGTTGATGGTCGCCCAGGGCGCTCTTCTTCTTCGGCACGTTCCCGGCCGGCTTGGAACTCACTATATCACTTGTAAACATTTTTTTTAGACATAGACTCATCACCAAAGGCTTTCTGCACCATCCTCAACGTATCTGCAGCAGAAAATTGATTCCGCAAACAAAATTTAATGCAAATTCAACAAATTTCGACATCGCAAAAAACGAAAAACTCACTTTTAGTACCTCACAAAACGACGCGTATCTCAAACACTAATGAATATTTTGACAGGTAAATTTGACATAGATGTCACTGACAGTACTACCAACCTAAAAAAAATAATTCTCCAAATCCTTCGACGCGCGCAGTTTAAATTCAAATGTCACCTTATTTTTTGGACACAGTAGTATATAAAGTACTGTACGTTTGATACGTTGTTTGTGGCAAAACAATTTTAATTGAAACCACCTTCGACGCCGCCTGCCACAGCGACTCCCGCTGCTTTAGAAAACGCGTCGTTGGCCTCGTTGTTGGCAGGTTATGGCACTACTCGCTGAATTGGTCGCTTCAATGTTGAATTAGCTGTGCTCAGGGTAAGCACCCGAACCAATCCGCCGGGGTCAAGATGAATTTCCAGCACTAGTGTGAGTGGCCAATGTTGTGATGGTTGCTAATCGTCGGTGATAATTATTAGGTCCTCGATTTGCGGCAATTAGTTGCTATCGAGCCATTCCAGGAGTTGTTGCAGCTTTCGTAATAATTCTTTGGGCCATCGTTGCCAAAAATGATTAGCATATTTAACGCGTTTGCTAGCGCCCAAGGCTACAGCACACGAGATTCTCAAGTACTGGTGCTTTCAAGAATGCACCAATAATCGCATGCCCTGGTTTTAGAGCTGTTATATTTGAAGGGTCACTCACTGCTGATTTCTGGGAGCGGCTGCGTTAAAACACGCTTCAATGCGAGCATCGTGTGGAAACCTCCTCAAAAATAATCGCATCATCAAGCACTCGTTTTAAATGGGGTTTAAAATTTTCACTCCTCTTCCACTCTGAGAACCAAGCCTGGAACCGTTTGACAGATGCTATGCCATGAGGCACCTTCAAGGTGGGGATCCCTCCTCTAGCAAGAGGGGAGGGAGGAAGAGGAGTTGCCAGAGAAGCGATCCCCTAGCATCAGGGTCCCCGGCTACTTTAGTTATTTTTTAAGGTTGCCCGAACCTAATGTGCCACCTGGTTCCATTTGTCAACAGATCCAAGCATCACCGCGACTATACATACTATCCAGGGAGAGCTCTCCCGTCTCCCTGTAGAGGTTCCGTCGCATCCTGGCCCATTTTTTGTACTCAAAAAATGTGTGGCAGGTATCATCTTAATTTCCTGGGCATAAACGACAGTCGGGTGATCGTGACTTACCAATCTTGTGCAGGTAAGACTGAAAACACCCATGCCCGCTCAAAAGCTGGGCAAGATAGAAGCCAGTCTCACCATGTTTTCGATTTAACCACGGTCTCACATCCGGGATGAGGCGCGCAGTCCACCTTCACTTCGCGCAATTCATCCAAGACTGCTGCCAGTCGTTGAGTGCCTCTCCTCGCAGAAAAACCATCTCTCTTGCGTCCTCGTTTCGACCCAGGTAAATAGCGCGGCGTAGATCGACAATAGACCAATTGTTCGCAGTCAAGCAGGTACTTGAAAAATGCTGGGAGTTCAACATAGACGTACACCAAATCTTCGTTGAATTTAAGCAAATATGCGACAGTATTGATCGTAACGTACTGTACCAAATAATGCTTTGCTTTGGTATCCCAGCCAAATTAGTTCGTCTTACCAAAATGACAATGACGTCGACGACCTCCCAAGGAAGGAAGGAGAAAAGTAGTTAAAGAGCCTGGGCGAGGTGACTAGTGCGAGCACGAGTTGGAGAATAAGTGGAATGCCAGGAGTGGAGAAAAGAATTTGAATTGAAACTGGAGAAATTGAAAAACAAAAACAAAGAAAAGATTATTATTAAGGCTTTTTTACGTGTTATTATTTTTGTTTATAATACAATTATTTCGCTTTCTAGTCTTTCAATTACTAGACAACAAGGGTTTCAGTTTTTACTTTCTTTTATTTTTCCGCAACAGTATTCCAAGTTCTGTCTTGCAATCTGTGGGTATGGGGGAAAGTAATGAATATGGGGAGTTCTCCGCCGCTAAATCTAGCTTCACAAGGAAGGCGAGAAAAAAACTTGCAGCGTTTCTGCGAGAAATTCGAGGGGGACATACAGGAGGAGGTTATTCTAAACTTGCTTGCTAGCTGCAAGATGCAACTGCAAGCGCCGGAAGTCTCCAGTGACATGGAGATGGAGAAGGATGGAAGTTTCACGGACGGTGGTGACGAGGATGAGGCTATCGTAAAGCGAGAACCCAGAAAGAGGCCAATAGGATCTCCAACGCAGGGCCCTACTTCAAAGGTATCGAAGACCCGTGAAGTGAGCGAGCGGGATTTTCCCCAGCTCAAAAAATTGGCGAAAATTGCTTCCGCTAGTTTCTCGGGGACCATACCCAAGCCGGGTGGAAGGCCGGGCCTTAAGGGAAATAAAGGGCAATCGAAGCCCCAGCAGCCAAGCGTGGCTGCTACCAAAAAAGAGAGGGTGCCTCCTTTAGTGTTGTAATAAACATAAGCAGTCGAGCAGCCCCGTTGTGATCAGGAGTGGCTGCTCCTGAAGAGATAAGGAGGTCACCCCGTTGAAACTGCTTAAATTGTTGTTTTACGGGATTAAAATTAACCACATCGGTCAAGTTTCAATACTTTTGGAAGAGATGAGTGGTTCACTTCAGCCACATTTACAGCTTTAGGTTTGACGTTCCCCTTGTAATGCAATGACCTTCTTCGGGCAAAGTAACGGTTGCTTTATGTAGAATGTTTGCGTTTGTCTCAAGCTTCCGTTTCCCTAACTTAAACAGACAAACAATTTTGAATTACTGTAGAGTAGCTTCATTGACACATAAAAAACATTTCTAAAGATAATAAAAATTGATCGGTACACCTCGTAAAGTAGAGTACGCATGATAAATATTTTATAATGTAGCTTCGTGGACAAAAACCCGCCTCATATGATCCCGCAAGGTAGGAGAACAAATAGAATGACAGGAGCTAGTCGACAAGCACGCGTACGCTGAGCTCGATTTTGTTTATAGCTCGCTGACATTTGTGCCAGATAACCGGCATCCGTGTCCTGTACGGATTTTTGGACGTGTTAAATCATTACAGTGTGCTATAGGCTTGACCTGCAGACTTTCAGGGGAAGCATCAAAAGGGTATGCGCAAGAAACTCTGCAAAGGAGCCAGAGTTCAACGTGACGGTGAACAGCTCCTTACGAACTTCGCTCCACCCTAAAATGGCTGAGAATCATACCAGCCTTTTCAATTTTCGGAAGTGTGCGGAGGTGGCTTGCCACACCGACACTCTTCCAGGAAAGAGAAATTTGACTCTCCTACTCAAAGGCATGCACAGCTCATACGACGAGAACGATGTCGTGGCTGAGCTGAAGGAACATCTCGGAGAAGATATCCTTTCAGCAGGACGGTTCTCCACTATAACCTCTAGGAGGGAAAAAAGGACGCTTTCATCTTTCTTAGTCCACTTCAAACCGGACTTTGAGGTGAAGAAAGCAATGGACATAAAGTTCCTATTGTATTAGAAGATACAATGGAAGCGTCTGCAGAAAAATTGCACTTCCCGGTGCTTCACCTGTAAAAGATTTGGCCACTTCGCTTCTAACTGCGGACTTGAAGTTAGATGCTTAAAGTGCAACAAGCAGCATAAGTCCATTGAATGTCCGATCTCGAAGGACGAGAAAAAAGATGAGATTTTCTGTGTCAACTGCAATGCTAAGGGGCGCCCTGCGAGTTTCAGAGGTTGTTCTGAAGCAAAAAAAGCTGTACGGAGGAGGAAAGGAGGGATTCCATCACCCCCTCTATAAAAAATATTGTACGTGAAGGTGTCTCGTACTCTAACCTTTTGCAAGGTGCAAAGAAGCAGCCTGCACCGCAGCCTATGTCCAAACAAAAACAGCAACCCTTGCAGTAGCAGAATTACCGAAATACGGTTTTGAGCAGTGACTGCCAACGGATGTGAGTTGTTCACACTCATTCGAAAAGTGGACTCTCTTATCCCCCACTATAAAAAACTCACTTATCCTAGTGAGAAAAAGCTGCGAACTTAGATTTCGCCTTAAAAATGTGTTGTCGTGATGAGTTCCATTAAACTCTTAAAAATATGTTGTCGTGATGAGTTCCATTAAACTCTCCATCCTCAACATATATTCACTAGCTCCACGCTATAAAAGGAATTTCGTTCAAGAATACTTGAACGCCCATAGTCCAGAGTTATTGTTTCTGTCGGAAACAAGACTAAAAAAAAGACAGAATGCGTCTGAGAAAAAACAAAATCATCAAGCGTGATGATCCAGGGGGAAGTCTTGAAGTTGCTATGGCTCACAAAGCCACCTGAAAGTCCAAAGGCACTGCCTTCCAAATCTGAAATGTATTGAAGCAGAAATAATAAGCTTCGTACTAGGAGAATGCACCTTTGCGTTCGTGGGGATCTATGTTCGACATGAATAATCGCTGAGGGAACTCATTGACGACTTGGAAACAGTGATTACTCTGTGAAAAAAATTCAATTTCTATGCCATGGGAGGTGATTTCAATGCGAAGCATCCCTCATGGGGAACGGCTATGGAACAACTATCTCTAAATAGGTTCAATTAAATATAGGTTTCATACTGATTGCCCTGAAAGAGCCTACCTTCCGCCGAAGCTCGTCTATTATTGTCTCCTTCATTGTGTCCGCCGATCTGGTATAAATTTTAACCCTGGATACGATCATCTTAAAGATCTCCATTAAGAAATCCTCGATGAAGTACTTTTATCGAAATTTACCAGAAGACATCCTTAAGTTTCATCGTAGACGTAGTCGGCTTAGAAAGCTGCTCGCAAGAATCTACCACGGCAATTTAACTATGGTCGACTGGGACCATGAACGTAGTCATCTAGTGATTACGTCTCTAAACCTTTTGCTTTTGCTAACCAGCGGTGTGAACAGGCCCTGGAAAGTATCAAACCAGGTCCCTGTATCTTTCCTCATATCAATAGGATAACGGGCAGAAAAAGGCTGCCCAGGGTCCTTACTTATGATGGATCCATGTGCTCAGGGATGACAAAACTATCGCTGACTGTATCGCAAAACATTTTGTGAAAGTTCTTTAAAGCGAGAAAGCAAGTCAAGACTCTTCCGTTACTTCGTTAGTGAGCAGCATCACAACAAATTGGGACAATAAGCAATTGTGCTTGACCAGGTTCTCTGTTTCAAATCCCTCTGACGCACCTACTGGCCATCGTATGTTTGTCAGTCCTGAGAGACTTACTTTGTTGGCACTGGAGCAAAATTCCAAAAAATCAGCAGGGGCTGATGGAATCTCCAATTAAATGCTTAAAAGGCTTTCCCATGGTTTTTGTTCTCCTCGCGATCATTCCGAATAACTGCATTAACATTTGCTACTACCCTCAGCAATGGAAATGTGCAAAAATATTCGCAATACCCATGAAGTCGGGCAGTACTGACGTAGTCGATACTCATCCGATTTCGCTGCTTTCAAATATTAGTAAGCTGCTTGGAAGGGTAATACTTGAAGGCATCATACAATTCTCTGCAGGGGCAAGAATTGTGCCGGAAAGTCAATTTGGTTTAAAAAAGCCCACTCCACGGTGGATACTATGGCCGTGTTCTAAGCCTTTTTAACGAGAAGCTGGCACAACAATAAGCTTGTTGTAGGTTGCCTGATCGATGTGGATCGATGTGGATGGATCAATGAGCTTCTCTACAAAATGATAAATTTGGGCTTTCCTGCCCATATTGTAAAAATTATAGGCAGCTTCATGAGGGGACGAACTGCCGTTGCGGTGGCTGGTGGAGCTAGGTCAGACCCATTTTGTATTGACTCGGGGCTCCCACAGGGGTCTGAATTAGGCCCATTTCTCTTCAACATATTCACCTCTAACGTCCCGGGCGTAAGAGACGAATATAAGCTCGGGATCCAGGTGAACCTTTTCGCTGACGACTTGTTAGTGTGTTCATCTGAGCACAATTTGCGCTTTACTAGGATGAATCAAGGTAAATGCAAAGAAAAGTGAATTAACTGTGTTCAGTAACTTTGGTCGTCGTGCAAGGGGCATCTGTGACTCCAGGATTAAGTTGAATGGGTAGATGGTGCACTGCTCTAGGCAAACGAAGTACTTGGGGGTGGTTTTCGACAGGAAAGAAAGTAGTGACTTATGCGTACCATCTTCTTATACCTCTTTTCAGGACCCATTCGACAGCGAGCAAGCAAGTCAAGGTTTTGGCCTATAAAACCTTGATCTGTTTGATTATCACATATGCGGTGATGATATGGAATGGAGCTCCGAAAGCAAAATGGGGCAAGATAGGATTAGTGGAGCGATAAATCCTTCGAGCTTGCACAGGCCTATAGAGAGGAGAGGACGGAAGATCTTACCCCAACGAGGTGCTGTACCAGGAGACAGGAATGGAGCCAACAAAATCGTATGCAGAAACGTTGGTGGAATCGGAAATCAGGAGAGCCTCGAAAATCAGGAGAGCCAAGAAGCACAAGGCGGGAGTAGTCAGTAGAGCGACGCATAACCGCTCAATGGATGCAGCGAATGAGTCGTTTTAAGGTAGTATCAAGGAAATAATGTACTTAATTCTAAGGAAATCAATTTTTAAAACTGTAATTGTTAGAGCAAATGAATTTTACAAACTTCTTTTTATAATCTATTAATGTTTGATAGTGTTGTGGGAGTCGACATTTTAAAGTTTTGTTTTATCGAAAAATTAATATTGTAATCTAATTAAAGTAAATTATTATTGAACTCCGGGAAAAGCCCTATGAATATTGTTAGGTTAAGTTTATTAAAAACCCACCAAATAAAGATCTTGGATCTGAAAAAAAATTTGAATCTTGACAGTCCTGAAGCGAATAATCGGAACGAAGCTAGAAGGGGACCAATGGCGAATTCGATACAACCATGAGCTGTATGAAATTTTTTACGAGCTGGAGATCTCAACGATTGTAAGACTGCGAAAGCTGCAATGGGCCGACCACATGAATCGTATGGACGAGCAACGGATACCCAAAAAGACATTCGTTGGGAGAACTGAAGACCGGAGACCAGTGGGGAAACCGAGGAAACGCTGGTCTGACTCGGTCGACGGTCAGTTCATCGCTGCTTGGATTTAAAAATTGGAGGACGCGGTCAATGGACCGAGACAGTTGGAGGCCCCATTTGCAGGTAGTGAAGGCCCGAGAGAGGAAGTCAAATGCTTGTCTTGTGTGGTTGCTCGCTAGACTTACATTGGTGCTTCTCAACTGTCGTCATGGTATTTTCTTTTCTTAATTGTAATTATCTTATTCGCTACTCTTCTGAGATTTTCATAGTATCCTATCTTCGTCCTGGCTTTACTACCTTTCCTGATTCTTTTTGTCTAACGCATTCTAGCACGCATCATCGAGCCAATCAATTTCTATTGCGCCGGGCTTGAAGTCCACGGTCTTAATAGCCGCTTTCACTTCTATCCAGAGCTCGTTGCTTATTTTCAGTGATGGGCAGCTACTTTGCGATTTGGTTATGGAAAATTTCATGAAAAGGATATGGACCTGTAAGCGTGGTCGTAGTGATCATTTGCCTGATATTTTTTTTCATTTTAACGTTATACCTTCCTCTTTATAATGAAATAAACATTCGATCATGCCTATGATAAGATGGGAGCCAGCTAGTTTTCGAGGGTCTCCGTGAAATTTTTGGCCACAGACGCCGTTTAGAGCCTTTCGATGTTAAATTTAGGTATTTACGGACGTCAATTATGCTCGAGGCATAACGTTGTTGGATCAGAACATGGTCGATCTGATTATTATTACCCATTTCATTTTATGAATGCCTCAATATGGAAAGCAAGCCAAACGTATGACTAGATTTCTGCTAAATACAAAGTCAATCAGGCGCTGTTTCGTGGTGGAGGCTATATCCTCGAGTCGTTCCCCGATGAGATATCTCATTGCCAACCTTAGCATTGAAATCACCCAGAATTATTTTGAGTCGTTTGTGGGCAACGGGTCGAGTAGTCTTTCCAGGTGATTGCAGAACGTTTCCTTCGTTTCTTCGTCCTTTTCTTCGGCCGGGGGGATCGCACACAACCGTTCGTTTATTGCCTTGCAATCAATAACGTGTGATTTGAACTCCCTGTCCACAATGAAGGCCACTCTTTATTCTCGTTTTCCAGTAGGCTTCTCACTTTTGAATATTGTGTGCGATCTAATGTCTTGAATATAATTTCCAGTCCAGTTCGTTTCCTGGATTGCCAGTAATTTTAATTGATATTGACTGGCCTGTTGTAAAAGGTCTTTAACAGCGCCAGGGTAATTGAGTGGTCTGACATTCCAAGATCCAATGCCGTAGTCCTTTTTTCGTTTGCGAGGTCATTGCCGTGAGTCCAGTCCATTCCGAGGCCCTTCTGAAGGTTTCGAAACATTGTAGGGGTTTCCAGGGACGGGGAGTCAGCCCGTCACCCAACCTCCATTCTGGTGGCATGGTTATTACTTCGATTCCGTTATCAGGCGCGGAAGACTTGCCTTCACTCTCCTTACGTCTCCACAAAAGAAGTGTAAGTGGGATTTAGTAGCAGAGCTGTAGATGTATATACAGTTATTAACATTTCTCGGCATTTAATGTCCCATTATTGGGGAACCAGTAAAGCCCGGGAGGGGCTGTAGTGTTACGAAGAAGAGTAAGAAGAAGAAGTAAACCCAATGCGCGACTCCGAGAGCATTTACTACCATATAATCGTGCGGCTTAGGATGAGAAATCAGGAAGCTGTGGGTCGGGGAAATAAAGGGTTTCCTCCTCCTTTCTCAAACGGGCTTGGGACCGTCTACGGCGGAGTTTGAAGATTTCCATGTGTTAGTTCGATTGATTGCCAATTCTAGTTTTTGTTTACAATACATATGCACTTTAAAGAAACAAAATTTGTTCTAATTGCAGCTGCTATTTAATAATAGGGTTTCCAATAAGAGGTGTTTGAGGTTGTAATTTGAATAGCCCGCTATTTCGGTAGATGTCACTTTTGAAGCTGTCATTTTTTGACATTTGACAAGTACAAACTCCGCCATTAATAAAAATGGAGCGATGCACGCTTCAACAACGCATTGAACTTATTAAAAATTACTATAAAAATGGTCAAAATTTGGCAGAGACGGTTCGTAAAGCTCGAACATTTTTGGGTCGTCGTGAAGCACCTTGTCGGACCGCAATACAGAAATTGGTGGAAAAATTCGAGCTGTTGGGACAACTTAGTGATGTGAAGAATAAAACCCGTGCACGTCACTCAAGAACAGCCGAGAATATTGCTGCTGTAGCCGAAAGTGTTGAAGAAAACCCAGGTTTGTCCATTACTCGTCGTTCTTTGGAATAAGCATTCCACAAACGTCATTACACCGTATTTTGCATAAAGATTTGGGTCTTTAGGCTTATAAAGTTCAGTTAACACAAGAACTCAACCCGGTCGATCATCAACAACGCCGTGTCTTTGCTGATTGGGTCCTTGAAATGCATGAAAATGATCCGGAATTCCATCGAAAAATCATCTTGAGTGATGAGGCCCATTTCAGTGGCATCGTCAAGAATCAAAATTGTCGCATCTGGGGCTCGACAACCCCAACAGTTATTGTTGAAAAGCCTCTCTATCCTCAACGTATGACTGTTTGGTGCGGTTTATGGTCCGGCGGAGTCACTGGACCTTACTTTTTCAAAAATGAGGCTGGAGCAACAGTTACGGCGAATGGATTGCGCTATCGAGCGATGATTAATGATTTATTATGGCCGGAATTGGATGGTGTTGATCTGCAGAACGTTTACTTTCAACAAGACGGCGCTACGTGTCAAACAAGCAACGAAACTATTGATCTTTTACGGGAAAAGTTTCCGGACCGTGTTATTTCTCGAAGTGGTGATCACAATTGGCCACCGAGATCTTGTGATTTAACACCTTGCGACTTCTTCCTTTGCGGCCACGTGAAAGAAAAGCCTAGCGTCGATTCAAGACCTCAAAGATGGAATTCGTGAGGCGATCGAGGACATAGGGCAGCCACTTTGCGATTTGGTTATGGAAAATTTCATGAAAAGGATATGGACCTGTAAGCGTGGTCGTGGTGGTCATTTGCCTGATGTTATTTTTCACTTTTAACGGCATACCTTCCTCTTTATAATGAAAAACATCCGATCATTTATATGAAAAAAATGGTATTTTCCTCTTAATATCAAAATAACACCTCTTATTGGAAAACCTTGTAGATATGCTCTGCTATAGCCCTGACATAGCACCATCAGACTATCATTTGTCTCGTTCCCTTCAAAATCATTTGAATGGTAAAACTTTCGATTCCGATCAGGCTGTTAAAAATGAGTTGGACCACTTCTTCAATTCTAACTAACCCAAAGATGGCAAAAGGTCATCCAACAATATGATCAATATATCATGGATTAATGTTTGTTGTTAATATAAATAAATTTACTTTGAAAAACATGAAAAAAAACATTATTTATCGAACAACTCAATAAGATGATAGTCAAAATAGAAAGTTGTCTACCTTTACCAAACTCTTAACCGATTTGGAAAATATCGTGGGTATGAAAAGGGCTGTTAACTTAGTTGATACATAATGAAAAATCCATTAAATTGAATCATTACAAATCCAATCCTTTTCAGTTCCCACACCGCAGCATTATCGCACGAACATCCTACACACGAGAATATGAAGTTAAATATATTTTTTCTTCACTTCAATTGTCTCGTGACTTTTAGCAAACATCAAATCTCACCGATACGTAAACAAATAATACATTAAGTAACTCATAACTGCGTCAGACTTGTTCTTATAAACTCCCACATTTATTAACATCTCCTTCGGCATTTCTGCCGAATAACATTTGAGCTTTGTTCAACAACATCAAGAAAATTTGTTTAACCGCATTAGCTGGCTAGAACCCCTAAGTCGTTTCTCCACTGCCTTACGAAAATTGTAGAGTGCTTCCTAAAAATAGCGAATTGAAAATAATAAAATAAAGCCTCGCCACCACCACAGCACCACCGCCGAAAGCGTGAAACAAAACTTCAACAGTTGAAATCGTCACGAAAAAATAAAATGAATTTGTTGACGTTGGTGCCGGCCAATACGTTCGAGTATTGGGAGTTGCCTAGGTTTTATGTAACATCATTTGAAAATGATGGCACGGATACAAAAATTTTTTTTATATATTTTTTTATCTATTGCGGTCAACACAGTGCGTAAATGCGTTTGTGTATGATTTATTTAGAAAATTCATTTATATTTGTTAATTGAACAGGCCGGTTTAATGAATGGTTAGTGAAATTAGGAGACTGCCAAGGATGCATTGGATGTAGAACATGGAAAAGATTGGAAGCAAATTGAGACGTAGGTGTGAATTATGTTAGGCCAAACGCCAAACCCATCGCCCACTATCACTGCAGCATATAAGAACATCCCACACGAAGTTCACGTTGAAAACCTTCCCATTAATGTAATATGCAAAAGAAGCCAATTCACAGCATAGTGTCATCTGAAACCGTGTTAACGGTAAAGCGTTATCTCTCGCTTCAAAACGATCGCACACCGCGATGATATCATCCAACAAACGACCAGAGCGCGCTAGTGCTCCCTAACCTGCTTCTGAGGCTTCCCCGATTGCTCAACCATTGCAGCCAAGACGGCGGCGGCGTCTCGCCATAAAAAGCAGTTTCGTAATCCTTGTGGGTCAACGAAACCATAAGAACAGCTACCAATGCACAGAAGTGAATTGTCCAGGTCAGTTATTCTTGTCTACTTTCTGGCACATTTGACAATTCACATCTCATAAATTGACTGGTGCAAAGCGACTGATTACAAAACAGGTCAACATGCCTTGCATGACCTAGTGCAGGATATTGCATTTTTCCGCAACATCCCATAATCAGACGCTGATAATTCCACCTAATAACCTGAAATCACACATGTTTACATTCATAGCCATAAAAATCGCATCAAAACAAAACACCTAGCAGATATTTACCATTTAAAGTCGTCCAGTGTTTGACATTTCCATCGCTCCGCTCAACTTACTCCGAGGGAATTCACGCACTATACAATTACTTCACTCCAACCAACAAGCACCAAAACTTGCACACACTTTTCTATTTTGGCTAAATTTCGTTGTTTTCCTATCGCCGTTCGCCACTTATTCTAAACCACTCGGGAAGTCGCAGACACAGTTAATTGGGAAAAATCACTAAACGCCACCACCGTAAATTGATTCCTGGAAATTTTTGCGAGGGTTGCACGCACAAACCAGGCCGGAAAACACTTTCGCGTTTTCTATCACAAAATGCACACAACAATTTCTTAGTTAGTTACATATGGTTTATACTATTTTTTGGGAGGGAAAAACTGGGAAATAAAAAAGAAAATTTCGCACGAAGAAAACGAGCTTCTTCTAGCACCGAAAAATACAAAGTTTTCTATATTTTCGATGACTCTGAGTGCCGCGAATTGTCAAACGCTGCAGACAGAGATAGACGGAACGGACGTTTAGATTGGATAGGCGGTGGAGTGAATGGAAAAACGCGAGCAATTGCGAAGATTGACGTTTAGCTGGACACACACATGTTTGGTGAATTTGAAAATTTACGAAAAATTTGTCTCTTTTCTTCTTATATGGATAGCGCAGCGCACGTGTGTTGATTGCTAAAATTTCAGAGAAATGAGAGTAATTGCAAATTGGGATTTGTTGAAATGTGCAGTGAAGTTGGATGGAGGTTGGAATATTAAACAGCTGATTTTACGCGGGCTCTTTTAGATAACGGTTGTGGAGTTCAAATTGGTTGTCATGTAACATACACTTTAGTTTTATTTGATTTGAATCTTCCGCGTTCCAATATAAATTATCCAGCAGTGCACAAAAATACGATATTTGAATTAAGAAATGGAACTCTTTTGAGCTTTACATTTTATGAAGTCTTTCTCTCAAAACTAAGCGAAACTAATAGGAATATCACTGAGTCATCACCTTAAAAATCTGGCGGTGATAGATCAGTGGAATGTCGTGAAATGGCTCGCGCTTTGCTATAATTGTCTTGCTGCCGGACATAGTGTACAGAATTGTTATTCGCACGGATGTATGATCTGTGGACAAAAACACAATTCGTTGCTGTGTAGCGGTGGCAACAAAAATCTAGTGGTACGTGATGACAACGCAGTGTCATTCGGTCCTGCGGAAAAAGTGGCCGGATCAAGAGCCCCACAAAACTTCGTTCGGCAATGACTGACCGACCCACTGCATTCGTTCATGTTCCAAAACGGCGCCATTATCCTGCTCGCGATTACATGCATGTTATAATTGGATATTGCCGCGCATTATGTGACCTCGTGTCTCAACTAAGCCTTTTGACAGAACAGTTTGCTACATATTTGAACCTCCGCTAATCTCGCCGTAGAATCATAATCTGATGAATAAATAATTTAACACTCATCTGCTTCATGTATACTTTTTTCCTAGCACAGCGAAAGAAATTATTCACCTTGAAAAAGTAAGATCTATAAGAAAAGTCTCCTTTTTTCTCTTCATCTTTGTTTGAGATTCGAACGATGGTAGATCCATGGATGTTGTGTAACCGCATCCCATGACGACATCCATCTGTAATATGGAGCCAACTTCACTGGGTGACATGAAGCCAACTTAACTTAGTGTGGGTGATGAGAGATGACGCCGAACTGGAACGTTCGCGTCTCACAACAAGGCGCTGGTAGATTTGAATTTTTCACTGAGACAACGTGCGTGAGTGGAACTCCAGTTCCTCGTTTGAATTATTATTGTTGTAACCGTCTCATTTTGAAAATAAAGTTCTGGATTGCTGACTGTGTGTTTTCTCTCGGAAACAAACATCGCGTCACCAAACCCCTATATTTTGGTGCCTCCTGTAGGGAAAGTGTTGTGACTCATTGTGTGTAAAAGTGCGCCTTGGAGAAAAATGGCCACTTTAAATCTGAGAACGGCTGCAAAATCATCCCTGGCACGGATGAACGCGCTTGCGACCCTCGAATAGTACGATGCCGATTCTGTGGAGATCGAGCATCAACAACAGCTACTGGAGCAGCACTGTGCGCGATTCTGGGAGAATCATTATGAGCTGGTCGCTGCTGACAAAACAGAGGAATTACCGGGGCATGAACAGCTGCAGGCAGAAGTGGAAGCTCTGGATTCGAAGATATGGACAACATTACGTCGAATGTCCTCCAATGTGAAACCGGAATGTGATACGACATTTGCAAAAGCGTACGTTGCGGATATGCGGTTGGAGCCTGTTGCGATACCGAACTTTGATGGTCTTCCGCAAAACTGGTTCATGTTTCGTGATATGTTCGAAACGATGGGCCAGTCGAGGCTGGACTTATCTACGACATACAAACTGGGTAAACTCCGGCAACATGTCAATTCGGAATGTGTCCCTTTAATTGGCGGACTGTATACGGGGTGAGTACGAAGAGGTCTGGGCCGAACTCAAATGCCACTTTGACATCCCTCGCCTGCTCGCGGAGGCCCACATCCGACAAATTTTTAATTTGCTGGAGAATCCACCGGACACGCAGAGGACACTGCAGGACATCGTTGAAAGTGCTCGTAACTCTCTGCGGGCACTCTCCATGATGGAGCTTCCCGTCGAAAAGTGGGATGCTCTGACAGTGGAAGCTCTTCTGCCGAAACTTCCCAGTATCACGTGTGGCGACTGGGGAATGAGTCTCAAATTCAACAACATACCACCGCTGAAAGATTTGCTGCTTTTCTTGGAACCCCGTGCCTCGAATATGCTGAGTGCCGTGAGTGACAGCCAGACGACGCCATATGTAACAAGTGGGAGTGCGGAGGCCCACTGCCGTACAATTGACGACGACAACCATGTCACCCGCGACCTCTGTCACTTTCTTACAACGATCATCCATTCTCGGTGACAAATTCAAGGATGGGATCTGCCGGTACTGCCAGGAGCGAGATCGAATGACACGGTGCCTGCGATTTAAAAATCTGGCGGTGATAGATCAGTGGAATGTCGTGAAATCGCTCGCGCTTTGCTATAATTGTCTTGGTGCCAGCCATAGTGTCAAGAATTGTTATTCGTGCGGATGTATAGTCTGTGGACAAAAACATAATCCGTTGCTGTGTAGCGGTGGGAACAAAAATCTAGTGGTACGTAATGACAACGCGGTGTAATCCTGTCCTGCGGAAAAGTGGCCCGATCGACAATCGCCGCTACGACATCAAGAGCCCCACAAAACTTCGGTCGGCAATGACTGACCGACCCACTGCAGTCGTTCATGTTGCAAAACGGCGCCATTGTCCTGCTCGCGACTACATACGTGCTATTATTTGACATTGCCACGCATTATGTGACCCCGGGTCTCAAGTAAGTCTTTTGACAGAACAGTTTGCTACATATTTGAATCTCCGCTAATCGCGCCGTAGAATCACCATCGAAGCGTTGCCTTCTTACTCAGGCCCGAAAACGGAAACACCGCGTCACATCGCGAACTAACCTCTTCGAGTAGCCTCATCAGCGCCATCTAGTGCTATTTACATCAAACTAATTTTTTAAAGATTTTTGACAGTACATATGACTGTAGTTTTAATTTTATCAGTATTTTTTAAATTTTATCAGTACTTTGTCAACGATTTATTTTAAATATGAGACGCCGAAGACATATGCGTGCAAATATATGTATTTCGATCCCGTTTGTATCATTTCGGCTAAATTTCATCTGAGAAATGTCATATTTGACAATCTCAAAAGTAGCTGTTTATCGAAATTTAGAGCTACTGATCAGCTGTTTCCGGTACGGGAAGTGATGTCAGGTACGTTAATTGATTTCCTTAAGGGCCTGAGTAAGATGGCAATGATCGAAGGCATTGGCTCCACCACAGCCGTTAGTATTTGTGGTCAAAAAAATGTCATCACACGATCGACATTTGACAACACATTTGAATTGCAATTTGAAGTATATATTTTGCGCACTATCGCGTCGACCACCGCGGTGACCACGGTAGATGCTACCAACTGGAGCCATTTACACAATTTATAGCTGGCTGATCCGGTACTTGACGTCTCTCGTGGTATTGATTTACTCATTGGTGCACACATTTGGGGTATGATTCATGAGGAAGGGATCATCAGAACTGATACGATCCAACGTCAGCCAACACAATAAGCCCAATGAAGCAACACACAACAACGAGGAGTTAGATGGTTGACTTCGCAAATTTTGGGAACTCGAGGAACTACCCTCGAAAACTGATAGTTATCATACCATTTGCGAACAGACATTTTTGGATTTTTGGCCATTTGGGACATTAAGTTTTAGTATTTTATTGTTTGGAATTTGCTTTATATTCTTTTAAAATTTATAACGATTAGTATTGAACAAAGCGCTTTTGACTTTGACTTTAGGAATAATATACATTGAAAATAATCGTAACGTTGAGTTTACATTTTCTTGTCTTCATAAATAACTAATTTTGAATTTACAGCGTGTAAAGAGTGTGGCTTGGGAATACATTTCCCAAGTCATTAATCAGGCGAAGAAGTCTGGGTTATTGTACGGAGTTGTAGTGTTCGTCAGGACGAGAGAATCTAGTTTTTTTCTTCTCTCCGTGATAGTGGTGAGGGAATCTAAAGTTTTTTTCCTTCTTTCCGTGAAAGTTGTTGCCAGTTTTACGTGGATTGAAGTGGTGGTGGAAATGCGTGGTAGAGGCGCGGTGATAGAAGGGTAGCCATCGCTGAACTAATATTATTCTGGTGGGTTATTTTCTCGTTTGGGCGACTTTTAAGTGGTTTGGTGAACCAAACGTTTTCGAGTGAGTTGGTGGGGACTGGAAAGCTTCAACCAGTGTAGCCCCAATAAAACGTAGGGGGGGGTAACGAAGTTGGTAACAAACCACTTTTGCTTGAAGTACAATACCTTTGGATAGCTCATGTTAAAATTCTACCTGCTTCATTTGACCACTCACACTCTGGTGGCCGAATATTAGCTAGAATAGCTTCTTTTGCTTGAAATGGTGTTACTAGAGAATCCTCGCGAATCTGTTTAATATTACCTATCTTCAGTTGTTTCATTAACTATTTGCAATTTTCACCACGAGCCTAAATAATTTCCTATAGAGACACAGAAGATGACTCAAAGAAGTCAAATGCACAACAAAGCAAGGCACGACGGCTTTTCAAGAAAAAGATTCCTATACACCTGTATCTCTTGGCTGCCCATGTGGTATCATTTGCGTCTTATGTGAACCTTGTCGATTTGATGTAGTTGATGGGGTAACATCTCGCTTTCACTCACTACCATCATGAGGTCCATTGATAGTTGTAGTTTTGACATTTCTTCCGAGTCTCCCTTTGGCATTATGATAACTGCAGTCAACGGCTTTCGAGACGTAACAACTTCGAAACACTTTTGTCATTTGGATCCACTTAAAAACCCAGTTAATTTTGCGCCAATTTATATAAACTTGAATGAACACTCTATTTCGGATGCGCTCTCTAGGGCAAAGGGGAACACGGTTGGTGGAGAGATATTTAATGGATTGCATGTATTGAGCTGTTACACACTTTTCTATACCCCACAGTCAATCAATTGTCAAAGCATAGAGAACTTACTTAAATTTTACTCTATAATATTTAGAAAAGTTTTTGTTCGCTTTTCGAGCATTCATCGCTGACCATCATGTAAAGTTGCCCAAGTCAAGAGAGAAATTGTGTGCGTTCCAGTATCGGTTACCGGCACTGTACCATTCACCACACGGCAAAGGTTTCATGCACTTGTACTTGTTGCTATGGTTGAAAAATTATAGTTTGGTTTGATGTTGTTTGATGTTGATGTTTGTACTTAAGCATGAGGATTTGTCTGAGGTGCTGAATAATTTTTGGTGGTGGCATCATATACGCTGTTTTCCCTTGAACAGTGACAAACTGTGGGATGACATGAATTTGTTGAGTGGACGCTGATGAAATGTGAACAATGGATGATGCTCCATGATACAGACTACCACTTATTGCAAGGTACTCAGTATGTTTGCGGATGCTTGGGTGAGGTATCATGTCGTTGCAAAGCACAGGTCTTATGAAAGATTTGAAGATTTGTTTTCCTGTTGATGCAGCTATTCTGCAGGTCAGAGTTTCTTCCTAATTTCGGCATGTTATCTCCTCTAAACGTTATGGACAAACAAAAACTTAACAGTTAGTATTTACTACCGCCTCCATATGTAGTGAAAGGTAGATATGAATGTCCATGAAGGACTGTAGCGATGTTCTGCTGCCTCGGCGGAAGAGGATGTTCATATCAGCCGAGATTGGCCTTGTCTGGGGACGCGTGAATGCGCTGGCAAGGCTAGCGTTGTGGTGTCATGGGGCGCGTTCATTCCCCCAGCACAAGGACCCACTGCAAAAAATTTCGCATTAACGAATTCTTGGGTCTCAGAAGAAAGGATCGACCGAAGTCGAAAAAAATTTAGGTAACTACAAAAGGGAAAATGACTTGCTCAGAGAACAAGTTGAAACGGGTGAAAACAGACGGACTTGGACAGACTTCGTCGTTACCCGACGATTCTTATGTCCCGCAAAAAAGAGTGGGGCAACTGGATGGAAGTGGTGCCCCCTCGCACCTGCCCAACCGGAACAAGATCCAAAATGTTGAAGTGGCCATATATTTCCCTTTTGAGTGGAAAGCTCATACAAACATACTTTGCATGAGCCTTCCCATCAAACGAGAAATATAACGGTGACCAATTTATGTCACAGAATTATATGATCGGGTCACATAACCCTATGCTCTAAAAAGGGAACTTGAGCTGAAGGCCACCCAACCCGGCAAGAGGCCCTAAAACTACAAAACAGTTGGAGCGCGCCCGATGGCTAGCCCATTTTTTCGACAAAGCCTTCTACCGTGCCGGGTCCTGTACCCGGTCAGGAGGAACAAAATGGAAAGACCGGTGGTGTTATTTTTAATGAATCATTTAAAAAAACGCTATTTTTCAATTCCAAACAATGTATATTATCTGAGAACAACATGTGTGTGATTGACAATCTCTCGTAATGTACGTTCATTTCCATTCTACGGTATTTTTTCGTTTTAAATTAACTACTGTATATGATCATTTTCTTGATATTTGGAATAGTCAAGATGTTACATCGCAAAATATAATAATTGTGCGTAAATAAAGCAATCGCAAAATATAATAATTGTGTGTAAATAAAGCAATCGCAAAACATAATAATTGTGTGTCAATAAAGCAATCGCAAAATATAATAATTGTGTGTAAATAAAATAATCGCAAAATATAACAATTGTTTGTAAATAAAGCAATCGCAAATTATAATAATTGTGTGTAAACGGATTATATATATAAGTAAAGCAATAAAATAAAAACAATTGGTACTCACTGACATCCACGCCGGGCGCCCGCTGGTAATGTTGTGAGATTGCGTGCTGAAACCAATTCGTTAATAATTTTTATGTGAACGTTTTCGATTGTTTTCGGTGAATTCAAATAGGAATTGTAATTATTAGAACGCCGATTAATGAAATTATCAAAGGCAAAATACTGAAATAGCAATAGAATTTTTAAAGGGCTAAACACTATACATGTCGTCAGGATCTTCGTATCTTCTTCCGAGTTTCAATTTATCAATTTTTCGGTTTTAATTACGCTTTGATATCTCGTAGGTATGCTTTTCTTGTTGTTCTTTTTTGTTGGCTTCCACAACAAAAAAAAAACATTTCTTTGCTTTGTGTATTTTTTGTTTGGTTTATCTATTTCATAGTCTCTTTGTTGATAAATTTAAAATTTGTTTCGACGAGCAAAAATTGTTCTTGTTGTTAAATATAATGATTTTTCTGTTCTTTTATGTTTTCAGTTGAGATATACATGTATTCATCCAACTTATTTATGCATATATCTCTGTTCTAGTAAAATTACGAAAATACCTGTTGCTAGTTGCGGAGGTTGGGAAACTCGCATCGAACGGTCACTGGCAGCACTGCTTACGAACAGAATCAGCAGATACAGTTGGCTTAACATTAATGGATTCCACATTCGCCGGCCGAATAACATCACCTTCTGGCGGATCCCTTATTTGTCTTTGCGATACAATTCGATATATTGAAAATTAGAAACTCGATCTAAATTTCGCAAACTGCATTTCGCACGCAAATTTAAAATTACATTCCGTCCCAAATAAAATTAAAAAACTGAATAAATCCAAACAGTGCTTGCATCAATTATTTGTGCTAGCGAATCAATGTTATGGGCCATGTTTAAGGAACGAGCAGCGAACTCCATTCCCTTCGCGTGCAGTTCATCATACACGACGATTTTCTCCTCGATGTTCACTACGTGGCCTACAAAACCGGACTCCTTGTACGGGATCAAGTTCCAATCCGTTCGCCCTCATTCTCCACCGGCATTCTTCTTGCGTTCTTTATTCCTCTCATTTCATATGGGTGCTGCAATGGGTGTTGCTGCTGCAATGTATGTTGCTGCTGCAATGCATGTTGCTGCTGCAATGTATGTTGCTGCTGCAATACATGTTGCTGCTGCAATAGATGTTGATTTGGTTGATGTGAGTAATGATTTGAAGGGTTCTGTTGTGCTATCGTTACTATTGTAATTGCCCGTATTATAATATCTAGACATTTTTCAATGAGATTTGTCCTTTGAAGGAATTTTAATCTTGGTTAGGACTCCAACTTCCTCTTCCCTCTCTATCTTTTACTATTTATTTTGCGATATTTAATGCAATCAGAGTCTTGTATGATCGATCGAGTTTGATTGATTCTGCGTTGGTTATTTGATACGTTTTTTCTATCTATCTTTTTATACTTAGCTCATTAAACTAACTTATTGACTAAAATAGCACCGTTGATTCTACATATCAAACATGATCTTCACAAGAGTAAACTTTGCTTTTCGTCTAAAGAGATCCAACCTTTTCATAGCTTTAAGCCATTTGTTTCGCCATCCATCGGGACAAGAAAAAAATAACTTTTCCGGTGCACGGGTGGTTGTGCTTATACATTTTTGCACAACACACGATGTCCTGGTGTTTTGATAACTGGGTTTCTTCCCACTTCTAAGCATACTAAATCTTTTGAAAGGCGGAGACATTTTAAAACTTCTTTTGTTGTGTACTGATGCACATCTATATCGTTTACTTTCAGTATATGAATTTTTTTTTTCGGTAGATTTCTTTTACCATGGGATTTTTCGTAGTTGTTAATGCAACTGCGATCAATGTATGTTGCTGGACATTTTGATATGTTGGTGCAACAGATTATTGTCGCTTGCTGCCAGGGTGAAGGAGATAGGAAAATTTTCGAGCAGTTTGATATTGTAACTGATCAATTACTACACATATCCTTATTATAATCTGCGGCGTAGCCGCAAATCGAATCTAATGCTACAGGAGTGGTAGCCTCTAAGCATCATAGTTTTACGACCTCGTTCGCCAGTTCGATTTCCAGCTGGGTTCTTCTGTCGGCTTCCGCTTAGACTTGCCATTTTTTCCTTTACTGTCCACTTGCCTTGTGTTTGCCTCCTAAAGATTGCCTGTGTTGCGGGTCCTCTTCCATTCTTCTTCATCGTTTTACCTAGGCTTGCACATTGCTCCATTTTTCAGTTTGAATTCAATATATCCAAGATCTCTTCGGACACGTTTGAAATAATCCAAGTTTCGCATCATACAACAGAACAGGTTTTTTGAGTGATTCGTTAGCGAACCTTATTTTCCATGTGCACAGCTACCTGTACTGCGTTAATTCTTTGCCAGATCAATTCCGTTTTTTACCCTTTCTTTTAGGATGGTCTCCCAAGTATGAGAAGCTACAGGTTTAATTAGCGATATGTATATGCAAATCGTATGTTTCTCGGTATTCATTGAACCTTAGGACGGGAAATAGTGAAATAATTTTTTTGAAGGACTTTTTTTATGCACACGTATCAGTTTGAACTTCTAATTACGTGAAATTATCAACAAATTTAAGGTTTTAGACTCATAGGATCAGTTTTTCTAGTGAGTTCAAATATTTGGAGTTCAAAAAGCTTTTCATTCTTCATGACGCATCGAATTATTTTGTTGGGTAGATAGTGGTCCGAGTCACAGTCTACACCTTTGAATGAATTCAAGAGTATTATAAATATCGTAATTTTCACCTGTAAGCCTCCTTTTGATTTGCGCGTTGAAGGGACCTAAGTGGTTAAGACAAACTTTGGGGGGCTTGAAAATCATTCGTTTCTACCCGCAAGGGTCGGTATAATTGTTGAGCAGAATAGAATTATGCCTAAATGGGGATGTATGCAACAATGGACTATAAAACGCCTGATTGACCAAATAAAACCGTTAAATTTAATTTTGACATTATTTTTTTGTCTTCATTTTAATTTTTTATTCATAAGTACAATTATTATAATGAATATAATAATTTATTTGATTTTATCAATGTGTTTATTTTTGTTTTTTTTTTTTTAGTTTTGCTATGCATTTAATTCTTTTTTAAATAATATATATATATATACTTGCCGTTTTGTTTTTTAATTGAGTTTCTAATCTATATTTCATTTTATGTTCAATTAAGTTATTTGGAATTATTTTAAAAATGTTCATAGCTTCAAAAACCTAGTGCCTAATTAGTTGCCTATCAGAGAAAAAGAAGAATAGACACAGAAAAAGAATTAGAGGAATGAAGAAGACGAAAAAGGATAAAATTTCCGGGGGGGGGGGGGGGGGGGGGGTGTGATAACGCTTATATTACGTGTAATTGAATGTTTTTTTTTATTTAAAATTTTGTGTGTAATTTATATATTTTTTAATTACAATGTAAAGATTAAAGGCGAATTAAAAATTAAATTAAATACATGTATATATAAATGGAAATGATGAACGATCACATAATCTCAATTTTTTTCATTCTTTCTTTCTTTAAGAGATATTGCATATAATACGTATAAAAATCATTTATGGTTAAAGATATCTAGGATTTTATTAAATATTTAAATTTTTTACTTAATGAAATTTTTCTAAATATTTATTTATATAAATTAAATTTAAAAAAAATAAGAAAAGTATGAAAACCTATTCAAAAGTCATTGTCCACTTGATTGTAAATGCATCATCGAACGCGAGTATGATAAATTAATTTTTAACGTGTGAATGTTTGTCTCGGGATATCCAAAAATTTCGTGGATTACTTAAAAAACAAAACGCTATTCATATATCGATCTTAATCTCAGTGGCTGATTTGCAGAACATTTTTCTAACTATTTTACAAACTCGTTAAATTTCGAAATAAAATTAAGTAAGAAAATAAAATTTAATCTTTCTATTATGTTTTCCTTGAAAAATAAGTTTAAATAATAAAAAAAATTAAAAACCCACATCCTTTCTGACTAACAAATTTTTCGAATAATTTTCACGTCGAGTAAATTTTACGATTTAGTCGCTGAATCGTCGCCACTCGCCGAAACCATCGTGCTTTGAGTTTTCAAATAGTCTGCGTACATCCTGCGTGCTTGATTAAGGACTCGCGTCACATCATGCTTCCGTACCATTTTGTCGAAATGCATAGCCATTTCGTTATAGTCCATAGCATTTTTCATCACGAAATTCCTGTGTTGTAGAAGCAACGTGAGGCAAAGAAACATGAGGAATGGATTGCCGCCACCAAAATCACTTGGAATTGGAAGAAGAACTGTACTAGGTTTTGAAAAACTTATATTCGCTTCCGATGCCTCCTCACAACCTAACGGACGTGTACCTGGAGCGAATCCTTGTGATGGTGATTCCAAATTCCCTGATACCGGAACAGTCACTGAAAGGGGTGGGTCGAGGAACGCGTGCTCAATAAGCTCCTGTGAGATCGATTTAGGAGGAAGAAATGGATTGATTGGATGATTTTTCCAGCTATCGGTATTATCTGAATCGGAGTCATCTCGCAATCTAGCATTGCACGGTTTTTGCTGCACTAAACGCAACGGGGTCACTGACTTTTTCATATCATCACCACTACACTCAATCACAATATCACCGTCGTATTCTAAGTCCTGTTGTT
This sequence comes from Odontomyia ornata, assembly GCA_963969285.1. Lineage (NCBI taxonomy): Eukaryota > Metazoa > Arthropoda > Insecta > Diptera > Stratiomyidae > Odontomyia > Odontomyia ornata. Next base: position 313,662,486 of record OZ017740.1, read on the forward strand.
CATCAGGCGTCATTGCATGGTTGTTTTTCGTCCCATCCTTCTCTACGTTTCCATTAACATAACCTTTAATCAGCGTCTCTTCATCGTTGGTCTCAGGAACTTCATTGAAATTACAACTAGACGCACCCGACATTTGATGCAAAGGATTCTGCCAAACAAACACATCTGTGTTGGTACTGCAAACGCTAATCCTATTCAGCGGATCTATGATGTGTTTCCTCTCATTATTTCTCATAATTATTAAATCGTTTATTTCGTTCATCGGAACTATCTCACTGCCTTTGACTTCAACTAAATCCAATGAATCCCTATCGAGCTTTTCGTAGCCTATTTCGGTGGCATCTCGCAACATTTTGCTTCTTTCAATGAAACTCGCATCACCAAATACTTGGCGGTCTAAACTTTCCATCTCCAAACGTAACTCTCTTGTCATTGATGTTGTCATAGGATAGTAATCTTGACTGTCGTCTGGACTACTCCCATCCAAGCTCATCTGGGTTTGTGCAACAATATTTGTAAGCTGAAGTTGTAATGGAATTTGTTTCCCCGTCGGATGCGACTGTGTGCTACTTACACTATTCCCCTCGACCGTTGACGAGTCCGAATCGTCAAAGGAGTTTTTGGTGAGCTTAATCAGAGGGCGATGCTTGGTGCTATGGTCGAGGCTATCACGTTTTTCGAAATTGGGTTTACTACTCGTTACTAATTTATCAGATATGCGACTTTTATTAATAGATGCGAAGTTAAGTAGTTCATTTAAGTTCTTCACTTTATTAGATGCCTTTCGTTGCAGTCCTGGCGATTCTCGATCCTCTACACTGTTTGATACATTGCCAACTTTATTTCCGCTAAGTGGATTACCTGGCTGCTGGTCCGCTTTATCAAGAGACGCGAGAATTCCTTTTTTACTAGCAGCAATTTTCTCCTTAAGCTCCTTGAAATGACCTCCCTTTTTATTTGAGAACTGCTTTGCAATGATATTTCCGGGACTAGTCGAAAACAACGTCTTCCCACCTCCTTTCCCTTTAATTGACTTCGCCGGAGAACTGCTCTTCAAATCTCGTTTTGGTAACCCCTTCGCGTTTTCATTATTATTATTCACAATATTCGGAGAATTATCCAACTGCAGATCCACTTCCAAACCGGTAATTTTATTCTGATTCTGCCCATCCTCTTGAGTATCACTCAGAAACGGATTAGTCGGATGAAATACTATTTGCTGCAAGTCAACAGAATCATCTACTGCTGGCGGAAGAACAATTTCATCATCACTTTCATGGTTTTCAAAAACGTCATCCGATTGGAATTCGTCACGATCATTGAAAAATGCGACATTTTCCATCAGCATCAACATTTTTGTCTCATCTAGACTTTGATGACTCTTTGGGGCACTTCTAATTTTTGGGTGTCGAGATATATTCTCATCTAGGCTTTGGTTCATTCGTTTCGTGACATTTAATTTATTCAACGGAAGAAACAGACTCGGCGACGACGATTGATTCGGTGAACAAGAAAGAGATGAAACGGAAGAGCTTTGTCTTCGCAGAGCACATACTTTGGTATAAGCGTTTTCTCTTGGTGTTCTCATTATAACTGAAGGACTTTTCGGTGCCGGAACGTCAGGTGGTGGGGGCTCAAACTCTTTTTCGAACAAGTCAAGCTCCTTCGTCGGCGGCTCCGTTTTGATCGAGCTCCACAACACTTCCAACATCCGCAGCGAGTCCTCAAAGGCAAATTCGCGTTTCATTTCCAACAACAGCCAACGATAGCAAAATAGCAAGTCATCCGCCTGTTGGACTTTCAAATACTCAAAGAATTCCGGATCATAAAATTGCAAGGCTTCGGCTAAATGTGTAAACTTTTGCGTCATTGCGATGCCGTCAAGCATGAAATTCACCTTGAGCCGCGTCATGATGGCGCAGAAGCAAATATACGCGTGGGCCTCATCCCCCATTGTGACTAGAAGCGGCGAAGCTATATCAGACATTCCTTGACAATAACTCACCGAAGGATGATTTAAAGCATACGTAGTAAGAATGTTAAAAAGTGAAGCTATGTTTTGATTATCATCACTGCCAGCATAGAAAGGATGCAGCCTATCCGTGCGAAGCACATCCTTTCGAACCATACTCGTCACATACGCCAACTCACCAATTACAGGACCTCGTTGCACTGCCGCTCGCCACGTATCCCTTAACCTATAATACTCCGCCGCTTTTCGCTTCATGTAATCCATTCGCTCCCTCCCAGTCATTCCGTTCGGATACACATTCAAAATATGCTTCCACACTACACGCCTTAAGCTAGGATCAATTCCACCAGAAAATATCACTCGCCTCAATTCATTCGGGTATAAAATTTGTCCGACTGAATCTAAGAAATTTCGAAATTCCGAATCGCATAAAGGCGGTCGTGGAGGCTGTGCTGGCATTTGGTCCTCCGTCAAATTAAAGGCTCTTTGCATCATTGAAAGCGTTTTCTCCATCTGATTCATAATCAGACCGGGCAATTTAGTTTGCATAGTTTGAACATATTTCTGTCCGGCATCAATGCTTTGCTGTAAGGCGGAGATTTCCTTCGTTGCAGGCGAATTCACTTCCCAATCTTGTGCTTCAGAGAATGCTTTAATATCGACACGTAGATTGAGACATGGCTCGTTTCCTGTTTGAATTGAAGTGTTGTGCGCTCGGAGGAATGCCGCATCTAAATCCCAATCGGACAAGACGCCAAGATAGGTTTCCTGTCCGGATGGGTCTAGAGCACGATAACTGATACTGAAGTCGGATTTGATTTCGAAAGCCTTGGCCAGGATGCTGTAGAGAACTTCTAAGGACGTGATTTGTGGATCGACTGAGAATTTTCGCCATTCTGGTGGAGCATTTGATTCGCATTTCTGAAAGATATTTTAAAATTTTGAGACTAGTTAAATTTATATACATATGGCTAGATTTATGCGGGACAAGATGATAGTTCGATCATTGTCTTAGTCAGTTAACAGTTTAGCTAATTGTAGAAAGATAAATTATGATAAAATTTCAGATATCCTATATAGATCGGTCGCGTTGGCATTTATGTTTACAGTAAAAAAACGTGGATATTACTTTAGAAGATACTGACAGTGACTCTGCAGTTAAAAACTAATTCAAAGGGAAACTGGCTAACTGGTATCGTTAGGTTCCTTTTCTTCAGCACGTTGACATTCATTCATGGACCTCAAAATAGACTCACAAAAACAACTAACCAAAAGATTGTTCGAAATTTAAATATTTCCTGATATTGACTGTAATTCGAACCTTTAACGTTTATCAAATTTTAATTGCGGATTTCAAAGATCTAAAAACAGTCACCAAAGTTAAAGTTAAGACTTTGCCTTCGGTGTAAAACATACACATTCTATACTTTGGTATAAATTTTTCAGTTAGACATTTGTTGAAGAATCATATTTTTGAGTAATTGTTCTTGCACGTCATAATAATTTAAAATATTGATTAACCAAAAAGCTTTTATTTGTTTATTTTTTGCTTGAGAACTACAGTCCCTAATGTAGCGGCACTCGAGAAGGTGATATGTTTTTCCCACGCTTTGGTCGTTTGTCTGCCCATCCAGCTGCGATAAGTTCTGATTTTAAACCAGTACGTATCATAACTGAACAGGCTTATAGTCCAACCAAAGAATTACTCGAAATAAATCTCGTTGTCATGAACGGGATTCGAACCAGGGACCTTCTGCTTACGCAGCGAGTACTCTAACTATTACACTACGCGGACTACAAAAGCTTTTATTAGGTTCCTTTGAATACTTAATTGTCGTAGCCTTTACTTGGCGAAAATTACCATTTCAAAAATAAAACACACAGTTATTATTAACAATTTACGCTTTTGAGTATATTTAACTAACAAAGACCCGACGGGATAGCTACTTCACTATTTCATCTTCCGTACGCCTGAAGTTTAAATAGGGAAATATTCATTCTAGCCTAAAGTTTACCACTACCGTCTCCAGGAAATCCAAAAAGCCACTAAGTATAGCTAAAATATTTGACTTCATTGAAGAGGCTTTGAAACGGCTGCAGCACCGATGCAACTGCGTGAACAATCCTGAATTTTTACACAAACTGGTGGAAAGTGAGACCTACATTATATCCGTATGGATAGGAAAAATGGTGTAGAGGCACAGACAACTAACCCGACTGATCAAGAAAGGAAATGCGACAGAGAGTCACGTACTCATCAAATTCAATAATTTCTATGAGATCAAATCACGTTAGTCCGGCAACACTTTGCAACAAAAATGCCGAGCGCAGCAATAGTATTAGAAGAAGATGCCCAGAGCTTCTTTCCAGCTGAGGAAATTACTCAGCTCTAGAAACCAAAAATGCAAATCGGGCTACGTTACCTGAGCGGTTTGTAGTAATCGAGCAGCCCGCCTAGGCAAACTGCTCGAGGGCCTTCACGAAAAAAAAGCAATTTCATAATAATAATAACAACGCAATAAGCGCGCAACAATTTGATACGCGACTTATTAATATTATTAGTACTAACCCGAAATAAACACCACCATTATCACCGCTACCATCATCGATAAAAAGCCTCTTCGATCCCTACTCAATGAGCATACAAGAAAATTTCAATTAACTAACAAAAATGTTGAGATCAACAAAATTACAAATTTACTTAGACCAATTAGTTTTAAAAGCAGTCATAATAAACCTGGAATTGAATTTCTAAATCAGCTCAGAAAATCGTTAGCAAATAAATAAATAACGGTCTGAACAAATAATTGATAATGGCAACACCATTGCTACGCCAATGATCGAAGCGATTACAACATCCCACTTGGACCCAAATTTTCTGTTACCGCCATGACGAGAATTCGAGCAACTGGATGAGGAAAAGGGCTCGTCGAGTGGAACGGGGAATGGGATTAAAATCTGATCCCCTAGCGACGCAGTACGAGCAGCGAAGAGTACGGAATTTACGTACATCTGGTTCGGGTCGCGCTATCTTTTTATTTATTGTTTTATTTATGTTTTGAAAAGAATTGCATCGCTTTTCGCTGTTTCACAGTTTGTCACGTGTCAATATAAACGCAAGGCAGGAATTGGTCGAGAAGAAAGAACGGGTTAACAAGACGTTCAGGATCGAGTCACTACGTGCGCGATTTTGCCACCATTCTTGCGGTATTGAGGAGAAAAGCGATTGGCTGTGCATGGGAAGTGTTGGTATGGGGTTCTTTGTAGGATTGTTGTTGCATGGTAGCTGGATGTTCATGTGTGATTAGAGCGTAGCTTACATATTTTGTTTTTCGTTCGTGGAGCGGCTAGAAATTGGCCATGGCGTAGATACGTGGAAGAAAAACTTAATTGTTAGGGGAGTACGTTTAGAAATCGCGTGACCATGTGAGGTTATGGAGTGTGAAGATCTTGCGGGCAAAACAAAGAAAGTAGATAGATAGTAAGTAGACGATTTTCAAGTGTTTGTTCGTTTGAAATGGAAGAAGTGCAACCCTGATAAATGAAATATTGTGCGAAAACTTTTTACTCAAAGGGTACTAGTGAATTTCAGTGTAATTTTATTGTAATTTTGGGGAAGAATTAAAAGTGCAATAACAGTGATAAAAGTTTACACATGCCACTTCCTTTTCCCAAAAGCGTCTTCGATCCCATGTCCGGCTGCTCTTCGAAGAGAGGAAAATCGTCCATTCTTTGGTCGAAACGGCTTAGTTTGTATTTAAAAATTCCCATTACAAGTGCGCGATGTGCTCTACCTTGTTCCACGGCGCTTGCTAGTTTGCTCAAACGAAAGTCTCACTTGTTCGATTAAGTGGCAAAGCCGTCATTTATTCCGTCTTGTTTGTATATTTTTCAGTGAGACCAATAAAACACGCTCCTGCCGATTGCAATTTGGACGCTGGAATCAAAAGTTTGGATTGTGGGGAAGATAATTAACATGCCGAGGAATTTAGTGTCGGAAAAATATCTCTTCAAACGAAACATCAACATTTTTACTTATGTGACTTGCCGCGAGTGCCGTGGGCAATAATTAAGCGTAAACGCTCTCTTGTTCAATGCCCCCTGTTTCGCTAACTCACCTCAAAAGATCGTGGGGAAAGCCGAAAGCTTTAGCGAAAAGCACTCTTTCGCTCAATTTTCCCAGTTTCACATATTCACCATCCGAGCAAGCGAGCCGGAGCGGGGATGAAAAGTTTTCGTGGAACGAGAGCGCACGTGTTCGGCTACTCAGCACGTTTTAAGAGAAATGAGATTGAAAGCTCACGAAAGAACGGTATTTGAAGTTTTTCGGCAGCTAACGGTGAGGTGTTGGCATTTTTGCCGTGTTCCTCCTGGCTTTTACCGTTAACGCTGTGTAGCCACCATTGCTAATCTTATTTTCCCTTTCAGTGAGGCGAACGAAGAGCGTCCGCGTTCAAGTGGAGTCGCCACCTCAGCAGTTAGTGGCTCAGGACGAAAAGGAATTCCCACAGCATATCCGTGACCCAAGATCGCTAGTGTGTGCGTGCCGCTGTATCCTTTGCCAGCAAGTGGAGCCAGGCTCCTCGTGCCAGCAACCCGCCCCATCAGGCACCATCTCGGAGTTTGGAGCAGGTGCTCAAGTCAGAGCTCCGAGCCGGGTCCCGGCCGATTACCAGAGAGGAGTACGCGCGGAGGCTGAAGGCGCCCCTGGAAACCACCACCCGCACCACCAAACCGAAGCGTCCACGCGGAGGCCGGCGGGAGCGTACGAGGCAGGAGCTATACGAGCTGAGGCGACCTGAGATCTCCGGAGTGACCATAAAATTTTATTCCTATTCAATACTATTTACCGTTATAACTGTTTTAAATGAGTTGCAGAGTTAGAAGAAGTACTTACAGGAGAAAATTAACCTGAATATAATTCTTAGTTACAAAAACGTAGACTTATGCAAATAAGTAGGATAAATTGGAATGATTCTCTCATCTTTAAGTATGATGGTCGCCATCACTCGTGTGTGTCTAAAGTGTGATGGCCTGATGAGACTTTATGCAGTACACACGCGTTGAAACCACCATATTCTAACATTTTTATTCTTTAATGATTTTTCAGACAAATTATTAATGCAACTCAATTAAGTAGCTACATACAAAAAAAAATTCATAAGTAATTTGAAACTATCGAGATCGATGCCCGTACGATGCAATGAAAAGTTCAGTGTAGAGCACATGAACGTATAGATTAACATTAAATGGATGTAAAAAGGGTCGAGGTCGCAAATTACAAAATATTATGGACGCAGTCGAAGCAGATCAAACAGGAGAACGTCACAAAGGGTAGACGACTCAAGCGACTTTGTGAGGACGTTCTGAAATTTGTTGTACCTGCCGCTGTACAATGGAGAATCGTACGAATCTGGGCACCCAGGTTGCAAGGATACGATCCAACGAACACAGAAACTATTTTGGTTTCCTCGAATACGTCGCTACATCATGTCTTCCGTAGATACTTGTATCGATTGTTGCCTCAACAAAATACCGGGCGATAACGATGAAGGCCGAATGTTTATCGTCCATCTAATAGCGCTTGTTGATCCGTTTACTAAATACACGATAATTCGAGCCGTACGAGATACGAGTACTAAGCACGTAAACGCAATTTTACGAGATGTAACGACCTTCTTTGGATTGCCAATGCGTATCATATCCGATAGAGGATCCACTTGTACGTGGAAGGAGTTTATCAAGTTTTGTACTCTCCGCGGTCAATAACACCTTCAAGTTACTGTATGTACACCTCGCGCTAATAGCCAAGTGGAGCGTCTTACCATACCATACTTTCTAGACTATGTTGCTCGACGATTGACCGAAAGGAATGGGACCAACATCTAATCTCTACGCGCTAAAAAGCAAGATCAAAGAATCATTGGAGCGCAAACAAATTGTACTAGGTGCATTTTTTGACATTGAAAGGGCTTTCGATAATGCAAGTCATGAAGCGGTGAGGCGAGCACTAGTGAATAGGCCTCCTGGCTGAGTCAAACCCTCGCGACAAGAACCGTTGTATATAAGGTGGGAACTAGAACCATCTACATGCGTACGACACGGGGTTGTCCATATGAGGGGTCCTGTCACCTCTACTGTGGACACTCGTGGCCAATGATATTCTGAAAAGTCTATCTGAAAGTGGGATAATATGTCCCGTATGCGCGGATGATATCGCCATTTTAGTCCGAGGAAAATACGAGGGAACAGTGTGTGAAATCATGTAGGGGGCATTTCGTATTGTCAGTAACTGATGCCAACAAATTGGTTTGAGCCTTAACCTTGCCAAAACCACCCTAGTACCATTTAAAAAGAAGCGGAAATTGGAACAACTTCCCATCATAAGCTTAAATGGAGTGGAGATCGAATTCAAGAAAGAAATTAAGTATCTTGGAATACATGTGGATAGTAAGCTCACGTGGAACCGACATATTGAAGTGGAGACAACAATGGCCACAAGAGCCCTGATGGTGTGCAGGAACATGGCAGACCAACCATACTGCGATGGATGTACACTATGATGGCTAGACCAATCATCACTTACGGGGCTATGGCCTGGGCGGACAAGGTTTAGGAGCACACAACGAGGCAGGCACTCTATCGTGTTCAAAGTCTGGCCTTTGTCTCCATCACCGGAGCAATGAAGTATAGTATGATTGCTTTCGATGACGTGTCTGGCTACGGCCGACTTTACCTGATGCTTATTGTTCCTTCTCCACAATACTACGTCTTTCATGTGTTCGTCAAATCTTACTACCACTAATCTCTTTGTCTGCCCTATATACTCTTTGTTGCAATCTCCGCATGAAATTCTATACATGCCGCTTTTCTGTGATCTTCAATTTGGTCCTTCCTTTGAAGAATTTACTAAATGGGGGAACAAGACAAGCGAAGCCGGTGGTAGAAATTTTACCAAATTTTGTTATCAACAAATCATCGAGCAATTTTACGGAAAAACAACTAGAAATATTAAATAAAGGTCTCAAATTTGCAGTTAACGAGGGGCGCCCAATAAAAGAAACGACAATTAATATTGAAGCTGTTATAAAATTCTTAAATATTTGACGATCAGGAGCAAATCAGGGCAGACGCGAGAAAAATATTAGGGAAACACATAGCTAAACCAAAAAATTACGACATCCAGACCATGATGAATATCAAAGAGCTAAGAACACTACCAGTTTATTATTTGAACGCAGATAAGGGAAATAAAGTCGTCATAATGGACAAAACGGACTATGATGAACAAGTGCGAAGAAAAAGTGAATCGGGGGGATATTTTAAACTCCGAACAAACCCGATTCAGGATTCAGTAAAAAGAGTAGAAAAAGTGTTGAGTGAAGTGAAAACAATATTGGGAGATGTTAGCCGTCTGAGAATGTCAAATCCCGCGATACCAAGAATGAAATGCCAACCCAAAGTGCACAAAGAAGGGAACCCGGTGAGAGAAATAGTTACAGATTCAAATTCTTTCACGTACAAGATCGCAAAGTGGCTGGTAGCAGAGTGTAGAGAACTAGAAGCAGTGAACGGTGACTGTGTTCAACAACAATAACTCAATAGACTTGATTCAGCGAGTAGATAAAATGGCGAAAATGAATGGCGATGAAGTCCTGGTGCCTTTCGATGTAGAGGCGTTATTTCCAAGTATACCGCAAAAACAAGCTTTATATCAATTTGAACTTTGGTTGCAAAAAATTAAAGGAACGGCGGAATGGAAAAAACGGTGCAAAGTGTTTGTGAAACTGGCAGGAATATGTACGACCGAAAATTTCTTCGTATTTCGGGGACAATATTATAAAACAGCTTGGGGGCTAAGCAATAGGAAACCCCATATCACCAATGTTAGCAGAAATATTTATGGCAGCACTGGAAAAGCGGATGGAAGAACAGCATATGCTTCCAAAACTGTGGACAAGGTACGTGGATGACATCGTGACGGTGATGAGCAAGGATAACGTAAATGAACAGGTGGAGTATATGAATAAGCTTCATCCTCAAATAAAGTTCACTGTCGAAATCGAGCTAGAAGGAAAATTACCGTTCTTGGATTTAATGTTAATCAGAAGCTGCGACGGAATAAAATTTGCAATACACCGGAAGGCAACGACGAAGTAGAGGACGATAGAAAATACTTCGTATCAGCATAAAATGGCGGCATACCGTAGTATGGTCCACAGGTTGTTAACGGTACCAATGAGTGAGGTGAACTTCCAAAAGGAGTTGGTTTACATCATGGATACGGCACAAAAAAACCGGTATGAAGCAGAAACAATCAAGCGAATGACACCCAAGAAAAATCGACAGCAACAAGTTAGGAAATATACAACACTAGATATCGATAAAAAGCAACGACGAAGAGTGAGTATAATGTTCTCGGATATGCATAAAGACCTTCAAAAAATGTTCAGCAAATATAATATAGACGCAATTCCCAGAAGCGGTGTACAATTGAATAAATGGCTTAACGACGTAAAAGACCAAATTAAAGATCACGAAAAAGCGGCATCTATAAAATTTCATGCGAAGATTGCAACAAGGTGTATATAGGGTAGACAAAGAGATTAGCGGTAGTAAGATTTGACGAACACATGAAAGACGTAGAATTGTGGAGAAGGAACAACAAGCATCAGGTAAAGTCGGCCGTAGCCAGAGACATGTCATCGAAAGCGATCATACGATAAGCGCTGAAAGTTTGAAAGTTATAAAACAGGTAAGAAAGGTGAATGAATCGGACATTAGTGAAACTATAGAAATAAGAAATAAACCTGTAATAAATAGGCTAAAAAAAGATTTGGGTAATGGCTATGATAAAATATTAAAATCTGTAATGAGATAATATAATAGTTTAGGATTAGGCTAAGAAAGGCTAGTTATACTGATGAAGTCCTAGTGTTAAGGACGAAATGTACATCTGTATTTAATACAATAAATTCACGATTTTGGAAAAAAATAGCTATTTAATTCAATATAAGAGTAACGTGACACTATTATTGAAATAAACCCCGCCACTATCACCGCTACCATTATCGATAAAAAGTTTTTCTGATCCCTACTCAATTAGCCTACAAAAAATTTCAATTCACTAACAGTAATGTTGCGAGCAAGGAATTGAATTTCTAAATCAGCCTAGAAAATTGCTAACAATAATACGAGCAACCGTCGGACCAAATAAAATCGATAATGGCAACAACATTGCTACGCGATTTAGCGAAGCAATTTCAAGATTCGACTTGGACGAGAATCTTCCGTTACCGCCATCAAGAGTGCTCGAGCGAGTGGACGGAAAACGAGGCTCGTCGAGGAACACTGGAAATGAAATTGAAACAAAGCGGGGACTCGCGATTTCAACAACGAACGGGAGAGATGTTGCGTTAATTAGTGCTGTGGGTTTTATTTAATTTCAGGATATTACATTGTGATTTATCAGTGAACTTGTGAAATCTAGTTAAAATAGTGCAGTAGAATCATCAGCAACAAAAATCAGGTTATTAATTTCTTGACTTGTGTCGATAAATCAATTTGGGACCGCGAATCGATGCACAAATAAAACAATACCCGTTTTTGGGAAACCTTGATATCTGAATTTTAATTTAAATAAGGTCACCTTAATGTGAAAACCCTGTCCATTTTTGATATATAGTCCACAAGTCAATTTAATTCATTCATGGATATTTTCATGAAGGTTTTAGTTGTGCATTGAATTTATAAAACATGACAGTGTTACTGCCATTCATAGGACAATTTATACTGCGACGTGTCCATTTTTTTATTAGATTAAAAATATCGCACTTCGTGAACTTATAGAACCTCTGTGCATCTACTAAGCTGACAGAGTAAATCGAGCATAGAAAATATTTAGTCTAAATAACCGCAGAAAGTATACTCTAAACAATTTAACCAAGTACAATACGAACTTTATTGGTTTTGCGATATAAACTAGGAACAGAAACATAAACGTTCATTAGCTCAAAAAATAAATATTTAAGCAGGAACAAGAATTTATGCTTTACTTTGAGCACCGATAGTGGCGTTTGGATTCAGAGTCAAATATGTTATTGATAACTGTATTCAATAAATTCAAAATATTTGTAAAAACTTCCGTTGATTATAACAAATTTAGAGGCTTGTAAATGTTGAGAAATTAGAGGTTGCAAATAAAACAGAATTATTTTTACTAGAATATTTCATTGAAATGAAGCCACATAAATAATCCAATGAGGCCAAGGGCCACGAATAGTTCCTTTGAACTCAAACACTATTACCTTCGAGTGCAAGAATACTTCAACAAACATAAATTCCTTATGACCTATTTCAATCTCCCTCACGTCTCCTTCTTGGTGTAATTTTATAGAACAGCATTTCCATCACGTTCCATAGCCAGGAAACACTTTGCCACTTGCAAGCCAATCATTTTTAAAGGTCAATTTCAAGCGAATTCCAAAAGAGAAAACCTATTTCGGAGCATTCACATCTGTTGGACGTTTTGTTTGCCACGGTCTAGTTCCTGGTGCTATCGATCGAAAACAAAACTATTCGAACCATGCAGCAGCAGGTGTTTAGCACAGAGGATTAGTCATCCAGCCGAATTTCGTGGTAGGAGCAAAAAAGCTGCTGCTCAAGACGAGACGACGGTGGATGATGGCTTTGTGCGGTTACCGCTCTTTCAGTGGCATCGTTAATGATGCGTGGATCGGCAGCGCTTTCGCAATTGAATTACTGCCTCGTAATGAAATCTAGAGCAAATGCAATTAAGCAACCCAAACAATAAAAGTCTGCAACTGTCACGTATGCACAGTTGAGCCTACGTCTGGCACGGAGTCTCTCGTTTCTTTCATCACAATAAAGAGCATCCTAGACAAGTCCTGAAATTTCTGACTATTGACCAAACTATCAACTGGTTCACACTAGACACAATTTAGAGTCTATTGATTAGTAGAAGATCTCGTACAAACCTTCACTTTCACACGTACTGCCTCGCGACTGTATCCATAAATTCCGGACATTATCCTTCACTTCCTTGCCCTGTTGTTGGTTGGCCCTGCCGTTGTCGTCTCGTGTGTCGTTCGAGTGATTCTCACGCCACAAAACGACAATATTCCACAGGATTACGTGATATTTTTACGCCGAGTTAATTTACGCTTCACAATTCTACACATTTTCAGTTTTAATTCGAGATCTCTATTCGGTTGTGTTGGGAGGAACGAAAAATATTTCAACTAGACAAAATGTTTGGTCTTGGAATGGAATAGACTGAGTGGATGAAAGCAATGATGAGGCAGCTCTGTATGCGATATATAATGAACAATACGGAAAAAAGGTACGAATGAAACTTCCACCACTTGACACTGACATAGAAAAGTGATATGCGCTCTGCGGATTTTTGATGTTGAGCAAAAAATTAATGTCAAAAAATGTTGTTCTGACAAGTGGAGGAAAGGGTTGTGTTTTTTCGGGCAAGCTGCGAGAATAATGCCTAAAGGTTATTCTTGTCTGACTTACATGAGTAGAAGTTGTATTTATTTCCAAATATAATTTAATTTCAAATAGTGAGTGCATAAGTTTATTTTACAGTCAGTACACTCTAAATACAGCCGAAATTGAAACTTTTCAACTCAAAAATCTACACATTAATTTTTCTGTAGTGTGCAATGAAGAGTTATCTATTCTAGGACCGGATTGTTTGATACAAAATTTTAAAATATTTGATTAATAGAAAACATAGTGCAAAGCACTGGCAGCTCGTGCCAAAAAATGGCTAGTTTTGTACCGATTTCCATTGTACTCAAGGAGTACTTCACATAAGATAGAACGTTAGTCGATTTTATAGTACACGGGTTTTGCAAAGTTATTTTTATATTAACACCAAAAAACTGTGTTTGAATAAAAAATACGTTGCATAAGAAGAATCTTTTCAGACCTATTCTTCCACGTATAAAAGATTAATTTAAAAATTCTTTTAATGATAATGGTGACAACATGTAATATTCGATAAATTACACGCAAAACTTTTTCAAGGAAGTAATCTAAATAATTGCTTTCTTTATTCTTCTTCTTCATAGCACTACAGCCAGTCTCGGGCCTTAACTTCTTACAACAAGCGCCTCCAACTGACTTCGTCAACCGAATCACAACAGCATTTCCTCGGTTTCCCTACTGGTCTCCACCCTCAAGTTCTCCCAATGAATTCCTTTTTGGGTATCCGTTTTTCATACAATTCACATGGCTAGCCCATTGCTACCTCCGAAGTCTTACAATGGTTGAGATCATACAGCTCATAGTTGTATCGACTTCGCCTTTGGTCCAATTATTTGCCTCAGGACCTGTCTTTCAAAGGCGTCCAATATGTTTGCAGAAACTTGGGTTAGGGTCCATGTTTCACACCTATAGCATAGTGCAAGTCTTATCACAGGTTTGTATACTTGCAGCTTTGTTTGCCTGTGTATACAGCTGGTCTTCAAGATCGTTAAAACAGAATGAAATATTTTATTTGCGAGCTCATCTCTTTCATTACCGATTTTCGTTATTTTGGCATCTAAATACACAAATTTACCCACATTTTCGATATTGTATTCACCAAGTGAGATGTTTTGGGTATTTGAAGTATTTTCGCTCGTCTGCGTCATGACCTTTGTACTATTCTCATTGATTTGTAGCCCTACTAGTTTTGCGTCGCTGTCGAGTTTCAGGAAGAGTTCTTTGGCGATTGTTAACAACCATGTCAAAATGTTGATGTTGTCCGCTTGGCTTGACCTGTGTGGTAATGCACCTCTTGTATTGACAGGGAGCTTTCTTATGACGTATTCTAAAACCAAATTGAATAGCAATGGCCCCAGCTTATCTCCCTACTTTAGTCCGATACTTGTGTCAAAGGCACCAGTGAGTTGGTATTTTGGTAAGACGGGCGTATATGGCTGAGATACGAGAACACAGCATTATTTGATACAGTACGTTATGCTCGCTTGAAGTCCACGAAAATTTGGTGTATGTCAATGTTGAACTCCCAGCGTTTCTCAAGTACCTGTTTGACCAATGTAGTATTTATATTGGCACGGGTGCCAACGGTCTAGTACAAGGGTCAGCGAGCTATAAACAGACCGGACGCAGCTGAAGACGTTTTGTTTGGTAATACGCATGCGTGTTGGCCGCTAGCTTCTGCAGTATCATGAGGCGCATTTTTTCTGGCAGCGCAAAACTTGCGCTGCAATATATTTATCACGCGTACGGTTTAGAGGGACTCAAAATCCCATAAAGGTCGTACAGATCTAGGTCTGAGGAAATAATTAAGGACATCGCGATGGCTCTGTACGTATCTATCACAATAACACGCTGGACTACGAAAAGGGGCCTCATCCTTGACGAGAGTGTTCACGGCCCACGGCAAGAGTAGAGCAACCTCCTGGTGATGGTGCCTTCATGCAAACTCCCAAGCGGATTTCAAATTCCGATAACATGGTCCACGTGCGAGAACCACTCATCCCTTGGCATGTGAATCTGAAATCAAAAGAGGAGAAGCTACATCCCACTGGTTAGCTCGATACCATTTACTGTTGGTGCAAGCGTGGACCCAACTAATCGCAAATCTCAATAATTAACTCGCTTCTATGCATTAAACTTCAGACAGTCTATTTCATCGGTTGATGAGACGCATGAGTTAATATTCTAATCACACCGGGAACACAATTTATTCCACTGGTGGCACTCTGTCCAAAAATAACTTGACCGCCACTAACAACGAGTAGAGACCAGCTGCCGGGAATCACTAGCGAAAGTTTTGCTCTCAAGTCATGATCGCTATTTGCATGGAAAATACATTGGAGACTGGTCGATGTTGAGTGTAAGCGTTAGTGTAGTGTATACACTCCCCTATAAGTAGTCAAGTCTATAAGTAGTTATTTCACTCGAGAGGGAACCATTCAGGTGGAAACTACGTATTGAGCCGACACTTGAAGCCGGTGTCCGGTTTTGCGATGTACAATTCGGGGTTGATAGACCACTTGGTCGATTATTCACGAGTATACGTGAAGAGAGCATCATATTGTAATTTTCATATCCACCAACAGCAGTTTTCGCGCTTTTACTTAAATTGTCTGCATCAAATATGAATTTCATATTCGCTATATTTTTATTCAAATACCTTGCAGTGATGTGTTGAGGGTAGGCTAATGGGTTGCCAGCTAAATTTAAATACTTATTGATTACAAATAGGACTGATCAAGCAGACAGTTATCAGCGAGGTCCATCTCATTCAGAGCATCTAAACATAACACACTTGTTACATTTTCCGTGCATTTATTATTCAAAATAAGAATTTGTAGTCTGCATGCCACTTCTGAGTGCAGGGTCAGAATATTCGTAGGGCAGTTGAAACTCAGATCGAATATTTACAAATTGTGTAGCCACTTCAGAGCATCGACGATTACTGGTTGATTGTGGTTAAGATTTAGTGTTTGCAGCCATTGCGCGAATTCTAGTGATGAGTCGACCACTCGCAAGTGGTTGTAACTCAAATCAGTTTGCTTCATCTATCACCTTGTCAATGTGTGATGGTATTTTCGACATTCCCTACACTTTGGATGCATAAAATTTGTTGCTGTTGAGTACGCAGTGGCTGAATACCCACCACTTGTTTAATATTGATTTTTTGCACTTCAAGAGGTCGTAAAATAAGGAATTTACTAATATTAATTATTCCCTCAAAGTATTCATCGAACGCAAACTGCACAATACACAGCGCCAACGTTTTCCTTTCTTTTTTTGCAGGAAATCATGCACAAGTAACAAATCTCAATACACTTCCGATTTGGAGTTGTTTAGTTTATCGACTTGAAATGATAGCATGAGCAATGCTCATTCTAGTCAGCGATTAAAGTGAAAGAATCGTTGAGAGCGCATAGATGATGATCTGTGGCAGAGAAAGTGAGTCGAAAATTTTATACCCAATATCTCGCAAAAGTTTTGTCTGTTTCAAAATTTGTTTCTTGTCTATGACGCTGTCTCAATTTAGAACTATTTGTCGAAGCTGATATTTTGGTTAGTTCAATGAACATTCACCACGATAATTGGTAGCTTACAATATATCACTTACGCGGTCTTAGACATTTCTTTACTCCGTTGTGTTTTGATTTATATTTCCCTTCTTTTTTGCATAACGCAGTTGCAGATTCTTTGCTGTAGAAGGCCGCATTTGGTGTACAAATAATATTCGGAAAGTCCTTGAGAGCTCCCTGGAACATTTTGTATAGTGCATTTTCATGAACATCTAAAGCTGCAGTCCTTGTTCCAATGCAGCCGCTAGTGCCTTATCTGTTTAGTTGTGAATGCATTTATTAAATGATGATTATGTTCATTTAGTGTGTAACTTAACTTAGTGATACTCCAGAGCCAAATTGAATAGCCCATCTCCATGCGCACTTGAGAGGTCGTCGACGTCATTGCCGTTTAGGTAACATGGACTAATTTGGCTGGGATGCCAAAGCAAAGCATTATTTGGTACAGTACGTTACGATCAATACTATCGTATGGTTGCTTAAAGTCATGTGATAACCTCGATTCCTTGCATCGATATTCGGCAGAGATCTGTCACCCCTCAAATTAAATGTCCCAGCCAGCTGATAAGGTTGTTTGACAGGTTTTTGTGACCAAACGTCACTGAGGATTTTTTTAAAATTAATTCATAGGAAATGCTCAAAACGATATCTATGTTATTTTAAAAATCAATTACACAAGCAGCAAAAGAGAAAAACATAATTTACATAATTTTCCTTAATTTAGTTGAATCATTTTCACTTCATATTCACACAAACATTTTTTTAAATCTTCGATCGTTCTTATTTCCTGTTTACTATTTGATTTTGGTTCTATGAAAAAAGAAACGAAATATTTCTTGGTTGTCATGCATAATTATGAGATGAAAATTTAATGTTCTAGTTTTTAATAGTGTTTCCACCTTTATAGCATAGTTTAAAAAGAAAAGAAATATTAAAATGGTTTGCTGAGATAAAATTCACGTCTTTCCTTTCCAGCAAAAAACCAGTTCCCTTTCAGCAGGATAATGTCAGCGAAAGGTGAGTATGCCACCGAGAGGGTAGGGTTCCAGTATTCCCCAAATGGTCGGTTTCACGTTGCGGTCGGTACGCGGTGCCATGTATTGAGTTTGCGTTTTTTTTCTTAGAGTAAATTTTGGGCACTGCGTCGCAAATATTCGGGAGTGTGTATTTTTTTCAGCGGTTATCTTTGTTCCTTTTTATCGGAACGAAGTCACGTAATTTGAAGTAGAGTCCTTGTAAGTTGTTCAACGCAATTTAAACGGCGCATTTTAGCCGGTGACTGAGTTTTGTAATTTGGACTTAGTCTGCTCGCATAAGACCTGCGACCAAAACTTCTCTCCGAACTAGCTAGCTGGCCAGCAACCATCTAAGAGTGTGCGGACTTGTCGACCTGAAGGGTACAGTCCCTTGTCACGTTCCAAGACTTCACGTCTAGAACCGATGAGAGGTCGGTTTAGACTTCCTTCGGGAAATCTCCCTCCAACGACTGAACGAGACGTGTAAAATCATTACAGTCAACGAAAATTTGGTGTACATCCATGTTGACTTCTAAGCATTTTTCAAGTACCTGCTTTACTCTGAAAAATTGGCCTGTGGTCGATCTACCTGCTCTAAAGCCATCTTGATACTCCCCAATAATACTGTTGACGTATGATCTGATTTTATTTTCTGAGGCCTTTGAAAATATTTTGTATGCCGTACAAAGTAGCGGTATGCCTCTATAGTGTTTGCATTGCACCTTATCACTTTTTTTGTGGGAAGGGAATATAAATAATTGACCCCACTCGTTTGGCAATATTTTTCTTGCCAAACGTGCTGGATGACTTTATGAATAGCTTTATGAAAACTACTGCCACCATATTTGATGAGCTTCACTGGAATCTCATCGATGCCCGGCGCTTTATTATTCTTTCGGGCTTTGGTGATGGAACAAACCTCATCCAGAGTTGATGGGGCCAATGAAAGCTCTCTGCAGACATCTATAGGCTCCGAAGTTTGTAATGAATTTCTAAATGTCCGTGTAGGACACGGGTGCCGATGGTCTGGCACAAGTGTCAGCGAGCTAAAACAACACCGAGCTCAGCTAACTAGCTTCGCTTAACGACCGCGTACGCGTGCTTGACGACTAGCATTTGCGGGATCATATGAGGCGGGTTCTTGTCGAGCCACGAAGCTACACTACAAAATACTTATCACGCATACTCTACTCTACAAGACGCACCGATCAATTTTTATTGTCTTTCGAAAAGTTCTATTAGGTGTCAATTAATCTACTCTACAGAAATTCAATATTGTTTTGCCTCGTTAAAGTTAGCGGACACGGAGGCTTGAGACAAACGCAAACATTACACAAAAAGCAACCGTTACTTTCACCGAAGAAGATCGTTGCATTACAAGGGGAATGTCAAACCTAAAGATGTTAAAGTGGCTGAAGTGAACCACTCATCTCTGCCTAAAGGATGGAAACTTGACGGATGCAGCTTACTTTACACTAGTAAAACAACAAACTAAGCAGTTTCGACGGGGTGACCACTTTATCTCTTCAGGAGCAGCCACTCCTGATCACCACGGGGCTGCTCGACTGCTTATGTTTATTACAAGTTCTGGAGCTGTGCGGAAGATTAAGGAGGTTCTTAAAATATGATGCCCATCTTTCCTTAATCTTGGTTTCATCAGCGACAGAGCGTGGTTTTGGGCTTATAAATGCCTTTCAGGCGTTACATTACTTTGTATGCTTGTCTTGTATTGTTGCTCGTTAGACTTATATTTATACTTCTCAATGGTTGTCATAGTATTTTCTTTTCTTAATTCTAATTATCTTATTCGCTACTGTCCTGAGATTTTCATAATGCTCTCTCTCCGTCCTGGTTTTCCTACCTAAGTAATAGTTGTACGCCTTAGGTAATTCCTACTCTTCTTTAATTACTGTATGTTTTGGTGTTCCTCAGGGTTCTATTCTTGGTCTGCCTCCATTCAATTTTTATTTGGCTGATATTCCTTGCGATCATCAAAACAGTATGAATAACAATTTTAAAATGTTTCTTAGTGCAGACGATATTATCTTTCTTGCAAGTTACACAAGCCCCTTAATAGCTTTAAATAAAATTAATTTTCGCCTTGTTCTAAAAAATTATATGTTTGATTTGGCTCTGAAAATTAATCCTGAAAAATGTGAGTTAATTTGCTTTCGTAATGCTTATGGGAAAGGTCATAGAAACGCTCCAGCTGAAAGTAAATTACTCTTTCTATGAACTGATGGGCACAATATTCCTCTCAAAATATCAATCAAATATTTAAGCATTCACTCACATCATAGGCTAAAATTTAATCAATTCGGAGAAAAGTAGTTAGTGCATCTGTAGCATTGTCACTTCTTCTTTCAAGCAAATCTGTAAGTTGCAATACTAAGCTTTAATGTGCGAAGCTCTTATTCGTCCAACTATTTCCTATTGTTTTCCTGTTTGGTATTCTGTTTCCTCAACTGTTGCTGATAAAGTTCAAATTTTTGAATCCTTAGATAATGCTTATCGAAATACAGAAGGCCAAAAAAAAAACATTTCAGAAAGTATACTTTACGATGAGACCTAAATTAGGCCAGTTCTAATTTTCATGATGGAGTAGAGTATGAAGCGCTTAACCTGTTAGGGTTCTCAGCCTGACCCAGTTGTGAAGGAATTATTTGATCGTAACGTACCTTTTGAGAATTTAAATCGTTATCTCTTACCTATCAATTCTCTTTGTGTGAATAATTCCTTGTTAATAACTCCTTCCTCATTAGATCCACATAAGCCATTATTTTACTCACCGGGTTTTGAATATTACGCATTTGATCGTGGTTAATAATTTAGTTCTTATCTTTTATTTAGTTCTTCCTCTCTTCCTTATTGTTCTACTATAAATATGTTTTCTTAAACTTTTTATAGTTTACGTTAGCACTTGCTTCTGGTTTCATTATATTAATTAATTATTATCGTTAAATATCTTATCGTATTTTGTAAGCTCAGTGTCATATTCATGTAAATTCCTTTCTTGTGGTTTTTTGCAAATAATTCTTAATTGCATTTTTCAATTTATATACCATTGAGTACTGGCGTAATACTACTTTTATCCAATCTTTTAATCACATTGTCAAGCTTTGTACCTTCTTATCATGTTAAAAAGCTATGTACGTAAAAGACTCTTTAAAATATCTATCTATCTGAAATCTAATTTTAATTGTAAGTTGTAACTGTCCATCACTATATATCTTGGTAAATTTTTCTTTACAATGCGGTTTTTTATTTTATAAATGAATTCAATTTCCTCTACATTAAAAATAAAAATTTCTAACCGAGCTGATATAATCTACATAAACGCCTAAACACCATACAGAATCTCTCTCCAAAACAAAAACAAAATTACCATTTCCCAATTTTCTCTCTTTTCAAACGATTTCTCTCCTTTCACATCTGTCAAATTGCAAAAATCTACGACGTCGCCGTCGTCGTCGTTGTCCGTGATTTGTTTTCACTCGGGTGTCTTGTATCAGTATTTTGTGTCGCGTACAAATTGATCGGGAAAAAGTTGATTTTTCGCTTTAAATCGCGTCCGTATTTCATAAATTCCATTAATTATCTTCCAAACTAACCGCCGCCGCATTGTGATTAATGATTTAATGATTTGACATTGCCCGAAAAGTGGTCTGTGAGCCAAACTAGCAAAATATTCGGAGAGTGCGACATAGCTCAGTGAGGCTAAAAGACACCCCTTGTTGTGATTTGTTTTGGATTGAAGTCGAAACGAACGAAAAAACACTTTAATACGGTGAGTGTAAAAATTGCTTTCGTGATTTTTCTAGGAATAACATCGATAAAGTGAAGACTAAGACGAATTTTCTGGCTATCTGTGAGCAGTGATTCCTCAGTCGGATTCAATATGTTCAATGATTTATGGACTTGGCTGGAATTAGGCCACTTTGTTGTAATGAATCGTGCACTTGAGCCCAATATTTGTTTCTGTGATAAATCGATTTATCGTTTATTTGCTTAGAAATTTAGATTTTAAGCAGTGTTTCGTGTTGGATATTTTGCGGATATGGAATGGTAGCTGAGCTGCATATCTCATCTCGATTGCCATTGAAATTGTGGTTTCGTGGTTGTTTGTTTCTGAAATTCATCCTTCAAACAATTCATTTCCCAGTGGCACTAAAAACAATAAAGTAGCGACTCGGTACCTTGAAAATTTCAATAACATAATTGCGAGTCGTCAGCTAACAAGTGAAATTTTCATTTTGCTTCCAGACCACAGTCAAGTCGGAATTGATCTCTTTTGGGCTGGGATGACATAGATAATATGAGTCACGATCACTGTCGACAGCGACGTCGTCGATGGAAGCTCTATGACACTCCACTCTATCATTAAATTTAATTTGTCTTCATTTGCAACGAAGCGATGTCGTTTGGTTTAGTATTTCGCATTTCATTGTCTACTCAAGCGCTCGCGGGCTCGGTCTCGGTCTCGTGTTTGCTTCCTACAGTCTGTAGAGGCTGCAGCGGGCACAGAGTATCGTTTACATAATTTCTAGAAAGTAATCTGAGTAAGCCTCTAATGTAGGCAGTCTTGAATGTGATCCAATGCTTCCAGATTGTATTGAACAGTGATTAGGAGAAAAGGTTCAACGAATTTAGGTCTCACGATCTTTGCAAGCGGAGGAAGTTGGTGGTGGAATGGAGATCTGCGGCTTGAAGACAGAAACAGTGCCAAGACTGCGAGACTGTTTGTTATCAAAAGGTGTTATCAATGGAATCAGAATTGTACGCAGTGCTACAGCACAAGCCTGAGTAATAGCTCAACGATGAATGGCTTTGTTTACTCAAAATAGTCACCAAATTCTGTTGATAAGGGAAAATAATAAACGAGTAGCCTGTATCAATAATTTTGATGACTTTTCGCGGGATTCTTTCACTTGTTCAGATGAAATACGAATCAATATTTTCGTCAGGTGATAGAGCTGGTTGCGAATTATTTTCTTCTCAAACCGGTTACTTGAGTTTTATCGTTTTTGAACTTCGCAAATTTCAAAAAGCTTGTTTTTATCAAGTTCTTTTGAATTTGTGCAAGCAAAGGTTTGATGACCTAACATATTTAGTGGTCTTCCAACCTGTTTCATTTGCAAACAGTAGCTTTTCTATCAAAGAAAGGAATTTTGCTTTTAGTGTGAAGTATAATGCTTTACTTTCTCTTTTTTTACTAGCATCTAATTTTAAAAGTTCTTATTGCTTTTGTTGTTTTAAGTAGAGCTTGGGTAAAAAATGTAAGCCCTTAGGGGAAAATCGCCTACTGTTTTTATCTCCCACAGCCCAATGGAAGCATCTAACCAGACGAACCAAACGCATATGAGGCTGGTAATGCTTCTCTCCTGCTTCTTATGAGGTGAGGCGATGTGAACACGCTATATTCTGACTATTGGTTATGACGAAGCAACACATTTACATAAATAATGTTTGATGCCTTCATCATTGTCAACGCAAGCAATAATGGGGGTATCGGAGATGACAGTTTATGGTTTGGTAGTCGAGCACGAGATTGTGCTCTACAATGGCTCACATTATTATTTGATCTTGTCTCTTCTTGAATGCAGTCAAGAAATGAACCACAGTCTTGTGCCGAACCTTGAGCGTCCTTACAAGTGTATAAGAGTGTATCGAGCAGGTTAAATGTACCGCTTTCTAATAGAAATTAATTTTATAGAATATATCATTAACTCGTAGGCCAATTCGGCTTACTTAAGATCTAGACTCAAAAAGGCTACTTTGGTATCTGAGATTGACCGTGCCATAATGTTGATGTCATTAGCAGACACTACCAATTGTGTGTACTTGAACAACATTAGCGTGCCAAAGGTTTTAACTGACGTGTTTCACCGCAATATTAAAGAGAATTGGGGCAACCCAACATTTGTCTTCCTTTTTGTGTACAAAACATATATTATACTTCTGCCAGTCTTCTGGAAACTGCTCCTCTGACCATATTCTGCATATTAATCGGCACAGGAGGTTACTTAGATGCTCCCAATCATATCTCCCGCTTTGATGTTTGTGATAGAGATTGCGATGTTAAGGACTTAAACTGGCAGCCAACAATCAAACTGTGCAATGCTGGTATCTTCTTTGTCCCGATCAGATAGCACTTTAGAATCACTTCAAAGTCTAGCCCAAACGATGCTCTCGAAAGATTGCGATATATCGGTGTCGGTACTTACTACCACGTTCATCTTGAAAATTTTCATTGTGGGGTCTTCCATCAAGACCTCAACATTTTACCATCTCAATATTCGTCTGCTGAAGTCCAGCGTGAAACCATGTGGGCGCATGAAATCCATTACCAATATGCACTCAAAATGACAATGACGTCGACAACCTCCCAAGCCCGCATCAATCACCAACTCACCGACGCCTTTGACACAAATATCGGAATAAAGCAGGGAAATAGGCTGGCCCCACTGCTGTTCATTTTGGCTCCGGAATATGTCATAAGAAAGCTACATGTCAATACAAGAGGTACGTTTACTATACAAGTCGGATCAAATCGTAGCCTATGCGGACGACATAAATATTTTGTTGCGGTCGCTATAGCCGCCAAAGAAATTTCCCGGAAATTCGACAGCGAAGAAAAACTAGCAGGGCTACAAATCAATGAGAATAAAACAAAAGCTCATGATGCAGTCGAGGATAAATACCTCAAATACTGTAATAACCACTTTCTGGCCGGCTAGCGCTCAGTCGTGTCGTGGCACTTTCCGGGAAATCCTCTGCCCATGCTGGGTTTGTGTTTGTCAGTCTTCATCGGTTATGATAGCAGTCATGCTGTGGCAGTGTGGGTGTTGGTTGGGGTCAACCGAATTTTGAGATAGTTGGACATGAATCCAACATTAGGAATCAGCCAACGTACTCGGCCCTTCCATCATCTTTCTGATATTGGCTTTGGGATTTGTGCGGCTCTTTTACAAGCCATTACGAAGTCCGTAGTGTTTCATAATGATCTCGTAGCCGGCCTCAGGATACCACCCCGGGTTAAAGAATCCTCTGCCAAAAATTGATGTCTGCAACTGCGGTGATTTCCGTGATTGCAACAATACCCATAATATCACATTTGACGAATACAATATCAAAACGTTCCAACATGCAATAATTCGAATTACATTTGATAAACTCGACTTATACATTGGCGTATTCTATATTCCTCTGAAGTCCAGTGAGGCAGTGTACAATGAAGCAAGTGGAATTATTTCTTCAATTGTTGGGCTTTCGAATGAAGAAGATGGAATTTTAATATTTGGTGATTTTAATCGGCCCAATTTAACAGTGGATGAGCTTGACAATCGTCTTCTTCCAGTAAATCTTTTAGACGATAATGATTTCAACATGGTTTCCACCTTTTATTGCAATGATTTGCAGCAAGAAGTTCCAACGCCCAATCAAAATGGTAACTGGTTAGATCTCATTTTTACTAATGCATATGACGAAGTGGTGGTTAATCCAACTAGTGATGCGGATAACCTTTTCTCAAATAGTCTTCACCATTCCGCGCTTTCTGTTGAATTTTCCACTGCTGAAGGTCAAAACAGTCTTTCATGCAATAACTCGATTGTATATGATTTTCGCAATGCTGACTACGAAAGCATTAATAAGCACATTTCTGGTATTGACTGGAGTGATAGGCTTTCAGTGCTAGACACAAATGATGCAGTAAATTTATTTTACCAAATTATTCTTGACGCCGTTGAAAGCCATGTACCTAAAATCAAGAAAAAGGACAAATTGTGTGAGCCTTGGCTAGATAGTTATCTTCGTAATTTAAGAAACAGAAGGAATAAATTGTAAAAATTTATGAATAGTAGCTCTAAGGTGAGCGAAAATATTAAAAGAGAATATGATGATTTGGCAAAAGAATTTAAATTAAAGTCGTCCGAGGCATATGAAACCTATATTAATGTAATTGGCGAAAACATAATCGCTAACCCTAAAAAATTCTTTGATTTTGTGAATATAAAGCGCAAAGCTCACGGCTATCCCAAGGAAATGACTTATAAAGACCGCTGTTCCTCTCTCCCTGAAGAAATTTGTAATTATTTTGCAGATCACTTTCAATCTGTGCATTGTTCGCCAAGCACTCCAGCTCATCTACATGACTTAAAACCAAATTTTAAAACAGTGCTTCAAGAAGTTTCAGTTTCTGAAGAAAACATATTTAATGCAATTGAAACACTTGACTTGAACCATGATCCTGTCCCTGATTTACTTCCACTACCCTTTCTATTTCAGTGTAGACATCATTAAGCTTCACCTCTCCATGTACTTTTTAATAAATCGCTCTCGAGCGGCGTGTTTCCAGCATACTGGAAATCTTCTCATTTGACTCCAATCCATAAAAACAAAAATAAACGGGCAGTTGGAAATTACAGAGGAATTGCCATATTATCAGCAACGCCAAAACTATTTGAAAAAATAATGTGCTCTAAAATATCCCCCATTATACTCGTAGAGCAACGTCTCAATGACCAACAACGGGTTCAGAAAAAATCGCTCCACAATCACAAACCTCACAATTATAGTCTCTAATATCCTCTGTGCAATGGAAAACGGGAACCAAGTCGACGCAATTTACACTGACTTTAGTAAAGCGTTTGACCGTGTCAATCATACGATTTTGTCACTCAAACTGCGTAAATTTGGAATCACCGGCCCTCTGCTTGATTGGATGGATTCCTATCCAAAAATCGAAGTCAAACCGTTAAATTTCAGGGATATGTATCCAATGAAATTGATGTCTATTATGGTGTATCTCAAGGCAGTCATCTTGGACCGCTTCTTTTTAATATATTTATATCGGACCTGTCTGAAGTGTTGTGTTTATTTTATGCGGTTGAGCTAAAATTATACCACGTTATAGCATCCCAAAGTGATTCACTGTTCTTACAAGATAAAATGAATTCCCTACTAGAGTGGTCTAATAACACATTCTCGTTTACTAGTGGAACGTAAACATTCCACGATCTATGGTGAAAACGAGCCAATAAATAGATGTTGCAACATTTTCAACAGGGTAGGTCATCTTTATTCTCAAACCATCTCGAGATTATAATTTAAAGCCGTTTCCAAGTTCATTTCGTCCTAATTCCCACTCTTTCCAATCCTTTTCCCTAACTCTAAAGTAATAAAACTGCGATATTATGATACATGTTATAATTTTAAATTATTAATGAAGTTATATATACTAAAAAAAATTGTTTTTCTTAAGGCATATGTTATATTTATTTATAAGGAAATGTATCTGTGTTTTGTTTGGTTAATAAATAAACAAAATGTGGGCAAATTTGTGTATTGATGGGCCACAATAACGAGAACCCGTAATGAAAGAAACGAAATAGGCCGAAGAATACAGCTTGCAAATAAACTATTTTATACAGTTTTGACGGTCTTGAAGATAAGCTGCATACACAGGAAAACAAAAGTCCAAGTATACGAATCTGTGATAAGACCTGTGCTGTAGGTGTGAAACATGGACCCTAACTCAAGTATCCGCAAATATATTGATCGCCTTCGAAAGACAGGTCCTGAGTAGAATAATTGGAGCGAAGCAAGACGAAGACCAATGGTCGATTCGATACAACCGTGAGCTGTATGAAATTTTTGACGAGCCGAAGATCTCGACGACTGTAAAACTGCGGAAGCTGCAATGGGCTGGCCACTTGAATCGTATGGACGAACAACGGATAACAGAAAGGTATTTGTTAGAAAATCTGAAGGGCAGAGACCAGTGGAGAAACCGAGCAAACGCTGGTTTGACTCGATCGACGAAGACAGTTCATCGCTGCTCGGATTTGGAAATTGGAGGTCGCGGTCTATGGACCGAGACAGTTGGGGGCGCTTGTTGCAAGAAGCGAAGGCCCGAGAGTGGCTGTAGTGCTATAAAGAAGAAGAAAAATATGCAGTTATCCATGATGTTTGCGATCAGAAATCGATGCCGGAAAATCAATCGCCTATTCTATCTTGAACGCTGATTTCTCGATGAATTGGCGCAGTTTGAATGAGAATGTCTTGTTCCTTCAAATTGAGTGGCATTTCACCGGATATGGTTGTTGTAGATTTTGGATGAGTATGATATTACTGAGACCAGACTGCGACAGCCTAGACTTGTCATCAATGGTCTATACAAATCAGGAATTAAGGAATGAAATCACATCATTAAATCCTAGTATAGGGGAGCGGGATACAATGGTACTCGTACATGCTAGGCGAACAAAAAATGGAAGGTGGTTGCACACCATCTAGGTAAATGGGAGCATGTATAAGAAGCTTGCAAATAGATACGTTAATATAGATTACACTGGTCAATGAAAAATCAAGTTGTTTCCAGTAATTTTTTTTGTTTCTATTTCAAATTGACGCGCATTTTTTAAATATGACAACAATTATTCTCTAACAGCTTTTGTCTCGATCATATGTAAATGTAAAATAAATGGCCACGTCTATAATGGATCTTGACCCGGATGGGTGTAGTAATCGAGCAGTCGCCTAAACCAACTACTCGAAAACCGGCATAACACTGTTCCGAAATTTCAATTGCAGATTTGAAAAATTTAATTACTCAAATTTAAATTTATGTAAATTATAAAATTCAGAAAAAATTTTTTTATATTTTTTAAATATAAATTTATATTATTTTTTTATATATTAAACTTAAATTTCCCTTTACATTGATATTCTTTATAATATTTATCTTTTTTTAAACATTCAATATATTGTCGCGTGTTATGGTTCGCGGCCAATAATTTTAATGTTCCGGTAAAGTGAAAACGCACTGTCTTTTAAATTAAGTTAAAAGAGTTTATTTACAAAGAACGCACAATCATGAATTTCACTATTTTACATATCGCATTTAAATCAAATTTTACTGTCTTATCAAATTTTTATTTCAACTGTCTATAACACTTCACTATTAATCAATATCGCCTTTACTTCGCGCTCTACTATATCGCAGTTTTACTATCGCGGTTTTACTATCTCCCTCATTCATTCAGCTCGGCTTTATATAGGGTCTCTAGTCATTCAATCCATTTCTCGTATATTGGCGAACTACCTGGAATATTCGAGCAATTCTGAATGGCGCAGAGACGTCACTTTCAGATGTTGATCATGCTTGGTGGATTCTTGTGCTTTCGAGTGCATTCGTTTGTTGATCATGATGTTGCGAAAACAATTGCGACAGTAGCTCGTAGAATTCTTTGCACATGTAACAATATTATTTTTTATTAACTTTATTACGCAAATCTGCAATTGAAAATTCTAACATGAGAACACTACTATAATGCATCCTATCCATGTATTGCATTGCCGAATGCAATCTAACCTGGCTTAGCTAGAAGCTTGTCTTAATTTACCGGTACGGTATAGAGATTTAGCTAAGATCTGCTTGGGCGGATCGAGGAGTCTGTGATTGATCGTCACCGCGAACACGTCGCAACACCCAAGTAGTATCCGACTTTCCTACTACTTTTCGAAACCGCTAGCGGGATCGAGGTGTTCTGTTTTATTGATATTGCCGTGCGCCTGGGATGGTCAGCGAGCGGACCAATCCACTTAAAGGCGCCACGTATGGATCGGTCGGGGGTGTTGCATCAGAAGTGGTGGTGTGTCGTGAAAACAACGGAACATTAAACTTCTTTCAAGAAGTGACATCCTTTGCCGCAAATCGTCAATACGCAGTCCAACCGAACAGAGCGGTTCGAGGATGCCCAGAGTGTTAATGAGTGCTAACCATGCGATCAATGTGAATGATGCAGAGAATTTCTGTCAGTGATCCTCGGCCCAGCGAATACTCGTAATGAAGCGAAAATACTAATCCATTGTGATATGAAAATGTCAGGAATGTACTCCAGTGACTTACTTTTTTCTCGTATATATTGCAAACAAAACATTTAAATACAACTGCAAATGAATTGAAAATCTCCAATTTCTCCCTAATTCCTGTAAACTCATTTGCTGTGTTTTGTTCGATTTGCTATTTCTACGCAAGCAGTTGTTTCATGAAAACTCCTCTACCCGTGAAAATAAGACACAGCTATCACCCAGCTAAACATTAGAATTCTGCAAATTTTTCTCTTTTAGCATATAAATTCCCTCAAAATGCATCGAAACGATAGAAACTAAATGGAGTGTAATTGTATGTGTGTGAAGTACGAAATTTTGAATTCTTGGGTAAGTACTCTTTCTTTTTTTTTTGTATATTTTTTGCATATCATATTTTTATGTATATACTGATTCAATTATTATCTATTATATTCTTTAAAACAATTATTTAAAAATAGTTTTGTATGATCCCCTACGTCCTCCGGAAAGTGAAAGTAATTGTTTTGGAAGTAATATTAAATTAATTCTAAATGAAAGAAATTTTAAAAGTAAACAAATATCAGAATAAAATTGTTGAGACAAAAGTAAATGTTTCAGAACTACTTTAAAAGAAGTATGAAAAATAAAAATGTTTAAAAATTAAAAAGTACCTTCGGTCTTTCCATTCGGATTTCGAACCTGACCGGGTATGGGGTCCGCGACGTCGGCCGGCATCGCCGTTATAATGAGCTAGCCCTCGGGCGAGCTCACCCCTTTTTATGCGTTACAGGGGCTCTTGGCCGGGTAAGGTGGCCTTCCGCTCGCGTGCCTTTTTATGGCATAGTGTTATGTAATTCCCTCACATAATATTATGACATAAATTTGCCACGTTTATATTTTTCATTTAAAGGAAAAACTCATTCAAATTATGTTTGTATAAGTTTTTCACGCAAATGAAAAATATGGAAACGCTTACATTTGAATCTTGATCCGGTTGGGAGGGTGTGAGTGGGCACCGCTTCCATCTGGATGCCCCACTCTTATTTGTGCGCCATGCGTCGGTAACAACGAAGTGCTCTTAAGTACGTCTGTTTTCTCCAAGCCCGGTTTGTCCTCCGAGCCAGCAATTTAATGAGCCTTAGTAGGTTACCTCCTTCTCGACTCCGGTCGGTACTTATTTGCCTCTTTTGAAATTCGTGGATGCGAAAATTTTTTTTGCAGTGGGTCCTGTGCTGGGGAAAAGTACCCGCCTCACGACACCGCAATGCTAGCCTGCCAGCGCATTCACGCGTCCTCAGACAAGGCCAATCTCGTTGGATCCTACCATCCTCTTTCTCGAAGGCAGCAGACCATCGCTGCAGTGCTTCACGAACATTATATATCTACCTCAACTTCACTACATGGAGAGGGGTGCGAGGGGGCACCGCTTCCACTTGGATGCCCCACTTTTAGTTGGGCGTCGTAAGTGTTCGGAGTAAGGACGAAATCGTCTCGCGTCCCGCGCGCGTTAATCTTGCATCGGCGTCGTTTTCCAAGTGTCGATTCCTTTGGTAGGTTATCTCCCTCTCGACACCGTCGACGCGTTATCTTTGTAACGTTCTATTCATGAATGCGAAATTTCTTTGTAGTGGGCCTTTGTGCTGGGGAAAAAGAACCCGCTCCACAACACCGCAACGCTAACCTGCAGGCGCATTCACGCGTCCTCAGACAAGGCCAATTCCGGCGAGCATTAATATCTTCGCTTGCTGAGGCAGCAGATTATCGCTGCAGTCCTTTATGGACATTTTCAACATGCAAGTCACTACATCAGCCCAATTAGTAGAGGTATATGTGCGGCTACAAAATCTTTTCAAAGATCATACAAAATCAAATCAGATCATACGTCATCAGTATGATTGAGGAGTATCAATTTGGTTTTAAAGCAGGTAGATCGACATTGGACCAATTGTTTACAGTACTTGAGAAATGGTGGGAGTGCAACATAGATGTACACCAAATTTTCGTTGACTTGAAGCAAGATTACGGCATTATTGATCGTAACGTACTGCACCAAATAATGCTTTGCTTTGGTATTCCAGTCATATTAGTCCGTCTTACCAAAATGACATTGACGTCGACGTCCGTATCAATATTCAACTCACCGATGCATTTGACACAAATATCGGACTAAAGAAGGAAGATGGGCTGGTCTTATTTCAATTCGATTTGGCTCTAGAATACGTCATCAGAAAGCTACCTGTCGATACAACAGGTAAGTTATAATATAAGTCGAGCCAAGTGGTAGCCTATGCGGACGACATCAACATTTCGTTTTGGTGGTTAGAACTGCCAAAAAATTTTGCTGAAACTCAACAGCGAAGCCAAATACCCAAAAAATCACACTTGGCGAATGTGATATCGAAAATGTGAGCGAATTTGTGTATTTTAAGATCCAAAATAACAAGAACCGGTAATGAAAGACACGAAATACGGCGAAGAGTATAGCTCGCGAATAAAATATTTTATTCAGTTCTGACGATCTTGAAGACCAGTTGCATACACAGGAAAACAAAGCTCCAAGTACACAAGTCTGTGCTAAGACTTGTGATATGCTATGGATGTGAAACATGGACCCTAACCAAAGTATCCGCAAACAAGTTGAACGCCTTCGAGAGAAGGGTTCTGAGGCGAGTAATCGGAGTGAAGCTAGACGGAGACCAATAGCGAATTCGATACAACCATGAGCTGTATGAAATTTTTGACGTGCAAGAGGTCTCAACGATTGTAAGGCTGCGGAAGCTATAATGGGCTGGCCACGTGAATCGTAGGGTAGAACAACGGATACCCAAAAAGGTATTTGATAGGAGAACAGAAGGGCAGAGGCCAGTGGGGAAACCGAGGAGACGCTGGTTTGACTCGGTCGACGAAGACAGTTACTTGTTGCTCGGGTTTCAAAATTGGAGGACGCGGTCATTGACCAGACAGTTTGAGGCGTTTTTTGCAGGAAACGTTGGCCCGAAAGAAGCTGTAGTGCTACGAAGAAGAAGAAGTCCTTGCTTTCTTGAATATTGATTCTAAAACCGCTTAAGTCGACAAGAATATTATTTTGTCTGTTATCTCCTATGTACAATAACTATTATAATATGTTATTTTTTTCTGTTACCTCTTTTTATTCAAATTTTTAATTCACTGAGATTATTTTCGAAAAATGCTGGTTTTGCTAAATCTGTTCCATCAGGAATAAGTAAGTGAAAATCCAACAATATTGTAGCACCCGAACACCGCTTCAAAACACTCCGCTTCAATTACTTTCTACTGATTTTAAATCAATTCTATCAAAAATGGACGATTAGACAAACACCCATGGTTATGCATTTATTCGACACAATAAACATGGTCTGATTGATTTCTTCTCGTTTTAAGAAGTTTTTTGAGATTTTCAGCTATTTTGCACACACTGACATTCACAAAACGACTCAGCATCGTTTAAACTTTCCATATTTAAAAAAAATAGATCATAGTGTAATGTGACGCCTACGCCCAGGAATCGAAGCGATTTCGATCCCGAACCCTTGTAACCTGCCAGATGGATATGTCCTCGAAGTGCCAGCGGACTTCATCTGTTGTGCGGATATCGTTGTGCAGAAAATATTTTTTTTTTCTGTCCAAATATTTAGATCCGTGGATATAAATATTCGAAATATAGGATTAATCCAACCCCGGCACATTTCGAGACATAGCCATCTGGAAATGCCCCTCCACCGTGGCCATCGAGAAAACTATGCCACTGGCGACATCTGAAGAAGCACATTTCCGCCATATGAAGTGCCATTCCACGCACATATGTTTTGTCCGAGGTGACAACCGGAAATTTTGACAGCCACATGGAGGCGCTAAACGTCATCGTAAAGTTCTTCGTGATAATATCCAAGGTATTACAAAACCAGCTATACGTCGTTTGGCGCGACGTGGTGGAGTGAAACGTATTCCCTGTTTAATCTGTGAAGAAACGCGTGGTGTGCTTAAAGAGTTTTTGGAAAACGTTATTCGTGAGGCAGTGACATTCACCGGAGCAGAAACATTAGGAAAGAGGTTAGTTTAGTTAATAACTAAATAGAAAGGTTAGCAATATTTTGTCTGGTCTGCAGCGGAAGGCAGTGTGAACTGAATCGAAACCAGCGATACTGAAAATACCGGGGACACTTCTGCTAAAATAACCAAAGAGAAGAATACCAGTCCCGCCGAAGCCGTCGACCCCGCACCTTCTTCCAGTTCCCACGAAAATACGTCCGAATATACAAGCTTGGACAACATTAGCGAATGTTATTGTTAACGGAGTAAAAAACCCGATGAAAATGAAGTGACGTATATTGTTCACCAATCGAACTATAGCGAGGAAGTGTTTTTAGCTGTTTCTGATGCCTATATAAAATAGCGAGATATATTAACTCGAAGGACGAAAACAAAATGGAGTATAAAAATACTAGAAAGTTATGAAAGAGTGAAAGCAGACACAATTCGGATAAATTTCGACACAGTGAAAAAGGACAAGAAAGAACGAATCTTTACGGTTGAAGAAGGATTATGTCAGGAATTAGAGAAATATCTTCGTGGAATTCTTTCCAAGCGACTTCTAAGTGAAATGAATCAAACCTTGTATAAATGTGTAAAATGCTCAACTCAATTTTCTCGTGAGAATACATACAAGAAATCAAGCGTTGACGTTACTTGTCCCGAATGCTCTAGTATTTTCGTTGTTGAACTTCACGAAAAGCTTAGTTCATCGACACAAAAGGTTCGCTGCCAAAATACGAGGAACTTCCGGTCATAGCTAGCAATATTTCAACTTTAAATACAGTACCAACTAGTAATTTATCCTCTACAACACAAACAACAGCTACTGCAACCCAATCCAGTGCAACCGGACAACAAAGTGCGGGTGAGAAATATGTAATTGAAGAAAGTGCTTCACATAGCAGTATAGGTTCAGCTGGATCGTTAAACGAATCATCATCGTGTTTAAAAATTACTCAATCAGAAAAATCGTTTGATTCAAATCAAAGTGTCGCGGGTAGTTCGACACCTGATCGTGATATTGATTTCAATTTCAGTAAAAACGGTGAAAGTGATATCGAAATTTTAAGTAATCCCAGTCAAAGTAGCATTGAAGTTCTGGAGCATGCTTATCAAAGCCGAAAAACATCCGAAGAACGTCGTATCTCCAGAGTACCGTCCCTTGATACCATAGAGGATAGTAGTTACAACAATGCTCCTTGCATAACATCAGTTGCCATTAAGAATACTGCACCAGAAATCCATGTGGAGATAACAAAAGCTCCAGAGGTGCAGCAGGCGTTAGAAAGTAGTAATGCAGTAACACCAGGTGGTGAAACGAAAACTTCTTTAGGGCATATCAGTTTAACCGAAAGCAGTTCGTCGGGTTCTGTTACGGATAGCATTTGTACAGCTTACGAACAGGAGGATAAGTGCGGAACAGCTATTAATTCACCAGAACGTAAAATCATCACAAATTCAAAATACAAATGGAAAGGAAATAAGAAGAGAAGATTCAATCATATCGTCTATGTTTGGCGGCTTATTCCAATCAACGAATATTTTAATGTCACGGTCACAAAAACCACCCGAAGATATTATTTGTGATAAATTAAATTCTCCTATACCGATTTTAGTGATGCCGATCTACGAAGACAGGTTGTTTACCTTCAGGTATTTGCACGTCGTTTATTTTATTTTTTTTTATTTTATTCAGAAATAAGTTGCTGAATGAACAATTAATTTAAACCAAAACTCTGATATAAAAAAAAAAAAAAATTTCATACAAGAAGAATACTTTACCATTCGTGGTATCAAACAAAATGTATAACGGATTCCCCTATTCATACAAAAAAAAAAAAAACTATAAAAAGATTGGTATATTCAAATGTAAATTGTAAATGTAAATTGTGATCCTCACTTTTCTATTTCGCATAAAGACAGAAGTGGCAAAATAGAGCCTTCATCTTCAAAATTGTTCTAATTTTAATTACAAGTGTGTAAGGTTAAAAATCAAACGTAAAGGCTAGCGAAATACCTATAATTTATTTGTGGGAAACTATAAAAGTAGAAATTAATCATGATACACCCATGTGAAGTGTTATTGTTATTGCCTGTTTACACGCGTAATTATACATCACGCTTTGTTTAAATTTGGCAGATGCCGTGTAAAGTTCACATGAAATTGCGTGATTTGGGATAGAAAGTTATCAATTGATTGATAAAAATTAAAAAAAAAAATATAATTGCAATTATAAAGATAAAAATATGAAGTAATATTTTCCTGAATTTAAGGATAGTTTTATTGAGTTATATGAACTAATATGATAATATTAGATGTATATACGAAAACTGGCATATTTTCGGTATTTAAGGTAATAAAAATAACATGAATTGCTAAGTTAACCCACGACTTTCCTTTTCAGTGACTCTTCTTTTTCAGTGGGAACAGAGAGTGTAGGGTAAGTATGCCGTCGCGAGGGTAGGGTTTCTGCAAATCCGCTGAAGTCGGTTTCGCGTCGCGCGCGGTACGCGGTACCTTTGTTTGTTTCGTCATTTCCTTAGAGTAGCTTCCTTCGATTTAAGTTCGAGTAGCCTATTTTTCGGTACCGCGTCGGTGAATCGGTAACGCGCCTATGGGATTTTGTAGCGTTTTTTTTGATTTGAGATCTGTGGAAAGATCGCATCCAGAACTAACGTAATGTAGGTTTCTCGTTCTGGATGAGTAATTGTTGACGCGTTTGGAAAACGGGCAAGTTCAGGTGACTGAAATATTGTAATTGAGCGTAATCCATTCGGAGACCCGCGACCGAAATCCTCTCCGAACTAGCTGGCCGACAAGCAGTCACCGCATGAATGGGTTACGGTGCACGGATTGGTTGACCTGTTGGTACCATCCGTTGGCACTACTCAGACTTAACGTCTAGAACCGATGAGAGGTCGGTTCCGCGTCGAGTTGAAGGTAGAAAAATCATTACAAATGGCGCCCAACGTGGGGCCCAAAACATCCTAAGGGGGAAAGAACTTCGCGTCTTCTGACGAGTTGGTCCTTTACGGAGGATGTAAGGTACTTTGGTACTCGAGTCCCACTATCAGGAGCAGTGAAATTGTGTGATACACACTAGAAGTCGCTTCACGTGAGTTGTAGCTTCCGCTCTCCTTTGTTTGATTTTTTTTTTTCGCGACAGAATCCTTCCGATGTGTTGTCCCAGGTTAACCCCTGTAAGGACCTTCTATTTTCTTGATGGAACTGCCAGTCTGATGGGTTTACCTATCAGCATGGACTCTCAAGAAAATAGAAGGCTACCTTGCCTTTATGTCGCGGAAGGATTCTAACTATTTCTTATGCGTGTTAGACGAGTGGTATCGGTTCAACGTTCGATGGCGTATGCTGGAGTTGCGAAGCCCGGAATGCTTCTACGCGTCGGGAATTTTGACCGCGTACAAAGTCGTTACGGTAGCTCTACCACTTGTCTCGTCGAGTCACTTTAACGTAGTTTAGAGACGGTTTTTTGTAATGTATTTGGGTTTAGGGGATATAAATTTTGTAAATCGACCGAAAGCACCCTTTCTTCGGCAGAATACCACGCACTCTCTTTTCCCGTTGGAGGAGTCGACCACTGAAAAGGAAAGGGTATCAAATAAATCTTTTTTTTTCTTCTCATCCAGTATAAATAGCTCGCCACTATCGGCCACTAAACTAAGATTAAGCTTTTGTATTTATATATTAGGGGTATAGTAATAAGTATTATATTTTATATATTTTAATTTTTCCAGCCATATTAGCACCACATTAAACCCACACGATAATGGCAACGAAGCGGACCCCAGAAAAGCGATGGACACGGTCCAAAACGGTCCAACCCGCGAACTGTGGAATCTGTTTCGAGGACGTAGTGGAGGGCGTACACAGCGTGCGATTGGATTGTGGACATTTATTCCATCGTGCCTGTGTACAACAGCTCCTCCTCACGTCAGAACTGTGTCCCTTATGCCGGCGACCCATAGATCGGTCTGCCCTAGACGTCCCCCTCGGAACGCCCCTACCAACGCGTGGAGCAGTGGCGAAAGGAGCTCCAGAAGCCGAGCCGTCACAACCACTCTTAGACCTGCAAGGAGCAGTAGGCGGTGAAGTTCCGGCTGCAAGTGTCGTGTCCGAGGTGACAACCATGCCTTCCGCCCACTCCATTGACACCCTCGTGGCGTTGATGAGGGATATGTCGGAGAGGATTGGCAACCTGGAGGGAAAGATCCAGAACCTCCCGTTGAGCCAACCACCCAGCCGCGTGAGAACTCCGCTTGGCTGGGAGCCAAATCCCAGTGTGGCGATGCCCCACTCCCGACAATCCGAGCAATGGGTCCCACCCCCAAGGAACTCGGGAATGGATCCCAGAGCTCCCGAATACAGACCGCGACACAGTACCGGACCTCCGTTGGTACCTCCAGCCCCCGAGGCAGTTCAGTACCACAGGTCAATCGAGGATGTGATTCCCCCCGGGAACGCATTGGCACCTTTTCGAGACCCGACGCCTCGTATCATGGAGAGTTGGCGCCTGAACTTTACAGGGTTCAACGATATGATATCGGCGGACCGGTTCCTTTTCCGGATTCAGGCGTTGGTATCCAGCACCCTGGGAGGGGATTCCTCGGCCTTCCTCCGGCATGCACATCTTTTGTTCAGCGGCGACGCTGCCGACTGGTACTGGAGCTTTAAAGAGTCAACGCCACGTCCCACTTGGCACTCTTTCAGTGCAGCCTTCCGCAATCGATTTGAGGATGGCTTCACTGAGAGAGAGCTAAGAGAGCAAATAAAGAAACGGAAACAAGGCGCTCACGAACCGTTCGACCAGTACTACACCAGTATAGTGAGATTGAGCACTCGCCTGCGAAATACCATGCCCGAGGACGAATTAGTAGAAATTATCAGAGAGAACATGCGCTGGGATCTCCAGAACAGCCTGCTACATTTTCCCATCAACACCATACAGGGATTGCGCCTCCATGCGCGTAGACAAGAACACTTGGATGAGCGACGAGGTACCTTCCGCCCACAACCTCGCATAACGGGACCAAATCCCCGAAATCATCACACCGCGGAGTTGATGGCAGCGGACCACCTGCTTGCTGATCCAGTACCAGTACCGAGGAGCGGAGCACCACCGGAGCTTGAGGACCCAGCATTGATTGATCGACCCTCCCTTGAAGCACTTACAAGCCCGACGGTCTGTTGGAACTGCCGACAACCGGGACATCGGTTCTACGCATGTCCAGCGGAGCCGACGCTTTTCTGCTACCGCTGCGGGAAGGCCGACACATACGCACCTGACTGTGCAAATTGCAAAGGGCGAAAAAACTTGCCACCGAGTGCCGCGACCACCCGTCGGCACTCCTAGACCCCGGACGAACCAATCCAGACCCCATCACCAGCTATGACCCAGCTCCCAACATGACTCCAACTCTGCTGACTCGCACCGCTAAACACAGTTCTCCCGAAGTTCCACAACCGACGCCGTCCTTCGCCGAGGCCAATGCGCAGGGAAATGATAGCGAGACGAAGGTTCCTTGGCATGTAAAACCTTTTCATGTCAGGTTGCGGAATTATTTGGCTACTCGACAGCGCATCTTCCATGAGGAATTGGCCACAAATGTCCCACCGCGAAGCAAGCGAGCCACGCGTCGGATGCGGAGCTTCTGGAGAAAAGTCAGGCAGTCGAGGAAAGTGTTGAAGGACATATACTTAGACGAATTATTGAGGGATGATGTTCGGCCATATGCGTCAGTACACCTCCTGCAAAAACGAGTGTCAGGCTTAGTAGATACGGGAGCCAGTGTGAATTGCATCTCTGCCGAGTTTGCAGGGGAGGTACTGGCCAAGCACGCGGACCAAATCCGTCATTTCACCTCCTGGTTAAGCACGGCGGACGGAACTCGTCACTCTGTAGTGGGAAAAATTATGACGGATGTCACCTTTAAAGGGGTAACTAAACCTATGGAATTTTTCATTATACCTCAGTTAACCCAGAATCTTTACCTAGGAGTGGATTTCGTTCGAAAATTTAACTTGGCCCCGGCACTATTTTCCGGTTCGACCCTGGAGTCCGTCACCACCGTTCCTGACCAATCTCAACCCACTAACTTAGTACGGCATACACTGGATGTAACTCAGCAACTGCGTCTCGACTCGGCTATATCGGCTTTTCCCTCGCACGAGAAGGAAGGTCTCGGGCGGACTGCCCTGGTGTTCCACACTATAGATGTGGGGGATGCTAAACCCATAAAACAGAGACATTTCGCCATATCTCCGGCGAAGGAAAAATCGTTATATGCCGAAGTGGATCGAATGCTAGCATTAGGCGTAATCGAAGAATCACAGAGCGCGTGGGCTTCCCCAGTCACCTTAGTGGTCAAGCCGAACAAGGTCCGGTTATGCTTAGATGCCAGACGCTTGAACGCCGTCACAGTCAAGGACGCATATCCTCTACCGTTGATCGAAGGCATTTTGAGTCGATTGCCTAAAGCCCATTTCATCACGAGCTTAGACCTCAAGGACGCCTTCTGGCAAATTCCTTTAGACCCCGGTTCAAAGGAGAAAACAGCCTTCACAGTCCCAGGCCGGCCCTTATATCAATTCGTGACCATGCCATTCGGATTGTGTAATGCCCCCCAAACAATGACGCGCCTTATGGACAAGGTGATACCACCTCATTTGCGGCACCAAGTTTTCGTTTACTTGGACGATCTGTTGCTTATAACCGAGACCTTTGACGAACACATCGACCTGCTTCAGGAGGTGGCTCTACACATCCGGAGGGCAAGATTAACCATCAACATAAGGAAGAGCCAGTTCGTGATGACGGAGGTGAAGTATTTAGGTCACATCATTGGGCATGGGCATATCAAGACCGATCCGGAAAAGACTCAAGCGATTGACGTTTTTCCATTACCCAAGTCCACCAAACAATTACGCCGATTCTTAGGTTTATGCGGATGGTACCAGCGTTTTGTACGTGACTATGCCACCATTACCACTCCTTTGACCGACATGCTGCGTAAGGGTCGTAAATTCGTATGGGAAGAGCCCAGCTTGCGAGCCTTTGAAGAGCTAAAGAAGAGTCTGACTACGGCCCCCGTACTGCACAGCCCGGACTTTGACAAACCGTTCTCAATCCATTGTGACGCGAGTCAACATGGGGTGGGAGCAGTCTTAGTCCAGGTTGCACAAGACGGCGAGGAGAGACCTATAGCCTTCATGTCTCACAAGTTGAACCCAGCCCAGCGAAATTACACGGTCTCCGAGCAAGAATGTCTAGCCGCGGTGTTGGCAGTGAAACGCTTCCGAGCCTATGTGGAGGGACACACCTTTGAAATCGTTACGGATCACGCTTCTCTGAAATGGCTAATGAGCCAGACTGATCTCAACGGCAGATTGGCCAGGTGGGCACTGAAACTACAGGCATTTGACTTCACAATTCGCCACCGAAAAGGAAGCCAGCATGTAGTCCCCGACACCCTATCCAGAATGTTCGCCCCTGAAGGAGCCGAGTTGGTCCAAGAGGACGACAGCCCCCAATTGATCGATTTGGACCATCCTGCCTTCAAGTCAGCCAGCTACACCCAACTGATTCACACTATCCAGAATCAACTGTCCCAGCTTCCTGAACTGCGGTTGACGGATGGATTTATTTACAAACGGATGGGACACGCCTCCGGAGATCCCATACAAGAAGAAGAACAGTGGAAGTTGTGGGTGCCCGAAGAATTAACCACTGATCTTATCAGGCGGGCTCATGACCACCCATCAAGTGCGCACGGCGGATACGGTCGTACACTTAGGCGGTTGAAAACCTGTTTCTTTTGGCCTAAGATGGCACAACAGATAAAAGCGTACGTAGCCTCTTGTGAGCTATGCAAGTGCACTAAAGCGCCCAACACCATCCTTCGGCCACCCATGGGTAAGGTTGAGGTCCCCGAACGCGTGTTCCAGCGCTTGTACATTGATCTTATCGGTCCTTACCCTCGATCTGCTTCTGGCCACACGGGAGCTGTCGTGGTCCTGGACCAGCTCTCCAAATTCCCTATCATAGAACCACTACGTAACATGCACACTGGACCAATAACCAGCTTTTTGGAGAACCGAGTCTTTCACATGTTTGGAGTTCCGGAGAAACTTGTCTCCGACAATGGGGTCCAGTTCACCTCCAGCAAGTTCCGAGACCTAATGTCCAAATACGGCATCATCCACCAACGAACTGCCGTCTATTCACCACAAGCCAACGCATCCGAACGACTGAATCGTACGCTCATAGCGGCCATTCGCGCCTATGTCCACCCGAATCAGAGGGACTGGGATCGCAAATTGTCCGCCATCACTAGTGCACTGCGCTCGTCGTACCACGCCACGACCGGCATTTCGCCGTATTTTGCAGTGTTCGGCCAGTATATGATCTGTCATGGGAGCGCTTACCGGCTATTGCGGCAGCTGAAATCGCTAGAGGACCCAATCGTGGTTCTAGAACCGCACGAAAAGCTCCAACTTCTGCGAGATCAACTGCGGGAGAAGATTGAAGAAAGTAGACGGATGGGAGAGGAGCGGTACAACTTGCGATCTCATCCTTCTGGCTTTAAGGCCGGCGACGAAATATATCGTCGAAACTTCCGACAGAGCGATGCCACCCGCCATTACAATGCCAAACTAGACAAGAAATTCGTGAAGTGTCGAGTCATACAAGTCATAAGCCCCACCCGGTACCTCATCGCGGACATGACTGGTAAGACCCTGGGAATTTACCACGCAAAAGACCTTAGACGATGAAGTGCAACTAATTCCCACGAGAAACCTTGGCTTATCCCAAATCTCTGCCTAGACGAAGGCCTCCGAATAACACCTGACTTCCTACTATATAGTCACTGCCGAGTCTTCACGAACAGGGTTGTAGCCTATCCTTCGAAACGGATCTTCGACCCGCCACGTCCCTAACCAAGACCTTTTACCAAGGAGACGGGATCGTAATTACTTCGATTTTGGGGGGGGGAATGTGTAATGTGACGCCTACGCCCAGGAATCGAAGCGATTTCGATCCCGAACCCTTGTAACCTGCCAGATGGATATGTCCTCGAAGTGCCAGCGGACTTCATCTGTTGTGCGGATATCGTTGTGCAGAAAATATTTTTTTTTTCTGTCCAAATATTTAGATCCGTGGATATAAATATTCGAAATATAGAATTAATCCAACCCCGGCACATTTCGAGACATAGCCATCTGGAAATGCCCCTCCACCGTGGCCATCGAGAAAACTATGCCACTGGCGACATCTGAAGAAGCACATTTCCGCCATATGAAGTGCCATTCCACGCACATATGTTTTGTCCGAGGTGACAACCGGAAATTTTGACAGCCACATGGAGGCGCTAAACGTCATCGTAAAGTTCTTCGTGATAATATCCAAGGTATTACAAAACCAGCTATACGTCGTTTGGCGCGACGTGGTGGAGTGAAACGTATTCCCTGTTTAATCTGTGAAGAAACGCGTGGTGTGCTTAAAGAGTTTTTGGAAAACGTTATTCGTGAGGCAGTGACATTCACCGGAGCAGAAACATTAGGAAAGAGGTTAGTTTAGTTAATAACTAAATAGAAAGGTTAGCAATATTTTGTCTGGTCTGCAGCGGAAGGCAGTGTGAACTGAATCGAAACCAGCGATACTGAAAATACCGGGGACACTTCTGCTAAAATAACCAAAGAGAAGAATACCAGTCCCGCCGAAGCCGTCGACCCCGCACCTTCTTCCAGTTCCCACGAAAATACGTCCGAATATACAAGCTTGGACAACATTAGCGAATGTTATTGTTAACGGAGTAAAAAACCCGATGAAAATGAAGTGACGTATATTGTTCACCAATCGAACTATAGCGAGGAAGTGTTTTTAGCTGTTTCTGATGCCTATATAAAATAGCGAGATATATTAACTCGAAGGACGAAAACAAAATGGAGTATAAAAATACTAGAAAGTTATGAAAGAGTGAAAGCAGACACAATTCGGATAAATTTCGACACAGTGAAAAAGGACAAGAAAGAACGAATCTTTACGGTTGAAGAAGGATTATGTCAGGAATTAGAGAAATATCTTCGTGGAATTCTTTCCAAGCGACTTCTAAGTGAAATGAATCAAACCTTGTATAAATGTGTAAAATGCTCAACTCAATTTTCTCGTGAGAATACATACAAGAAATCAAGCGTTGACGTTACTTGTCCCGAATGCTCTAGTATTTTCGTTGTTGAACTTCACGAAAAGCTTAGTTCATCGACACAAAAGGTTCGCTGCCAAAATACGAGGAACTTCCGGTCATAGCTAGCAATATTTCAACTTTAAATACAGTACCAACTAGTAAT
The DNA here is from genome assembly GCA_963969285.1 of Odontomyia ornata. Taxonomy (NCBI): domain Eukaryota; kingdom Metazoa; phylum Arthropoda; class Insecta; order Diptera; family Stratiomyidae; genus Odontomyia; species Odontomyia ornata. The sequence continues at coordinate 313,706,838 of OZ017740.1, forward strand.
TTATCCTCTACAACACAAACAACAGCTACTGCAACCCAATCCAGTGCAACCGGACAACAAAGTGCGGGTGAGAAATATGTAATTGAAGAAAGTGCTTCACATAGCAGTATAGGTTCAGCTGGATCGTTAAACGAATCATCATCGTGTTTAAAAATTACTCAATCAGAAAAATCGTTTGATTCAAATCAAAGTGTCGCGGGTAGTTCGACACCTGATCGTGATATTGATTTCAATTTCAGTAAAAACGGTGAAAGTGATATCGAAATTTTAAGTAATCCCAGTCAAAGTAGCATTGAAGTTCTGGAGCATGCTTATCAAAGCCGAAAAACATCCGAAGAACGTCGTATCTCCAGAGTACCGTCCCTTGATACCATAGAGGATAGTAGTTACAACAATGCTCCTTGCATAACATCAGTTGCCATTAAGAATACTGCACCAGAAATCCATGTGGAGATAACAAAAGCTCCAGAGGTGCAGCAGGCGTTAGAAAGTAGTAATGCAGTAACACCAGGTGGTGAAACGAAAACTTCTTTAGGGCATATCAGTTTAACCGAAAGCAGTTCGTCGGGTTCTGTTACGGATAGCATTTGTACAGCTTACGAACAGGAGGATAAGTGCGGAACAGCTATTAATTCACCAGAACGTAAAATCATCACAAATTCAAAATACAAATGGAAAGGAAATAAGAAGAGAAGATTCAATCATATCGTCTATGTTTGGCGGCTTATTCCAATCAACGAATATTTTAATGTCACGGTCACAAAAACCACCCGAAGATATTATTTGTGATAAATTAAATTCTCCTATACCGATTTTAGTGATGCCGATCTACGAAGACAGGTTGTTTACCTTCAGGTATTTGCACGTCGTTTATTTTATTTTTTTTTATTTTATTCAGAAATAAGTTGCTGAATGAACAATTAATTTAAACCAAAACTCTGATATAAAAAAAAAAAAAAATTTCATACAAGAAGAATACTTTACCATTCGTGGTATCAAACAAAATGTATAACGGATTCCCCTATTCATACAAAAAAAAAAAAAAACTATAAAAAGATTGGTATATTCAAATGTAAATTGTAAATGTAAATTGTGATCCTCACTTTTCTATTTCGCATAAAGACAGAAGTGGCAAAATAGAGCCTTCATCTTCAAAATTGTTCTAATTTTAATTACAAGTGTGTAAGGTTAAAAATCAAACGTAAAGGCTAGCGAAATACCTATAATTTATTTGTGGGAAACTATAAAAGTAGAAATTAATCATGATACACCCATGTGAAGTGTTATTGTTATTGCCTGTTTACACGCGTAATTATACATCACGCTTTGTTTAAATTTGGCAGATGCCGTGTAAAGTTCACATGAAATTGCGTGATTTGGGATAGAAAGTTATCAATTGATTGATAAAAATTAAAAAAAAAAATATAATTGCAATTATAAAGATAAAAATATGAAGTAATATTTTCCTGAATTTAAGGATAGTTTTATTGAGTTATATGAACTAATATGATAATATTAGATGTATATACGAAAACTGGCATATTTTCGGTATTTAAGGTAATAAAAATAACATGAATTGCTAAGTTAACCCACGACTTTCCTTTTCAGTGACTCTTCTTTTTCAGTGGGAACAGAGAGTGTAGGGTAAGTATGCCGTCGCGAGGGTAGGGTTTCTGCAAATCCGCTGAAGTCGGTTTCGCGTCGCGCGCGGTACGCGGTACCTTTGTTTGTTTCGTCATTTCCTTAGAGTAGCTTCCTTCGATTTAAGTTCGAGTAGCCTATTTTTCGGTACCGCGTCGGTGAATCGGTAACGCGCCTATGGGATTTTGTAGCGTTTTTTTTGATTTGAGATCTGTGGAAAGATCGCATCCAGAACTAACGTAATGTAGGTTTCTCGTTCTGGATGAGTAATTGTTGACGCGTTTGGAAAACGGGCAAGTTCAGGTGACTGAAATATTGTAATTGAGCGTAATCCATTCGGAGACCCGCGACCGAAATCCTCTCCGAACTAGCTGGCCGACAAGCAGTCACCGCATGAATGGGTTACGGTGCACGGATTGGTTGACCTGTTGGTACCATCCGTTGGCACTACTCAGACTTAACGTCTAGAACCGATGAGAGGTCGGTTCCGCGTCGAGTTGAAGGTAGAAAAATCATTACAATAGTTTCACACACAAATCGGCGAAAATTTCGTTACTGGATCTGTATTTACTTCGTGGCGCAGACTGTGATTTACAAATATAAAATGAATTATTGATAAAATAGGAGAGATGTCAATCGTAATAATGGTAATCATATGCACTTTGAATTTAAGATGACTTATTTTTCTGCAGAAAATATTCAACTAACTTTCAAACAAAAGTATATTAAAGTTATCTTCTCTCCAGAACAAATTTTTGTAATCATTAAAGAAAAAAATGGACACTTTTTGCCATTTGAACTATTTATGAACAAATGAGGAGGTAAAAAGGCACTAAGTAAAATTCTCTTATTTTCCATTTCCACCTTGAAATTAATTTTACTGTGTAAATAATATAAAATTATTCACTGCAATAAAATTCACTTGGTATAGACACCACTAAAATTGCAAACGTTTTTCACATACACCTTCGCCTTGAACAAATAATAATCAACATTTACTCATATTGAGTGTTGGAGTATATACTAAAAATAATTTTACTATGGGAACTAGAACAATTTGAAAAACAATAAAAACAGTACAAAACAAAAGTAAATAGTTTTATGTTTAAATTAAAAAAAATAAATAAATTCATTTCTCAACGAGAATAAACAATAAAACAGCTACGACAAATTTATCACTAGGAAAAATTGAAAGCAGAATGGGGCCGATAGTAATGAGGCTTGATATCAGTGTTGGTCGTCAATTCTATGGGGGAAACGCATAGAATACCCCAGTCTATATCATTGAAAAAAGTTGTACTTACGCTTTAATACCGTATTAAATTGCATACAAAATCAAAAATGTTACGCTTTTGTTACTTTACTTGTTGATAACATAACGTGAACTTGTAAACGTTTAGATGAGGCGGGGAAATGTAAAAGAAATTGTTTTTTGTAAACGTTATCGTGCGAATTTTTCAAGACCGAATTCAGTGAGTTTTTCAATTTGGTGCTGGTGTGGTTGATTGTTTTTGGATTACTATAAGTGAAATTAATGGTGAATTTTTGATAGTCACTTTTTTTCGTTGAAATAATCGGGCGGTAAAATAATCAAAATGAACGTCATGATTGAGATGAAGAGGCGGACGGATAAAATTCTAGACACGTGTAAGTTAGTGTGATAAGTATCAAACCTGAATGTTGAGATTAAGATATCAAATTTTATTTTCTGATTTCAGTAGAATGTGTTTTTATTACAGGATATGTTTTTATTATCATTGAAGTGTGATTTACATATTTACATCTGAAAGTTGTATCCATATAAGAAATTTAACTTTTACTGGAATAATTTCTTTTTATCCTACTTTTTAACCATTCATATTCTCTTTATTTTCAGTTACAAAAATGTCATCCGGTCCATATAATTATAACTATATATTTAAGTACATCATCATAGGCGATATGGGCGTGGGTAAATCATGCCTACTACACCAATTCACAGAAAAGAAATGTATGTATTATACTTTTAAACTAACAATTTCTGTGGAATGGTTAAAATTAATTAAGATTATAATTTAAATTTCAGTCATGGCAAACTGCCCTCACACAATAGGAGTAGAGTTTGGAACACGTATAATTGAGGTAGCTGATAAGAAAATTAAATTACAAATCTGGGATACTGCAGGCCAAGAACGATTTCGTGCCGTAACTCGTTCTTATTATCGTGGTGCAGCCGGTGCTTTGATGGTTTATGATATTACAAGAAGGTAAATATTAAAAAAAACCCTTAGTTTCCTTCCCAGAATTCTAGCCATTATACTCTTTTATTTTACTTTGAATACAAGAATTGAAATTTTCCCTTGTTCAAGTTCATTTAATTTTGTTTGTTCTTAATTTTTAGTTTGAATTTATTTCACGAGTCTCTTATTACTCTTTTAGGTCCACCTACAACCACTTAAGTAGCTGGTTAACAGACACACGAAATCTAACAAATCCAAATACTGTGATATTTTTAATTGGTAATAAGTCAGATTTGGAAAGTACGCGCGAAGTCACGTACGAAGAGGCGAAACAGTTTGCTGATGAGAACGGTTTAATGTTCGCTGAGGCTAGTGCAATGAAGTGAGTAATAATAATTGTTTTATAATTGAATTCTTTCACTATTTCATTAATTCTTTTAAAAACACAGAATTATCAATTAGTGTCTAAAATTTAGTTTATGTGTTTAGGCGTGAGTTTTAATTAAATGCATGCGACTGTTCTTTATTTTAAGTCATATGTCATAAAGCTTTAAAAAGAAGATTACAGATAGCATTAGCCGTTGGTTATTAAGTATACACATTATATATACATTATATATTACATTATAATGTGAACATTCATAAAAGTGATGAAAATTGGATACAATCATCAATTAAACCATGTCCTGAATACCGAACTTCTGTGCGAAATATATATGTTTATTAAAGCTCTGTTTTGGGGTGATTGTGCGGGGCCTATCGATCCGGGTTTGCTTTTATGGAGAAGGGCGTGGGAGCGCCATTCGCTTGCCCAACAGGGACCCAATAAGTCGCCAATCAAGAATATGGCTTGCTGGTACGAATCTAGGTGCGACCAGGGGATGTCAATTCAGCTTGTCATGTCTCACCGAGAAATTCTCAAGTGTTAAATACCACCACGGGAAAGAGAGAAATGAATTAACAACCTATCAATCGCTCAGACTCTTGAAATCAACTAACACCTTCTTTTCGCAAAACTTTGTCCTCCACAACCTATTCGAAGAGGAGCTACCCTCCACCACTAAATAATAGTCACGTATCTTCCCGCGCTAATCCACGTTTAACTGATTTGAACTTTCGTGCACAAATAAAGCCTTCGAAACTTTTCCCGCACAAATCCACCCACAACTACTTTGAGCCTCCACGCACAATTTTAATTTTAACAAATTGATTTCACTGACTCAAAAATGAAAAAGTTTCTGGATCGTTAAATAGAATTTAATGACAGTGGAATTAATTACAATTTGCTAAATTAAAAGGTGCACCAACTTATCTGTAAAAAGGAAAAAGAAACCTTTATTTTTTTCTTGCAAAGCTGTCGGGCCTTGCCTTTTTGAGTGAGCAGACGCGTTTCGACTCCTTTGAGTCTTGATTACTTGACTACTTACGAAGCTGAATTAAGGGGCCCCAAAATTTTCTTGGGATCGAGAACTTTATCCATTCGCTGAGCATTTCCGCTGAATTAGTCGTCGGTTTCTTTAACCAGTTCTTCCAAGTTTGAATTTCACTTTTCGATAAAATCGTTGCAGACTTCTTTCACCTCTTCTCAAAATTTAAATATAACTTTTCTAATCTTCCAACTATTGTACCTCCACTTGCCAGGACTATATGCCACCAAAAAAGCGCGGTTCGTTTCACCCTCTGTTCCTTATTACTTTCGAGTTAAAGGCCAGTTTCCGGTCGTCGCACTTTCATCTGCTGGTTCTAGACCTTTCCAACCGTCGGAAAAGTTCCTAGCGGATACAATCTTGTTGCTGGCTTCCTAGGCCTCAACCGCTTCCAGTAGAACTTTTTAACATTTGATTGGAAAGCCTCCACATTCAACTTTCTTCTCCACTATAACATATCAGCTAATCTGCTGTTATGTTTAAAGCTTGTGTTTGTTTCTTTGCGTTGTATTCAAATGGTTATAGATTATGGACTAAAACTTAGTCTTTTTCAACAACCCGAAAAAAAGCAAACGAAGCAGCGGAAAAAGAAGCATGAAACTTCATATACAGATAAGGAGTATACAGATAAGGAGTAACTCGGGATATGGAATTAGATTTCAATCTAAATGAACTAATTGACATTACAAGACTATGTAACAAGATGTGTTTGGAACTAAAGGAAATAAAAATTATTAGTGCTACCAGATTTAATAGAAGAAACCCCAACAAAATCCGTCAAGATAACGACGTCAGGCAAAATTGAATACTTCAGTAGGAAAGTGGAATACTTCAGATTCCGCCCCAAACAATGTAGGAACTGCGGCAGGTTAGGACACTGTACAACAATAAATAAAGTTAAAAAACGCCTAAAATGCGGCGAGAAAGAATGGGAAGGCGCATACAACATTACAAAATGCCTGTTATGTAATAGCAACGACCATGTGGCCACTGGACTAAAAATGCCCTAGGTGGGTCAAATACAGATATGAAGTTGAAGTGAGCTCTATTCTAAACATCACAAATCGTGAAGCACGCACTATCATAAAAAAAATAGATATGAAGGTCTAGACCTAGAAGACATTGCTCAAATGGAGTTCCATCAACTGAGAAGGGACAAATTCACCAACAAAAAAACCTTATCGCAGATGTCAGTAGAGTTTTCATGAAGCACTTATTCACAAGTTGTAGCGTCAAAAAAAAAAACCAAAAAAAAAATCCATCATCAGACACAAAATACCTTCCCTACTGTGGAAAATATTCAACTTCCAACAAAACCCATCACAAATAACCCCACCAGATCTACAGATTTTGAAACAACCATACATGAGCTTCAGAAGAGCATAAAGTCCCTGCTTTTTTCGCAGGATGTAATCAATGTTATAATAACCCATCGCATAACAGTCCAATGTCGAACCTTGGCGTTGAGATTTATTGTTAGGATATTTTCTTCCATGACCATAACGAAATTTGAGGTGCTATGGTTAATATCATGTTCAAACATGTGATTACTACCTAATTTTTCAATTCGACAGCAGCATTCCGACAGCAGCATCAGAATCTCAAACTCGATGCCGCGACCAAGATTTGAACCTGGGAGCTGCTGAGCAAGCGGAGTGTGCCCTTACCATTATAGACAAGCCATTAATAGACAAAGTGTCAGAGTATCTTAATCTAGTAAAAAACAAATGTAAGGAGATAGCTGTGAAAAAACACAACCAAGCACGTGAAGAAACATGAATTAATAACCACAAATTTGCGCTTCAATTAGTATGATCTGATTTTTTAAAACTCATTTCACACCAATCATTAATAAGGGAGGGTATTTCTGTATTTAATTTACATAAAATCTATAATATAATATATAAGTTTCTTGGATTTTTTATTCTCCCTTTACTTTTAAACTAGCTATTACATCACAATAGACACTGATATTTCTGAAGTAAATTATCGGTCTACGCATTACTTACTACTTAATTTCTTATACCATTATAGCAAATGAGAGTCACATAGTCCTTTCTCATGACTGATCCCCTAATTTAAATACTAATCTTTAATCCCTAATTTCTACTAACCTACTACCCAACGAGGTCAGAAGCTTGGCTCTAATCTAATGAGGAGCTGCAGCCTCAGCAGGCTCCTTATATGAAAAAACAACAATTAATCAAATAATATTGATCACACTGGCCTGAGCGAACCCTGCCAAAAGCCATTTTACGTCTTCCATATATAAGGAAGATTTCTGCAAAAAGCAGAAGTGAAGGAAACAAAATAATTATGTTCAAATTACTGTTGAAGGAAATACGTTTACAGATTATCTTAAGGTTGCGTTTTTGAAGGTAAAAGTGTTATTTCAGATCCAAACTGAGGCAATGTAATCACTGTGGAAGGCTTAGACACTCTCCAGAGCGATACAAAGATAAAGTTCGCAAATGCTTGAGATGCGGCTGCAACAGCAGCGAACACGCAAGCATGCGGTTGAACTCAGCTCAATGCTTAATACCACAAAAAAAGAAGCGAGAGTTATTCTTAATAGAAATAGATATGAGGGATTAGACCTCGAAGATATCACTCAGGTGTCCAATCACGAAGAGGGGGCACAATATTTTTGTGTTCTTCTGTTTCCCCTGCCTACCCTGTCATCTATATTGCAATTTTAATAACGGATATTTAAAGATCTCATCAATACCTTTCATTTGATACCATACTCAACTAACTGTAGCGAAAATTTTTTTCAATGGTTCACATCCTTATATGGGGAGACCCGTCTTAAAAGCTATTGAAATTTTTTGACTACGGATATTTCATCAACCAGAAACTTTTGAGCTGTTCTCAAAATTTGATGACTGTAGCTTCTATAGTTCCTGAGAAAACTTGCTGTGACGCACTGACGGACGGACAGACAGGTACCGATTTTAATAGGATATTGTAAATTTTTTTTGGAAAACCCTCAAAACGGCCCGGTATTGTTTATCAGCGTTTAACAGAATCGAAAGACGGAGAGCTCTTGGAGGTTTTTTAGTTTTGATTTTCTCTGCTAAGGAAACCACCTCTCACTGCTCACATTACAGACTTACAGACTTTTAAATTTATTAGCAGACAAAGAGCTATACTCTCCAACAAGGGAAGTCTTTTCTTTTTATCAGAAAAAAAGTCACATCACTGCGTAGCGACAAAGTTTGCTTACTTCATAGGCTTTATCAGTGTACATCGCATAACGTTTAGTTATGATAGCTTACGATATTATTGCCCATGTTTTTAGCACCCTGGCTTTTCGCCCAGCAAATTATATTTGTTTTGATCTTATACACACTTAAAAGAGGGTCACGGTCCATCCGAGCCCCGCTCTTTCTACTAACAACTTTTTGTACTCCCATGTTTCGGCTCAGTATGTGAACTAGTCCCGCAGTAGTCGGAAAAAAGTTTCGAACGCACTAGCCAGTGCCTTTTACTTAGCCCAGGCTATTTCTTTGACCGGACCCTTAAGTAGAAGAAGATATTACTCAGATGGACTTCCCACAGCTTAGGAAAGATATATTCACTAAGAAATAAAACCCCGTTGGGGATGTGCGTAAGGTGTTCTTAAAAGAATCTTATGCTAATATCGTGGCTGCGCGATCCAAAGATACATGTCCCAGAATACCACAGAAGAAATATGTGTTCCCGAGCATCGAAAATATACATATTCAACCCATTCTCTCAAATCCACATAGGACTACGGACATCCAACGTGTTATTAATGAATTAAAAAAGCTAGCAGAAACGCTAGAAGGGACTCATGAGGACGCGGATGCTGACTTTATCAACATAGTCGCCCAAGGTACCTCCCAGTTACAGAAGAATTTTGATAACTGATGAGATATAACAACGCCTGCATAACCAGGCCTTCATCTAGGACTACTCGTACACCTCAGATCGTGAGGATGGAAATCTTCTACCACCACTCCCTGATCGCCACCTTTAACCATGTTTAATTTTCAAACCATATTTCACTGGATTATTACGTTTCACAGTGAAGCAGCAGGAGCCCCTATCACTCACATATTTCCTTTACTCTCTTTAATCCGATGTTCAATATATTACAGTTGAAACGTGCAAAATTTAACCAGAAACAAAGATAACATTGAAATGCACCTAAATAGATAGAATTTTTAGTGTTCCCTCCTGCAAGAGATGCTGAGTAATTAAAACTCCAACGCTAAATTTTAGAATTACAACTTCGTTGGTAATCTCAGAACAAATTATATCGGTGGGGTGGTTGGTATCCTGCTTAGGAAGGACATGAAATTCACACTAATCAGGTTGAATACCACTCTAGAAGCTGTTGCAGTCCAAATGTTAAATCTTAAATATAATCTTGTCCTTATCTTGGTATATGCTCCATCAAAAGTGACTGTATCAGCCTTCAACACTGAAATGGAAAACATCAAACGACAACTAGACTACTCAAAACGTTATATCTAAGGCGGTGACTTAAAAGCTAGACACATCTTTTGGGGCGACAAACTATCCAACACTAAAGGAAAAATTTTGATAGAATGGGTGGAAGACATTTCGTTCAAAATAATTATCACTAGCCTATCCACTTTTAGAAGAATCACGGTTGATGGTAAATGGATTCTGTCCTCGTCCGACGTTAGCGTGTCCAACATTCCTATCGAGCTGACCAGTTCGAGTGAGGTCAAGGAAGATCTGTGTGACAGCGGACATTGACCAATCAGGATTATGATTAAAATGTTCTCAAGCACGTGACAGTTCTGTCGAGATAGGAACAAGATTATGAATGATGTCGCAGCTGGATCCTTCAAAAAGAATTTCGGTGAAATTATTAACGATTTGAGTCAAATCATTAATTATATCATTTGCAAGAAAAACAGTAACAAGTATTGGTGGTCGAATGACCTAATGAAAATCTGGAAAAAGAAAGAGGCGCTTGAGAAATTCAAACGTTTAACAAATTTAGTGAACTAGCTTGTCCTGAATGAAATTAGATGCGAGTGGAAAGCTGCTGTAAGAGGCGCTAAAAGGAAAGTGCGGGAAAAAGCAGTCCTCGAGGTTGGCAACATCAAAAGCTTTTGGAAGTTCATTAACAACATCAAAAACCAAAAGAGTAGAAGTCCGCGATAACACATGGACGAGGAAGGAAGTCTGCTTTTCCTCCAAGACATAAGAAGCAAGCAACATCCCAGCAATAACATCACCTTCGAAGCTGAAACTGCCGTTGACCCCGAGCACTTCTTCAAATTTGAGGAACTGTTGCAAATCTTTGAAACATAGAACAAGCCCACTGGTCCAGGTATGATCGAATATAACATGCTGGGAATCCTTGGCAGTAAATCACACTCAATGTCTTCTCGAAGCGTGCAATAACGACGTCATAGAGTGTAATATCCTCCCTGCAGGCTTATAATTACCGCCCCAGTTTTAAAACCTAACAAAGATCCAGTTTTAAAACCTAACAAAGATCCAGTCGATCGCAACAGCTACAGACCAATATCGCTAGCCAGCTAATCAAAATTGATCGATTCATCGAAGAGAACTATGTCTTATCCCAACTTTTATGCATATTTGAAAAATAAGTTAACTTCTTCCTGTCTGAACGTATTGATGTTAAAACTTGCTACATATCAAGGATCCAAGTTCAAAATAACTGTCATTCTGGATGCCTCCAACGCTTAGGTCACTTGTGGATTTGAATACGTTTAAGTAAACATTGAATAACACTGGCATTAGTACCCTATATAACACTTGGATAATTAAACTCTTCAGTAAAAGAACCCTGGGACTGAACAATCAAAGAATCTTGATCACCAAAGATCTTTCCTCAGGGAGACATACTTAGTCCTCTCTTCTTTAACGTTTACACGAAACGTTTACACAATCTGGCGGATAATAAGACTACCATCCCGCAATATTCCGACAACTTCCTTACATTAGTAGAAGGCAATAAATTCCTTGACACCGTGGAGTGCTTGGAAAAGAAGATTAACGACTTTTGCTGAGTGTGTGACTGACTTACTTGGTTTAAAAGTAAATTCGAAAAAAGGACAAGCCATTATTTTCTATAGACACACAACGCGCCTTAAAAATGTATGGAATACAGATCGTTTGATAAAATAGTATCCATAACCTCTGTAGAAAGATTAGCTGATCCGGATCCTTTAAGGAATTGAAAGACACTATTATCAATAAGCAGTGCCAAAAAATCTGATCATAATGTTGCGTAGGCCCATGAGTAAGTACAAACCTACCATCGCTTTAAATCTCTACAAAACCCCAATCAGACCAAAACTGGAATATAGAATTACGACTTTTGCAAACGCATCCAACTACTTCTTTGACCGTATCGATTCCATTAAAGCTAAAGTATTCAAGTTATATCTTGGACTCCCAGGCGGCACTTCCAATGCACACGCCTTCGAAATGCATGAAAGCTTATATCTAAAGACAGAACTGAGCTGCTCACTGCAAGAGAACTGAGCAAGTTATTTTATAACAACTTCCCCAACCCGGAATCGGAGGACAAACTTATCAACTTGCAGTTATGCTTAAGACTATAAATTGAGGACCTGCTTTAATAACATAGTCCCATCTGACATTACCACCAGATCACCAAATCCTGTTTATAACAAACATATTGCCCAATCGGGAGTGGAGTTGAACGATATCTTCAAAAGTTACGTTAAAAATGAGGTCAGTTTTTTAAAAATCGATTATCTGAACATATAACAGGAGCTCGACACACAACACCACAGTCGGACGATGTCGAAACATTTGCGTGGTAATATGCATAATATAGATCCTAACAGTATTCAATTACTACATCCTACGAATGCAGGATAAATAATGAACAAAATGGAAATATTTCAAATAAAAAATCTGAGTATAATTTGCTTAACTTGTGTTTATTATCTTCTTCTTCTTCTTTTTAGCACTACAGCCCCTCTCGGGCCTTCGCTTAGAGATAGTTACGGTATCTCATTTTCATGACCGTATTGATTTTTTCGGAAGTTGGTTTGGTCAGTACCATGCTCCCGTGCGTCTGCTCAGCTATGATATGATCTGATTAAATCAGTACATATCATCACTGAGTGAACACTCGTAGTCTGTCCGAAAAATCCCCTGAACTAAATCACGTTGTTCACCAACGAGATTTGAATCTGGGACCTTCGGCTTATGCGTCTCATGCTCTAACCACTAGACCACATAGATTTATTATAATAGGTTTTAATTGCCCGATGATGCCCGTATGAGACGAAATACGTTGGATTAATTTTTTTGTTGTTTTGAATTAACGAGGATTAACAAGTGTTTTACTAACTGAAAATATATCTCAGTTCTGGCGAATGGAATGACGAATTGGTGAGAAGAGCGTGCACCTGATCTGGAACGTGTACGAGTACATAGCATGGAACACAAGTCTGAAAATAAAATTCCCTGGTGGATTTAGAACAAACAACAAAGGAGGAAGAGGAATATTCGTAGATGCTCCAGGGAGAGAATGTTAGGGAACAGCAAACGATTGCTAGAAGGTTAAGTTATATTCGAAAAAGAGAAAAGGCGAAAATCGATTTTCCGGTGCACTTTGCGTTCAAATATGTCCACTGCCTTTTCGGATCCGCTCGTCAGAGTCCATGTTTCACTCCCATATACTCGTACCAGCAGGGGTTTGATAAGTGATTTGTAAATACGAAGCTTATTTTGCCTGTATACAACTCTGGACCTTAGAATGGGAAGTACGCAGTAATATGCTTTATTTGTGGCGTTTATTTGGCGTCCATTCTCGTCCTTTTCGGCGCCCCTTCTATTCAGATTTACTCCAAGAAAAACAGAGTTATCAGTACTTTCAATGTTATAGTCTCTTACGGTCAGCTTTTGTCGGAGTGCAGTGCTCTTCTTCGTTTGAGTCATGAATTTAGTTTTCGTTTCATTAACTCGTAGACCAATTCGATTTGCTTCAAAAATTCTTCTTTGGTATCTGAGATTGACTGTGCCATAATTTTGATGTCATCAGCATATGCTATCAATTGTATCGACTTGAACATTAGTGTACCAGAGGTTGACCTGGGACACTGGGACCTGGAGCATCGTGACTTTGACGCTGCGAACTAGTTTTGTTAGGACGCTAAACTCAAGAATCATTTTGTACAGCGCATTTCTGTCGACACTGTCGTACGCTTGCTTGAAGTCTACACAGAGTGGGTGCAGATCGATGTTATATTTCTACCACTTTTCGAGCACCTAACTGAAAATTTTTGGTCAATTGTAGACCGTCAACTTCGAAAGCCTCCCTGATACTCTTCTATAATACTTTCATAGTACGGCTTTAATTTTCTTTCCATGATTTTAGAGAGTACTTTATATGGCGTGCACAGTAAAGTGATGCCTATATAATTTTCACACCTTTTCCGTTTTATGCACAGCATAAATTATAGTTCTTTGTCAGTCTCCTGGTTACTGCTCCTCTGACCATATTCCACGCCCCCTCTGGAGCAGTTCTGTTGGTATTCCATCTATTCCAGGGGCCTTATTTTTTCTGAGGCCTGTACTTCGTCGCTGGTTGGTGGTGAAACTCGGACCTCTTGTTCTGCTTCTGGAATGTTCACAGCTTCAGTAATTGTAGCCGTCTGTTCTTAATTTCGATTGGGTTACCTATGATTGCTCCTTGTGCACTTTTACAAAGACCTGTTTGTGGATTCGAGCCGTCTCTTGGTTGTTTAATAGAAGCATACACCGATCTGACTTCATGTAAGGCCATGTTTTCGTTTCCTTGGTACACTTTTTTGGCATGCCGTCGGATGGTATTATTTTTTTGCTTTAGCACTACAGTATTCTTTGGTCCGAGTTGGTCACTGGATGTATTCTTTGTACGCGTGGTTCTTTTTTCCAACCGCTTTTTTGCATTCTTCGTCATACTAGTCGATCCTACTTTTTTTAATCGATGCCAAAAGACCACTTCGTCCGGTTGTGTTACAACATCTTTTACTGGCTTCCGTATAGTTTGGATGTCATCACTACTTTCTCCCGCCAGCGTTGATGCGGTTTTTCAGCGCTTCCACGTGTGTGTACGTTACTGAGCTATCATTTAGATTGTGTATCTGATGCCTTGGGGTAACTGATCTTCCTTGTTTACAGGTCTTGGAGATGCGCCATCGGAACTTGACCCGCATAAGGTGGTGGTCTGAATCGCAACCAGTGCCGCGGACCAAGCGCGTATCGAGAATGCTGGCGGCCGCTCGTTTTTGTATGAAATCATGGTCGATTTAGTTAAATGTGTGACCGTCTGGGGATACCGACGTTCTCTTGAGGATATCTCTATGCGGGAAGTGTGTGGAGCTTACTTTGAAGCCTCTAATAGTAGCGAAGTCTATCAGGCGTTGTCGATAGTCTCTGCATGAAGGCCGTGCCCTCGGTTCTTCCTTTATGTGTTGTTTCTCGGCCAGTTTTTGAGCTGATCTCACCTAGAAAATTTGTATATTCATTTGAGGGCAATGCAGCGATAGAGCTTTCCAGGATGCTGTAAAATTTGTCCTTGATTTTCTCCTCCTTGTCATGTGGGCGCGTGACATTTGACCAACCAGACATTAAAGAACTTGGTCTTGATACGATTTGCACCTATCCTTCGTTAACGGGATTGAAGTCGGTCATAATTTGTTTAAATGTGCTGTCAACAATGAAAGCC
Source organism: Odontomyia ornata (assembly GCA_963969285.1). Lineage (NCBI taxonomy): Eukaryota > Metazoa > Arthropoda > Insecta > Diptera > Stratiomyidae > Odontomyia > Odontomyia ornata. The sequence continues at coordinate 313,721,846 of OZ017740.1, forward strand.
ACTCCGAACTAACGGCTTCCTTGCGATTTTTTGCTTTTAAATACGGTGTGCGTTCGCACGTCAAATGTATCTTCATCGCGCTATCTGATTTCTTTCACTGCGAGGATACCTATTTTATATTTCTTGCTTTGGTCCAGAATTTGTCGCAGTGCACCTGGTCTTTTCAATGATCCGACATTCCAAATTCCAAAAGAATAGTCCTTTATTCCTTTCGATAGTCGTTGTTGTTTCTCCAATCCGATCCGAGATTGTTGTCCTGGTTCCATGACAAGTAAATACTAAGTGGAGCGTTGTCAGCGCTTCGATTTAGTCGGTTTTACGTCCGCGAGTGGTATTTTATTTCCCACATACCCGCCGGCTAGTTGGTTACGGCACCCTATACTCGCCACCTGAGATCGCGAATCGGGCACGGAAAGCCCCACATGGTTTAAAATCAATCGGAGTTAAAATGCGAGTATCTTCACTGTTTGATTAAAAAAAAAAAAAAAATAGCATTTTACTTTTGTATATTATTTACTCCTTTTACCAAATGTTAAACATATTTCTATTCTCTTAATTTCAGCGGCCAAAATGTTGAAGAAGCATTTCTCGAAACCGCCCGTAAAATCTACCAAAATATTCAAGAAGGACGATTAGATTTGAATGCATCTGAATCCGGAGTACAACATCGACCATCACAGCCGGGTCGAACATCATTAACAAGTGATACTCCTGCTAATAAAGATCAATGCTCCTGTTAAAATAATTTTTAAGAGACAAAATTATATAAAAATAAAACATAAATAAGAAAAAAGTAATCAAATAATAAAAAAACAATATAAAATACAAAAAATAGAAACAAAAGTGTGTTTATGTAATGTAATGAAAAACTCAACTTGTTTTCTCTTGATTTCTAGATTTAAAAAAAAGTTTATCCATGATTAAATAAACAATAAATAATAAAAATATTCGACAAAAGACAAAATTACAAGAGTCAGATTTGTTTACAAATAAACACAATTAGGGTCGAATGGAAAACTCAAACAATGTAATTAGAAAATAGGTAAAACAAAAACAGACATATGACTTTTAGAACATATTTTCACGGAATAAGTCTAAATAACTTCAGCAATTTTCGAACTAACAAGAAGAATATTAAAACTGCAAAAACGTTCTTTATCCAGCACCGTTGAATTTACAATATTCTCTCCTAAAAAATTTTATTGAAATGTTAAAATTAATCTTTGTGGCCAAAACAAACAGAATATTACTGAATCCGAATCATGAAAATTTAATTTTAACTTCTTCCTCCCTTCTAGTGTAACTCTTGAATATTTTCAAAAAATCCCTTCGATATCTTTAACAAGTAAGCAAAATAAAAATAAAAACAAAAACGTATAAAATGTCGTCCTGAAAACTAGCTGTGACCAGTTCGTCTCCACTTACTATTACATGGAAGTAGAAATAAAAAAAGTGTCATTTCGAATAGAAATTCCAACTGATTTTCTACAAAAACTTTTTTTGAATCAAAATTGTCAAATGTGTGTAATTTACTACGAAATTGTTAGAAATATTATCAGTTAAATTGTCTGTGTAGTTTAAACAAAATATAAATGCGAAAAAAGATTTAAAAAATGTATTTACCAAATTCCGTACACAGAGATTAATGGGAAATATTTGGTTTTTTTGTACAATACATAAGATAAATAGTATTTTATATCTATTGGTATTTTTTTAGTAGTTAAGAAGTAAATTACTTTATAATTAAATAAACTATTATATACATAATATGAAGTGGTAAAGAAAACAAACAAGAGATAAAATATTATTATACAATATTATATTGAAAATAGTGATTTTATTTATGAGGAAATGTAGATAAGAAGTAGGAAAATGGTTTGCATAAAGTAGGCAAGTTTTTTATATTATTTCGGATAGAGTTTTGTTTTAAATGTATGAAGTAGTTATCGTAATTGTTTTCCATTCTTTAAATTTTTTTCAATTTTTTTCCATTAAACTTTGAAGTAATTCTGTTTAATAATATAACTACTTCGTAGTATAGGCAGCAAAAAGAAATAGACGGTGGTTTTATAAACTGTAAATTACATTTATTTCACCAAAATTCAATGATTTTTTTTTAACATTAAATTAAAATGTTAATTTGCTCAAATTTATGCTGATATAAGCACCGCAATTTTTCAATACATATATTGCAGCGATGTGAAAGTTTTTCCAACTGTGTGTTTATTTGATGCTTTATTGTGATAGAACACAAACAATAATTAATTGGCAAATATTATGATATGCACACAATAATCTTATCAATTAATACCGAATAAATACTTATTGTTAGATGTGAATTTTAACGAATGATTTAAAATGAAAATAATGAAAGAAACGGTGATAGACGCATAACTATCAACTCAGATAGTGGAGCTGCAACCTACCCATACGAGACTGTGTGTAAAAATCTCGAAAAAAAAACTAGAATTGATATGTATAAATAGTAGCAATTTTTTCTGTAATTAAAATGATCAGAAATTTTATGGATTCTATATAGTCATATATAATACAGTCTCGAGTATTTTAATTTTGCTTATATTTTCTGTGTAATAATATTGTATCTTTTTGTGTATTTGAATTGTTAATTGTTTTTTTTTTTAAATTTGTTTTAGAATTGAATTTGTTTTTATTTTACAAACAAATTCATCCCTCCTGCAAATTTGTTATGTATGTGAAAACTTCAATGTCGAAAAAATGTGCAGGAACAACGTGTAAAGATTTTATTTTGATATAGGAAGAAATAAAGATGTGGTAAAGTGATTTAATTTGTTATCATTATTGAAGAGATACTTGTGGGATTTTTTTTTTGTATGAGCAGATAAGCAAATGGTGACGTTTAAATAGCTATACTTATGGATTTGTCTTCTTTTCATAGCTTGGCATCAATTGTACGAAGAAAACCATGTACATAGTTATCAAAGCAAATATCTGCAGAAGAAGAAAAATATTTCAAAAAAATTGTTTTCTGTCTGCAATATTTAAAACTCAACTGATTTGATTATAGTCAAATCAAAAACGAAAAATCCTTTTGCGGTAAAAATTATCCTTTCATGAGCAAGTTGAAGTGCGAAGTTATGAATCTGAAATGATTTTTTAATGGTTGAGATAAAAATTAAACATACATCAACTTTTTATGTATTTTTTTGTGAAATCCGAAAAAAGGAGAAACATGTGTAGATTACTTCATAAGAGGGAGAAAGATGAATGGAGAACTGAACAAGTTATTTAGGCATTCAAACGGTGTGTTTTCGCACCTATTAGGAAATGATTGGTTAGTTTGAAGCAAAGGGGAAGCAAGGAATAAGGTTTGTAATGGAAATAGCTTATGGAGAACGTGATCAGATGTTGGCTAGTTCTCTAGGATATGACTGAATTGCACTAGATGGTGACGAGATCAGTCGTGACGATTCGGTTATTTTCTACTTCAAACGAGAAAAAACGGGGTTTAAAGACAAAAAAGATACATCAGGAAGTACACTGAGCTTCTAGAATGTGAACAACACGACTATACACCAGCAAACAGAGGAAGCATTGCTGAAAAATAAAAGGACATGGGAATACCATCCATATTCTACGAATAAATTTTATTTCGAAATTCGTACATTTATCAAGAAAAACGAAAACTTTATCAAAGCAAATATTGCACTGTAATATTAGGCTTCTGACATAAAACACCAAAAGAATAGTCTCTAGAACTCAGCATAGAATGATTGCTAAGAGAGGAAATCGGAAATTGGTTAATTACGTTCCAACAATCATATTTACAAGCAGACTTTCGAAAGCTTTGATGCTTTAAACGGACACCATCCTTTTTAATTAGAGATAAAATTAAGGCACATTAACCGTTAATATTGCTCCAAGAATCGACTGAGAAGAATCCCTAAAAGGGTCGATTGAATATAACCGATCTCGAACTGTTTATTACTACAGCCCTCTTTATTTATTTATTTATTTACTACATGGGTTGATAAGTCCCGTGATTTTTTAATAGGTGGCGACAATGGAAATGAACATGACTCATTTCGAGAGACTCATCCGTCACTAGTTCGTGTATGAAGTTTCATGGCATTTCGTCCATTCATTTACAAGCTAACATACAGTCGTTAGAGTGACGCTACATTTGTCTTCGTAAAAAATGGAAAAACAGGAATATTGCATCTTGATCAAACATTGTTTTAGCTGGGAAACTGAACAATCATTGCAATGGATGGAGGAATGTTAATCCACATCGGCTCCTTTGAGGACAGCAGTTTATCGGTGGTTTAGTGAACTTAAAATTTCTCATACAAGCACCGAAGACGCACCTGGCTCTGGAAGGCAAAAAGAGGTTAGGAATGCGGAAACCGTAGAGCAAGTGCATTGAATCGTTTTGAGTGATCGTAAAGTGCAGTTGCGTGATTTAGCTGAGGTCGTGGGCATTTCAAAGGAATAGGCGGGATACGTTATGCACGATATTTTGAAGATGAAAAAGTAATCGGCGTGATGGGCGCTGCATTTGCTGACCGTCGACCAAAAGCAGCAGCGTGTTGATGATTCAACGACCGCAGCGAAATTAAGCAGACTTGTCGACGTTTGGTGATGATGAATGAAACGTGGATTGATTACCATACGCATGAGTCTAATAAGTACTATGAACAGTGGCTGAAAAGCCACGAAAGCCGACCGAAGCGGTCAAAAGTCCAACACTCGGCCGGGACGGTGATGGCCTCCTTTTTGGGATGCGCATGGAATAATCTTCATTGATTATGCAGCGTTATATGTTATATGTCCGGAAAGGACTGCAGTGGTGGTCTGCTGCGTCAGCGAGCGGAATTAGTGCTACGCTGGAAATTGCCTTGTCTCGGGACGCGTTAGTGCGCTGGTAAGCTAACTTTGCGTTGTCGTGGGGCGGATTCTTTTCCCACAGCAGAAAGATCCACTAAAAAACATCTTTCGCACTTATGATTTTTTTTTTGATAGCCGGAGTCAACCAAAAGTTGTCGAAGCGATTGACCTTCTCTAGGCGTCAATGGCCTAGGTAACCTACCGAAAGGGATTACGAAGAAAACGCGATGGCGACTTCATCTTTGCGGAGGGCGATCACGGCCCAAAAATAAAAGTGGGACCTCCAGGTGGTGGCGGTGCCCCCACGCGCCGCTCCCAACCGTATTCAAATCCAAAAACTGATGCCTTGGCCCACATCATGTGTGGAAGGCCAAGCATACCTGCGAGAGCACCTGTAACAGCGGGAAAAGGGGTCTATTAAGAATCGTAAAATTTAAAATGTTCTCAACACCAAATTTGGCTAACGAGAATCAAGTAAATCCGCGATCTACTTCAATACCAATTAAAAGGTCAACTTATAACGTTGACAATTAATAAGATTGAATAAATAACGAATTCGTGTCTAGTTGAAAGTGCACTCGTATCATCCAGGTGCTAGATACTTTGACAGAAATTATGAATGCATTTTCATTTGAATTTTGATCACTAGTCTCCCGCCCATGTGTTTTAGTTTAGAAAAGGCGTCTCAATTCGATTCGAGGTGTTAACATTTATGCAGTAGCAATTTAGTTCAGGAAATATTCTTTTCATTGCTCGTTTCAAGCATTAACTGTATCTTCTTTAGCTTCGCACACCGTAAGTACTGTACTCGCATAATGAAAGTGATAGTGGTTCGCGTTACTGTAACAACGTTAGTCGTTCACAAATCACAAGTGTTTGTGTCTTATTTCAAACTTTATTTTTAAACTCACGACATTCGGTCAGTAGCATCTAGCATCCAATCTTGGCTTGCTGGGGCGGCATGACATCACTGCAATCCTTTAGACGTACCGTCAACCATTTAAAATCACTACAAGTGCATTTTTTCGCAGTATCGTGCGTGATATCAGCAGACCCAATCAGTGGCGAATCTTCCGTGTGAGCGCAATCGCAATCATTTACGTGACTGAGAGCCCTCGCCACCGACTTCTCAGCCAAGCTACCTTAATGAAAATGTAAGCAATTTCCTTTGTAAATTGATCGAAATAAACTGTTAGCCAAGGAAAGAGTGCAGATTCTATAGATGGGGCACCTGCCTTGGCAAAAATTTATTTGGTACTTGTGAGCGAGATGATACTATTGGCAAGGTCTGCAACTTTGTACAGCGCTATATCCTTTTGTGCGGCTAGTACACACTGCATGTCCATGGGAATGCTCTGGACCCAGATAGTATGAAGTAAATCCTCAGGGGCTTTAAGTAAAGTAGAAACAGTGTCTCCACGATGAAACAAATGACAACGGCCAGCGCCTGATTGACTTTGCATGTAGCAGAAATCTAGTCATACGTTCAACTTGCTTCCCACAACGTTTCATTCATAAAATGACCTGAGTGTTAGCGGATGGCCATGTTCTGATCCAATAACGTTGGGGCTCGAGCATACTTGACGTCTGTATATACCGAGGAGTCAACAGTAACTCGGATCATTACTTGATTTAATTAACTTATCGATGTCGTATATCAAAGGAGTATCCAGAAAGACCAGCCCTCTACAGAAATTCAACATCGATAGGCTCCTAACGGCGTCTGTTGTAAAAAATGTCACGAAGACCCTAATCAACCAGCTGGCTCACATCGTATCTGATATATCGCTGAAAACAAGCAACGAACTATGGATGGAAGTGAAATTGACAATTAAGACCGTAGCAGAACGGACAATCGGACATCGAGCCCGGCGGAAAAGAAATGCCAGAATGCGTTAGACAAAAAGAATCAGGCATACAAAGATTACATAGGTAAGAAAACCAGGACAAAGGAGAATACTATGAAAATCTCAGAAGAATAGCGAATAAGATTATTAGAATTAAGAAAAGAAAATACTATGATGACCAATTAAGAAGTATAGATGTACCATAAGTTTAGCGAGCAACAACACAAGACAAGCATACAAAGTAGTGAAAATCCTGAAGCGAGGTCATCAGCCCAAGACCACGCTCTGCCTTGATGATATCGGCAATATCATCGCCGATGAAAATAGGATTAAGGAAAGATGGGAATCATTTTTTAAGAACCTCTTTAAACCTCCGCACAACTCTAGGTCATGGAAACTTATAGATATTCCCGGAGAGCTTTGATTGGCCCCATCAACTCTGGATGAAGTTTATTCCACCATCAAAGCCCAAAAGAATAATAAAGCGCCGGGCATCGATGAGATTCCGATGGAGCTCATCAAATATGGTGGCAGCGGTGTTCACGAAGCCATCTATAAAGTCATTCAGGCCTCTTGGCAACAAGAATATATACCAAAAGAGTGGCGCCAATCAATTATTTTCCCTATCCACAAAAAAGGTGACTAGCTACTGTGTGAAAACTATTGAGGCAAATCACTGCTTTATACGGCATACAAAATATTTTCAAAGATCCTAGAAAATAAAATCGGATAATACGCCAACAGTATTATTGGGGACTATCAAGGTGGTTTTAGAGCAGGTAAATCGACAACAGACCAATTGTTCACTGTCAAGCAGGTACTTTAGTAATACTGGGAGTTCAACATAGACGTACACCAGATTTTCGATGACTTTAAGCAACATACGATGGTATTGATCGTAACGTACTGTACCAAATAATGCTTTACTTTGGTATCACAGCCAAATTAGCTTGTCTTACTAAATTGACAATGACGTCGACAACCTCCCAAGCCCGCATCAATACCGACGCCCTTGACATAAATATCGAACTAAAACAGGGAGATGGGCTGGCCCCATTGCTATTCAATTTGGCTCTGGAATATGTCATCAGAAAGGTATCTGTCGATACAAAAGGTACGTTATTATATAAGTCGAGACAAGTGGTAGCCTATGCAGACGACATCAATATTTTGTTACGGTCATTAACAACCGCTAGAGAGCTCGTCCTGAAACTAGTAGGAAACTAGTTGGACTACAAATCAATGAGATTAAAACAAAGCTCATGACGCAGTCAAGGAAAATACCTCAAATGCCCAAAATATCATACTTGGCGAATACAGTATCTAAAATGTAAGCGGATTGGTGAACCTAGGCGCCAAAATAATGAAAACCGGTAATGAAAAGGACGAAATACGCCGAAGATTACATCTCGCAAATAAAATAATTTATTCAGTATTGTCGATGTATTGACGATCTTGAAGACCAGCGGCATACACAGGAGAACAAAGCTCCACTTATGCAAATCTGTGATAAGACCAATGTTATACTTTGGGTGTGAAACATGGACCCTAACCCAAGCATCCGCAAACATATTGAACGTATTTGAAAGACTGATACTGAGGCAAATAATCGGAGCGAAGCTAGATGGGGAGCAACGGTGGATTCAATACAACCATGAGCTGCATGAAATTTTTGACGAGCCGGAGGTCTCAACGATTTTAAGACTGCGGAAGCTGCAATGAGCTGGCCACATGAATCGTATAGACGACCCACGGATACCGAAAAAGGTATTTGTTGGGAGAACTGAAGGGCAGAGACCAGTGGGGAAACCGAGGAAACGGTGCACTGACTCGGTCGACGGACATTTTATCACTGCTCGGATTTCAAAATTGGACCCCGTCAATGGACCGTGGCCAGTGGAGGCACTTGTCGTAGGAAACGAGGGGACGAGAGGGGCTGTAGTGCTACGAAGAAGAAAAGGGGTTCAAGTTTCCGTAAAGGACTGCAGCGATAGTATGCTGCTTCAGCGAGTGAAGATTTTAGTGCTCGCCGGAATTGGTCTTGTCTGAGGAAGCGTAAATGCGCTTGCAGGCTAGCGTCATGTTAGCCAGTGCATTCACCATAATGTCTCGTTGTTGGCGATGCAAAGATCATATCATATCTACTCGCGATTGCGAAACACAGCTTGACCTACGGAAACCATAGGTACGGGTTGGCTTTATTGATAGTAGTATAACATGATCACCATTTATAACTTGCTAACTAATCGGCTCTCTTCTGTGAATTATTATTCACGATGAATGATACGACTATCAAACATGAGATTACGTCGGAGTCACCACTTTAGCCGTTTCGGTGGAATAATATGTTACACAAATCAAGTAACAAGGAGTTTACGAATTAAGTGTATACACTTTATTTATACTCAGAGCTAGAATGATGTGCTCAGGACAAGAAACGAAGCCTGAATTATGTTGAGAAGGTGCAAATTTCATAAGGTAAACTTGGATAACAAAGGAGTGCAAGTAAGAGTAGCAAGAGCATTGCAATTAGTATAAATAGTTAAAAGATAAGCTATAGATGTGCATTAATTGATCAGCCAATGCACCCACAAATGCATCACCGACGCGTATGTATATGCATCCGCATAATGCATCTGCAACGCGTATGCGTATTCGGCCGACAATATTATGCTACAAACAGTCATCATAACCGGCGATCCCGCGGAGCGATACCTTACTGAGTTCTGTCATCCCTACATAGCTGCGATCATGTGTCGTTCTGATTTACGTGAGCATCTGCCTGCAGTTAGCCTAATCTCACGGTCACCATAAGACTGCGATTGGTTTAAGCGCCAATCATTCGCCCCCAAGTTCGGTACCAGTTTACATTGAGGGGACTCTCAACTTTCATACTGATAGATCCGAGACCTAGCTATATCTGACGCTATAAGGTTAATGCCAACCTTTGTTTGCACCACTAGCCACCACGGTACTCCCCGAAGGGCCGCAACCAATCAGCTGACCATCTTTAAGATGGAGGCTCATCAGCTGCCCGTGGTACCTGAATATACCTACAGGGTTGAGGTTCGCAGCAATGAGTTGATCTTGTTATCGAACAATCACAAAGCCACTATGTTTCGGATCCAGTTCCAATCCTAGTATTTTTACTAAGCGATTCGGGTACCCCGGGAACGCCAGTCCCCGTCGGCTTCACTGGAATCGGAGACGACAACCCAACAATAGCAGTTGCACCCCTTTGAATTACCAGATCAGTTCCGCCCTGGGGGCCATAGCTGCGATCAGCTGGCAAGGATTGGATGACTGATTTCTGTCACTTAATCACCACTTGAAGTCGGCAGTGTGGTGAGTAAATCTCTGCCGTTAACCGCCACTTGATGTCGGCAGTGTGGTGTGTTGATCTTTGCCACTGAGCTGCAACTTTGACGTCACCTGCATGGCGGAGAGGAGCCTGGTGTTGGTTGGAATTTGTGTTAAAATTCCATTTTTTAGATTTCTTATATAATTGTTAATACACAGGAAAGGAAATCGAACCTGCGACGTGGGCAGCTCAAAATCTGGAGGAAAAGTAAGAATACTGGAAGCAAGAGCTTGTACCACCTCAAAGGCAACACCAAGCACTCTGTATAAGAATAATATAGAGGTTTCAGGTTCGATAGTTGTATGTTGTGATAGTCAAATTCATATATTTGAATCATGCTTCCGTAAAACAGATGCTATCAAAGTGCAATATCTAATTTTTGTAAGGCTCCTTTCTATGTAAATTTGGAACTTAAATCCTCTAAAATCGCGCTAGCAGAGCATGTAATCACATGTATGAACAAAAGTGCTATTGTTGCCTTCAAAACTATAGCGAAAGAAGAAAGCAGAGAGAATAGTGGAACAATCAATTATTTCACAACTTCACCGAACGATGCAAGTCATCTACCGAATTTCAAATCTATAAAAACTATTGATTTTGATCTTGCGAAACAATTTAATCGAGCAAATGGTTTCAAAGTTCAATCGAAAATTCAGTCTGACTGGAATCGTCAAAATAATAAGATCGTCCTTGCTTAGTTAATTATACCGAGGAAACGGTGCACTGACTCGGTCGACGGACATTTTATCACTGCTCGGATTTCAAAATTGGACCCCGTCAATGGACCGTGGCCAGTGGAGGCACTTGTCGTAGGAAACGAGGGGACGAGAGGGGCTGTAGTGCTACGAAGAAGAAAAGGGGTTCAAGTTTCCGTAAAGGACTGCAGCGATAGTATGCTGCTTCAGCGAGTGAAGATTTTAGTGCTCGCCGGAATTGGTCTTGTCTGAGGAAGCGTAAATGCGCTTGCAGGCTAGCGTCATGTTAGCCAGTGCATTCACCATAATGTCTCGTTGTTGGCGATGCAAAGATCATATCATATCTACTCGCGATTGCGAAACACAGCTTGACCTACGGAAACCATAGGTACGGGTTGGCTTTATTGATAGTAGTATAACATGATCACCATTTATAACTTGCTAACTAATCGGCTCTCTTCTGTGAATTATTATTCACGATGAATGATACGACTATCAAACATGAGATTACGTCGGAGTCACCACTTTAGCCGTTTCGGTGGAATAATATGTTACACAAATCAAGTAACAAGGAGTTTACGAATTAAGTGTATACACTTTATTTATACTCAGAGCTAGAATGATGTGCTCAGGACAAGAAACGAAGCCTGAATTATGTTGAGAAGGTGCAAATTTCATAAGGTAAACTTGGATAACAAAGGAGTGCAAGTAAGAGTAGCAAGAGCATTGCAATTAGTATAAATAGTTAAAAGATAAGCTATAGATGTGCATTAATTGATCAGCCAATGCACCCACAAATGCATCACCGACGCGTATGTATATGCATCCGCATAATGCATCTGCAACGCGTATGCGTATTCGGCCGACAATATTATGCTACAAACAGTCATCATAACCGGCGATCCCGCGGAGCGATACCTTACTGAGTTCTGTCATCCCTACATAGCTGCGATCATGTGTCGTTCTGATTTACGTGAGCATCTGCCTGCAGTTAGCCTAATCTCACGGTCACCATAAGACTGCGATTGGTTTAAGCGCCAATCATTCGCCCCCAAGTTCGGTACCAGTTTACATTGAGGGGACTCTCAACTTTCATACTGATAGATCCGAGACCTAGCTATATCTGACGCTATAAGGTTAATGCCAACCTTTGTTTGCACCACTAGCCACCACGGTACTCCCCGAAGGGCCGCAACCAATCAGCTGACCATCTTTAAGATGGAGGCTCATCAGCTGCCCGTGGTACCTGAATATACCTACAGGGTTGAGGTTCGCAGCAATGAGTTGATCTTGTTATCGAACAATCACAAAGCCACTATGTTTCGGATCCAGTTCCAATCCTAGTATTTTTACTAAGCGATTCGGGTACCCCGGGAACGCCAGTCCCCGTCGGCTTCACTGGAATCGGAGACGACAACCCAACAATAGCAGTTGCACCCCTTTGAATTACCAGATCAGTTCCGCCCTGGGGGCCATAGCTGCGATCAGCTGGCAAGGATTGGATGACTGATTTCTGTCACTTAATCACCACTTGAAGTCGGCAGTGTGGTGAGTAAATCTCTGCCGTTAACCGCCACTTGATGTCGGCAGTGTGGTGTGTTGATCTTTGCCACTGAGCTGCAACTTTGACGTCACCTGCATGGCGGAGAGGAGCCTGGTGTTGGTTGGAATTTGTGTTAAAATTCCATTTTTTAGATTTCTTATATAATTGTTAATACACAGGAAAGGAAATCGAACCTGCGACGTGGGCAGCTCAAAATCTGGAGGAAAAGTAAGAATACTGGAAGCAAGAGCTTGTACCACCTCAAAGGCAACACCAAGCACTCTGTATAAGAATAATATAGAGGTTTCAGGTTCGATAGTTGTATGTTGTGATAGTCAAATTCATATATTTGAATCATGCTTCCGTAAAACAGATGCTATCAAAGTGCAATATCTAATTTTTGTAAGGCTCCTTTCTATGTAAATTTGGAACTTAAATCCTCTAAAATCGCGCTAGCAGAGCATGTAATCACATGTATGAACAAAAGTGCTATTGTTGCCTTCAAAACTATAGCGAAAGAAGAAAGCAGAGAGAATAGTGGAACAATCAATTATTTCACAACTTCACCGAACGATGCAAGTCATCTACCGAATTTCAAATCTATAAAAACTATTGATTTTGATCTTGCGAAACAATTTAATCGAGCAAATGGTTTCAAAGTTCAATCGAAAATTCAGTCTGACTGGAATCGTCAAAATAATAAGATCGTCCTTGCTTAGTTAATTATAACGAAGTTACTTTTATGAACAATAACTTTCCATTGGATAATGAGCGTTGTTTCTACGTCATAAAATTCTTAATCCGGCTCCATCTTCAAAGCAAAAATATTGAAGAAGAAACACCTGCAAGAGAGTCGGTGCAAAAATTTAATGTGCTATCAGCATCCAATACAACTATTGTTTACGATGAATTTCGAAGCTTGGCGTTAAAACCAATCTACATAAAAATCAACAGAAAAAAAAAATTAATTGAATAGCGACAGACAGTAAACACTCTCGTCGTTGTTGGCACGGCAGGCTGATTTTTGTGAAAATTGTTCTCCGTTTACGCCCGTATTGACTCTTAGCGATAAAGTTCTGTGAAAATTTATCAAATTACCCAATGCTTACTAGTGAGGTGAACTCCATACAGATTACCGCTTACGGTCACAAAAAGTTGTACTCGCGCGTGTGACATAAATTGGAAATATTGCAATTCTAGCAAGTGCTGCGCGTGGCGTTCCAGTTTACCAATCGCATTCAGTATTCAAGGATTGATATAAATTTGCAAGGAAACGAACGGGGTGTCAAAGGTACAAAAAAAAGGAGAAACTAGAAAAGTAGTAGATGCTCATTAAAGAATTCCGTGTAACCTTGCCATTGACTGTAGAAGAGTATCAAGTCGCACAGTTATATCCAGTAACGCTACTGCTTCCAACTGGATGCCCTACTCTTAGTTGGGGGTTGTGAGTATTCGGAGTAAGGACGAAATCATGTGCGATAATCGAGCATCGGGTTCGATTTCTCTTGTCAATTCCTTTGGTAGGTTACCTCCGCCTCAACACCCTTAAACCGTAATATTTTCATCGTATAATTCGTGAATTATTAAAATTTTTTGTAGTGGGTCCTTGTGCTAGGGAAAAAGAACCCGCCCCAGGACACTGCAACGCTAGCCTGCAAGCGCATTCACGCGCCCTCAGATAAGGCCAATTCCGGCGAGCACCGATGCCTTCGCTCGCTGAGGTGCAGACCATTGCTGCAGTCATTTACGGACATTTGAACTTCCTTAAACACCTACCAACGCTTGGGTCGACAAAACGTTGCCAGGGAAATTCCCAGTTATAAAGTTTATGAAGATACGCGTGAAAAGGTGATTACATAGGATGGATAGAAAATAAATGGAAAATGGGCTGGAAATTTCTGAGTTCAATCGCTAATAGAATAAGAGAGTGGGTATTTCCTACAATTGAAATATGAAAATATATATAATAAAAGATAATTGGGGAAAACAGAGGGAATTTCGGAACTTAAAGATATCTAAGGAGATATAAAGGAACTGAAGAAATGAGCAAAAATATTAATAATTTTCACACAGTATTTACAATAATATTTGTTGCTATAATGCATTATCCTTGCCGAAACTGAATTCATTGGCGCTAAGATAAAATATATCGATAATTTTAACTTACTTGAATCGCTAAATCATCATTTTCAACCATTGTTTCCAAATTATGAAGATAAAAGGATGTTTTTTTGGACTGTAAGAGATATTAAGGCAGTTAAAATATTTACAAAAGATTTTTCGAATCGTTTTAACCTACTTCTTCCACACAATCATTTGAAATAGACAATGTTAACAATACGATAAGGAAATTTGCAGGGTTTGCAGCAATGATGTCTATTTTTTAAGCAAGAAGAAAAATGTTATCTTAACGCCAAAAGTATAGTATATTACCATAAAGACCATGAAAATTAACCCTAGTTCCCCAATAAATCCAGTAAATATCACATTGCATAACGACTCCATGATTTAAAATTGCAACGCCCCAGCACCATCCAAAAATGTTATTCAAATCTTCAGACATGGTAAAAATTACATGGTATCTGTTCTGCAGTTTTCTTAGCTCCCTTTTTAGAAATTCATCAAATTTTCCACTGCACTTATAACCTTTCTTACTTCGCGCGAACTCAGTCAAACTAGAGAGTTCTTTGTTCAATTTTTTTAAATCCTTTTCGAAAATCTCCATAAGGAGTTGGACAAACAAGAAAAAGAATTCAATCGGAATGATATCCCAATTAAATACCAACCAAATGTGTACAAAAGTTTTGGTATTGTGAAGCCTGTATGAAAAATTTCAGAACATATTTCCAGTTTGTTTTATAGCTTTCGGTAAAATGTTCGTTATTAACGGAATAACTATTCAAGTTAAGCGTTTTTAATTTTTGAAAGTAATTGAAGATTTGCGATTTATTTCGAATTGGCTCGATAATGATAAATTGGTGCGTGAGGGCTAACAGGAATAATTTCACAGTATCGTGGAATTTGCCAACATAGTCTTCAACGTGTAAGATTAAATGAGCATTCTTATACTCGTAGCAAAAGTAGAACTTCCATAAGTTTAAACTAGATCGTATAAGAGTGAAAATTACCGAGGGGTAATGAATAGAGTGGTTTTGAGTTTCAAGATGAATGGGTAGGAATCCGAAAAACTGGTAAAATTTCAGGTAAATAAATCGGAGTTTACCGACACTTTCTAAAAGGGACATTACTGGCGCACTAAGTAACGTGAGTACACTGAAAATGAATTTATTTAATGAATACACAAGAAATACTGAGTAATGGTAGAATAATGACTCTATTATTATGTGTTACTGCTATATTTCACATTTTCTCTTCAATAATTCTAATTGATTTTCTAGACAATTGAAAAGGACTGGTGAATTGCAATATTACAAATGAAAGAGGAAAAAATGGATTCATGCAAACCCATCGGTGTATAGACAAGATGTAGATTTGAAGTGCAGTAATAATTGATTGCAAAGCTTGCGAGATTTGGCCTGTGAGAAAGATAAACATTGGCTCTTTAAAATTGGCAATTAAAATCAACGCACTTACTCGTAAATATTTGAATTCTTAATGACATATTCAAAACATTTAAAAGCGTTTCCGAATTATTTCGATTTTAAATACTGTTGCGGTTTCAGTGTTATTTGACTCAAGAAATTATAATTTCTGAAATTAAATTTTAATTCTAGCTCCCGAGAGTCAATTTGATTTATGGGCTCGAAGAATTCTGCAGCTAAAATTAAGCATTCGTGACCTGTAATATAATATGAGAGGTGCATACGTTTTTTATGGCGGAAAATTATTTTTTTGTTATTGTACAAGTGCAGCTTTTTTCATTTATGTGCATTTGGCTTATATTTGACTACAAAATAATTCAAATTTAGTATTCATTATATAAATACAAATCCCTGATCCTTTTAAGGAAGTATCCTACCATTCACTTATTCTTCTAAAGTAGTTACGTTCTACCTGTATTCGTCAGTAATTTGATTTTGATTTAATCGAACAGTTAGAATAAGTTGCTGCATACGTTCCTCATATCTGTAGTAGATTATGTACCCTCCGATATTTTGACGTCCAAAAATGACTAGTGACATCCAGCTAGTCATTGGTTTTTTGTCATGCAATTGTGCTTCCTCGCCACTGGAGTTTTTATCGCCCTAGTGCTGAGTCTTCTTGGTACCACTAGGGTCAAAGAGCACCTTCAAGAAGCAATCATGGGTTGACATTGCTAAAGTGAATGGCAAACTGGGCCTGGCGAAAACAGACGGGACTTGGGAGGACTTCGTCTTTACTGACCTTATGGCCCCCAAATAAGAGTGGGGCATCCAGGTGGAAGCGGTGCCCCATCGCACCCCCCATCCGGATCAAGATCCAATGTAGACACGGCCAGATGTTTTCCATTTGAATGAAAAACCTCGTTCACATGAACTTTTCCTTCAAATGAAAAATATCAGCGTGGCAGATTTATGTTATAGTCTTATGTGATGGAATCACATAATACTATGTATATCATAAATAGGCACGCGAGCAGAAGGCCATTCTACCCTGCGAAAGTACTTGTAAACGATTTAAAAAGGAGTGAGCTCACCTGATGGCGGGTCCCATACCCGGTCAGGTTAAAAAAAACCAAATGGAAAGACTGAGTTTATGGTTTAGTTTATCTTTCAATTATTATCTTTCACAAATACGGAAAATCACAATAATTTCTTATTCCCTTCACAATCAAAGTTGGGAAATATTCTCAACAATCTGTTTAACAGGTTGATGCACTTGACTTGTACAATCTAATGTATAATTGAGTATATTTCAAAAATAAATAATCTATGTTTTATACCATTCAGTACGTCAATGAATATATTTTAAGTAAATGATTTTCAGGCAGTAAATAATCCATTACATAATTGAGTATATTCAATGCCCCCTCACACAGACCCGAAAGCGGAAGCATGACGTCACAATGCGCACCAAGATTTTAGACATATTGACCTGTTCTTTTAGACCAATTGAACAGTTTTTAACAGTTCCCACTGTCACGTCATCTACGTTAATTGCTTTCCTTTCTAGCCTGAGTAAGCAGGCATTGGTATATTTCAAAAATAAATAATGTTGTACAGTTGAATACGCCAATGAAAACTTCAAAAATAAATATTTTAAAATTTGTACAGTTTAATGCTATATTTCAAAGTAAATGATTTTCAGGCAATAAATAATCCATCTCATGCAAATTAAAAAAAATGGATCTATTTAAATAAGTAATTAAAAGAAAAGAAAAAGGGTATTCACCCAACCTTCTCGACGAGCGCTCGTAGACGGGGCGGGTACGGCCTGAAAACTTTGTGAGTTAGCGTTATTATCTTTACTTATATCACTATTCGTAACGTATGATTCAATCTTAGTGGTATCTAGCATTTGAAGTGATTGATTTTGTGTCATCACAGCTATTTCCAAATCTTTCTGTTATGATTGGGCAACTTCAAGCAAAGCTTTAATTGTTAATTTAACAGTGCCTTCTTCCGTTTTCACTTCTTCTGGTTTCTAATATTTTTTGAAAAAATCGCTCACAGATTTGGCTGATCGCTCAGTTGCGTTGGCTTTCCATTCGTAGCGAATGCTTGAAGGCTCAGTTTGATACAGATGAGGTGTTCCATCATAATCAAAAACACCAATCAAACTCGATATGCCGAATCGGCGTCGTCCATTACTCTATGTGAATTTTCGTTTAAGGGCAGCGATGAATCTGGTTGTATATTCCAAAGTGACGAGATCTTCGACGCGACGTTTAGCTTGTGGCTGTGACACTCAACTCGAATCCAATTTATTAAAATTCGAGCATCAGCCGTAAGACTGGCAAAGACCATCACTACAAGAATAACTAGCGGGCAAATTTTTCTCACAGTCCGTTTTTCCTGCAGTTTTCTGATGGATTTCTTTTGCACGCCAAGTACAGCAACGTCTTAATTATTTGCGGTCACCCATGTCGATCTTCATCGTTTCCCTTCACTTATCACGACGAAAAAAATTTTTGGGCCACTTGGAATTGGAAATTTCCTTCCTTTCCATCTAGCACGGTCTCTTTACAATAAATCACTTCTTGCCCATAGAAGAAACGCCACGGTGAAATTTAGTTCAGCCATAAACATTCCCGAATGTCCAATAAAGACGTGAAAGGAAAATTTCTCCACAAGATCAAGAAATTTGCACCAGACTTGGGACAACTGCGAGTTAAATTTGCCGGCAAGCTGTCAACCAGGTATTGGAAACGACGCGCACGATAATTTTCTCTTGATCGATGCTGAGACTCGAATTAGAACGTGCCTCAATTAGAAAAGTTCGACTAAAACGTCTGAGCAAAGACGGATCGAATTCTACTTTTGAAATGTTCTATCTTGTGTAAAATATCAAACCCCCTCTGTGCCGCTAGCGATACCGTTTGGGCAGACTGGAGTTGGCAAAGCGCACCTTTGAGTCAATCCGTGCCTGGCAATTTATCCACGCCGGTGTCGTGCGTGAATATTTCTCTGCAACGAAAAAATTCACTGGGCTTGACTTTTGTTCCGACCGAATTGGGGACAATTTAAAATTTCATGGCACGAAAACGTCACTCCCGTACACAACACATGATTTATTTTCACGATCTGTAGCGACAGTTCAAGTAACGTGGAATGGGGGACAAGAAAAAGATGAATGTAGACACGGCCAGATGTTTTCCATTTGAATGAAAAACCTCGTTCACATGAACTTTTCCTTCAAATGAAAAATATCAGCGTGGCAGATTTATGTTATAGTCTTATGTGAAAAGAAGAAGAAAAAGATTGCTTGAGCTATTTCGTAACAGCCAACGTTCTCGCGCCTTCCGCACAATTTTCCGCGAGGGTGGATAGTGAATTCGGTGAACGACGTTTTATATTCGCGGCAATTGAAATTCTATGCCCTCGAACGACGTTCACACACCGTCCAAGTTAATTTTTGTTTTCCGCGCGGTCTTCGTGGCATGTGCCCTATGTGGCGATCCATCATCGACTCCTCGATCCGCACAAGCAGATCTCTCACTTGTTACCAACAGGCACCGTACGGGACGTGTCGCAACGGCAGTTGACGAGTCCCCCATCCATCCACTGTAAAAGAATCCAGGAGGAATTGTAAAAGATAATAGAATGGGAAAGGGAGCAGAGCATAGTATACTCAACTAGTAACCACACTCCATCAACCCTCCGCAAAAAGCAAATAAACCAAATAAAATTTCCAACGCACGCGTTCTTTTACGCATTTCAGAACATCGGAGCATTGCCAGACTCTAATAAAAAATAAAAGATTGTATAAAACAAATGTTTTTTTCTGTAAATAGGCAAAATTATTAATTTGAGATCTGGTAATGCTGAAATCTCACATCGAACCACATTTTTATATTGGCACCAATTCTCGCGTCAGCATTTACCTACCTCCCTGCGCTGAAGATTTCTGGCTCGCTCGTCGGCTTGTGTTCAGTTTTTGTACTATAGTTGTGAGCTTTCGAATTTAGGGCCTTTCAACAGTGAGCTCTAAAAATTTTCTGAAAAATCCCATCATGCAGTGCGAGTAATTTCAACGAAATATTTGTTTACTTCCACTTCTGTTTTGTGATTTGTGATTTGTAGTGAAATTTGATTTCTTTATTTTTTTGAAACAGTCCATTCAGAACACAGCCGATGACTGGCTGTCCTAGGGAGCTGCATGGATATAAAGGACTGAGCTCAAGTTAGGGAGACTGAGTGTGGCAGCAGGGTCGTGGAGTGGGTCTTCAGCTACAGGGTCAGCGTCTCACGACTCTGTTTTTGCGAGCACTCAACCAAGGACATTGATCAAAAGTCATAGTCTTAAAAACCGGTCGCAAATGAGAAAAAACAAAATAAAACTCCGTGTAGGAGGCAAAAAGAATGAGAAAGAAAAAGAAGAGAAAACTAAAGAAAAAAAACTTCGAAATCTAGGTTGGTACCGTCCCGTGACCATAGTCACACAGTGAAAAAAGAAACAAAGGACGTTATTTAAATATTGGCAAAAACAGCGAATCGACATCAAAGGAATACGTAACACGGGCAACTAAGTCTCGTCGTCATCTCACCGAATCTGCCTTGTTTGTCATCGGAAAGAGGGAGCACTAAACTGGATACAGATGCTCTCCGACGCACCCTCCTAGCCGAGAATTCACTTTGATCGTGCATATTCTCTTTGAAGTGAGCACCAATCCCCTGTAACTACATGAAAATAAAAAAAATGCAGCATAATGCTCATGCTCAACGTGTGGAACAACTAGACTTTTGTTAGGGACCTGCTCTTCTGGCTAGAAAGGAAGAAGACCTATCTTTTTGGTTTAAGTACAATTCATTTTATTCATTTAAATCATAATTTTACAAAAAAAAATCAATAAAAAAAGATTATAGTATCCAGTTTAGTTCAAACACATTTTCTTTAACAAAAAAAAATTTACTGTTACGTTTCCTGTTTCTTCACATTGACGTAAAGCAGAGAAAATGTTGTCAATTTAAACAAAAATTAATGAAAATGATGCGTGACTTATCCAACAAAGACTACCAACGAACCCTCGTTGATGGTGACGATGAATGTGTCAAAATACTGTAGTTACCTAAATTACCCGCGTGGAGAGAAAGTGCTCACTCAATTCGCGGTGATGCTTGGGTCGGTTGACAAATGGAAGCATGTGGCACATTATGCTCCCGCAGTCCTAAAAGATAAAAGAGGCATCGGGGCTGGGAGATCGCTTGTTTGGCAATTTTTTCCGCTAGAGGAGGGATAAACTTAAAGTCGAAAGCGATTTATTCAGTACTAATTGTTATAAATTTTCAAAGAATATAAAGCAAATTCCAAACAATAAGCATACTAAAACTTAATGGCCCAAATGGCTCTCTAAATTTAAACGTTATCAATTAAAAACATTTAATCAAAAAAAAAAAAAAAAAAAAACAATATGAAATTCAATTGATTAAAATTATTACATATTTTCTAATATAATGGGAAAAGGGAGAAAAAATCAACAACACTATTTAAAAATTAGTTATAATACTAACACAAACGTGAACTTTTATCCTACACCTAATATGTTGTAAGCAATTTGGTCAAAAAACTTTATCTTATACTAATACAATGCTAACACAATATTCCTAACCTTAGCATTAAACCTTAACTCTAAACCTAATTTAATGAACATTGCATATGCCTATCCTAAATATTGAGTCGCATCCCTAAATTTTAACCGAAATAAACAACACTAAATGTAGCAATAATGAGCTGAAACTCAAAAATTAAGAAACGAAAAACACAAAAACAGAAAACAAACACGAATTATTTAGACATTTTCTTTCACCCACCATCCCACCTGACCCCTCGGAAGTTCAAGTACCTTATTTTTTGAAGGCCATTTAGACTGCTTTTGCTCGAAATCTGGACAAAGTAAAAAGGCAAATTTTTACGCTTGACAATCGATCTCCTTGTTGCAAAGTCTTTAAATGTAATAAATTCTATTTCTGGTGCAACTTCTTAAAGCATCTGAAGTAGATCGACTGTGTCCTCTCCGCAGTCCAGATCCTTCAATAAAAAGTTCTGTTTTTTTTTGCTTTTGGGAGTGTACGTAAAGTATGAAAACTCTCCAGAACTCAGCGCATTTTTTGCTGCCTGTAAATCAACCAATGACTTATTTCTAATTGTCAGTTTATTGGCATTGACTCTCTTGATCTGAAAATCATTTAATTTATTTTTGGCTGCCAAAAGCCGAACCATATGTTTACCAGTTTGCCAGATACATTGATTGCTAGGACTTTTCCTTTCTTTTGATTAACATTGACAGACGGACTAGCATACAAAACTTTTGGTTTTTTCTCCCCATTTTTAATTTTTAAATATTCGATAAATTCACTCTCATATTTAGTAAAACAATGTTCAGAATTTTTGTTACCTTTATTACCTTCTGTTCATGGAATCGTCTAGCCCAGCTAGCGCTGCATAATAGTTCGTACTGACGTTTGCTCTGCCTGCGCTGAGGACATCTTCTTGATCAGGTTCCTCTTGCGGTTTCTTCGATTTTTTGTCTTCGGTAACTTTTGATTTTACTTCTTTTTCTTTCTTGATTGTTTCTTTTCTTTTGTTGTACGCTAATTTTCCAACTAATTCTTCTAGCGACTTAATCCAAAGTTTGAGTTCCTCATTTTCTCTTTCCAACTTCTCAGCTTTGTCGTTAGCTTTGACTAACTGCTCGATCTCGATGACTGATAAAATTTTCGGTTTTTCTTCATTACTATCGAATCTTCGTTTAAAGCTTTTTTCCCCGTCATCGTTAACGATGGACACGATCATTCTAGTTGATGGCTGAAACCATCGGGCTCCTCCATCTCGTTGCTTTTGCAGCGAGATTAGAGGAAATGTTCATAAACCGGGACTTTCCTTGAATGTATTTCCGCTTTTTGATACTTTTTCAGGAAAGAAATTTTAGGTATTAGATTAATGTTCGAATAATTCGACGGTGACAATTTTCAATTAAAACATTAGTTTCAACTGATTTTTGTGGAAAATTAATTAATTTTTAAAATTAATGACAGGAGCGATTAAAAACACGTCTATATGCAACGAAGGCTAGACGTAGAGCCCCGCTGGCTGCATGTGATGTGCAAAACGGAGAGCATCAGCAAAAAATGAGTTCAACGTCAAGGTTTAAAACAGGAAGCAGCGTAATTACTGCATATAATGCATCATTGCCCAAATCAACTGCTCCAAAACTGAAAGATTTTCTGAAATTATAAAATTTCAAGCGTCGACACATTCGTTCCACTAGTATGGCAAAGTCCATTGGGCTCATCTACTCTGTGGACAAAAGTAGAGGATGAAAAAATCAGGTTTGATATTTTAGCGTTTTTTGTGTAGTAAATGTTGAGCGACGATATGTTAGACAAGTTAAATAATCAGGAGTCTACGAATTAAGCGTACACACTTTATTTATACTCAGAGCTTTGATGATGTGCTCAGGACGAGAAGTAAAGTCTGAATGACATTGGAAAGGTGTGAATTCCATAAAGTAAGCTGGTTTAACATAGTAGTGTAGGTAAGAGTAGTGAGAGCGTTGCGATTGCTACAAATAGTAAAAATATAAAGGATGAACCCTTAGAGTACCCTTAGCGCGATAGACGGTCTGGAGTCGCGTAGTCGTCGAGGCAGGGCAGATCAAGGAAGCTGCAAAAGATTTTCGAAGGATTTTTATGCCAATTAAAATTTTGAAGAAATTGGAATTTCGGAGGGATTGTGGGATTTCGGAGGAATTGTGGAATTTTGAAGGAAAAAGAATTTTTGGGAATTGTGGACCAGACTTCTTGTAGATGTCGAAAACCAGACTCAAAGAAAGACACAGAGTGCATCTGGGAAAATACAAGATCATCAGGCGTGATGATCCAAAGGGAAGTCTTGCAGTTGCTATGGCTCACAAAGATCACCTGAAAGTCCAAAGGCACTGCCTTCCAAGTCTGAAATGTATTGAAGCGGAAATAATAAGCTCCATGCTGGGAGGGTGCACCTTTGTGTTTGTGGGGATCTATGTGCGACGTAGAGGGAGCTCATTGACGACTGGCGTACAGTGCTTACTTTGTGCATCCCTCATGGGGGAATATTGCATCTAATGGCTATGGAATAGCTATCTCTAAATGGGTTCAATTAAATATGGATCTCATACTGATTGCTCCGAAAGAGCTTACTCGCTGCCGAAGCTCGTCTATTATTGACTTTTCATTGTGTCTGCCAATCTGGTAAATTTCGCCCACAGTTGAAGGAATTTCTAGTTTGATGTTCGTGAAGCTGAGTCTAACCATCTTTTGGTTGAGCTGACCTTAAGAGTGAAAAAGGGTGTGAAACTTGAGATTATAAATCCACAACTTTTCATTCCATACAAGCAAATCGATTGGGCAGCAGTAAGTGATGACCTTGAAGGGAATTTCGATCATAGATTGAAAAATCTTTCTATTCCTGAAATCGATGAGGGAGTCGTATGTATAATTCAACCCTGAGTACAGTCATCTCAAAGATCTCCATTAAGAAATTCACGACGAATTACCTTTATGGAGATTTACCAGAAGAGATCTTGGAGCTTCATCGTAGATGTAGTCGGCTTAGAAAGCTACTAGCAAGAATCTACCACCGCAATTTAAATATGGTCAACTGGGAGTATGAACGTATTTATCTTGTGATTACGTCTCTAAACCGAATGATCTCGAGAAGAACCATGGCTTTTGCTAACGAGCGATTTGAACAGGCCCTGGAAAGTGTCAAACCAGGTCCCTGTATGTTTCCTCATATCAATAGGATAACTGGCAGAAAAAGGCTGCCCGGAGTCCTCACTTATGATGGGTTCTTGCTCATGGATGACCAAGCTATCACTGATTCTATCGCAAAACATTTTGTGAAAGTTCTTCAGGGAGAGAAAGTAAGTGAGGACTCTTCTGTTACTTCCTTAGTGAACAGTACCTCAACAAATTTCGACAGGGATAATGAGCAATTGTGCTTGACCAGGTTCTCTGATTCAAATCCCTCTGACGCATCTACTGGCTATGGTCTGTTTGTCAGTCTTGAGAGACTCACTTTGTTTTCACTGGAGAAAAATTCCAAAAAGTCAGCAGGGGCTGATGGAATCTCCAATTATATGCTTAAAAGGCTTCCCCATGTATTCTTTGTTCGCCTCGTGATCATTCTGAATAATTGCATTAACATTTGCTACTTTTCTCAGCAAAAGAAATATGCAAAACTATTTGCGACACCCCAGAAGTCGGGCAGTACTGACGTAGTCGATACTCATCCGATTTCACTGCTATCAAATATTAGTAAGCTGCTTGAAAGGGTAATACTTGAAGGCATCATATAATTTTCTGTGGGGCAAGAAATGCGCCGGAAAGAAAATTTGAATTCAAAAAAGCCCACTGCACGGTAGATACGATGGCCGTATTGCAAGCCGCTTAAGCGAGAAGTTGGCGCAGCAATAAGCCTGTTGTAGTTTGCCTGATCGATGTGGAGAAAACCTTCGACTCTGTATGGATCTGTAGCGGCTATAACAATTAAGGTTGTCAAACATTTCAAATCGAAAACTAACATGAGCCGCTGTAAGTAAATGCACATCTTATGTTCGAGCCAGCGTATCATGTACATAGTTTTTTATAAATAAATATTTTGTAACGAAGCGTCCCTTTGATTAGACTATTCCTTAAAAAGTGGTGACCCCGTGCTAAAAACATAGTAACTTCTGACAATTACTATAATGGCTACCGGTGGTGCAGTTCCTAAATTATTTGAAAAAGACGATACTTTACCATCTACGGATGAAACTCCTAAGTCAGCGCGTGGCGTGAACCGCGAAATGGAACGAAGAATTTCATATCTGCCACGTGTGGAATCTTTACGCGATGTAAGATTGCCGCCATTTTTTATGCGTCGTTCGGATGTGTGGTTCGAGCAAATTGAAGCGTCGTTTGCGATAAATCGCGTTACATTCGATACCTCAAAGTTTCAACTTGTAGTGGCTTCGATTGAAAGTGAAGTATATGAACAAGTGACCGACATTTTGAGAGATGTGGGTGATGCGAATAAATACGAAATATTAAAAAACATTTAATTTCGCGATATTTGGACTCCCCGGAAAATCAGTTAACGCGCGTCCTAACTGATTTAGAATTAGGCGATAAAAAACCATCGCAATTATTCCGCCAAATGAGATCGCTTGCCGGGTCGCAATTACCCGATGATGCTATTCGTGCTGTGTGGTTACGTAGATTACCATCGCGTGTTCGCGTCATTTTGTCTGTAACCGTGAAAGACGATATTAATATGTTAGTGGAAACTGTGGATAAAATTTGTGATGAGTTCGGCATAGACACAGTGACTGCAGTAGACATACAAGAACAGACAACAGTGTGTTAAATGAAATTTTGAAAAGATTTGAATATTTAGAGCTTGCCAGCAAAAGATAACCGCGTCGTTTTCGATCACGATCCGCGTCACGACCGCGTTTTAATTCTTCGGAAGGGAAGTCTTCGAAAAACAGAAATTGCTTTTACCACGAATGGTTTGGTCAAAAAGCTCGAAAATGTCGTCCACCCTGTTACTTTTTAAAGCCGTCGGAAAACTAATTTCACCGCCGTCATCATTAACCGTCAGCGGTGGTGACTCGTCAAAGAACCGTCTTATAGTTGCATCGGCATCACATTTTCAGTCGACATTGGAGCCGACATCTCAGTTATTCCACGTGACAAAATGATAAATAAGGAAGCTTCCGACTATATTTTATCTGCCGCAAATGGAGCACCTATTAAAACGTACGGCGAACGTCTACTTTCGTTGAACTTAGGTTCAAGACGCGAGTTTAAGTGAATATTTTGTATTGCCGACGTGTCAAGACCCGCTGTAAGTAAATGCACATCTTATGTTCGAGCCAGCGTATCATGTACATAGTTTTTTATAAATAAATATTTTGTAACGAAGCGTCCCTTTGATTAGACTATTCCTTAAAAAGTGGTGACCCCGTGCTAAAAACATAGTAACTTCTGACAATTACTATAATGGCTACCGGTGGTGCAGTTCCTAAATTATTTGAAAAAGACGATACTTTACCATCTACGGATGAAACTCCTAAGTCAGCGCGTGGCGTGAACCGCGAAATGGAACGAAGAATTTCATATCTGCCGCGTGTGGAATCTTTACGCGATGTAAGATTGCCGCCATTTTTTATGCGTCGTTCGGATGTGTGGTTCGAGCAAATTGAAGCGTCGTTTGCGATAAATCGCGTTACATTCGATACCTCAAAGTTTCAACTTGTAGTGGCTTCGATTGAAAGTGAAGTATATGAACAAGTGACCGACATTTTGAGAGATGTGGGTGATGCGAATAAATACGAAATATTAAAAAACATTTAATTTCGCGATATTTGGACTCCCCGGAAAATCAGTTAACGCGCGTCCTAACTGATTTAGAATTAGGCGATAAAAAACCATCGCAATTATTCCGCCAAATGAGATCGCTTGCCGGGTCGCAATTACCCGATGATGCTATTCGTGCTGTGTGGTTACGTAGATTACCATCGCGTGTTCGCGTCATTTTGTCTGTAACCGTGAAAGACGATATTAATATGTTAGTGGAAACTGTGGATAAAATTTGTGATGAGTTCGGCATAGACACAGTGACTGCAGTAGACATACAAGAACAGACAACAGTGTGTTAAATGAAATTTTGAAAAGATTTGAATATTTAGAGCTTGCCAGCAAAAGATAACCGCGTCGTTTTCGATCACGATCCGCGTCACGACCGCGTTTTAATTCTTCGGAAGGGAAGTCTTCGAAAAACAGAAATTGCTTTTACCACGAATGGTTTGGTCAAAAAGCTCGAAAATGTCGTCCACCCTGTTACTTTTTAAAGCCGTCGGAAAACTAATTTCACCGCCGTCATCATTAACCGTCAGCGGTGGTGACTCGTCAAAGAACCGTCTTATAGTTGCATCGGCATCACATTTTCAGTCGACATTGGAGCCGACATCTCAGTTATTCCACGTGACAAAATGATAAATAAGGAAGCTTCCGACTATATTTTATCTGCCGCAAATGGAGCACCTATTAAAACGTACGGCGAACGTCTACTTTCGTTGAACTTAGGTTCAAGACGCGAGTTTAAGTGAATATTTTGTATTGCCGACGTGTCAAGACCCATATTAGGCGCCGATTTTCTCAGGGCTTATGATTTGCTGATCGATCTGCATAGGAAGCGACTTATAGACAGTGAAACGAAATTGGATACCATCGCAGAAATAACAGCAGAAGAAATGGCTACAGTTTCAACAATTTTCGTAAAGGACGAATTCCATCGTATATTGGCCGAATATCCCAGCTTAATTAACCCTAATATTAAGAAACAAGAAGAAGACCATCCGGTAAGACACTTTATAAAAACAAATGGACCTCCAGTTGCAGAAAAGGCTCGTCATATAGCACCGGAGAAGTATGCTGCTGCAAAAAAGGAATTTGAGCACATGGTTTAAATGGGAATATGCCGTCCGTCGAGCAGTCAATGGGCCAGCCCACTACATCTTGTACAAAAAAAATCTCAAGAATGGAGGCCCTGTTCAGATTACCGGCGGTTGAATTCCATCACAATACCCGACCGTTATCCAATCGCTGGAGTAGAAGATTTTACGCACAACCTTCATGGTAAGACTATATTTTCTACCATTGATCTAATTCGAGCGAATCATCAAGTTCCTGTTACGGAAGAGGATGTTTCCGAAACCGGAGTAATAACGCCTTTTGGACTCTTTAAGTTTTTGTATATGCCATTTGGACTACGGAATGCTGCACAAACTTTTCAAAGATACATCAATTTGGTGCTACATAGTCTTGATTTTTATCATGGATATTTGGATGATATTCTTGTTGCGTCATCGAATTCAGAAGAACATAAACAACACCTAAGGATTTTCTTCGAGCGGCTCACGAAATATGGAATCCGCTTAATACTACCAAATGCGGGTTTGGAAAGCCGGATGTCAAATATCTTGGATATTTGGTAAACAAAGATGGTATCCAACCACTAAACAGCAAGATCGACGCTATCAAGAACTATAGTAAGCCACGAACAATAGTTCAACTAAGAAGATACTTGGGCATGCTCAACTACCATAGGAAATTTTTAAAAGGAGCAGCTAAAATTTTAATGCCACTGAATTCCCTCATCGTGAGCAACAAACGAAACGACAAATCAGAAATTAAGTGGCCCGCAGAAGCCGAAAAAGCACTTGAAAGCAGCAAACCGCTATTGGAAACAGCTACACTGCTCACGCATCCTGCTCCGAAGGCATCATTAGCACTTTCAACCGACGCTTCAAATACGGCAATTGGCGCAGTTCTGGAACAATTTGACGAAGGTCAGTGGAAACCTTTAGGCTTTTTCTCAAAGAAGCTTAGCGATTCTCAAATTAAATACAGCACTTACGAAAAAGAATTGCAAGCAATTTATTCAGCTGTAAAATATTTTAGAGACAAGCTAGAAGGAAGAGCGTTTGTGATTAAAATAGACCATAAACCTCTAACATTTGCGTTCGCACAAAGCTCCAGTAAAGCATCGCCTCGTCAAGCCCGTCAACTAAATTTCATTTTGCAGTTTACAACGGAAATAGTTTATATAAAAGGAGATCAAAATTCCTTTGTGGATGCTTTGTCTCGACTGGATATTGTATTGACAGTTGCAATGCTGCATATATCCGACATTGCAGTGGAACAGGCTACGGACATGGAATTAAAGGATATCCTCAACAATACATCACTAAAATTAAAACGGATGACAATTCACGACAACATTGTATATTGCGACACATCAACAGGAGATATACGACCGTATATTCCAAAAACACTTCGACAACGTGCGTTTGATTCTATTCACCGCGTATCACATCCGAGCAGCCGTGTAACCGCCGACTGATTAGAAAAAGGTACGTTTGGCCTCAAATGCCGAAGAATATTGCAGTTTGGTCCCGAAGCTGTCTTCAATGTCAACGATCGAAGATTAGTCGCCACGTCATACAACCTCCATTGCAATTTGCATCTCCTGACAAACGGTTCGATCACAATCATATCGATATCGTAGGATCGCTGAACACCTTGCAAGAATTTAAATAATATATGGTCAATCTTTTTCAAGGTGGACGGAGGCTGTTCTACTTAAGGATATTACAGCTGATACAGTGGCTTCTGCATTCCACATAAACTGGATCAGCAGATTTGGAATACCTTGTGTTGTAACTACAGATCGAGGTAAACAGTTTGCCTCCACTCGATTTCGAAATCTATCTCATCTGACAGGATGCAAACACATCAAAACTACTGCCTATCATCCCGCATCGAATGGTATAGTCGAACGATGGCACCGAAGCTTCAAAGCAGCGTTATGTGCCATGGAAACAAAAACTGGTTGCAAGTATTACCAACGGTCCTTCTCGGTTTGCGGACAGCATGTGAAGAACATCTGAAGTGTTCTGCAGTGGAAATGATGTACGGCGCCCCACTGCGATTGCTCGGCGATTTCTTTGTTGAAGTCACGAATGCAGGTAATCCAATGTTGTTCATTGAAAAATTCAAGCGAGACATACATCGTCTACGGCCGGTACCTGTGAAGCATCATCGTGCAGACAAAATGTTCGTGTATAAAGACTTGAGAATATGCACACACGTTTTCTTAAGGAGTGATGCTGTCCAAAAACCCCTGCAACAACCTTATTCTGGACCATTTGAAGTGGTAAACCATCCTGTAGAGCGAGTATATACGCTGAAAATAAATGGAAAGAAAGTTAACGTTTCAGTCGAGCGGTTAAAGCCAGCATTTATCTTGAATTCGGAGGAATATGACGAACCGCGTCCAGACCCACCAGCAACAATCAACAATCCAGAACTAATTCCTTGGAACCAATCGACAACAAGCAGCAGCCCACAGCCAATAGTAAAAACATATCCTGGCCCCAAAACAAAAAAAAAACTACAAATGAAAATTTAAATGGTCAATCAAATATGAGAACTAAATTTGAATGGGAGGTAATGTAGCGGCTGTAACAATCAAACATTTCAAATCGAAAACTAACATGACCCGCTGTAAATAAATGCACATCTTATGTTATATGTAAATAGTAGAAAAGTTAATTCCATTCAAACCAGCGTATCATGTACATCGTTTTTTATAAATAAATATTTTGTAGCGAAGCATCCCTTTCATTTGACTATTCCCTACAGATCAATAGGCTTCCCTACAAAAAGGATAAACTTGGGTTTTCCGGCCCATATTGTAATACTTATAGGCAGCTTCATGAGGGGTAAGCTGCCTTTGCGGTGGCTGGTGGAGCCAGGTCACACACATTTTGTGTTGGCTTGAGGGTCCAACAGGGTTCTATTTTAGACCCATTACTTTTCAACATATTCACTTCTGACGTCCCGGGCGTAAGAGACGAACATAAGCCCAGAATCCAGGCGAAGCTCTTCGCTGACGACTTGTTAGTGTCGTCATCTGAGCACACTTTGCGCTTTGCTAAAACGAGGCTCCAAAAGTATTTGGGATTTCTTACTGCATATTGCTGGAAATGGAGAACCAAGGTAAATGCAAAGAAAAGAGGATTTATTTTTATTAAAGGGCGCTCACAAAAACGTTGGTCGTCGTGCAAAAGGCAACTGTGACTCCAGGATGAAGTTGAATGGGCAGATGGTGCGCTGTTCTAGGCAAACGAAGTACTTGAAGGTAATTTTCGACAGGAAGGCTCCCTTCAGAGCTCACGTTGACAGCATTTCGAAAAAAGTGACTTATGCGTACTATCTTCTTATACCTCTTTTGAGGAAATAGTCAACGGTGAGCATGAGAATGGAGCTCCGAAAACAAAATGGGGCAAGATATGTGGCTTGTACAACGAGGCGCTGTACCAGGAGGCAGGAATGCAGCCAATCAAATCGTATGGGGAAAAGCTGGTGGAATCGGGAATCATGAGAGTCAAGGAACACAAGGCGGGAGTAGTCAGGAGAGCGACGGACAACCGCTCAATGGATGCAGCGAATGAGTAGTTTTAAGATAGTCTTAAGTAAAAAATGCACTTAATTTTAAGAAACTCAATTTTTAGGTCTTTGTAAAAAATTTTTTATCAAAGACCTACTAGTTTCGCGACCTGTCTGTCCGTCTGTCCGTCTGTCCGTGCGTCACAGCTAATTTCCTCAGAAACTATAGAAGCTAGAATGCTCAAACTTTGTAAAAAGGTTAGAAGTGATTGTCTCTCAAAAGTTAAGGCCTTAACAAAAATTTAAAAAATGTTTAAGGGGGGTCTCCCGTAATAACGAATTGGGGCTTAACATTTTTTTTTATCAAAGGTAGTCGCGTGGGATATCAAATGAAAGGTCTTGATTAGAACTTTTAGAACCTGAAATAAAAAAATCATTTTATGAATTAGGGGGTCCAGGGGAAGGTAAAATGTACCGAAAATTGGTGTCCCCCCCCTCGCGATTGGACACCTTTCAGCCGAAAAATCTGAAAATTATCACGAATGTGGACCTTTATGAGTACAAAGGCAACAAATACCTTAGAAATCGAAATTCACTCAACTTTGTTAATAATAGTATGATTTGTAGATTTTACATTTTTGCCCATAAAATCAAAACGGTACCTTTGAACTTCTTGAAATTTTGCAATTATATAGACTGACATAAGATATATATATTCACAAAATTTAATTGAGATCGAACCATAATCAAGTGAGTTATAGCCATTTCAATTATATGGTATTACAACAACAATAACACATGCTTATGGTTGATATAGGGTTTTCCAATAAGAGGTGTTATTTTGATATTAAAAGAAAAATGCAATTTTTTAATATAAATGATCGGATGTTTATTTCATTATAAAGAAGAAGATTTGCCGTTAATAGCAAAAATAAACATCAGGCAAATAACCACTACGACATGCTTACAGAACCATACCCTCTTCATGAAATTTTCCATAATCAAAACGCAAAGTGGCTGCCCTATGTCCTCGATAGCCTCACGAGTTTCATCTTTGAGATCTTGAATCAACGCTGGGCTACCGGCGTAGGCCTTCTCTATCACGTGGCTCCAAAGGAAGAAGTCACAAGGTGTTAAATCACAAGATCTATTCAAAATAACACCTCTTATTAGAAAACCCTATATGTATTTAAAATTGACTTAGGCACTTTTATTTTCTTTCAATTTTCATGAAAATTTAAGGAATAGTGTTTAACTTGAACATGTTTAATCGGCCGAGCATTCAGAAAAATCATTTTAGCTACATTAAAATGGCGGCTGCACTGTGCTTATGAAAGAAACTGTGCATCTTTTGTATAAATTTGAACGATTTCATATCCAAGTATTGGATGAATAGTACAAGTTATCGATTCACGCCATTAGAAAACTTGTTTCTAACCCTAGGATGTTTACAAAGACCTTCTGGTAGGAGCACACTCCTGCTTACTCAACTTGTTAAAACTGCAGTTGGTAGAGTAAATGAATTTTACACTAAACTTCTTTTTATAATCTATTAATGTTTGATAATGTGGAGTAAAATTATAATTTAATTAAAGTAAATTATTATTGAGCTCCAGGCAAAGCCCTAAGAAACGACCAGCATGAATATTGTAAGGTTAAGTTATTTATAAATTGTATATATTAGAAAAAAAATCATCAAATAAAGATCTTGAGAATCTTAGCGCGGTACAGATTTTTTTTTGACGGTGAAAAGGTGATTGGGACGCACAGAAGACAAATGGAAAAGTAGAAAAATGTTAGAGTGCAATTGCTAATAGAATAAGATTAAGGATGGGTATTTCTTGCTACTGAATATATATTAAATAAAAGATAATTAATGACAAAAAATTAGAAACTTAAAGAATCGTAAACATATCTAAGGAGACAGAAAGAAACGGAAGAAATGAGAAACAATAGTAATAATTTTTACAGAGGATTAAGTATATGTGTTGCATCACACACGTAATGGAACAAGCTATGTAATGTATTAATTAACCTTGCGGAAGCTGAATTCGTTGGCGCTAAAAGTAAATAAATCATTACTTTGAACTTACTTGAATCGCTAAATCATCACTTTCGACCAGTATTTCCAAATTATGAAGGTTAAAGGATGTCTTTTTGGACTGCAAGAGATTTTAAGACAACTAAAATATTTACAAACGATTTTTCAAATGTTTTAACCTACTTCTTCCACACAATCATTTGAAACAGACAATGTTAACAATATGATAAGAAAATGTACGGGGTTTGCGGCCATGATGTCTATTTTTTAAGTAAGAAGAAAAATTTTATCTCTACACCAAAAGTATAGTATATTACCATAATTTCCTTGAAACTTAACAATAACTCCCCAATAAATCCAGTAAATACCGCAATGCATAGTGATTGCATGACTTAAAATTGCAATGACCCAGCTCCATCCAAGAATGTTATTCAAATCTTCAGACATGGTATAAATTACATGGTGTCTGTTCTGCAGTTTTCTTAGCTCCCTTTTTAGAAATTCATCAAATTTCCCACTGCACTTATAACCTTTCTTACTTCGCGCGAACTCGGTTAAACTAGAGAGTTCTTTGTTTAGTTTTTTTAAATCCTTTTCGAAAATCTCCATAAGGAGTTGGACAAACAAGAAAAAGAACTCAATTGGAATGGTATCCCAGTTTAATGCCAACCAAATACGTACAAAAGTTTTGGTATTGTGAAGCCTGTATAAAACATTTAATTGGCTAATCCTAGCATATGCGTTGAACATGAAAAATTTCAGAACATATTTCCAGTTTGTTTTATAGCTTTCGGTAAAATGTTCGTTATCAACGGAATAACTACTGAAGTTACGCGTTTTTAATTTTTGAAAGTAATTGAAGATTTGCGTTTTATTTCGAATTGGCTCGATAATGATTAATTGGTGTGTGAGGGCTAACAAGAATAA
The DNA here is from genome assembly GCA_963969285.1 of Odontomyia ornata. Lineage (NCBI taxonomy): Eukaryota > Metazoa > Arthropoda > Insecta > Diptera > Stratiomyidae > Odontomyia > Odontomyia ornata. The sequence continues at coordinate 313,756,703 of OZ017740.1, forward strand.
ATTCACAGTATCGTGGAATTTGCCAAGATGGTCTTCAATGTTTATCATTAAATGAGCATTATTATAGCAAAAATATAATTTCAATAAGTTCAAACTAGATCTTATAAGAGTGAAAATCACCGAGGGATAGTGAAAAGAGTGGTTTTGGGTTTCAAAATGAATGGGGAGGAATCCGAAAAACTGGTACAATTTCAGGTAAATAAATCGGATTTTACCGACACTTTTTAAAAGGGACATTACTGGCGCACTAAGTAATGCGAATACACTGAAAATGAATTTATTTAATCAATACACAAGAAATACCAAGTAATGTTAGAAAAATGATTGCATTTTCATTTATTACTGCAATATTTCATATTTTCTCTTCAATAATTCTAATTCATTTTCTAGACAATGGAAAACGCCTAGAGAATTGCAATATTACAAATGAAAGAGGAAAAAATGGATTCATGTGAACCCATCGGTATACTGACAAGTTGCAGGTTTTAAGTGCAGTATGCGAAATTCGTTAAGATACGCAGTAGATATTTTTGTTTATAACACTAATGTGTTTTTCAAACATCAGATAATGTTTGAAATCATTTGTAACTTCTTAAAACAATTTATTAATAGATTTAGTATAACATATGTTCGATAAATATATTGATTTGAAACTGCACAAATGTACCTTAGTAAAGGTAGTTTACCATAATAGTAGATTTGATATATGAAAAATATTTATAGTTCATTAGTTTCGGAGCTAGGCAACCAATTAGAAGTAAAGCGCTTAATTATTTAAATTTTTAAATTTTTATTCAAAACGCTTAAAAGTGTTTCAAAATTATTACAATTTGCAATACTGTTGCGGTTTCAGTGTTATTCGATGCAAGGACTTGTGATTTTATTAAATTTTAATTTGAGTTGCTAAAAGTTATTTTGATTTATGGGTCCGAAGAATCCTAGAGTTGAAATTTAAAATAGGTAATCTGTAATATAATATGTGATATGCATAAAATTTTTCCAGGGGGGTCCAAAATATGAGATGAAAAATCCTTTTGTTTGCTATTTTGCTTTTTGTTGTAAGTGCAACTTATTTAGTTTTTGTATATTTGGCTTGCATATAATAACTCAAATTTAGTTTCCATTGCATAAATACAAACCCCTGATTATTTTAAAGAAGTATCCTATCATTCATTTATCCTTTTAAACTAGTTAACCTCTACCTCTTGGGTGCTCGTCGATCGTCAGCATTTTTGTCATTTTGTTTTAAGTCAAACAATTTGAACAAGTTGCTGCATACGGTCTTCGTACCTGTATTATAACTGTATCCTTCGTTTATCTTAAGATCTAGAAATGCTCAGCGATATTCAGATTTTCTGATTACGTGTAATGCAGTTGTGCTTTGTTGTAATTGAGAGGATGATACATGTCCGTAAAGGACTGCGACGAGCGAAGATATTACCGCTCATCGGAATTGGCCTTATCTGAGGACGCGTGAATGCGCTGGCAGGCTAGCATCGTGGTGTCGTGGGGTGCGTTCTTTTCCCCAGCATAGGGCCCATAGAGGTTCGACGGTGTCGAAGCCGAGGTAACCTACCAAAGAGATTTAATACTAAAGTACGACAGACCGAGGCTGATTCAGGCACGCGGAGCTCGAGAGGATCCCTTCTTTACTACTCGATACTTATGACCCTCAAATAAGAGTGCGGTATCCAAGTTGAAGCGGGGCCCCCTCGCGACTCCCCATTCGGCTCAAGATCCATTGTAGACGTGGCCGTATATTTTCCATTTAAATCAATAATTCATGCAAACACAATTCGCGTGAAGTTTTCCTTTAAATGAAAAGTAAGGATGTTTTGGGTTCATGTCAAAGTTTTATATGATGGAATCACATAACACTTTGACGTGAATGGGAAACCCAAGCGGAAAGCCACTATACCCCGCAAGAGCACCTGTAATAACAAAGAAAAAGGGGGTGAGCTCACCTGATGGCTAGTTCATGAGTGCAGGGGCCAGCCAACGTGACGGCTCCCATATATGATCAGGACTCAAGCGAAATGAAAAGACCAAACTTTTCTCTTTTTTATCTCTTCATTATTTTCATAAAAATTTAAAAAAATGCGTTTCTCTTTCAGTTGCAGAAAGAAAAAAAATTTATAAAAGATTTGTCTCTTTGAATACAATGCAGACATTTATAAATATTTTATTTTTAACTATGTATATATAGAACTTATCTTAACCACTTTTTGTGAAAATACTTTGCTAAATTGAGTCAAAAAATGCAAATCTTAGACATTATAAGACCAAACTAAACTACACACTTGTCTGTATGTTGGCGCTAATTTTTACTTAACGTAGACATATTCGTGTTTCGTGTTTTGTTTTGCAACAGTCAATTTACTTTGACTTTTACTCTTATTCCGTTACTACACACTTCTTTTTTTATGGCCTTAGCCATTCAGACAATTTCATAGTTTTTTTTTTGTAAATCTTTATCTTTCACCTACTACGGAATATTTTACTCTACGGCACAAAATATTTCTCGGTCCAACGATTTTATTTCTTTTTTTTTAAACGAATGTACTCAATTTGCTTTAATTATTTAATTAAATGATTTTTAATTAAAAAATTTTTTTTTATTTAATAATCACCCAGTCCTCCTCCGACGAGTGCTCGTTAATGGGGCGGGTAAGGGCGATTTTGTACAAACAATAATGAGTTATGCACACTTGGCTAAACACCTTTGAATTAGCATAGTAGCAACTTTACCATCTCGAAATTATAATATACGAATCAAGACATCTATTTTCTTAAATTTACGTTAATTTCAGATGACAACACCAGTCAAAGTACACATGTAACCAATATTCTGGTTTCAAACTTCCAATATTTTCCAACAACGCAAGCCCGTTAACAAGATGTTAGTGAGTGTCATGCCAATGACTTCGCTCATCTGCTGCTTTTCCTTTACACTCTGCGTCCAAAAAAAACTATCCAGGCCGGAATACAATTTTGTAAGTTGCAAATAGTATTCAGCGATAAGTCCTTCCGCATAGCGCAATTCACAGGGAATCGACTAACCCCGAAAACACTTTAAAGAGGTGAAGACAACAATAGAACACCACGGGCTATGTAAAGTGCTAAATTTGCTACTTTTGTTTTTCTATCCACACGCTTGTTAACATTATGGACACTGCAGAATGTATTTAAGGTCCACTGTGTTCACGGATTTGAATTGGGAACGCGTTCTATAGAATCACTAATATCAAGTTGAGGGTCTCGTTTTCGACAACCACAGAACCAAAAACAACTTCTCAGTGGCGGTAGGAGAGTCTCCTGACACTTTTCTCAAGTGGATTTCCAATTCCACACAAATCACTTCTAAAATTTCATATTTGGCTCTACGAGCAGGCGAAGAATCCCACTATCTAATCACCATTTCAGGAACTTCCTAATTGTAACCACGAATGTGAATCAAAACTCGGTCAATCACGGATAATCACACAAAATTGGGTGCACGTTAATCGAACAATAATTTCTCACACATCGTTAAGCTAGCAACCGATCACTCGTGCATTAATATTTAGGCTTGTTATTCTCATCCGACTCAGAGACTCTCCGTACGTGTAGCAAGTCTCAATCGTTAGCTAACGGCACGCAATTCTAAAACTGAATTTTACATTTAACAGCCCCATAAGTTTCCGCGTAATTCACGTATCTCCTTCCTTTCGAACATAAATCGAAACGTGATCCACGAAAAAAATATTTCCTGTCCGCCCGCACGAAAAATTTCTTTCTTTTCCCCCTCATGTGATAACCTGGACTCCTCGAATCGATATTCCGTAGAGATCTGTCACCACTCAAATTAAATGTCCCAGCCAGCTGATACAGTTGTTTGACAGCTCTCTAAGACAGAACTGTGGTGAGCGAATCGTTGTCACTGAATCACCAAGTGACGTTGGTCGGGTGAAACTTGTATGAGTCGCTAATCGGGTGGACAATTAAACTGTCGCGGAAAAGATAGGACCCATTGCCCAAGGGAAAATCCAATATTTCCCAAGAGGAGTTTTGTTTAAAATAGTGTGCGCATCTCTAGCTAACGCCCGCTGTGAGTGTCGGGAGTAAAGGTGTGAAGTGACGTGTCAAATGGGATCAGCGGAAAAAGGGTGGAGCACCTAACCCCCAATTCGAAGACCTAGCTGGTTGGAATGCGACTTACATTGGGCGTGCAAACGCAGCAATTTCCTTCCGATTATCTTCAAAACCTACCCGCAAGACACCTAGCCCATTGTGAGGCCCGAAACGTTCTTCAAGGAAAAAGATGAGAAACTACGCATGGGGTTTATTGCTGATCCATTATTTAACCCGTATGTGCTTGCAGTAAATGATTGGCCTGTTGCCAGGGGCAAACAAACAACGACAATTAGCTCGAGAAATTGGAATGCAACTTCCACACAAGAATTTAGAGGAAACGGCCGTTTGAGCATTCAAGTTAACCTACACCCGAAACGTTTCAACTGGGCATTGAGCATATCTCTAATTTTGGAAGTTAGTCAAGAAGTCGATGGTGCGAAAACAGTGGTTGATTCGCGGTACTAATGGCGTGATTTTTGGCAGCCATACCACACTTGCTGCCGGGCTGCAAAACTTTTTCGCCAGTAATCGCAATGACTGGCCCCCTCAACGTGAATTTCATTGGATAGGAACCAAAGCTCCGGCATATCAATTAGGCAATCACGTCATCGTCGTGAGTACCGAAGTCTTCGAATAATTTAGGATTAGGTTATATTAATTGGCATTTGATGCACTTTTCTGCTGCTTTTAGGTATGTGGCTGATGATAATTTATTACCCAAAGATGAGACTGGCACCTTGCAACTAAGTGCCTATGATTACTTTGGTACACATAAAGAAATTGTTTTCAAAAAGATGGGTGAACAGTCTTTGAATATCCAATTTTAATAGCGAGGAAACCGATCAAATTTTAAAAAATTACACAAATAAATCAGTAACTAATCCAGTTGCATGCCATCTTGACTTCAATCAAAAGAAATTAATCGAATTTAGTAAACAATGTGATATAGTCATCACTGCCTATTCACCACTGGCCCGTACAAATCTGGCAATCTCAGCACGACGTCTTTCTGTTTCATTAGACCTTTGAACGGGTATGGGACTCACCACGTTGACTGGCCCCTCCACTCATGAGCTAGCCATAGGGTGAGCTTAATCTTTCTTTTTGCGTTGCAGGCGGTCTTGAAGGAAAGAGTGGCCTTCCGCTTGAGTTTCTTAGGATAGGGCACTAAAAATCAATATTCATTTTAAGAAATTAACACTGTACACACAACAAAGCCCAAAACGCACACTTTTTAATAAAAGTAAACGCTCTTTTTGGGGCCCTGGCGACGCATTCAACTTGCACTGATCACAGATAATAATGAAATTCAAATTTGATTTTATTTCACTACTTCATTTTTCAATTTTATTCTCGATTCAAACTTCCTCTTTTCATAGTTTTTCTTGTTTTTTCAGATTTTTTCTTTTTCAATCCTGACACTGGAGGGTTCCTTTTTATGGTCACTGCGTCCACTATAACCTGCATCCACTGATACACGGTAACAATTTTATTTTAGATTTAAATTCTATTTAAAACATTTTTGATATATCTTGAACCTTCAACAATTCATTCCAGATTCACCCCACTCAATTAAGCTTTTCCTTTCGTTTAACTAATACAATCGATCAAGATATTAAGACACTCTAACTATCTCTAAGCGAAGGCATGGAAGGGGCTGTAGTGCTAAAGCAAAAAAAAAATATATATATATATTTAAGCCCCAAGCGACACAAAATTCAACTCAAATTATTCACTGGCCTTTTGCCTTTACTTTAGTCTAACACCCGCACTCAATTTCCACTGTTACACTGTATTTAGTCTCACACTTACAACTCATTTCAAATATTTTCTGTGCTAAAAAACTCACTCGCCATATCCAAATCAAGACTCATGAAAAACCTATCCCGCAATTCATTTATCTCAATAACCGCTACCGTACCGACGTAAAGTAATCGAAGTCAATGCACTTCGATTCTGTTTTCCACACATCCATTATCCATTTCGTAGTAGGAAAAGTATAACCCTGCCATTTGAGATCTGTCAAAATTCAATGTCATCTAAAGCGTGTTTTTTTAGCTGAAAGTTTGCCATTTAGAAATATGGATCGTTTAACAGTCAAAAAACGCGTTAAAATTATTAAATTTTATTATAAAAATGGTGATTCTGCTGTATCAACATTTAGGGCTCTACGAGCCGATTACGGTCGACATAATCGACCTACACAGCAAATAATTTCGAACACAGTTAAAAAAATTTGAAGAGACTGGATCGGTTATTGATATTGCAAGGCCTGTACATCATCGCAACATTTGTTCTGCTGAAAATATCGCTGTCGTTGCTCAAAGTGTGGAGGAAGTCCCGAATTTGTCGATTCCTCGTCGTGCTCAACATTTGGGCTTGTCTTACGGCTCATTGCGGCGGATTTTGCATTTGGATTTGCATTTCCATCCTTACAAAATCCAACTCACTCAAGAACTTAAGCCTCAATACCATATACAACGCAGAATGTATGCACTTTTGCAAGAGAAATTTCCAGGACGCGTAATTTCGAGATTGTGTGATGTCAATTGGCCCGCAAGATCCTGCGACCTAACACCTTTGGATTTCTTTTTATGGGGCTAGGTGAAAGATCGTGTTTACGCGAACAATCTTCAAAATCTTGAGCAATTGAAAACCAATATTCGTGAAGTTATGGCCGAGATATTGCCGGAAATGTGCCGAAAAGTCAATGAAAATTACCTCAAAAGAATTGAGGCCTGTAAAGAGTTCTGTGGAAGACATTTGAATGATGTTGTATTTTGTGTGTAATAGCAAGGTTCAATCTTTATATTGAATAAAAAATTTTGTTTCTATCTGAATATTTTATGTGTTTTCTTTAGCTTTACTTTCCCAAGCGTAAAATGGGTAACCCTATATAACAATGGATAAATTTTTGTTAGTGGAAAATAAGGAATGAAATTTTTTTAGTAGGAAGGAAGGAATGAGGTTTTGTTAGTGAAAAGGTATAAAATGAAGTTTTGTTAGGGGGAAGTACTGAATGAATGTAAGTGGGAAGGATAGATTATGTTTTCTTTTTTATATCGAAAATAAATTAAAAGAAGAGGCTAGGTTTGCCCAAGAATAGGTGGAGATGGTAATTATGCGATTGAAGTTGTGAATGGGAGAATGCCGGCACGGCCGGAACTCTCTACAGTCTGTCTGGACACTTATTTGCATAAAAAAACACGTGATCTTGCGGGAGGGGGAAGAGTTTGTTCACAACCTCACGACGTATCACAACGGGGGACTCAAAAATTTAAAAAAAATATAATGTGATTAATGGAAAATCCCAAAGATATAAGGGAATCATTTTGAAATCTGCATTTAAAAAAAAAATCTAATGTTCAAATTTCATTTGTTAACGATATCAAATTTCTTTTTGTTTCAGTCTGTTATTCTTTCTTTTGATTTTTAGGTCTTGGCAAAACGAATAGTCCATGTGGTGTAGCAATTAGAGTACTCGCTGCGTAAGCCGAAGATCCCTGGCTCAAATCCCGTTGGTGACGACGTGATTTGTTTTGAGTGATTTTTTATGGTTGGGAGGTGAATATTATTCACGCACTGAGTATGGGACTCCCATGCTCGCAAGTGAATGGAGTCCCCACTAAACACGTCCCCTGTCATCCCAAAAACCCAGCTTGGTACCGTTTGATACATTAATTCGGGCCAGGTTTTGTTTCGGCTGATTATTCGGGCGAAATATAAGCCCGTTCAGTTATGTACTGGTTTAAAATCAGAATTTAACGCAGCTAGATGAGGAACATACGGATAAAGCATGGTACTAACCATATCACATCATCGAGTGCCGATACACTCTATCAAGATAATGAGATACCCTGAATACCTCTAAGCAAAGGCCCAAAAAAGGCTGTGGTGCTAAAACAAAAAAAAACTTATTTTACAAAGACTTTCTAGTTACGCAGGAGAGACATTTTACAAAGACTTTCTAGTTTTGCGTTTCGTTTGTTCGTCCGTTTGTCAGTGCATCACGGTAAATTTTCTCACAAGTTATAAAAGCTACAAAGCTTCAACTTTGTGAAAAGGTCAAAAGTGGTGGCCTTTCGAAAGTTCATGTCTTATCTAAATTTCAAAAGCTTTTAAGGGGATCTCCTGTTATATCGACCCTTAAAACAAATGTTTTTGCCCAAAGCTATTCAATATGGGTATCAAATCAAAGGTCTTGATGAGAACTTTTCAAAATAGGCCTTAAACTGACGCTATTCACTTCGAGAGGTGCAGGAGTAGGGGAAATGTACGAAAAATGTGTGTCCCCCCTTGAGATTGGACATCTTTGCACAGAAAAGTCTGAAAAAAGTCATGACAGTAGGTCTTTTCAAGTACAAGGGCGAAAAATACATCAGAAGTCAAAACTACATCTAATTTGTGAATAATAATGCGTCTGACAAATTTTACATTTTCATCTATAAAATCAAACGGTGACCCTTAACTTTTTTGATATCAAATGCATATTTTCTGGAAGTTTCATGAAAATCGAGCCATAAATAGTTAAATTAAATAATTATACGTGGTACTGTTTAAATATACGTTCGGGAAGACCTAAACTCTACAGATGTGTAAGGATTTTGAGGAAATTTGAGAAATAATTTCTAACATTGATAAGTCGTCATGACAACTCAAACATAGAGGTCAGCACCCTGAAAACATAATAACATTGTAAATTTTTCAAGCTCAATTCAAGGAATTTATGTACGAGTTAAGTTTTCATATTTAGAAGTTCTATTTTCTAGTAATTTTTTAATACCCTTCTGGCAGGAGCCATCTCCTGCTACTTTCACTTATTTCAGAGTCTTGAATTATGCACTCACTATTCCGGGATGCATAGTGCAAGTCATTGGTTCATATTATCAGAAAAGTTGTTTCCAACCCTAGGTCAGTTACAAATTCCTACTGGTAGGAGCACTCTCCTGCCTCATCGATTTATTTTCACTTTTCAGTAGGGGGTGCGTTTCTTTTCTATCTTTCATACATACATACAAATTTATTCCCTCCAAATTAAATCCTGTCAGTTTGCGCAATGTGACGTTAAGTTTTTCCGATATTAATTTCTGGCGTCAAAACAGCTCAAACAAAAACCGTTTCAAAATTTTTTGTCAACCCCCATTCAAATAAAATCATAAACTTCTGTTACATTTGTAATGCGATACCAGCCCATTTCCAGGTACTATAGTTTCAGATATGTCCAATAGCTTTCTCTTCATTTTAAGTAAGGATTTACCAAATTAAAAAAGGTTTTAGCATAAACGTAAAACGTTTTTCCTTTCAGTAATTTTATGTACAACCGGATCCTTTCTACCAACTGCAACTTTCAGACGAATTATTGGAGGCCGGCCAGCAGAATTGGGTGAATTTCCAATTATTGCGAAAATTTCAAGACCCAATGGTGCTCGTTTTTGTGGTGGTGTAATCGTTACTGAACGTGCTATCCTGACGGCAGCTCATTGTTATGCTTGCAAGTTTGCAGCTCACTGTCCAATGGAACGTATAGTTATGGTCGGCGATATTCTAATAAGTAATAACAAGAAACCCCCTCCATCCCGCCAAGTTTTCAGAACCTACGGTGTTATCATGCACAAGTCCTATCGTCGTCCTGATTATAAACATGATATTGCAATTATCCCACTAATGCGGCGAATCAGATTATCTTGTAATGTCCAACCAGCTCGTTTGCCTAAACTTAGCTCAAACAATAAAGTCGGTACCAGATGTGCTGTTGTAGGTTGGGGTAAAATCAGTAAGGACAATGATGCAGTCTCATCAAATGAATTGCTTGCAACCTCTATTAAGATTCAGCATCCTAATGATTGTGAACGTTCCTTGAGAGGCTATTTCGCTTCCGATTGGATGATTTGTGCTGGTGATCGGACAGGTTCCAATGACTCTTGTAAGGGCGATTCGGGTGGTCCTTTACTTTGTAGAGGTGAACTTGTTGGACTTGTATCAATTGGATACTGCACACTTTCTGGAGGATACACGAGTGTCCTGATGCATCTCGACTGGATAAAACGTCAACTCCACGACTATAAGTTAGAAAATAAAAGCAATTGGCTTAGTACCAACTTTTTTCATGCTTTACTATTTGGAGAAGTGTTTTTCCTCATTATTTTTAAGGGATTCGGCTATTGATTTCAAGCAAGTCTGAATACTGGGAACGTTAGCTTCAGAGTCTCTGTCTTTTCATTGTTGTGAAGCAATTGTGGTGGCGTTCAAGTTTCTTGAAAAAGTTTCGTTTGAACCAAGCCGCCTGAAGATTCGATCTTTAAATTTAAGGTAATTTATGTAAATGCTTGGGATAAGGTCCAAAGATGAAATGCAAGCGCAACATACCGCATGATTGCTGGGAAGATCTACTTGATCGTGGTATAGAATTCATTCAAAAGTTACATTGAATGCTTAGGATAAGTGAAATTTACTCATATGTAGAATTGTATGTATTTGGATACTTTGTCATAGTGTAGAATATAAAAAACGCTGAATCGTAATTTACTTAATTGAATTTTTAATTTCATTTTCCACTGACAACTACTAATTATGGAAAAACGTAACAGCAAATCAATTCCTTGGCATTGCTATAAAAAGTAGTATTTTTTTTTAATACCTCCATTCCTACAACTCTCTCAATTACTCTTTATCGTCGCACAACGCTCATGTGGCCTACACTTCACAGATGGAGGAGGTGGCACTGGGATATTGGTTAGAAGACCAAAATATTGAAAAATTCGAATTCAAAAGCTATGAATCTCTTGAAGTGTCCGTTATCAAAATCTCACTGCCAGGTGGGGATAACCTCTTCGTTATCTCTGCCTATGCAACTGGTGGAACTGTTCTCAAGCTCAAGGAGGAGCTCAATTCCTTGTTTGAAATACTCGAATTGAACAGGCTGCATAGTTATTATATTCTTACTGGTGACCTGAACGCTAAGCATACATCATGGCTGAACGCCACCAATAATCCAAGAGGTGTATTCCTGAAATCGTGGATAACAGAGAACCAAATTGAATACAGGTGCAATCTGTATGGGTCGGAGTTTCCAACATACCCTAGGACAAATTCATATTTAGACCTCTGCATTGCAGACGCAAGACTTGAATTCAGCTTTAATAGTCCTCAACGGAAACTGCAGGTGCTTCCTTACGAGAACAACCGTAATGCAATCGTAATGGAAATCAATAATTAAAGGGATGATTTCTTCCTGATTCTAGTTCAACATGAAAATCATCGGTTGAATTTCAAAAAAACAGACTGGGGGAAGTTTCAAAAGAAGTTTAATCGGGAGTACCAGAAGAAATGTCCCCCTTCTGATGATGGCAAGTCTTGCTCAATGGTTCCTAATGACAGGAATCTAACAAACGATGAAATAGATCTCTATTTGTTGAAGTTAGAGAAGCTGACGTTGGAAACGATTGAGAAAGTAGTACCCAAGATTAAACATCGAAACAATATGGAAAAATATGAAACACCAACCATTGGAAGGTTGAAAAAATTGAAAAGCCTTCTTCTCACACGCGTCAACAATATTTATCGACGAGTTTTGGACCACAGCTATCTCTCGTTGGCTTTGTTGAAATTACACCTGAAGAATGTCCGGAACTTAATCCGGTCATACTTCAGGAGTGAGGTCAGCAATCAATGGGCGGAAAAATTGAGGGGTATCAGCCCACAGGATCCAGATGGTGTTTTCGCGAAAGTGAATAGCATATTCCGTAAGAAGTCTCAAGTGAAGGTATCGAATCTTGAAGTCGCTAGTGATGAGATAAATCTTCTCGATAGGGCTGGTATCGAAATTGATTGTACGACTCCGGATAGAAATGGAAACAGGATCATTTGTGAAGGATTGGATAAACTTGTCCTGATTGGAACACATTTTAAATTGGTTCATCTACCAAACCCTGAGAGAGGGAATAAAATATTTTCAGAGATCGTTGAAGCAAAAGTTTCCGACTTCAAATCAAGCCTGAACGGCCAATCAATTCTTCATTTCAATGAAACATTAACATCTGACCTCATACCGAGCTTGAATCTTATTGATTATTTTGTCAGCTATGAAGACTTGTGTTTCATATTTCGCAGGATAAACAACAAGAAATCATGTGGTACTGATGGTATTCCAAATGTAGTTCTCCGACATTTGCCTGAGGTTGCTATTAGAAATGATTGCATATTGTTCATCAACATGTTGAGCAATTCTTATTTCCCAAATGAGTGGAAAAAGGCTAAGGTATTTCCGATCTTGAAGAAAGGAAAAGAATCTTCGTGCCCGAAAAGCTATCGCTCAATCAGCTTGCTGCATAACATCAGCAAGGTGTTTGAAGTGATACTCAACAGAGCATTAAACGCCCACATTGAGGAATATGAGTTGATGCCGAATTGCCAATTTGGTTTTCGAGCCAGGCATTCGACCACACATGCAATAACGAAAGTAACCTCAGACATTTGTTGGAAACTAAATGATAGACAATGTGTTGGAGCATGTCTCATTGATATGGAGAAAGCCTTCGACACGGTGTGGTTAGATGGACTAGTTTTTAAACTCCTTCAGGACAAGTTCCCCAGACACCTTGTCCCCGTGATGTGTAATATGTTATACGGGAAATCGTTTGTTGGAACTGATGGAAATCTGACAACAATGCGCGAGTTTAAGGTTTTGAATAGTCTATAGCAGGGAACAGTTATTGCACCTCCGCTCTTCTCAATCTTCATTCGCAAGTTGTTGAACGGCTTTGATTTTAACGTCTCGCCAGCGCAATCATTGGTAGCGTTTACTGATGATCCGATCATCTATACGGCAGACCGAAAAGCTACAATAGTTCAGAGAAATCTCCAAAAAATGTTCAATGATGTACAGCTGTACACTGACAATTGGCGAATGAAAATCAATGCGCAGACGTGTGAAACAATCTTGTTTTGGACAAAGCTGCAGGGTGTAAGTCAAGACCTGAAACGTGATTGGAAGGATTTCGACATCATGGCTGGCGAGGGCAGTTTTTTTTTTTTTTATAATTACCTCCATTCCCTACCACTCTCTCCATCACTCTTTCTTCGTCGCACAACGCTCGTGCGATCTGCGTTCACATTACGTCGCTTGGTCCTTTGTGCCACCCAGACAATGTTTAACACATCGGTATAAGGGGGCACACAATATAATGTGAACTAGTCCTTTTCGTGAACATCTAGTCCAAAAAATCATGATCATGATCAGCTCTCAGAGATAAAAAAAAAATTCAAAATCATACGACGCATTCAAAAAAAACTCTGAGTAACTGTCACTTCAGTATCTCGCCGATAGGGTCAAAAAGAACGCCCTAAGATACTGGGCTCATAAAAGCAGAATTACAGGTCCACGCTTCAATCAGTACTCATTAAATGCTCCCTTAGTCTTTTCTTAAATACCAAAAGTGAGTTTGCTTCCTTAACAATTTCTGGTGGATTGTTATATATACGCAAAGCATCATTCGTTGCATCGTTCTTTAGTCGATCCGTTCTGGCAAAAGGTATTACGAATTGATTTGCATTCCTCGCATTATATGGGTTGATCTGTGATACCTTAATTAATGGCGCTCGTTCCGATCCATTAGTTTTTAAATTTCTGTGGATAAACTTCGCCTTCTCCATAATAATAATTTGACTAAAGGTTAATGATTTTGCCAATTGGTAAACCAAACTATTTTGAGTAAGCATTGGCAGCTTCAGAATGTTTTTATACGCTTTGGTCAGCAGCCTGGATATACTGTTTAAATGTTGCTTCGCTGATTGACTCCAAATAAGTACTCCATAATACAATTTCGCCAGGACAAACGCATTTAGAACAAGTTTCTTGATGTGCATTGGAAAATCCTCATATCTTCTTAACAATCCTATTATTGGGGCTAATCGCCTTCTTAAGCTATTTATGTGTGGTAACCAGGTCATACGATGGTCTATGATAAGACCAAGATATTTCATTTCTAGCACTCATTGCAATTTTTCGCCGTTAATATTTAGTTCGACATCTATGTCTCCTTTGTTCTTTTGCTTAAAAACAATATATTTTGTCTTTGATGTGTTCAATACTAGTTTGTTTCCAGTTAACCACTGATGGAATTTTCCTAGATCGTCGTTGATAGTGTTCTCAATGGCAGTTTTGTCTCGTACTGAATAAAGTAGAACTGTGTCATCAGCATATAATGTGTGATATCCCGTTAGCCCACATGTATTTAGATTATTTGTATATAGCAGGAACAAAGTTGGGCCCAGTATTGAACCTTGGGGAACTCCTGTTTCCGTAGGTGCATGGTCGCTCAGTACATTGTTTATTAAAGTTCTCTGCGATCTTCCCTCCAAGTAACTCTTAAACAACTGCTTAGGACTACCCTGAATACCATACGATTCTAGTTTACGAAGCAAGAGATCATGATCAACTGTATCAAATGCTTTTTTCAAATCCACAAAAATTGCGATGACATAATCACCTCTGTCAAGTCCTAGATTGATGAAACGTGTGACAGAATGTAGGGCATCCAAAGTACTCTTGTTCTTTTGAAAACAAAACTGATGTTGGCTTATGATAGAGTTTTCAACTAAGAATGATGTTAATCGATTGTTTAGTATTTTTTCAAATATCTTACTAAATCCCGTCAGCAGCGCAATCGGGCGATAGTTATTCGGGTCAAGATGGTCACCACCCTTAAATATAGGAACTATTTTTGCAAGTTTTTCTTCTTCCGGAAAAGTCCCCTTCCTAATATGCACGTTTATAAAATTTGCCATAATCTGGGCTATGTCCTCCTTAATTATACTAATCTCATTCATCGTGATGCTATCAATGCCTGGCGCCGTATTCTTTTTCAATTCATTGATTACATTTAAGACTTCCCTTTTATTTGTTTGATGAATGTGAAAGATGGAATTTATTGCGATATTTGTATTATTTACATTGCCTGCTGAACTGGCAACGATTTCTTTAGTGAATCTTCCACCAATTGTTGAAAAAAAATTATTCAATGAGTTCGCCGCGTCACGTGGACACGATGTGTAAGAGGGCCCATCAGGATTCAGTTGAAAGTTTTGTGATATACCCTGGGTTGAAGAGTTATCCTTTACCTCATTTATTATTTTCCATATTTCGCGGGAGTTGTCAGCCGCTGTTTCCATTCTTCTTGAGAAATATAAGAATTTAGCCTCTTTCACCAGTCGTTTCGATTCTTTTTTCGCTTGTATATACAGAAACTTGAAAGCCTGGTTTCCACTGTTCTTCCTGTAGTCCATGTATGCCTTCCTTTTTTTAATACTTGCATCAATTACTTTTTTCGTTATCCAAGTCCGTTGTCGACACCAGTTCAGAACGAGTTCCACATAAATCCTGTGTTCGATACCTCGGTATTCATCTCGATCAGTATCTGTGCTATACTGAATATGTCAAAATCATGCTCAGTAAGCCACAAAAAGTAGTCATGGCCCTACAAAGACTCTTTCATTCCAAATACATCGAAAGGTCAAACTTATCTGTTACAAGACACTGATTAGACCAGTCTTGACATATGGATGTCAGATCTGGTACAACCAGAGTGCTAGTACTATGGGAAAATTAAGAGTTTTCGAAAGGAAATGTCTTCGTGCATGTACTGGTTTGTTCAAAAAGCCTGAGAAGGATTGGAAACATTAATATCGAATAGAAAAATTTATCAAACTGCTGAAATGACGGGAGTCGATAACTTCATATTGAAACTTCTTCGGAATTATATCGCAAGATCTGTAACTGTGAGTAAAAATCCTTTGATTTCACAGCCGTTCCACCCTACAGACGGGTATATTGCGACTTGTCTCGCTACTGGCTTCAGTCCTCCAGAAGCATCCGTGAATTTGGACATGAATCGATATGTTTTTGATTCTGATGGCGTCCCAGTCATATATCACATATGTAGACGGACCACCGATAAGAAGATAAAATATCCTCCGAGTTTGAGTTCACGAGACCGACAATTCCAGTGGAGATACTCATTTGCTAGATTTGTTGGAGCTGATCGAGCTGAGATGGGGCAATCTAGGTATTGGTGGCTGAATGACAATGTCTAAATTATTCGTGTTTATTTTCTTTTTTGTGTTTTTTATCGTTGCTTAGTTTTTAGTTTCATCTCATTATTGCTACAACTAGTGCTGTTGTTTATTTGTATTATAAATTAGGGATAGATTTCAGTATAAGATAACGTTCTTTTTGATTGAACTTATTTAGAATTAGGGTGTAACATATTAGGTGTAGGATAAAAGTTCACTGTTGTGTTAATAATATAATTAATTTTTGAATAATGCTGGAAAGTTTTTTCTCCTTTTTCCAATTGAATCAAAAAATATGTAATAATCTTAATTAATTTAAATTTGCTAGTGTTTATTTTTCATTAAATGTGTTTCATCGATAACGTATAAATGTAGAGAGCAATTTGGGCCATTAAATTTTCATAGTTTTATAGTTTGGAATTAGCTTGATGTTCTTTTCAAAATTTATAATGATTGGTATTGAAAAAGGCGCTTTTGACTTTGACTTTAAAAAGTCATGATAAGAAATTTTTTAAACAAGTCTCAGAATGGTAAAATTTGCTTCAAAAGGTACTGGGGAAGGGGAAATGTACGAACGTTTTGTGCTATTGGACACCTTTCACTAGCTTAATCTGGAAAAAATCATAGAGGTAAATCTTTAAGAGCACAAGGGCAACAAATACCTCAGAAGTCAAAATCCCATCAAATTTGTTAATAAAAGTACATTTTCCCAAAAGTTACAATACTAATTGTACATTAGCAATTGTATGTGTTCTGAAAATTTCACAATAATCCAACGATAAACAGCTAAGTTACAATCGATTGAATATGAGAAAATGTGCGTGGAAGGCAGAACTGGTTCGTCAGAGTTCAGCCTTATATTCATCGTTTTTGGTTAAGCATCGACCCATCCCTGCCAAATTTTAAGCAAAACAATCTCAAAATTGAGCAATAATATTTTGAAACTCTTGACTTTCGGCAGCAGTCAACTCAGTGGCAGAATAAATCTTCGGCGTTTCGCGAGTTTCGATTCAGCATTCACCCGATTCGATCACCACTCTCTGAGAGTCACTACACAATGCGTCTAATCCAAAGTCCTCAAGAAGTAAAGCTTGGTGTTTTTCATAAGGTCGCTGATCGTAAGCATCGCTTGTATCTTCGCTGTACAGTCGATGCTTCAACCCGCAAAACTCTTCAGAACAATCGGCGAACACTCCATTAAATTATATGCCCGTGACTGACAAATGAGAGATTTACTACTTTCTAGATCTATAAATGCATCGACCGGATCAGCATCAATCAGCACGGTTTTTACCATTCTCTCCGGAGTTGATCCGGTGGTCAGCAACTGATTAATATTTCCCCGCGACGATGGGGCGGTTCTCGATTTGGACACCCTACTGTTATATGCCCAATTTTGTGACACGTCGAGGATCGATCTCGTTGCTGTGGTGATGGACACTTAACGGATATATGCCCGGGTTCCCAGCAATTGTAGCATAAGCGTCCTGAAGAATTCCCGTGGGCTAACTCAAGCATCGGTTTCGTTACGAAGTTGTTAAACTTGGCTGGGGATTTTTCGGAGTTCGATTTTCAGTGGAAGATTTCGGTAATAACATTCTAGCTGACTTCAGACTGTTGGCTTTGTATTGCTTTAGACAACTCAACAGTTTGTTCACAGTTGCAAAATTCACACACGGATTGCATTTTGTAATTGAATATCATTTAGTCCTTCACGTATGTATCTGATAATGGCCGCATCACATCCCGCTTTTCTGCCTTCCACACACATTTTCTAATAGTATTCTGTCACTGTTCACACTGCTTATTAATTTACGTCCTTCGGTAGTGTTCATCAGCCTCATTCTCCACACATATGTTCATAATTTTCTAATACATGATTCATCGAGTCCATTCAGAGCTTGACTGGGCCATGAACTTTAGGCTGAACAGCAAATAAGACGATTTTTTCGTTTCAACAAATACACTGACGAAAGTATTCATACGCGCTGGAAAAACTAACGCGCCGTTAGAGACATATCCAATGTCGGTTCGGACTCAGCCAAAATTTCCATAATATATCACAGATCACGAGTCGAAATTGTCGGTGCACTCGGTTTATCAGTTGGAATTGGTTTCGGCAGAATCAATTCAATATTTTTCTCGGAAACATGGGCGGCACTTGCGATATTTTGTACCTTCGTAGCTAGGTTTTGCACTAATACAGTTAATCCTTGTACACTTTCACGCAGCTATGAATTTTTCAAGATATTGACTGTTTCGTCAATTTCAAGACAATCGTAAAAGTAACTCATTTTAATTGCCGTTTGTCGACGAATTATGCACTGAAGCTGGTTTTTTTATTCTGAGTTTGACAATCTGTCCATACAGCATGTCGGCATGATGTAACCAAAAAACGAGTCAGGTAATCGGTTATGCTTCGTACACTCACACTACCAAATAAAGCGAGTATTTTTGCGTTTCTCCTTGTCCTTTATACGAAAAGTGTATGCACAAACACGTCGCATAAACACAGGTCGATTACGAATAATGTATTTGTTTTTTCACGGAGAAATGTGTACATGCACTGGCACGTCGCGCATACACCCACACGTGCATGGTGCAAATGTTATCCAAATGGTCGAATCTTTGCCGCCTGTAAAACTAGTTGCCTAGTTTTTTTGAAGATGCTCCCACCTTACAACTCTAAAGTTCAAGTACTTTACATGTTGGAGGGCACTTGGACTGTTATCGTGTGAAATTTGTACTAAATAAAATGGCAAAATTTTGCCTTTAATAGTTCTTCCTGTAACATTTCAAGAAAATCAACTAAATTTTCTCCACACTCTAGGCCCTTCAACAGGAAGGTCTGGTTTTTCTCCACTTTTCGCGTGTGTGTGAAGTGAGAAGCTTTCACACTATTCAGAGCATCTTTGGCTAGCTGGAAATCAGCCAGTGTTTTGTTTTTATTGTGATTTTGTCTGC
Source organism: Odontomyia ornata (assembly GCA_963969285.1). Classification (NCBI taxonomy): domain Eukaryota; kingdom Metazoa; phylum Arthropoda; class Insecta; order Diptera; family Stratiomyidae; genus Odontomyia; species Odontomyia ornata. The sequence goes on from OZ017740.1 coordinate 313,775,849, forward strand.
GGTCACTCTCTTAACTTCAAAATTATTTATCTTGTGTTCGAGTGCCAATAATCGGTAGAACTTTTTCAGTGTTCTTATTTTTTTTTAACAAAAGAGCCAGCAGACCCACGTGTTGGCTCTTCCTTATTTTTATATTTCAAATGTTCAATCAAACTATCACTAGAATCGTAATTAATATTACCTATATTTTCTTGACATTTCTTTTCGGCATCCATTACGTCATCCTTTGCAGCAAGTACCGCATAGTAAGCATATCTCCTCCTGCACTTAGTATGATATCAGCATCATGAGTTGCTGTTTTCCTCGCATCTTGTATTGTTGGTTTCCTTCCTTGGGCCTTTAGCGTAGCTACTTTATTTTCGCTCGTCTTATGTCGCATGGCTTCTTGTTTTTCGGTCGTTTTTTGGGTCTTGATCGTTTTTTTTGTTAACGTTTGATCATTTTCTAATCATTTCCTCCAAAAATTGTATTCGGAGTTTCATTTCTTCGTTTTCTCTCGTAACTTTTTCTAGTTCCACGTTTGATAGCGTAATACGCTTTTCATGTTCAAAATTGCTCAGTTTTCCTTTTCATTATTTTTCGTTGATTGCATTTGATATGCCTGGTCCCGGGCCCCCAGCGGTGGGAAGCCATCGGGTTCCTGGTGCTTATAGCTAGTATAAAGTTTTGAGCATATACTTTCGATAGACCACCACATGTGACCTTTCCACAGAGTTTGAACTTTGTAGCTTTTACAATTTCTGGGAAAACTTGCTGTGATGCACAGACGGACAGGCAAATGGGCGGACAGATAGACAGGATGTGAAACTAGTAGGTCTTTGTAAAAGCTGTTTTACAAAGCTCTAAAAACCAGGATGTCTGAATAAAAAGCCAACAGGACAACTTTTACAAGATTAGCAAACTGAATGCTAATTTTAGGAATCGCTATTTTACTGATAATTTAGCTAAATGAATTTCCTGGGCTCCAGAAAACGTAAATCTTTTCCATAAAAATACATTTAGTTATTTTCCTGCAATGCACTGATGTTTCTAAAATATGTATAAATTTTTAAAGCATGATTTAAATTCTTTTTCAAATTTTGAATATTAAAAAAAATATTTACAAATTGGATACATCTTTAGTTATCATTTGAATATAATTATTTATAATACATAGAACAGTTTCGTTTTGGATCTGGTCAGTAATTAATAATTATTCAATGTTTTTCCTTGTGCTTCTCAATTACTTATATTCACGGGTTCTTCGTGTCACAATTTGGATTCATTTGATTCTAAAATCTCAAGCTGTATGGTCAATATAGAAAAAATTAAGCTGCCTACTCTTCAACTTTGGCAGCTTGATTATCGTTGGCACTCTTTTCGTCTTATATATGGCTATTAAAGGATATCGTACTTTGGATTTCGATTACCAGGACAGTAACGTGCCAATATATTGGCACGAACAAGGCATGATTCATTTGAGTTACGTTTTGTGCAACCTTTGCATTTAAGTTAGTGAAATTAAATTAGGAACAAGCCAGTTTCAGCTCTATATTTAACTGTAATGCTGCTGTTGCGGGGTTCATTGTAATCTTTCCAATAAGTTAGCCTATATGTCGTGTTTCTGATAGGAAAAGCTTCCACTTAGGGGCTTCCGATAGAGTAAGGGTAGGTAAGATATTAACCTTGTTAATTTGAATATTCAGCTTTTAAAAGAGAAGTCATCAATTATTAGTTAGGGTCAAACCTTCGTAAGGTCTTGCTCTGATGAACCGTAAAGCATAGAACCCAACAAGACCGCCTTACAGAGTTGAAGAAAACTAAGTTTGAAATTAAAGTTTCCAATACTTAATCTCTTAGCGTGTCAATAGCCGAGTCCATTGAAAATAGTTAGCAAAAGTGCTTGACCAAATAGTAAGACATGCAAAAAGTTGGTGAGCGGCCAATTACCTCTATTTTCTAACTTATGGTCGATGATTTTTCGTTTTATCCAGTCGAGATGCGTCAGGACACTCGTATATCCTCCAGACATCGTACAGTTTCCAATCGATATAAGCCCTATGACTTCACCCCTACATAGCAAAGGACCACCTGAATCTCCGGCACATGAATCATTGACACCTGTCGAATCACCAGCACAAATCATCCAATCCGGCGCAAAATAGTCCTTCAAGGATTGTTCGCAATCATTAGGCTGCTGAATACGAACAGCAGTTGCAAGTAAATTTAAGGAAAGATCTTTACTTTCTCGACTGCTGCTACCCCAACCTGCAATAGCGCATTCGGTACCGATTTCGAAATTTGAATCCAGTGTAGGCAAACGAGCTGGTTGGACATTTTTGGAGAATATGATTCGTCTAGATATTGGCACTATTGCAATGTCATGGCTGTAATTAGGACGCTGAAAAGATTTGTGTATAATAACACCGCGGGTTTTGAAAACTTGCCGAGATTTTGGAGGTTTGTTTTTGCTACTGAGTAGAATATCACCGACCATGACAATACGATCCTTAGGGCAGTGAACGGCAGGTTCGCATGCGAAACAATGGGCTGCAGTCAGAATAGCACGTTGAGTAATGATTACACCACCACAAAAACGAGCACCATTCGGTCTTGAAATTTTCGCAACAATCGGAAATTCACCCAATTCTGCTGGTCGACCTCCTCTAATTCGTCGAAAATTTGCAGTAGGTAGATGTGATCCAATATATAAAATAAGTGAAACTGAAAGCAAAGATATATCAGGATTATTCTTGGGACTAGCTTTGGTATACTTACCCAAAAGAAGGATTGGGCCATTGAACATTTCTTAAGTTATTAGACCTGGTAATAGGCTAGCATCGCATAACATATATGACAGAATCTAGCTTTTTCATGATGGCGATGGACAAAAAATTTGAAAAGTGTTTTTAATGGAGCTGGTTTTGACGCCAGGTATCATATGTCACATTGGGTTGGCTGACATGTTTTTATTTGGACGTAATAATGTTTTTATCTGGACGTAATTGTCACCTTGGGCTAAATCATCTACACAAGGCATTTGCCTTCGTAATACTGATTGCCTTATTAGCTCGGAATGATTTGCTTAAGTTTCAAGTGCAGTTAACCTATTGTGGTTTTATATAATGTACCTCGGGCCACATATAACTCCCCTTTATGCATATATGAATATAGAAGAAAGGACATATAATTTTCATTTTTATGTGAAAAAATTTACTCGTGTATTTAGGAGTTGTTACACAAATTTTTGCTCTCAGGATAATGATGCTTATATCAGAGAGGCATATATTTTGTCGATGGTTTTTTTTTGTGGTAGGGGGGGGTTTGAGTGTTGGACTTCAAAACCTTAATGCTCCTGAACTATCGATTAAATACCTCTCCTGTCAACTTGAGAACCCATTTTTAAACCGTTTCACACATTACTTCGGGCTAGGCGTCATTTTCCTATGTACACTGTGAAGTGCCTCTAGTTTACAGGCATCCCTTCCGATTAAGGAAGGAGAAAAGAGAAGAGATTGCTAGAAAATAGACCATTCTCCCTTAACGGCTCCTAGCGCTGCAATATGCCCTTTTCATCTATCAGGACTGCCCGAACATAATGTGCAACACCGTTACATTTGTCAAGCGATCTAAGCGTCTCTCCGATTATATTTCCGGGTAGCCTGTCTCATCTTTTGCAGATGTAGACATCATGTGCCTATCTTCTACGAAAAATGCAATCGGGAGATCGTGAATTACTTTGCTTGTGTAGCTAAGACCGAAAATATCAGTGCTCACTCAAGAGCTGGGTCAGGTAGAAGTCACTCTCACTGTGGAATCGATTGAGCCACGGCCTCAAGTCTGGGATTATCTGGATGTTTTTACATTGGTCTCTTAGGACTGTTGGCAATCGCTGAGATAGCGTAGCCTTTAGCCTTTCCATCTTAGCGACCTTCAACCTGTTGCCTTCATTTCTACGCAGATATACATATATTTCGTGCTCAATGGTAGCGAGGGCGATAGGTATTAAAATATATAGTGCTTTTGGATATGATTAGATTAAATACTGAGCCTTGTTAAAAAGAACAAATTGACACTTAAATATTCGAGCTTTTGACGCATACAAAATTCAATATTTTCCAATAGAACAAAGGACCATAAATAGCCCATCTGGCTGATCATGTAGAAGATTTATTTTTAGGGTTTTGTACTAAAATACAAAACCCTATTGCAATCACGACCTGTGTCCGTCTGTCCGTCCGTCTGTATGTCACAGCACTTTGTCTCCGAAACTATAGAGGCTACAGCCATGAAACTTTGTGGAAAGGTCAGAAGTGGTGGCTTCTTGAAAGTTCAAGGGTTGAAAAATTTTTCAAAGGGGTTTAAGGGGGGTCTCCCCATATAGGGAGGTGACCCCTCAAAAAAAATTTCACCATTGGTAGTCGAGTAGGGTATCATTAGAAAGGTCTTAATGAGATCTTTTCAAAACAAGTCTTAAAATTGCCTTACCAGTACCGAGGGGGGCAGGGGAAGGGGAAATGTACGAACTTTTCGCGTACCCCCCCTTCGCGATTGGACACCTTCCATCCGAAAAATCTGAAAAAAATCACGAATAAAGGCCTTTATGAGTACAACAACAACAAATACATGAGAAGTCGAAATTCACTCAACTTTGTTAGTAATAGTATGATTTATCGATTTTATGTTTTCTTGAATAAGATCTAAACGGTACCCTTAAATTCTATAAAATTTAGCGAACGGATGACCATTTATAAGGCTGATCTTTCCTGAAAGTTTCATAAAGATTGAATGGTATTTGACGAAGTTATAGCGATTTGAATTTTCCTGTATTACTTTGGAACAATATGCCCTGTATTACTATGGAAACATATGGCTATGGAATCATATGTGCTTTTTACCGTCTTAGACACTACAGCTTTGCTAGGATTTGCATGAAAATTTCAGGAATGATATGTATCATGAAGATGAGTACATATAATTGAAACAAGTCGAAGAGGCAGGAGAGAGCTCCTAGCAAAGGGCTTTGTAACCATTCTAGGATTTGCAAAAATAGGCCATGAATCGATGATTACAGTACATAGGAGTGACCCCTGAAAAAAAATTTCATGAAAGGTAGACGATATGAGTATCAACTGAAAGTTCTCTATGAGAGCTTTTCAAAACAGTTCTTAAACTGACCGTTTTTGCTTCAGTGGGGGCACAGGGAGGGGACTACATGAAAAATGTGTTTCCTCCCTCGCGAATGGGCACCCGTGATCTAAAAAACCTGCAAAAATTATCAAGGGAGATATTTATGGATATAACTATAACAAATACCTCAAAAGTCAAAACTCTTTCAACTTTGTTAATAATAGTATGATCCCCGAATTCCACATTTTCACCAATAAAATCGTCTTTGACATGCTTCTTGATTTTATTCGTTGCTGGTTACTGCATTTTGTAAGTTGAGTACAGAACCCTTCTGACATGAGCATAGGTCTGTCTACCCAACTTGTTTTATTCTCTAGTTGTTCTAAAAACGTAATTAAACATACCCCATTTGGAATAAAAGGCGATAACTTAATAGGGTGCTCTCACTGTCCATCCCGCAAAGCAAAATAAATAATTCTATTTTCAGATTCACTAAAGAACAAAAAAAAAACAATGTAGAAGAGACTACCGAGAACGCTAGACTAAATACAATAATGTAGATTCCATGACAAATTTTAGATAGATGATTCACGTCAAAAATCAAGGAACAAAAAGGGTGATAAATAAGAAACCAACAATAAAGATGAAAGGGGAATAAATGAGCAGAATTAAAATAAAGTTAGAGGCTGGTTAACATACCGTCAAACGCAAAAATTTCCATTTTGCATATATGGCAATTTGCATAACCATGAAAGCGTTTGGTTGTATGCAAATCGTCATATATACGGAAACCATTGCTTTTGCCGATATTCCAAAAAGAGTGTTTTCCTGCGCTCGGGAGAACTTGAACCCATGGTCTCACCGGACCCCTCTGCCAAGAATCTACGACGCCACTATCGGAGCCAACTTCTGTTGATCTCGCATTCATTTATTTAGCAACTTCAACTATGAACCTTAACCTTTCTTAATGGGCATTGAAATGAAATTTGTTAGTAAGGAAGCGAGGATGAATTTTGTTAGTATGACGAATAAAAATTGTTAGTGGGACATAGTGAATAAAATTAGTTAGTATGAGGGAAGGAACTATGTTTTGTTAATGGAAAGGTCTCGAAAGAAATGTTGCTAATGGGAAGTAATTATGAAATGTTGTTGGTCGGAAAGTTAAGATTATTATATAATTTTTTTTGTAATTAAAAAATAAGTTAAAAGAGTAGGATTGAAATGATAGGGAAAATAAAAATTATAGCGAAACTGTTAATAAAAATAAATAAACATACGGAGAAAAAGGTATAATTGCCCAAAGAAGGTGGAGTTGTTACGGAGGCAATTTGAAGTTGCAAATGGAAAAATACTGGTATGCCGGAATTCGCAACAAGGCGCTCCTGCGAGGCTACATGGTCTTGTGAAGACGGGTGGACCATGCGTGAGTATTTGTTGGTGAAAGGGAAGGTCGGCGATTGAAGCTAACTGACCGGGTCCTGGAGGTGTATTGCGTGCTTTGCGATAATCTGCTTGTATATTCCACCGGCAGTGCCTTCCAAGGTCGATGGCTTGCCCACGGCTCTGATGCTGTGCACTGGTGGAGCTGGGTCAAGGACGCAAAGTGTAGAAAGGCTGATGCGGTTGTCCAAGAGGCACCTTTTTCGTAGGTTGATAAGCAGGCTATGGTAGTTGAGTGCGTCGGCTCTCAGGATAGCTGTCTGGATGTCTGCAATAACGAAAGGCTAGTGAAATGGGCGGCATAACCCAAAGTCTAGCATGAATTGCTGGATGCCGAAGATGACGATAGGCGTACCATTGGCTACCTGCTATACGAGGCTCTACTTCTGAAGAGGCCTGGTGATGAGATTCCTCGGAATGATTGAGAGGGTAGAGCTGGAATCTACCAGAAAACGAGCTTTTGTGGTGTGGTCCGTGACATACAGGCACTTTTTCGAGTTATTGCCAGCATTGCCACTGAGTACAGCGCGGGTAATATTAGTTTTCCAAATGTCTGGTAGCGGTGCTCTGAGATGGAAATATGCAGGACTGTTTGCGTTGTATCGCAAGGGCTTATATTTGCTGTGACACCAGCAATATCCTGTATGTGGTTCAGGGTTTGGAGTGGCGCGGTGTGCCCTTTCTTGGTGTCTCATGATCAGGAGCACCCACACTGCATATTGGCACTGGCGAATACTTGAGTGCCTAGTGGGTCAAATCTGTCAGCTTTGCAATTGCTAAGTGCAGGATGGCTAGCTCGACTGCAACCTGGTCCGGGGAACTACGTGTTGAGGAGAAATAAGATGAGGGTATCGTGGAGCGCGTGATTGCTTCTATGGACGATATCATTACTGCCGGGGCCATGTTGTGTGCCTCGCCTGCAACCACAACGAGCTCCTCTAGCACTTGGTCCCTGATCATTGGCAGCATGCACCACGTTTGCTGTACCAGGAGGTTTAGCCATTTAACCCACAATACATCGTCACTTACTTGCGTCCCAGCAAGGGAGCGCATGTAGTGCAGCAGCTGTCTTTGAGCTCAACAACTTTGATTTGCTTGTGTAGCTGGGCGTCGGGGGAATCTATCAAGTGGGAGATGATGGCCGGCTTAAGGCTCCTGTATTTGTCAAACTTCGGCAGCGTGTGGATGATGTCGGCCACCTTGGTGATTGTGTCTTGGTCCAGTGATGAGACCGTGAGGCGGTACCTGGTTGAGTCTGTTACGACCTGATGCACTTAGAATCGGGACTCAGCCTGGAAGAACCATAGTTTTGGGCTGGCACGTTAGAATGATGGCAGCTTGCAATGGCTGACACTATTGAATTGTTGAAATTAGCTAACTTCAAATCCATTCTTAATGTTTAACAATACTGAAATTCCGTAATTGTCCCATTACTAGATACAAATTATTTTTATAATCTGATAATTTTTTACTCGATCTTAATTACATTTTACATTGTTCTCTTTGCGTACAAGAGTAAATATTTTGTCGGGAAATTCCCAAGCATTTAACAGTTTTGCTTCATTTATTCTGAGAATAATTTTCATAATTTCAATGTCCATTTCATTAAAAAATAGGTCAGTTTTAAATTAATCAGGATAAAATCAATTCGTGATTCATTTTGCATGAATTGTATTCATGCCACGAATTTTATTGTATTTTCAGTTCTGTTCGATTCCAAGAAAATTCAATTGGCATTGTGTACATATTCAGAGCATTATGTACTTTCTGAATTATTATTTTCCAATGATTGTACTACCCACAAAAAGGCTTTTCCCACTCTATTAAATAGGTTATTGTATTTGCATGTTGTGTTGCATATTGTTGTTTGACTTTTTTATTATCGTTAATGTGGAATTTACACCTGCTACTGTTCCATTGTTGATTGACCTAATTTAATGGTTTAATGCTACACTTAAAGTGGAGGTAATTTGGAAGAATTGTGTAAATAATTACTATGGATGCAAGTTGTTTTTGTGGAATAATAGGCAATAAAAAGGAAGAGGGATGAAAGTATAGCTTCTGGTTGATAAAAAAAAGTTTTCAATGGGTGGTAGTCACATGAGGTATGTTAAATGAAAGATTCCAATGATGAGGACGTTTGAAATTGAAGTAAAAAGTCCTTTTCTGAATTAGGGCATCCAGAAGGAGATTAAAGGTTCGGAAAAATTTTATTTCCTCCACCGACCGGACACTTTTGAGCCTACATAGGAACGAGTACGTTACGGGGTAGACTCCTCTAAATTTTTACAGTGAAATCTCACGCAGGCATTTGGAGGCCTATCATGAAACTAAAATTGAAAATATCTCATGACCACTATTGCTAGAAAGTAGGATTACTTTGGCGATGGTTTCACTCCCCAGAATTTAGGCATGAGCCAAAATGCTGTAGATTAAGGTTGGGAGGAATGAACGATTCTCAGTACTACCTTTCCTCTTTTTATTTGCCGAAAACTACACTTTTAATTTCATCATTTTGATTGCTTGTACATCTCTACGTGGCGAGTATAACATCAACAATGATGAGCAAGCTGTTTATTGCACCAAACGTTTTGCGCCTACCGACGCGAACCGATGCAGAGACAAAAAGAAAGATTTTTGTACCCGTAAAGAATGCCGGTGTGTCGTAGTCCTTTTTCTGTTTTGATAACCACATACCCTCTTGATTGTCATGCACCATATGTACTGTCAAGATAATGCATTGGTGGCCTGGTATCTGTCAATAATCCGAACTTGCGCTATATAAACCTTCAGGAAAAGGAAAATTCGATGCCAGAGGTATCGAAGGAACATTCGTGGGATATTCGAATACATCAGAAGCATATCGCGTTTGGATTCCCAGCGGAAGAAAGATACGGATTACCAGATGTAAATTTTTTTTAAAGGAATTTGAAACCAACAATAAATATGAAGATTTTATTTCGGACGACATACTCAGCCAGGAATCAACATTTGTAGATGGTATTAAAATTGATGATGCTCAAAACGAAATAGTTTCCAATACGAATCTCATCCAGTACATTTTCATACAGAGCACTTCATCGCCGGAATTTCCACAAAGTGGAACCAGTTCAAGCTCCAAACCTCACTATGACAGCGAGACGACAGTAAACATACCAATGAAACGTGGTCCAGGAAGGCTAAGAATAATCAAAACCAAGGGTCATGGCTATTCCACCAAAACTTACAACATGGTTCCGGACGACAATCAGAATGCGGAAGTTTCGGAAATTCTAAATAACTCTACGGAAACCGCTGACATGGAAGACAATCAAGAAGACCAGATCAACGAACAATGAACGACGCGAAAATTGCAATACTTGCATCCAAAATACCAGTGCGCTATGCCATTTCAGGACCAGACAGGCAGGAATGGGAGGACGCTATACTCATTCTAGCTCATGTGGTTTGCAAGAAAACTTGTTATGATGCACGAACAAACGGGCGGACGGACGGACAGACAGACAAGTCGCGATTTTATATTTTTTTAGGATACTGTTAAAAACATTTTACAATATCTTAAAAATTGTCTGGTTTATAAATACTTTCAAGTAAAGTCATTTAAAACGTTTCCATGAAAAATATTCATTATTTCAGTTGGCACTAAAATAGCGAATTGCGCTTCCCTTCAGACCTTTGGGGGCCGCCATTTTGAGTGCATGCATTTGATTTTGGATTGTTTTAAATCTTTGTATGCTAGGACCTCATCAATCAATGTATAATCTCGTTCAAATAGGAGTTTCACTCTAGACAGGGGAAAATAATTCAATTTTTAGTAAAAATGGCAGCTAAAAATATTAAGCTTTAAATTTTCGACTTTTTTATTTTTCATTCGATTTGAATAATTTCCTGCAAAATACACGAACATAGTACAGAGATCCATAATCTTAAGTTTCATCAATATCCGTTGGAAAATGTGACCGCTAGAGGGCCATAAAATATTTAAACCACTGCCATTTTGAAATTTGCACATGCATGATCACCATAATATCAAAGACTGTAGATCTGTGTAATGTTTATCTCGGAACCAAGTTTCATATATGTCGAATCAAATTTGCGACTTTTAGAAGCCTTTGAAATTTTGATCTTCAACTGGCCGCCATTTTGTTTTTTGTGACCTGACCTCCAGTTCTTTTACGTAATTCTTTAGATACTTATAATTTCTATCAAACTTCCGAATTTCATGAACATTTGCTGTAAGCTTTGACCACTATTACAACAACAAAATTTTGCACGTTTTTCGACCTTTGAGCGTACCGACTTTGGATTTTTTATTGTGAGATTCGTCACATACATCAATAAACCTTTGTACCAAATTTCATCCAAATCGGAGCTACTCTTTGGTCAGAACAGAAATCACGATTTTTCGTCTAAAATGGCCGCCATTTTGTTTTTGCCCGGCCGGTACAGCTGGTTCACGAACTTAGCCGAAATATTTACCCAATACACCTTTCCTGAAAATTTGGTGAAAATCGGAACAAAATTGCAACCTCTAGTGTGGTCACAAATTTCGTTATATCCCATATATATATATATATATATATATATATATATATATATATATATATATATATATGTATATATATATAAGATACTCTCCGCACAATAAAAGGCCGGAATAGTCGCAAGAGGATTCTCTCAACGTCTGGATACCGTTGAGGTCTAATTTAATGCTCGAACAATTAAAAAATGTCCGTATCGTCTGAAAATTTAAGAAGGCTCTTTACGGCTTGCACCAGTCTGGCAGACTGCAAAACTTTCAAAGACCTCGGCTTTGCACCCATAAATGAAGACCCATGTGTATATGTCGACAAAGAAAAAGAAATGTCCATCCTTGTTGACGTCGATGACATCTTGATTGCCTCAAAAAATGACACGAAAGTTCACAAACTCATAGACAGACTGCAAGGAAGATTCAAGAAAAAGAACCTTGGAGAAGCATCAAAATCAATCGCCAAAGGGACTCAACATATTTATCTCGATCTGGCTGTATTCGAAATATTCTCGATCGTTTTGGAATGAGTAATTGCAAGCTCGCACGTACCCTGCTTGCAACTGGAACTAAGCAGATATTTCCAAGGATGACAATGTGATCGTAGGAGAAGCAGTCCTTTTTCTTGAACTTATCGGTGCGCTCATGTACCTGGCTATGGGAACTCGTCCAGGTATTTCACATGCAGTAAGCAATTTGAGCCAATATACGAACAGTCATAAGAAAGTCCATTGGACCACTAGTAAATGTTTTCTAAGATATCTCGCTGGAAAAACGAATGACGGGCTATGTTTTAAAAGGACTAATCAAAAGCTCATCGACTACGTGGACTCTGGCTTGGGAGGATGTTCAAAGGACAGGCGCTCATACACGGGTTCAGTGTCCTTTACTGCATGGTACTCACAGAAGCAGTAAAGGAGAAGCAGTTCAACTCATCGGGCTCTAAAAGAACTTGGATTCAGCGAACTTTCTGATGTAATCATGTACAACGACAATCAAGATGCCGGGAAACTTGCTCTCAACCCAAGATTCCACAATCGATATAAACACATAGATATCCGACATCACTTTATCCGGCCGTATGCCATTAATAGTGCAGGCAAATGACCACCACGACTACGCTTACAGCACCGTACCCTTTTTATGAAATTTTCCATAACCAACTCGCAAAGTGGCTGCCCTATGTCCTCGATCGCTTCATGAATTCAATCTTTGAGGTCTTAAATCGACGCTGGGGTGTTGGTGTAGACCTTCTCTTTCACGTGGCCCCAAAGGAAGAAGTCGTAAGGTGTTAAATCACAAGATCTCGGTGGCCAATTGTGATCACCTCTTCGAGAGATAACATGGTCCGGAAACTTTTCCCGTGAAAGATCAATGGTTTCTTTGCTTGTGTGTCTTGTTGAAAGTAAACGTTGTCCAGATCAATACTATCCAATTCCGGCCATAACAAATCATTAATCATCTCTCGATAGCGCAATCTATTCACCGTAACTGTTGCTCCGGCCTCATTTTCGAAAAAGTAAGGTCCAATGACTCCATCGGGCTATAAACCGCATCAAAGAGTCACACGTTGAGGATAGAGAGGCTTTTCAACAATAAATCTAGGGTTTTCCTAGCCCCAGATGCGACAATTTTGCTTGTTAACGAAGCCACTGAAGTGGAAATGGGCCTCATCACTCAAGATGATTTTTCGATGGAAATCCGGATCATTTTCATGCATTTCAAGGACCTAATCAGACAAGACACGACGTTGTTGATGATCGACCGGCTTGAGTTCTTGTGTTAATTGAACTTTATAAGCCTTAAGACTCAAATCTTTATGCAAAATACGGTGTAATTACGTTTGTGGAATGCCTAATTCCAAAGAACGACGAGGAATGGACAAACCTGGGTTTTCTTCAACACTTTCGGCTACAGCAGCAATATTCTCAGCTGTTCTTGAGTGACTTGCACGGGTTTTATTCTTCACATCACTAAGTTGTCCTAACAGCTCGAATTTTCCCACCAATTTCTGTATTGCGGTCCGACAAGGTGCTTCACGAGGACCCAAAAATGTTCGAGCTTTACGAACCGTTTCTGCCAAATGTTCACCATTTTTATAGTGAGTTTTAATAATTTAATGCATTGTTGAAGCATGTATCATTCCATTCTTATTAATGGCGTAGTTTCTACTTGTCAAATGTCAAAAAATGACAGCTTCAAAAGTGACATCTACCGAAATAGCGGGCTTTAAAAAAACACCTCTTATTGGAAAACCCTTTATATGAATCAGCAGAAAACATACATATTCCAATTATTGATTCCCAGTACTTATTTAGGATTATATATTTATTGATGCAAATCATATCAAGGATAATGTATCAACAATATCAGAAAAGCATTAAATAGCTCCCAATAATTTCAATATTTCATATCCTTAACAAACTGTTGGCAATTATCTAAATGGATTGTTCAACAACTGACCAGACAGATGAGTCCTTCCTCGTAAACTATTATCGAGACAAAATTTGCGTATCCTAGCACCAAATCTATTATTGTACTCGTAATAGTGTCTATCTATACAAGTTTATTGTTGCGTATATTGTCATTATAGGGCATCGTTATCCAAACACTATCATTAATAGATTAAATGGACTGTGAATATGTTGACTAAATAATTTATGTAGGATTAGATTAAGTCCTTAATTGAAGTTGATGTACCATAAAATTTAATTAAGGTGAATCTTTGAAATTTTTAATTCAATTAACTTCAATCAGGTGGAAAGCACAATAAATTACTACGAAACGTAAAATGATTTCGTTGAATTATGCATACCCTCAGATTTATTCACTTTGTTTCTCTTTCTTATATAGAAGCTCATAAAAAAGCACAAAGTACGAATAAAGAATGAAACAATCAGTTATGCATCACGTGTATCTGATTCTCTTCGCATATACGAATATGTCAGATTCTTTAACAAATTTTCCATGTCGTTCCATCATATCCCTATGTCAATCAATGTCTTGATTTTCCTACTGCAATCGTTCCATATCGAATTATCCTGATCGGCAAATTGATCCTTAGATAACAATTTGTTTGGGGTTATTTTCTGTTTGACGTCTTTTCTTGCTTATTCTTGAATGGTGTCAGAAAACTGTTTGAGTAATTCTTTTTGTTATTTTCTTTTTGGGGATTGGAGATACTGAAAAATATTTGGTCGGAATATAATGGAATGTACACAGATTTTTTTTAAGACCATTAAGCAAATGATAAATATATGAGCTATTCTAGGATTGCAAGACAGGAAATTTTGAAGGTAAAGTAAGTAGAACTTTCTTAAGGATCATATGTTTGCTGAGGAGGTTTTCTTGAGTGAAGGTAGAAGATATTTACATTTTTAAGCTTTTATCCTGTATAAATAAATTGTTTTGGAAAAGAATTCAGGAATTTATGTGACAAATTCAAAAAACAGCATTGAGATATTCTGGGAGTCTTCGGTGGGAAATTTAGATTCGTTTACAAATGATTATGTAAAGGTCAAAAAGTTGTATATAGATAAATGTAGGAACATTTTTTGAAAAAATTTCATTTCATCATGGACACTATGTCGATCTTGATATTATTCTAATCGGGGATTTACGGCAGTTACCACCAGTCAGATCAACGTCAATCTTCAAACAAATCAGATCTACATTGATCGGTACAACTCTTTGGCGGTTTTGAAAATTTTATGAACTCACCTAGGTAATGCAGCAAAATGACAACCTATTTTTTAATACTCTAAAATTCGTAATGGAGAAAACAGGTTTTTCATTAAAGAAGAGACTCGAAGATTATATCCTGAAGGAGTCCACTTATTTTTGACAATAATTAACCACGTTGACAATATGTTGAAAGGAAAATGCCAAAAATTTAGATATCGTATGACAAAACATTATTCTTCTGATTATTTTGTCATATTATATGCATCCTAGATTTTTGGATTTGCCACATTAATTCCTAAATTTATCTATATCCAGCTTTTTAACCTTTACATAATAATTTGCAAAACGAAACTAAACTTCCCACCAGACACTCCCAGAGTGCCTCACCGCTGTTTTGGCGTAATTTTCTTGTGGTGTTAAGGCGTCGCAACATTGTAACGAGTGAACTCGGTGGATCATTCTTGGAGCGTTTAGGGAAGACGAGCTAACACAGCATCACAGGAGCTAAAACAGCGTTGAACATCAAAAACAGCGTTTCGGCGAGCAAAAACAGTGTTGTAGACACTGGGACAGCGTCGGGCTCACCCCGCTCACTTTTCATCAGAACCTCCGCAAAGGATGCTAGACTTCGAAAAGACTTGTTGCTTGGTAAATATTCTCAATGACGTGAGTGCTCATTGTTACCAACTTCCGTACCAAATGTCATCGACTCTGGTATCACTCCCCTGTTTTTATTGGGGCTATTCTGATTGAAACTCTCCAGTTTCGACCAACTCACTTGAAGACAGGCGGGGGTGCCACTCGTTTGTTTCACTGAGCTTCTCCAAAAATGACCAAATGAGAATGCAGCCGATCGGAATATAATTGACGGGGAACCTCCACAGGAAAGCCTAAAAGTGATGTTTACACTTGTACGTCCTGCATCACTTCCACGCTGTTTAGAAGTTCCTGCACCACACCTCACTTTCGTCACTACTTTACCTATTAGAAGACCTACAAACACTATTGTTTTGTCCCCATGGTCTCAGGTTCCTATAGCCTGGTAAATAACCCGGAAAAAATATCATAATTATGGCTCTTATAGCCTGATAACTAACCCGGGATATTTACTCCCGAGCCACGCTCTTCACAACGTGGGATCTGAATTGTTATGTATTTGATCAGCAAATCAAAATTCAAATCCAAACTCTTTTTGTAAATTTCCTTACATAAATATATTGCATGAGAAGTATATCCAACTTTGGGTGGACTTTTTAAGCGATATATATTTTCCATAGAAATTTTGCCTCCTTATGACGAATCTGGGGTTTCTAACCTCAAAAAACTGTTGAAAAATAGTGGGAATTGATGAAAATGTACTGACAAAATCTGGGAAATTTTTTGTTACATCTAAAAGTATATTTTCATGTTAAATGCTCTGAACGGACTTTGACCAAATTTTGTATAAGGGGAGTTTTGGGTCGTTGAGTACGAATATGAATTCAGATTCTCAAAATTTAAGATACTTTTTTCGGAAATGCACCGTTTTCGGTAAAATTTGGTATGATTTGGTTTGTTGACAACTCTGCCGTAGATGGTACTAAGGACGTTTGAGAAAGGGGGAAGGAACCACTTGTTTCCCCAACCCACAGCCTCCATGACTCTTCATCCCAAACCCTACGATTAAATGGTATTAAATGTTCTCGGGTTCGCACGCTGTATTTAATGGTTCCCCAATAATGGGAGATTGAATGTCGCGAAATGCCAATGACTGTAAATACATCTACAGCTTTGCTACTAAATCCTACTTACACCTTCTTTGTGGTAACGTAAGAGGGTGAAGGCGAGTCTTCCACGCCTGATAAGGGAATCCAAGTAATACAATAAATATGCTGCCGGAATGGTGGTTGGACGACGGGCTAACCCTTCATCCCTGGAAAACCGTACAACGTTTCGAAACCTTCAGAAGAGCCTCGGAATGGTTTAGACCAACGGCAACGAATTCGCAAATGGAAAAAGGACAATTGCATTGGATCCTGGAATGTCAGATAACTCAATTACCCTGGCGCCGTTAAGGACCTTTTAAACAGGTCAGTCAATATAAATTACAAATACTGGCAATCAAGGAAACGAAGTGGACTGGACATGATTTTCAAGATATGAGATCGTACACAATATTTAAAAGTGGGAAGCCTACTGGCAAACGAGAATTCGGAGTGACATGTATTGTGAATAGAGAGTTCAAATCGCCCGTTATTGATTTTAAGACAATTAATGAACTAATGTGTGTGATCCGTATAAGAGCGAAATTCTTCGAAAATCAGCTAATAAACGTAAACGCCCCGACTGAAAAAAGGACGAAGAAACGATGGAAATGTTCTAGAATCACCTGGAAAGACTAGTCGAATTATTGCCAACAAACGACACAAAAATAGTTCTGGGTGATTTCAGGCCCGGCGCAAGGGAAATGATTGATTCGATGATGAGTACAAGAATGCATTGAAGAAAAAGAATCAGGTGTACAGAAAATGCCTAGCTAGGAAATCCAGGACGAAGAGAGGACACTATGAAAGTCTCAGAATAGTAGCGAATAAGATAATTAGAATGAAGAAAAAGAAATACTATAGTGACCAATTGAGAAGTATTGATGTAAGTCTAGTGACCAACAACATAAGACAAGCATACAAAGTAGTGAAAAGCCTGGAACGTGGTTATCAGCCCAAAACCTCGCTCTGTCGTTATAAAATTGACAATATCATCGTTAATGAAAACCGATTGCCAGCATTTTTAATTCAATCATAGGCAACCCAGACAAAATTAAAACAAATGGCTGCAAATAGAGTCTCTACCAACGACTTAAACTGTGATCATTTCAGAAACAGGGCAAGAGGCACCAGTTTCACCACCAGCCAGAGACAAAGTACAGGTAGCAGTAAGGGACCTCAGAAAAAATAAGGCTCCTGGAATAGATGGAATACCAGCAGAAATGCTTCAGATTAGGGGATCCTCATTTCAATGCACTGGCCAATATGCAGAATATGGCCAGAGAAGCAATTACCAGAGGACTGGCGAAAAAGTATAATATGTCGTGTTCACAAAAAGGGACAAATTAAGATGTGAAAATTATAGAGGCAATGCTTGACTATGCACCTCTTACTGAGTGCTCCAAAAAATCATAGAAACAAAATTATAGCCGTACTATGAAAGTATTATAAGAGAGTATTGGAGTGGCTTTCGATGTAAATGATCTACAATTGACCAAATATTCAGAGTAAATCAGGCGCTCAAAAAGCGCTGGGAATATAACATCGACTTGGATCAACTCGTTGTAGACTACAAGCAAGCATACGACAGTGTCGACAGAAATGCGCTGTACAAAATAGTGCTTGACTTTGGCATTCCAACAAAACTAGTCCGCATGGTCACTGTCACGATACTAAGCACTCTATCGCAGGTCAAGGTAAACGGTGAACTATCGGACAGCTTTATAATGGAATCAGGTTTAAAACAAGGAGATGTTCTTGCCCAGTGCTCTTTAATATTTTGCTGGAACACGTCATCAGGAAGACATCAGCTGATACCTCGAGTACACTAATATTCAAGTCCACACAATTGATAGCATATCCTGACGAAGTCAATATCATGGCACGTTCGATTTCAGATGACATAGGAACATGTCTGGGCCTAAAATATGAAGCAAACTGGATTGGTCTTCGAGTTGATGAAATGAAAACTAAATTCATAGCTCAAACGAGGAAGAAAACTTTAGTTCGAAAACCTGACCGTAAGTGACTATAACCTTCAAAGTGTGAGGAACTTTATCTACCTTGGAGCCAAACTGAATAGGAGAGGCACCGAAAAGGACAAGATTGGACGCCGTATTAACATTGCAAATAAAGCGTATTACTCTGTACTTCTCATTCTAAGGTCCAGAGTTGTACACAGGCAAAAGAAGATCAGTATTTACAAAACACTAGTCAAACTTGTGCTGCTATATGGACGTGAAATATGGACCCTGACGAGTGATTCCGAAAAAGCAGCGGACGTATTTTAATGTATATTGCTCCGAAAAATCAATGGCCCAGTGAAGCAAGCAACAGATATAGACTACGTTACAACGATGAGTTGTATGAGCTTTTAGATGATCCGCCTGTTTCCTCTTGCGTAAAGTTGCGTAAATTGCAATGGGCGAGCAATGTAGAAAGAATGGAAGATAACCACCCGAAAGTACACTATAGGGTAGAGCACACGGTAGACGTCCAGTGGGAAGACCAAGGACTTGATGGGCAGACACGATAGAAGCTGACAGCCAAGTCAAGGCACAGCCAAGTGACAAGGCCGCGAAACCGAGATGGTTGAAGAAGAATCCTAGAGGTTAAGGCCCGGCTTGTGTATTCGCGCCAGAGATGATGATTATGGGTTAAAGACTTTTTTTGAAAATACCTCCATTCCCTACCACTCTCTCCATCACTCTTTCTTCGTCTCACAACGCTCGTACGATCTGCATTAACATTACATCGCTTCGTCCTTTGTGCCACCCAGACAATGTTTAATACATCGGTATAAGGGGACACACAAAATACTGTGAACTGACCCTTTTCATGAACATCTAGTCCAAAATCATGATAAGGTCTCAGAGATAAAAAAAAATCAATTTAATACAGGGTTTTCCAATAAGAGGTGTTATTTTGATATCAAAAGAAAAATGCCATTTTTATATATATATTTAATTATAAAGAAGAAGATATATTGCTAATAAAAAAATTAACATCAGGCAAATGATCTCCATGGCCACGCTTACAGGACCATATCCTTTTCTTGAAATTTTTCATAACTAAATCGCAAAGTGGCTACCCTATGTCCTCGATAGCCTCACAAATTCCATCTTTGAGGTCTTGGATCTCATTGGGCTGTTGGCGTAGACCTTTTCTTTCATGTAGCCTCAAAGGAAGAAGTCGCAAGATATTAAATCACAAGACCTCGGTGGCCAATTGTGATCACCTCTTCGAGAGATAACACGGTCCGGACACTTTTCCCGTAAAAGATCAATGGTTTCGTTGCTTGTGTGGCACGTAGCGCCGTCTTGTTGAAATTAAACGCTGTCCAGATCAATACAATCCAATTCCGGATATAAAAAATCATTAATCATCTCTCGATAGCGCAATTTATTCACCGTAACTGTTGCTCCAGCCTCATTTTCGAAAAAGTAAGGTCCAATGACTCCGCCAGACTATAAACCGCAGCAAACAGTCACACGTTGAGGATAGAGAGGCTTTTCCACAATAACTTTTTCCGAACCCCAGATGCGACAATTTTGCTTGTTGACGAAGACACCGAGGTGGAAATGGGCCTCATCACTCAATATGATTTTTCGATGGAATTCCGGATTATTTTCATGCATTTCAAGGACCCAATCAGCAAAGACACGACATTGTTGATGATCGACCGGCTTGAGTTCTTGTGTTAACTGAACTTTATAAGGCTTAAGACCCAAATCTTTATGCAAAATACGGTGTAATGACGTTTGTGAAATGCTTATTCCAAAGAACGGCGAGGAATGGACAAACCTGGGTTTTCTTCAACACTTTTGGCTACAGCAGCAATATTCTCGGCTGGTTTTGAGTGACGTGCACGGGTTTTATTCTCTACATCATTAAATTATCCCAACAGCTCGAATTTTTTTCACCAATTTCTGAATTGCGGTCTGACAAGGTGCTTCATGACGACCCAAAAATGTTCGAGTTTTACGAACCGTCTCTGCCAAATTTTCACCATTTTTATAGTGAAGTTTAATAATTTCAATGCATCGTTAAAGCGCATATCATTCCATTTTTATTAATGGCGTAGTTTCTAATTGTCAAATTTCAGAAAATAATAGCTTCAAAAGTGACATCTAACCAAATAGCGGGCTATTCAAAATAACACCTCTTATTGCAAAACCCTTTACTTCACCGCTGGCTTAGTATGCCTCCAATACTGATCATCCTTACTCTATTGATTCTCTTTTTTGTCAAGATGACCACTTCGGTTTTCTCCAGTGCTAAAATGAACCTGCGAGAAGTCATCGAGTCTCTCACTCGGCGCATTAGCATACCTGGCCTAAGTTGCGTTTGTTCAACGGTATGCCCAGCGGCCAGAGCCACGACATCATCCGCATAGCCGATCAAGCGCGAATCACCTGGCATCTCCAGTCTCAGTAGCTCGTCGTAAGACACGTCCCATAGCTCCGGACCTGGGAAAGGTCCTTGGGCAATACCCGATGTAACTTCCATCCTTCGTTGGCCCTGTGTCGTGTCGTAGAGCAGGCTTCATTCCTTCAGGTAGTCCCTTAAAAGTCGCCCTAGATATTCTGGAACTTGAAAAGAGTTTTCCAGCGTATCCAGAATATGCACCCATCTAGCTGAGTTGAAGGCATTCCTGACGTAAGTGTCACCAACATAACGATCTGTTGCTTGGGACAGCTATATGCTTCTGCCTTTTGGACCGCGCGCACCACCTTGCATCAATGGTAGAACATCCTGCTCTAAAGCCGTACTGCCGAGGAAATAAGTCGCCAACAGCGCGAGTTGTGTCAGTGAGTCATCCCTTGATAAGTTTCTCTAGCACTTTCCCAGCAGTGTCTAGCATGCATAACGGGCGGTATGCAGACCCCGATCCGGCGTTTCTCTCCCCTTTGCTGATCAGCTCGAGCCTCGCCACCTTCCCGTCCTGAAGGCAAGCGTTGAATGTGCTAAACAGCAATGTGAAAGCCAAACTGCAACACCTCAGCTGTGTTTGTGTTACCTTAAGCCATACTAAGCTTAGCAATTTTTTTTTTAATTTTAAATTTACACAAAGATTTAGATCTTAGCTTCTAAAGTGCTTGAGGAAACTCTTCATAATGCCTGGCGGGATGGGCAGAGAGACAAGTCCCAATATGTATTTTAATTGGATGTCATAATTTTAATTTGAAAACCGTAAAAGGAGACTTAATATACGGTTTAATTAGTATTTCTAAAGAGTTCACCTTCGAAGAATGGCTTCATATTTCCAACATTTAGATATTTTGCACTAGATCAATTTTCTACAATAAACTTGATTATGGTCATCGTTGCATTTTAAATAAGTGGATAATGCGATACAGACTCAATTTCCAACATTTGCAATTATTAGTCATTCGTAGCATCGAAACACTACCAGTCAATTGCAAAATGCCCAATCAGCTTTCCCATAGAATAGGAAAATTAAAATTATTTTATATTCTCTTATTTGCATCTTTTGGATTCTTTCCTCAATCGTTAGGCTCGTCGAATAAGTTTCGTAGTTTATTTTTAAATTTGTGGCCAATAATTCTAATGATTGTCAACATAATAAAAACTTTTTATGCATTTTATGGCAGTTGCAAAATATTTTTCGCTCCAGATATATTGGGAAGAATTCACGAAATAGCTCAATTTGTCTTCTACTCACTAGCGCATCATATCCTTCTCATGGAATCACTTTTAAAGCGGCGAAAACTCTCTGAGATTCTTAAAAAGTGGGAAATACTTCTTGTCAATTATTCAACACAGTGTAAAAAGGATATTGATTTAATGTGGACTTTAATCATTTTTATAATTTACACCATAATCATTCAGGGAGCATTTTTCTATACTGTTTCCGATTCATATAATGCACTTTTGTATACGATATTTATCATGTGGAGTTATCTATCTACAACATTTCATTATTTTCAAAGTATCTTTTTTCTTGAAACTGTTAAATTGGAATTATATAAAATGAATGCAACCCTGGAAAATATTTTGGTTGAAGTTTCAAACGTGAATTCGTGTGAAGAAAACTTTTTAAGAACGGCCTTAAAGAAGATAAATAAGGAAAAGCAGAGATATCAAATTATTTTCAGTATGACTCAAGATATGAATAAGCTTTTTGGCTTTTCTTGGGCCGCGAATATCTTTAATAGTGCCGTAGCGGTGGAGAGTACAATATATTGGGCATATTGGGGAATCTTTTGTGAGCAACACCAATCAGCAATTCGTAAGTAGTTGTGGGTAATTTTAATCTTTCACGCTCATCCAACTTACAGTATCGAGGAGTTCGAAATAGACCGTCAAGCATAAGTTTTACTCTGTTTTTATTGTAATGAATATAGATATTTGTTTCTCCTCAATTTACTCGCAAATTTTATTTAAAATCGAAGTTGAAACAAAAACATCTTTGAAAAAATTACAATTTTAATTTTAAACCTTGCAGATCTAGTTGCGTCACTTGCTCCATTCTCGATCATTCCATATATAATGATTAAAACTTGTCAGATGTGTATTGATGAGGTAATGATACTTTTTAAAATAATAAAGCTACTTCCTTAATGTTCATATTTCAAGACAAAAAATACAGCATATCTTTTGCACAAGTTCAATTCTGGAGGGGAAGATAATCAACTGGCACCAACGGTAAGCTCATTTAAAACAAATTCATCAAAAAATTGGAAAACATCTTGTCTTTCTGATTATTAAAGATAAGAAGCTTTTCCATGCAAATTTATCAAGAAAATATCTATTTTCATGCGAGAGGATTTTTTGCTGTTGATTTTGACTTGATCAAATCGGTGAGAAGAATTGTTGAATTTATTTTATATTTAGTATTTAATTATAGTTAATGTGGCTTTTCCTAGGTAATTTCAGCAATATCTATATATTCCATATTTTTTATGCAAATACTACCACAATACTATGGTCGTGGATGAAAAAGTAACAATTTAACCATTCTTCCTAGAGAAAATGTTTATTTGGGCTGTCACACTATTGGTTATAATGATGCTGGTTTTTGAAATTAATATGAATAAAATTTCAATGACGAATGAAAAGTTTATAAAAGTCTATTTACAGATTTACGGATGTGACAATTAAGTAATGCGACTAATTTCATTGCCGCGCTTGTGGTAAACTTGCGACCTTAGAATTTCCTTCCCCTTCCCCTCCCCATTGGTATATTTACCATTGCTCTAGCTTGTTTAGTTTGCCTGCTGTGTCGTATTTAGTAGACGTGTGTTGGTGGTGGTCGTCACGAAAATAGAGAAACGAAATTAAGAGCAAATCGTCGCGATAAAATTTTGCGCCAGATTGGGCGAAACAGCTTTCAGAAATATACGCTAAAATTGTAAAAGTGCATGGTGATAGTGCTCTTAGTCGTGCCCAGGTGTTTCGATGGCATAAAGAGTTTAAGGAGGGGCGTGAAAGCGTGGAAGACGAGGCGCGAAACGGGAGACCAGTCGAGGTTCGGACTGAAGCAAATGCGCAGCGTGTGCGCAGCCTAGTCCGTGAAGATCGGCGTTTGACAGTTCAAATGTTGGCATGTACGCGAAAGATTGCGAAAACGAGTCAACAGGGTGCGTCCAGACATCGCTCGTAACTGGATTCTTCATAACGGCAACGCCTCGTGGCACACCGCCATCAGCGTGTCCCAGTATTTGGCCTCTAAAGGGATCACCGTGTTGCAACAGCCGCCTTATTTGCCCGATATGTCACCCTGTTCTCTAGAACATGTTTCAAAGCATGGAAAATGCGCTGGAATCGTTGAATAGCTGCCCAAGGGGACTACTTTGAAGGGGATGGCTGAGTTGTAGAATAATTTTTAAATATACGGTTTTCATGGAATCAGTCTCATTACTTAATTGTCACACCTTGTAGTTCACAATAATCTTCAGCTTGGTCTTCCAGCTTGGTCTTCCACCGCATTTTTTGCGAATATTTAAATCTGCAGTACGGAATGCACTCAATATTAATTTTCTTTTTAATTTTGTTTTTGTATCTTCTTAATTTTTGCCTATTTTGTAATTGGATTACAAAATAGGCAAAAATTAAGAAGATACAAAAACAAAATTAAAAAGAAAATTAATATTGAGTGCATTCCGTACTGCAGATTTAAAAATTCGCAAAAAATGCGGTGGAAGACCAAGCTGAAGATTATTGTAGGCTATTACAGATCGCACCAAAGCCAAGTGTAGATACGTGTCGATTTTTGCAAATGGAATGATAAATTGATCGGACAACCGTGTCCTCAATGGCGCACGTGTGTGTAATACATTGCATAGGTCCGATGCTAAGAGGCCTCTGAAGAGCTTAAAAAGGAAGCACAAATTTAAAAATTGTCTTTTGATATCGAGAGGTGGGATATGAAGGAAATTTAGACGCTCACCGTAGGAGCGGTAGAAAGATTATATTTAAATAAATAAGTGCGTGTGAAATTGTGCTGAATTGACTCAATAGCTTCCGATAGATAAATGAATCGGGGTGACCATACTTGACAGGCATACTTGAGAATGGAGCAAACAAATAGGATGAAAAAGCGAACACAGGTATGAATACTGAATGTTCTATAAGAGCATCGTAGTACAAAATCAACGATTTGCGATGCTCTAGAGGTTATGTCAGCTATATGTACATCAAATTTTAAATGTGTCTTGGATAACATCTAGGTCTTTATAATTATCTACGGTTGGTAGCAGCGATCCATGAATTGAATACACATTGACAAAAGGCATACGCTTCCTGGTGATTCACATATGCAGGCGTTTGGACACGTGATTCATAGTGTTACGGGTCACCGAGGCGATGGTCACTAGAAACATATCTAGCACAATAGCTTACATGTCATTCCAGACTTAAAGGATTCGCAATTGTAAAATTCTATTGTGATACTTTTGGTTGCAAATAAAATAACAATAATATCGCTCAATGTAAATTCATTAATCTCGCATGAAAACAGACTTTTCATCGCAGACATGGTAAAACACTGGAATCCTGACATAGTACTGCTTAATGAACCTATCCTGAAACCTGTTCACAAAATACGGGTATATAATTACAACGTACTCAGAAACGATAACAGCCGGGGCACCGGCATTCTATATCGGGATAACTTAGACCTCAACCGAATTTCCCTAGAAGTAAATAACTCCAAATGCACATTAGCAACTCTTAGGACCAAACGCCCAAATGAGGATCCGGCAAAAATATTAGTAGGATCCATATATCTCCCCTGTAACCTAGGCCACCCAATTTCCTTGCTATTAAATCAAATCTTGTCCATAGCTTCAGCTCAAGACTCTTTTCTACTAGGAGGTGACTTGAATGCCAGAGACAAAGCATGGCGAGACTCCACAAAGTACACCAACGGAAACGCTCTCCACCAATGACTTAAGTCTGAGGCTTATCCAACAGCTTCTATAATAAATGCGGGAGCCCCAACCTTCGCAAAAAGAAGCTCCTTTCTTGATAATTTTATGATTTTCCACGACCTCTTTTCATGCCACACAACCCCTTATACATGACGCACAATTCCATCCCTTTCAGACCACCATGGACTTATTTTAAATTTAAACCTAACAACACACATCCCAACACCAGTACTCGTATGTTCATGCCTTTGTCGTGCATATGAGGAAATAGAATGGAAAAATTTTAAGAGAAACATTAAGGAGCTTCTTTCAGAGCTCCCCACAGTTGACAGAATTCTATTAAACGCCGAGATAGATCAACACATTAACGCACCAACAACAGTTTTAAATGAGTGCAAGAACCAACACGCTCCCTTCCAAAAACCTCGCTGCTCCCTCTATAGATGGCTAACCCAAGAAACACTCCAAATGGTTAAAACTCGTAAGCAGATGCTCCAAAGACTAAAACGCATCTTCCACCGTCATTACAATCGCACTAATTACGAGTATATGGAACGTAAGCAGCATATCTCCGTCTTTTCTAGAGTAATTAACATTCGGATAAGACGCGAGGTCAATGAAGTCTACAAGAATAAGCTCAGATCAATGAGACCCTCTTGAAGGGTCTTTAGAACTATTGATAATTTCACAGGCCGAAGGAAATCAAATACAGTGTGTCCCAAATTTATAGGGGCACCCAGTTTTTTAGTCAAATTTTTAATGTTTTTAAACCAAACGAATCTTAATTTGCACAAGCTATTTCTACTTCTAATTCACTATTTCTGTCTTTTTTGGTGTTGTTCGTTTATTATGCCATTTTTTTAAAAACAATAGTGTCTCAAGTTTATAGGGCAGTGAAAAAAACACAATTTTCTATCGATCATTTTTTTTGCTGGTGAAATTCTATCGTGAACTACAAATGATTGTGTCTATACTGTAGTTCCTGTTGAAATTGAACACTTTACCAACAAATTTGACACAAGTATAAAGGAAATACTCCTTTACACCGTGAAATTTTGAGGCACTGCGTTTCTTTTCGGTCGTCCGATTGCTGTATACCTGCATTTTCTTTTTTTTTTCGTTTGGTGCTCACGGTTTGAGCCCTCATCATAGATAAACTCGTGGTTTGCGGCGACTGATGTTGGGAGAAGTTTCGAATTGGCTAGTTTAGGATAATAGAACATTCCAGACTGTTCTAGACGACCAGCATAATCTGGAATTTTCTGAAACAATCGGCTCAGGTATAAATACAGGCACGCTTGTTCAGAAAACTCAGTTGCGTGCTGGTCGCCACATGGTGGTTCGCTATAAATTTGCCAAAGAGAGGTTGCATTGGACCCATGAATGGTCTAAGGTACATAACTTGCTTATTTTAGAGTTTATACATTCAATCATCTGCAGGTGGAGTAAGATTAAAAATGTGGTTGTTTATGTGTTTCAGATTGTTTGGTCTGACGAAAAAAAAGTTTAACTTAGATGGCCCAGATGGCGTTCGAGATCTGCGCAAAGAGCCACGTTTTTTCTCCAGGCAGTGGGTCCGTTATGGTGTGGGCGGCCTACAGTAGATTCGGAAAAGTTGGCATAGAAATCATTGAAGAATTAACAGCGGAGACTATCGGGCAGTGCTAGAAAAGCATCTGAAGCCCTATTTCCGCCCTTACCGCTCTGCAAAACTGATCTTTCAATAGGACAACGCGTCAATTCACTCCAGTAAATCGACCAAGTAATGGTTGTCAAAAGTAAAAATTCCTGTACTTCAGTGGCCTGCCATTTCTCCGGATCTAAATCCAATAGAAAATGTTTGGGGCATGATGGTCCGCGACGTTTATGACAACGCTCGTCAATATTGATCAGTCACAGAGCTGGAGGAGGGCGTCAAAAAAGCTTGGGAAAACATCAGTATGAGCAGCTTGACAAATCTCAACAATTCGATGCAAAAACGGAGGAAAATGTTATTTAAAAACGATGGTAACGTTATTAATTACTGATTTTTTGTTGCGAATCAATGGATTTTACCAATAATAAAAATTTTCTATGGAAAATCGTGTTTTTTTTCACTGCCCCTATAAACTTGAGACACTATTTAAAAAAAAATGGCATAATAAACGAACAAATTCTCGTAGGCTCACCAAAAAAAGACAGAAATCGTGAATTATGAGTAGAAATAGCTTGTGCAAATTAAGATTTGTATGGTATAAAAACATTAAAAATTTGACTAAAAGACTGGGTGCCCCTATTAATTTGGGACACACTGCACAACATCGAAAAGGAAGAAAAACTCAGCTGCTGTGGGTCTTTCTATAAAGGACTATACAGGAGGCGCGACTCTGATAACGTCACCTTAAACATCAGGGCAAATGAAGAAGTCTGAAACTTCCAAGAAGGACATGCGGGGTCATACCTAATAATTTTCACGAATACAAATCAAGCTTCTTCACCTCAGCACCCGATCTTTAGTGAGTATTTTACCTCAAAGAACGAGATAGAGGAAATCCTGAGTAACCTAAACAACAAAATATTCCACGGCCCAGATTATTAAGAAATGTAAGGATACTATCTCCATGTTGATGACAATCATATGCAATCATCGCATTAATAATGGGTACTTCCCACAATAATGGAAAACCAGCAGGCTAATACCAGTGCCAAAGCCTAATTGCGATGGACTTCAGATCAATCTCGCTACTACCCAACCTGGGAAAAATTCTGGAAAGAATTATCCTCCGTAGCTTCAAATCGTTCTTGTCGGCCGTAACTCCCTGGTTTCAGTTTGAATTTGAAAGCCGTAAATCTACTAAACAGGCAATAATACTCCTGCACAACAGGGTTACACACAACTTGCAAAGAAAACAAGGCACACTTACCTGTGCACTCGACCTGAAAAAAGCATTTGATTCAGTATGGATCGACAGC
The DNA here is from genome assembly GCA_963969285.1 of Odontomyia ornata. NCBI lineage: Eukaryota > Metazoa > Arthropoda > Insecta > Diptera > Stratiomyidae > Odontomyia > Odontomyia ornata. The sequence goes on from OZ017740.1 coordinate 313,804,702, forward strand.
CTCAAATGGAAACTGTTAGCCTATTCCTGCCCGATCACAATTACCAAAATCTTTTTCAGCTTTAGTCTCCTAATCAAAATCTATAGTCTCACCTCAAACCCTATCCCCACCATGCCAGGAGTCCTCAAGGATCTATTCTCGGCCCTTCTCTTTTTAACTTTTATATACACGACATCCCCTGCTCAAACCTAGTCCATTCTTCACAAGCTACAGCGCCTAACCCTAATGTGGAATTGATAGTGTATGCCGATGACATCCTGCTAATGTCAACGCACGCTAGTCCCTCCATAGCCCAAGAGATGCTGCAAAGTTCAGTAACTTCTATTGCCGAGTTCCTTAAGAACTGGGGAACGGAAATCAACGTAACCAAATCGGAACTAATATGCTTCCGTAATGTCAGTGGCAAAGGGTACCGACTCGCGGTCCCTGAAAGCAAAAAAATCAGAGTCCAAATTGGGGGAGAAGATATCTCTATTGAAGAAAATGTCAAATACGTCGGTATTCACTTCAACAATAAATTCAAATTCGACACACATACACGGAATGTCCTCAATAAAGCAAAAGGCGCCTCCGTAATGGTAGCGCCACTATTATCCTCGAGGTCTGTCTTACCTAACGTTGAGGTCCTGATGTATAAAATACTCGTCCGACCTACTATAGCATATGCATTCCCCGCTTCGATTACAATATCCCCAACGGTCGCAGAAGAACTACAAAAATTTGAGAGGAAAGTCCTCCGGAAATTCCTCTCCATATATTGCCGCCCAAATAAGAAATGTTTTAAAGCAAAACGCTCTATAGATAAATCGGTGCAACCTCATTAATGCACTACTTACTTGCAACATGCAAGGAAAGGATAGAAAAGTGCGTCAATCTCATCTTCAACAGATACATGACCACTTTCAACCCTACATTAACTACCAAAATTCTTTCTACTTGTATCCTATACAAGTCATTGAACAATACCAATTTGACTTACAACCCTAAGGTCAAAGTCAAAGTCAAAGTCAAAAGCGCTTTATTTAATACTAATCGTTATAAATTTTAAAAGAATATAAAGCAAAATCCACACAATAACAATAAAAAAACTTAACGGCCCAAATGGCTCTCTAAATTTGTACGTTATCATTAAACACATTTAAAAAAAAAACCCTAGCAAATTCAAACCAATGAAGATTGTTACATATTTTTAAAATTCAATTGGAAAAAGGAGAAAAAACCAACCAACACTATTCTAAAATTATTTATCGTCTTAACACTACAGTGAACTTTGATCCTACACCTAATATGTTTTAACTTAATTCTAATAAATGCAATCAAAAACATTATCTTATACTAAAAAAATCTATAACTATGTTCCTAACCTAAGCGTTTTACCTTATCTCTAATATAATAAACATAATATAAACCTAACCTATACCTAATTTTTAACAAAAATAAACAATAACATTAAATGTAGCAATAATGAGCTGAAACTCAAAAACTAAATAACGAAAAACACCAAAACTGAAAATAAACACGAATAATTTAGACATTGTCATTCAGCCACCAATACTTAGATTGCCCCGTCTCAACTCGATCAGCCTCAACGAATCTAGCAAATGAGTATCTCCATTGGAATTGTTGGTCTCGTGAACTCAAGTTCGGAGGATATTTGATCTTCTTATCGGTGGCCCGTCGATATATGTGATATATGATTGGGACGCCGTCAGAATCAAAAACATATCGATTCATGTCCAAATACACGAATGCTTCTGGAGGAATGAAGCCAGTAGCGAGGCAAGTCGCTATATACCCGTCTGTAGGGTGGAACGGCTGTGAAATCCAAGGGTTTTCACTCACAGTCACAGATCTTGCGATATGATTCCGAAGAAGTTTCAATATGAAAATATCGACTCTAGTCACTTCAGCAGTTTGATAAATTTTTCTATTCGATATTAATGTTTCCAATCCGTCTCAGGCTTTCTGTACAAACCAGTACATGCACAAATACATTTCCTTTCGAAAACTCTTAATCTTTCCATAGTACTAGCGCTCTGGTTGTACCAGATCTGACATCCATATGTCAAAACTGGTCTAACCAGTGTCTTGTAACAGATAACTTTGACCTTTTGATCAATGTATCTGGAATGAAAGAGTTTTCGAAGGGCCATGACTACTTTAAGTGCCTTACTGAGCATGATTTTAACATGTTCAGTATAGTACAGATACTGATCGAGATAAACACCGAGGTATCGAACACAGGATTTATGTGGAACCCGTTCAAGACTACCCTCACCAGCCATGATGTGGAAATCTTTCCAATTACGTTTCAGGTCTTGACTGACCCCCCGCAGCGTTGTCCGAAATAAGATTGTTTCACACTTCTGCACATTGATTTTCATTCGCCAATTGTCAGTGTACAGCTGTACATCATTGAACATTTTTTGGAGATTGCTCTGAACTATTGTAGCTTTTCGGTCTGCCGTATAGATGATCAGATCATCAGCAAACGCTACCAATGATCGCGTTGGCGAGACGTTAAAATCAAAGCCGTTCAATAGCTTGCGAATAAAGATTGAAAAGAGCAGAGGCGCAGTAACTGTTCCCTGCTGTAGACCATTCAAGACCTTGAACTCGCGCATTGTTGTCAGATTTCCATCAGTTACGACAAACGATTTCCCGTATAACATATTACACATCATGGCGATAAGGTGTCTGGGGAACTTGTCCTGAAGGAGTTTAAAAATAAGTCCATCTAACCACACCGTATCGAAGGCTTTCTCCATATCAATGAGACATCCTCCAACACATTGTCTATCATTTAGTTTCCAACAGATGTCTGAGGTTATTTTCGTTATTGCATGTGTGGTCGAATGCCTGGCACGAAAACCAAATTGGCAATTCGGCATCAACTCATTTTCCTCAATGTGGGCGGTTAATGCTCTGTTGAGTATCACTTCAAACACCTTGCTGATGTTAGGCAGCAAGCTGATTGGGCGATAGCTTTTGGGGCATGAAGATTCTTTTCCTTTCTTCAAGATCGGAAATACCTTAGCCTTTTTCCACTCATTTGGGAAATATGAATTGCTTAACATGTTGTTGAACAATATGCAATAATTCCTAATAGCAACCTCTGGCAAATGTCGGAGAACTACATTTGGAATACCATCAGTACCACATGATTTCTTGTTGTTTATCCTGCGAAATATGAAACACAAGTCTTCATAGCTGACAAAATAATCAATAAGATTCAAGCTCGGTATGAGGTCAGATGTTAATGTTTCATTGAAATGAAGAATTGATTGGCCGTTCAGGCTTGATTTGAAGTCGGAAACTTTTGCTTCAACGATCCCTGAAACTATTTCATTCCCTCTCTCAGGGTTTGGTAGATGAACCAATTCAAAATGTGTTCCAATCAGGGCAAGTTTATCAAATCCTTCACAAATGATCCTGTTTCCATTTCTATCCGGAGTCGTACTATCAATTTCGATACCAGCCCTATCGAGAAGATTTATCTCATCACTAGTGACTTCAAGATTCGATACCTTCACTCGAGACTTCTTGCGGAATATGCTATTCACTTTCGTGAACACGCCGTCTGGGTCCTGTGGGCTAACACCCCTCAATTTTTCCGCCCATTGATTGCTGACCTCACTCCTGAAGTATGACCGGATTAAGTTCCGGACATTCTTCAGATGTAATTTCAACAAAGCCAACGAGGGATGGTTGTAATGCAAAAATCGTCGATAAATATTGTTGACGCGTGTGAGAAGAAGGCTTTTCAATCTTTTCAACCTTGCGATGGTTGGTGTTTCATATCCATCCATATTGTTTCGATGTTTAATCTTGGGAACTACTTTCTCAATCGTTTCCAAAGTCAGTTTCTCTAACTTCGACAAATAGACATCTATTTCATCGTTAGTTAAATTCCTGTCATTAGGAACCATTGAGCAAGAGTTATCACCATCAGAAGGGGGACATTGCTTCTGGTACTCCCGATTAAACTTCTTTTGGAACTTTCTCCAGTCTGTTTTTTTGAAGTTCAACCGATGATTTTCGTGTTGAACTGGAATGAGGAAGAAATCATCCCTGTGATGATTGATTTCCATTACGATTGCGTTATGGTCGCTATCATAAGGAAGCACCTGCAGTTTCCGTTGAGGACTATTAAAGTTGAATTTGAGTCTTGCGTCAGCAATGCAGAGCTCCAAATATGAATTTGTCCTAGGGTATGTTGGGAACTCCGACCCATATAGATTGCACCTGTATTCAATCTGGTTCTCTGTTATCCACGATTTCAGGAATACACCTCTTGGATTATTGGTGGCGTTCAGCCATGATGTATGCTTAGCGTTCAGGTCACCAGCAAGAATATAATAATTATGAAGCCTGTTCAATTCGAGTATTTCAAACAAGGAATTGAGTTCCTCCTTGAGCCTGAGAACAGTTCCACCAGTTGCATAGGCAGAGATAACGAAGAGGTTATCCCCACCTGGCAGTGAAATTTTGATAACGGACACTTCAAGAGATTCAAAGTTTTTGAATTCGACTTTTTCAATATTTTGGAAATGATAGGGTCTTCGAACCAATATCCCGGTGCCACCTCCCCCATCACCTATTACCCTATCGTTTCTTACGAATTCAAAATCCTTGAATGTCATGGAGTGCCATGAATTGAGGTGGGTTTCGGTTAGAAGCAGGATGTCAGGCTTTTGTCTGGCAATGAATTCAAGGAGATAATCACGCCGATGTATAGTAACAATGGAGTTGACGTTGATCGAGATGAGACGAATCCTATCCATGGGAATGTGACTGGATGACCAACTATTTTGGAGCATGTTGACCTAAACTTTGAAAAACGAAATTGATTTTTTGGTCTTGCTTATTAATTCTATCTGAAAGCGATTCAAGTTGCTGGTAGATTTTAAGAAGCAGCTCATTATTGCCACTTACATTATTTATTTTATTTATATTGTTGTCTGCTGGTCCTCTGGCAGCAAGTGCAAATGATACCCCGGGTTTGATGAAGTTGGGAGGTAACAGATTGTGATTTACTTTGGTTTGCTTTGGGGAAAATTTAGCTCTTGCATCTTGATACCGAGGGCATCCTCGGTATGATGCTGGATGACCAAATGTACCGCAATTAACACAATACAATTTTTCTTTTGGCTCCACCTGAGCCAATTTGCATTCACCGGGGGCGTGGATATCTTTGCATTTAACACAGCGATAGTGCATTGCACAATTGGCAGCCAAATGACCGAATCGTTGACACCTGTAACACTGGTTGACCTCAGTTTTTTGGAGGCGTTCTCACCTCACAACTCTAAAGCTGAAGTACCTTACCTGTTGGAGGGCACTCGATCTGCTGTCGTTGGAAATTTGGACCAAATAAAATGGTAATATTTTACCTTCTACAGTTGATCTCCTTGTAGCAAAATTTTTCACACACATGAACTTAACAGCTGGTGCTGCTTCCTGCAACATCTCAAGGAGATCAACTGTATTCTCCCCACAGTCCAGGCCCTTCAACAGGAAGGTCTGATTTTTTCCGCCTTTGGCGTATATGTAAAGTGGGGAGCTTGGATACTATTAAGAGCATCTTTCGCCTGTTTGAAGTCAGCCAGTGTCTTTGTCTTGATCAAGAGCTTATCACCGGTCACTCTTTTAATTTCAAAGCTTTTGATTTTATGTTCGGCTGCCAATAACCGAACCATATCTCCTCCACGCTGCCCAAAAACGTTTATTGGAGGAACTTTTTCATTTACCACATTAATTTTATTAGGAGGACCAGCAGACACACCGATTGGCTTCTTCTCCTTTTGCTTATTTTTTAATTTTAAATATTTAATGAAATTATTATCGCTGTCAATATTACCTATCTTATCGTTGCTCTCTATCTCGACGTCCATTTCTTAGTGCATTGCAGACAGCACCGCATAATAATTGGCGCTGTCGTTCGCTCCTCCTGCGCTCAGGATATTTTCCGCATCATGGATTGTCTTGCTCATATCTTGCGATTTCGTTTTATATGTTGGTACTCCTTTCCCGTTGGTCTTGCTTGTTGTTTCCTGTTTTTCATTCTTCTTAGTTAGTATCGGCTCTTCTTGGCCGGACGTATTCTGTGGCTTCGCTTTTTGTTTGTTCCCATTCGACAACGTCCGGACCATATCTTCTAAACTCTGTATCCGGAGTTTTAATTCGTCATTTTGTTTCATAACCCTTGTATTCTCCATGATTATTTTTTCATAATCTTCGCTTGAAATCGTAATTCGCTTTCCATGCTCACAATTGTCTTGTTCATTTTTCCGCTTGTTTATTTTATCATTTGTAATTTTCAAAATGCCTGGCTCTGGGTCCCCCAGCGGTGGGAAGCCGTCGGGCTCCTCCATCCCCCCGGTGAAAAAAACTTTTTTCCTTTCTTGAAACTTTCTCGTAGGTAAAGTCAAGATACTCGATAAATTGTTCGAATAGTTCGACGATGTAATAAGTTTCTTTATAAAATTACTTTGTAATTGACGTTTTTAAAAATTATTTTAATTTAAAAATTCTTGACAGGAGCGAATTAAAAACACGTTTACACGCAACGAGTGCTAGACGTAGAATGACTTACAACCCTAACTATCCCACGAAACCATCCTTTTATCTAACCTCCAACCCTCCTACTTACCGGGGTTAAAACAATGAAATAAAGAAGGGTTAATGCATGTACCCTTCCAAATAAATAAAGTAAACAACCAACAAAAATAAAGTGTAAAACAAAATAGCAACAACTCAAGTAACGAACTAAGTAAAGATAAGGAAATTTGTAATATGTATGTGGAGCGCAAATTCTCCCCAATTGAAATGGAGAGCATTGGCGGCCCACAGAGGCAATAGTATTAAGAATAAATTAGTGTAAACAAACCACAAAATGAATAGAATATTAAGCAAAAGTAAGGATTATTGTCCACTCAAGTCACAAACCAAATGAGCCCTCGGTACTAAATTCCAAAAATGTAATTTGTAAAATCTGGCATATGTATGACATATCTCACATCAATAAGTTCATTTGACATTCCTGGCTTTCAAATTCAACCAACTACTCAGTAAGTCAAAACTGTTAATGATGTAATAGAAAGTCTCAATAAAGTTACTTACTTACTTACTATCTAGAACATTTCCAGGTAATATAAGCCAACACTTGAATATATTCCTAGCCAAATATCCAATATAATGAAATAGCCAAATCTAGCCATATAATTAACTAGTGCACTAGAATGTATTCCTAATTAGCCAAATATCAAATAAAATATAGTCATACCTAGCGAATTAGCAGAAAATCAATCAAAACAGTGCAAATATCAGATAATTAAGTAAAATAGCTCACTTAGCCTATAACTAGCCAACTAACAGATACAATATAGTCTTAATTAGCTAAATACCAAACAATCAATTTACTAAATCAAAGTTTTTGGTTTAATATCAAATCTTATCTACAAAACAATTAACATTGTCGTCGCTCTCAGGTTTACCCGACAATTATGTCATTAAACTAATAAAACAGAAAGCCAGCAAAAAAAAAAACGAAACGAAGCACCCTTGAAAAACATTTCCGCAAACTGGAACCGTCAAATTGCTCCATCATTTGTTTACTATGGCCTGAACTTGAAATCAAACAATGAGTAACACACCTGGCGAACGACTCCACGCGTAAAAAAATTAACAACAACAAACTGTAGTCTCAACCTACATTGTGAACCCGAGACCAAGGAAACAAATGAATATCTTTGCGTTCAAAAACGAAAACAAAAACAAGACGTCAGCGTCACAGGCGGAAATCATTGAACTTTCGAGCAAAGCTTGCAAAAATTGCCCAATGTAAACGAATTTTAGGGAATTGACAATTTTCTGCAGAGTAGAATTTGCTAAGCAACATACAAAATTGCAACAATAAAATATTAAGCTTCGGAAACAATTGAACCCAAATAAAGCATGCCTTGCAAAAATATCTGAATGGAATTGGCTAAGAAGACATTGTTCACCTTGGATTTCCGCTAATCGGGAAACAGCACATCAGCGATTTCCTGGATGGAAAATTAACAATAAAAGCGAAAGCGGATTTTGAGATGGGCGCCATTTTGTGCTGCTGTTCAACGCGTATACTTCCAAAAACGCTTCTTCGGCCTTAGTCTGGGCGTTCTATAAGTATCCTGCCAAAACGCTTCTTCGGCCTTAGCCTGGGCGTTCCACCAGTATCCAGTCAAAACGCTTCTTTGGCCTTAGCCTGGGCGTTCTACAAGTATTCTGCCAAAAGGCTTCCACGGCCTTCACCCTGGCCGCTCTGCAAATAACCGACCAAACGCTTCTTCGGCTTAGCCTGGGCGTTCTACCAATCTCTAACCAAACCAGGGCATTCGTCGAGCGGATCACCTCTACCATTTGATTCTTTGGCACCCCAGCCTGGTCAATGATAAGCGTTCTTATATCCTCGTTTGAATCACGGCTCGTCTCATATCTACTAGGCGTTTCTTCCACAGGCTCCACTAGTTGCATCCTCCGGTCACCGCCACCAACAGATCAGGATAACGTTCTCACAAAAAAGTTAAGGACTTCATTTGGTCCTCAGAAGGTGTTGTCAAAATGGTGCTCAAATGAGAGGAAGGGTTAGTTGGTGGCATGGGTAAGGATGACGAAGATGATTGGAAAACAGAAGCATAATGGTCTGCAAAAATATCGCCTATAGCCTGACCATCAGACGCTTGTTTTCCATGCAGGCTAATAGAGCTAGGTATATTTGAAGTGGATTTGAGGGAGTTGACGTATATCCAGAAAGATTTAGGTTAGGAACACTATGAAAATCTCAGAAAAGTAGTGAATAAGATAATTAGAATTAAGAAAAGAAAATACTTTGAAGACCAATTGAGAAGTATAGATGTAAGTTTAGCGAGCAACAACACAAGACAAGCATACAATGTAGTGAAAATCCTGAAACGTGGTTATCAGCCCAAAACCACGGTCTGTCGTGATGACATCAGCACTATCATCACTGATGAAACCAAGATTAAGGCAAGATGGGCATCTTATCTCAAGAAGATCCTTTATCTTCCGCACAGCTCCACAGCATCGGAGCCTATAAATGTCGGCGGAGAGCTTCCATTGGCCCCACCAACTCTGGATGAAGTGTGTTCCATCATTAAAGCCCAAAAGAATAATAAAGCGCCGGTCATCGATGAGATTCCAGTGAAGCTCATCAAATATGGTGGCAGCAGTGTTCATAAAGCTATTCACAAAGTCATCCAGAACATTTGGCCACAAGAAAGAGTGGAGCCAATGAATTATATTCCCTATCCACAAACAAGGTGACATGCTACAATGCGAAAATTATAGAGGCGTACAAAATAATTTCGAAAATCTTAGAAAATAAAATTAGATCATATATTAACAGTATTATTGGGGAGTATCAAGATGGTTTTAGAGCAGGTAGATCGACGATAGACCATTTGTTCACTGTCAAGGAGGTACTTGAAAAACACCGGAAATTCAACTTAGACGTACACCAAATTTTTGTTGACTTTAAGTAAGTATATAACAGTATTGATCGTAAAGTACTTCACCAAATAATGTTTTGTACCGGCGTCCCAGCCAAATTGGCCCATCTTATCAAAATGACAATGGCATCGACGACCTCCCAATTCCGCATCACTAACCAACTCACTGATGCCTTTGACACAAATATCGGACTAAAACAGGGAGATGGGCTGGTCCCATTGCTATTCAATTTGGCTCTGGAGTATATCATAAGGAAGCTACCTGATACACGAGGTATATTACTATACATGTCGAGCCAAGTTGTAGCCTATGCGGACGACATCAACATTTTGTCACGGTCATTAACAACTGCAAATGAATTCTTTCTGAAACTTGATAGCGAAGCAAAATTAGTAGGGCTACAAATCAATGAAAATAAAACAAGGCTCATGACGCAGTCAAGGAAAAATACCACAAGCACACAAAATATCATACTTGGTGGATACATAATCAAAAATTTGAGTGAATTTGTGTATTTAGGCGCCAAAATAACGAGAACCTGTAATGAAAGAGATGAAACACACCGAAGAATACAGCTCGCAAATAAAATATTTTATTCAGTTTTGACAATCTTGAAGACCAGCTGCATAAACAGGAAAACAAAGCTCCAAGTATAAAACTCTGTGATAAGAGCTGTGTTATATATTGGTGTGAAACATGAACCCTAATCCAAGCACCTGTAAATATATTGACCGCCGTTGAGCGACGGGTCCTGAGGCGAATAATTGCAGTGAGGCTAGGTCAGAACCAATGGCAAATCCGATACTACCATAAGCTGTATGAAATTTTCGTAAGGCTACGGAAGCTGCAATGGGCTGGACACACTTATCGTATGGACGAACAATGGATACCTAAAAAGGTATTCGTTGGGAGAACTGAGGACCAAAGGGAAAACCGAGAAAATGCTGGTCTGACTCAGTCGACGAAGACAGTTCACCGCTGCTCGGATTTGAAAGTTAGAGGACGCGGTCAATGGACCGAGAAAGTTGGAGGCACTATTCGCGAGAAAGGAAGGCCCGAGCGGGGCTGTAGTGCCACGAAGAAGAGCGGTATAACTTACTCTTGCTCACGAGATACATTTTGCAGCTGTCTCTTTAATTTCAGAGGCAACCTAGTCGAAATTAAAAAAAGGTGGCTGCAATATTTCCAGAAGCTATTCATAGCGTCCTCAACAACTACTGAAGTTAGAATTAGAGCAAGAGGTCCCAATTTCACCACCAACCAGAGACAAAGTACAGACAGCAATGCGTGAACTGAGAAAAAAATAAGACTCCTAGAATATGTGGAATATCAGTAGATCTGCTCAAAAGGGAGATCTCTATCTAAGTAACCTTCTGCATCAACTAATATGCAGGATATGGTCAGAGGAGCAATTACCAGAGGAATGACGAAAAAGTGTAATATGTCCTGCACGCAAAACGGGAGACAAGATAAAGTGTGAAAATTATAGAAGCATCGCTTTACTTTGTAAGCCTCATAAAGTGCTCTCCAAAATCATAGCAAAAAAGTTCGAACCGTACCATGAAAATATGGTGGATGTTCTGAAATGGACCAAAAATTCTCAGTAAAGCAGTTGTTCAAAAATTGCTCGGAATATAGCATCAATGTGCATCAACTATTTGTAGAATTCAAGCAAGCAAACGGCAGTATCAATAGAAATGTGCTGTACAAAATAATGCTTGACAATGAAATGAAATAATGCATTTTAACCGAACTAGTCCGGATGGGCGAAGTCACGATGCTCAACACAGAGTCCCAGGTCAAGGTAAACGGCGAACTAATGGGCAGCTTCATCCAACTCGGGTACAAAAGTGTTCAAGTCCTCATAATTGGTAGCGTATGCTGATGACGTCCATATTATATCAAGTTCAATCTCAGATACTAAACGAGAATTTCCGAGCCTAAAATCTGAATAAACTAAATTCGCCTACGAGATAATGAAACGAAAACTAAATTCACGACTCAAAAAGGAAGAAGACTCCAGTGCGACAAAACCTGACCGTAGGAAACTACAACCTGGAAAGTGTGGAAAACGGTATTTATCTTGAAGCTAACCTTAATAGTAGAGGTGCCGAAAAGAACAAGATTCTACACTGTTTAAATGCCACAAGTAAAGCTTGTTGCTCCGTACTTCTCATTCTAAAATCCAGAGTAGTGCACAGGCACAAGGATTGTATTTACAAATCACCAGTCAAACTTATGCTGTTACATGGAAGTGAAACATGGACACTGACGAGCAAATCTGAAAAGGCACTGAACGTATGTGGAGGCTACATTACTATGATGAGTTGTATGAATTATTTGATGATCCACCTATATTCGCTTGTTTAAAGTTACGCTAATTGTAATGGACGCCTTTTTAGGTTTTGTAAAATAATTTTACAAAACCCTACTAGTTTCGCGACCAGTCTGACGGTCTGTCCGTCCGTCCGTCCGTCCGTCCGTGCGTCACAGCAGTTTTTCTCGGAAACTACTTAAGCTAGAAACATCAAATTTTGTGTGTAGGTGTAAAGTGGTGATCTCTTCAAAGTTCAACTACAAAAAAATTCTATAAGGTATTTAAGGGGGGTCTCCCCATATAGGAGAGTGAACCCCCGAAAAAAAAATTTCATTGAAGGTAGCCGATATGGGTATCAAATGTAAGGTCTTGATGAGAACTTTTCAAAACAGGTCTTAGTTTGGCAGAAATTCTCTTCGAGAGGCACATAGGGAGGGGTAATGTACGAAAAATTTGTGTCCCCCCTCGCGATTGGACACCTGTGATCCGAAAAATCTGAAAAGAATCAAGAATGTAGGTCTTGGTGAGTACAAACTCCAACAAATACGTTAGAAGTCGCAATTCACTCAACTTTGTTAGTAATAGTATGATTTGTCGATTTTATGTTTTCATGAATAAAATCTTAACAGTACCCTTAAATTCAATGAATTTCAGTACGTAGATGTCTATTTATAAGGTTAATCTATCTTGAGTTTCATAAAGATTGAATCATATTTAGCGAAGTTATAGTGGTTTGAATTTTCCTGTATTACTATGAAACAATATGCGCTGCATTTATTACTATGGCAACATATGGCTATGGAACAACATGCGCTTTTTACCGACTCAGACACTACAGTCTTGCTAGGATTTGCATGAAAATTTCAGGAATGATAGGTGTCATGTATATCTTTGAGAATCGGTACAGCTAGTGGTATCAGTAATCGTAAAACAAAATAGTGGCTGTTTTAAATGCGAAGATTGAATAATTTTGAACACTTGATTCAATTTAATGAATGACTGAAGATGAGTACCTACAATTAATACTCATAAGTGAAACAAGTCAAGGAGGTGGGAGAGAGCTCCTAGCAAAAGGGTTTTGTAACCAGTCTAGGATTCGAAAAATTGGCCATGAATCGATGATAAAAGTACAGGAGAGTGGCCCCTTAAAAAAAAAAATTCATCAAACGTAGCCGATATGAGTATGAAATAAAAGTTTTCACGGGAGCTCTTCAAAACAGTTGTTAAATTGTCAGTTTTTGCTTCAGTGGGGGCACAGGGGGGAAATACATGAAAAATGTGTTTCCTCCGTCGCGGATGGACATCTGAAATAATTATCAAGGGAGATATTTATGACCAAAAACCTCAGAAGTCGAAATTCGTTCAACTTTGTTAATAATAGTGTGATCTTCGTATTTCATATTTTCTCCAATAAAATCGTCTTTGACATGTTTTTTGATTTGATTCGATCTGGTGACTGCTGTTTGTAAATTGAATACAAAACCCTTCTGACATGAGCGTAAGTCTGTTTACCCAACTTGTTTTAATTAAAAACATAATGAAATCTTTGATATGGGTATCGCATCAATAGTCTTATCTAAAATATAGGCTTGGTTAAAACACAATGATGAATTTTTTTGATGATGTTATTGTTTCTATTTATTGCCAGATATTCGCTGTTGGTATTTGACGGAGTGATTTGTGTTAATGTGGGCAATAATTTGTGTGATTGTTTGAATATGTTTGAATATAATTGTAGAATTGACTCAAAAAGTGTGTTAAAAAGCTATTAAATCTGTATTTATATTCAAAATGGTTAAATTTTTAAGAGACAAAATTCAATTTTCAAATTACGATCGATATTTATAAGCATATTGCAAATATCTATGTTTCTCTACGTTAATTCATTTATTCATATACTGTCGCTGCTGCAAATCATAATCTCAATTCATCATTTTGTAGTCTGATTAAAGGATATTTCTCATATCAATATAATCAAGGACGCTTACTTTAAATGCACATTGAATCGTTTTGCAAATAATTTTCTTTGCTGCACTGAAGAGTATGTTAATCTCTTATGGAAAATAAGGTCAGTTTTTTAATTACCAAATAATGTTACAGAAATTAATGATGCAATGTGAAATGAACAACAAGCGGCTTAGTTAAAATTGTTGAAATCCATTCATCATGTATTTCATTCACACAAAGCTGACATGAATTAGCACTGAAATAATTAGCTAAAAGTTCTGGATCGTATAGTTCAGAAAGTATTGTAATAATCGTTGATGGAAGTTAATCAAATGTTCCATAACCACATTAACAACTATAATTTCCATCTCTTATCAAAATGAATTTCTATCGACAGTGCAAATTCTATTCACAACTATTTAAAATATTCGGTTTTGATCCCAAATTTTCTCTAATCGGATGTTATTGTTTCATGGCCGCTATTCTAACTATTATCGGAGAAATTTACATTTTTGCAACATATTACGAGTATATTTTATACACGGGAAATCCAGTTGCCTTTATCAATGATATTTTGTGGGTTTCATCAGCGGTTCTGACATACTCAATTATATTAGTCAATCGGAATATGAATAAAATATTTGAAATTGAACTGTGGTCTAAACTATCCACAGATACAAATAATAAATGCAGTCAAGAATTTTTTATAAAATTTACTGTTCAATTATTATCCTTTATTGCATCAAGGATTTTGCTATATCTTGATACTTATCGTGATAATCATTTGTTTAATTTCTTTTGGACGTCGTTGCCGTTGGAGTTTGGCATACGAATTTATATGATGAAATTCGTTTTGAATTTGGATATGATGAAGGAAAATTTGAATCAACAATTTTTGAAGATATCTCGTGATTCAAGTGAGGACCATTTAAAGAAAGGGGATTTACTAAACATTAAGATAGGATGCAGAAATTATAGTCGCTACTATGAAATACATTGCTTGATGCAAAAAATTTATGGAACAACAATCACGTTTTGTTTGCTACATTGTTTTATACAACTCATAGCGGATGCATTTTTCGCTGCATGGTTTGCTATTTATGAGGAAGAATCATATTTGGAAGGTAAGTACTTCAATTTAAGGATATCAAATTGATATATTGCAAAATGTTTTATTTTAATTACATCCTTGTACAAGGCCAAAATAATGGCGTCTATAATTTAATTTATGCCGCGATTTTCAATTTAATATTGGCTGTGGCATTCCCGAAATCAACGTTCCAATAAAAAATCTTAATTTAAAATAAGCTTGACCCAACTAAAGGAAAATAGGAGAGAATAAACCATAAAAAACACACATACTAGTATTGCTAGTGTTTTTGCTGTTTGTAATATCTGATTTTATAACCCGTAGATATACAGACAAATGTATTGCGTGGTAAGGTAAAAGTTTTTGTTCAACTTTAGTCGCATAATTTCCATGAACACTTCCTTTTTTGCAATTCATTTTACAGTCATATGATTTAATCAAAAACAGACACAATTCGTCAAATCCACCACCAATTACTTGATTACTTTTACAAAAAGCTTGCTTCTATATTGACTAATGTCCAGCGAATATTTCAGTTCACAATGTCCTGGTACAAAAGCTTCTCGCGAACATTGCATTGTTTCCGAATTCTTGGTTTCCTTCCGGTTCAGTTTACAACCTCCACCTCTGAACAAAGTCATGTTATCTCTGAAATAATTACCTACGCATCAAAAATGCATATCGTTGGCTTTCTAATCTACATCCTGTTCGTGTTTCGATTTCGCGACTATATCCTTTTCTACATCGACGAGCTTGGAAATTTCAATGATCAGCTAAAATTCTCTGCGATGTGCTTTGCGTATTTATCCAATCTTATAGACTCCCTTCGTCATAAACAGTGCCATATTCAGTTCTGGAAAGTTTTCATCGATTTAAATAAGGACAAAAGCTCCCTCTTCAAGTCCATGATTTTTCGCAGTTACTTTCGCAAATTATTGTTCATTATTATCCTTACCATTATAACTCAATTGGCAGTCTCGCGATCAATATTTTCTCGGAGGCAAGCCTTTATATTCACGTCTGTATATATCCCTGGAATTATCATTATAAGGATACATCATTTTCAATTCATCCTTTATGTAGACCTGATCAAGTTGGAAGCATTGAAAGTAGTGGAAAGTTTAAAAGTGCTCAATGATATATCGAAAAATCAAAGGAAGGACTGGAAAAGATTTTATGTAGCAGAATTGGATGTAATTAAAAGGACTTATAGTAAATTAAATGAAATGACAAGAGCTGTGAATTTGGCTTTTGGATTTTCAATCCTTATGAACATCACATGCGATTTTATTGAGTTTTTGGGCAATCTGTACTTTAATT
This sequence comes from Odontomyia ornata, assembly GCA_963969285.1. Lineage (NCBI taxonomy): Eukaryota > Metazoa > Arthropoda > Insecta > Diptera > Stratiomyidae > Odontomyia > Odontomyia ornata. The sequence continues at coordinate 313,820,889 of OZ017740.1, forward strand.
ATTGGCGATGGGCTAATGATAGTAATTCGTTGGGAAAAGGTAGACAAAAAAGATGAATCATTGCTTTTATAGCAGAAATTGTGAATGATAAAATTCAAGGACTTTCTTTTTATTCCAGAATATGGATTAACATTAATACCAACTTTTTTGATATTGCTGATAACTTTGATAAGTTCAAGGGAGTGCATGGAAGCGGTAAGTAAGAAAAATTATTTCTGTATTCAAATAATGATGTTTTTAATTATTGGCTTGTATCTTTGTAAAAAATTTATGAAAATTCGGTAATTTAAAGTCGGCATCTATTATTTTTCCCATCGCTCTCAATGTTCAAGTTTACACTTAAATGTTATATTAAACTTCTTTATTTCACTGTATTCTACTTTTATGTTTGGAAGGGAGAAAATCGCCTTAAAAACATGTTCTAAAATTACTTTTAAAATTGGAAACACTTTTGATTTTTTTGCGGGTGATGCGTTCAGCTGTCAGGAGCTCTTTGGGAAGACATGCTACCCGTGCAAGACCACCTACATAGATAAAACGTGCATGCATGGAAAAGGGTATTATTCTTTTAATACTGATTATTTCAGGTGAAATGCACAACATTGAGAAGTTTTTAACAATTTTTCCACAACATTACAACAGAAACACACATTGAGCAATTTTAGCAAATAAATATCACCGAACTAACGCTTCTTTGCCAGATTTTTGTCAGAATCTTTTTTAAATCTTCATTCTAAGCTAGAAAGTCTTCTTTGTGGCCTTATAGACTAAGCATTCCGGGATTAATACGAACGCTTACTTTACTCCACAAACTATTCTCTAATCGAATGTATTAACTTCCTGGTGGAGGGAAAAATGACTCCGTAATCACTGGTCAAAACATGGCTGATTTGTTTCTTTAAATTGAACAGAGTTCGTCCTTTAGAAAAAGGGTCCCGTCGCAATGAATAGCATTTTGTTGCGCTTTTGAAAATTAACTCGAAATTTCAAACTTTTTTTTGTTTTTTTTTGTGTTTAGGATGTGAATGCCATTTATGTACTAGGTGTGGAACTCTTGTGCTCATAAGTTATTGTACCACCTTTACTGTCAGCCCCAGAATCCAGCCTGAAACCCTTTGACACATTACTTGGGTCTCGTTTCGTTACGCCATGAGGTGCCTTCTAGCTGGCGATCCCTCTTCTAGCGTGAGGGGAGAGGAATTGCCAGACAAGTGATCCCCCAATCCCTACGCCCCCGACTTCTCCGAGTCACTTTTGTCTTTTAGGTTTGCCCGAACATAATGTGCCACATGGCTCCATCTGTCAACCGATTCACGCATCACTACAACTATACTATTCAGGGTGAGCTTTCCTATTCCCTGTAGAGTTTCTGTTGCAGCCTGTCCCATTTTTTGCACGCTTAAAAATGTGTGGCAGCCCGTGACCGTGACTTAAAACTTGTGCAGGTACGACTAAAAGCACCCATACCCGCTCAAAAGCTGAGTCAGATAGAAGTCAGTCTCACCATGCCTTCGATTTAGCCAGGGTCTCAGATCCAGGATGAGGCACGCAGTCCACCTTCCTTTCGAACAATTCACCCAAGACTGCTGCCAATCGTTAAGTGAGCGCTGTCTTTCTTCACGGGCAACTGTCTTCCTCGTGTTTCACTTCGATGCAAGTAAATAGCGCGGCGCTCTCTAGCAAGGAGGGCAACATTTCAGCAATATCTCTTACCGCCAAAGCAGAGACTATTGGATCTGAAAATGGAATCTTCAGTGAACCTCTTGCCTGTACCTGTGCCAGGCGTTTTCGGTATATCTCCTTACTGAAAGCGCCGCCCCATATTTCTGCTCCATACAGTAGCACTCACCCTACAGTACTCATCAAGAGGTGTTTTCTTGATGGGATAGGTCCCCCTACAGTGACCATAAGTTGACTCCGAGCCAATTCACCCCGAGCAGCCTTCTCAACCGTTGCCCTGATTTGCTCACAAAAACTCATTTTTGAGTCGATCAGTAGCCCCAGGTACCTTACCATTGGCTCCGATTTGATTAGTATGTCTCCAAGACTAATGATCTTTACTCTAGGGACTCTCTTTTTTGTCAAGATGACCACTTCGGTTTTATTTAGTAATAAACTGAAACCACGAGCAGTCACCCAGTCTCTCCTTCAGCGCATCAGCGTACCTAGCCTAAGTTGCGCTTGTTTATCGGTACGTCTAGTGACCAGAGTCCCAACATCATCCACATAGTCGAAAAAGCGCATCTTATCTGGTATTTTTAATCCCAATAGCACATCGTAAGACATGTCCCACAAGCCTGGAACAAGGATAAATCTCTTGGCAACACCCGATTTAACTTCCATCCTTTGTTGGCCCTGTGTTGTGTCGTAAAGCAGGCTTTGACCCTTCTAGTAGTCCCTCAGAAGAACTAGAACTTGAAAGAGTTTTCAGCGTATCCAGAATATTCACCTATCCAGCGGAGTTGAAGGCGATCCTAACGTCAAGTGTCACCCAAAATACGATCAGTCGCTTGCTGCGACTATATACCTATGACTTTTGGACCGCACTCACCACCACTGCAATCACATAAATGGTGGAGCGTCCTGCTCTATAGCTATACTGCCGAGGAGATAGCTTCCCAACTGCACGAATCACGTCAGCGAGCTTACACTTGATGAATTTCTCTAGCGTTTTCCTAGCTGTATCTAGCACGCATAGCGGGCAATATGCAGACGGCAATCTGAAATTTTTGTTCCTCTTGCTGATCAGCACAAGTCTTGCCATCTTCCATCGTACCGGGAAAACTCCATTCCATAGGCAAGCGTTGAATGGACTTAGCAGCAAGACAGGACAATGGTGATCGACAACTTGCAACACCTCAGCTCGGACACCATCTGGAACTGGAGCCTTCCTCCCTTTCAATGGAAGGACTGCCTCTTCTAGTTCCGGCTGTGTGAAAAATGGACACCCGATTGCTGTTTCACCAAGGACAGCGTCAACATAGACGCAATGGGCAGGGAAGAGTGCCCGCACTATCTCGTCCATCGTCTCCGAGTCATGTGTGCAAGGCGTCTGTAGGACGTCAAGTTTCCGCATAACTAGCTTGAAGCCAAGGCTCCACGGATCCTTGCTCACACTGTCCACTAGATCTCTGGCTGACTTATATGCTGCTACTCGGTTGCATGCCTTGTCACTATTCCATGCCCATTGGACCTCACGCCGAAGCTTGTGACACTTCCTTTGCTTTTCAGCGATTTCAATTGACCACTAGTACACTGGTGGCTTTCCGTGTCGCGATTTTCGACAGGGCATAGAAACGTTGCGAGCAGTTGTGAAGATAGTTGCGTTCACCACGTCTTGACCTGCCAGTTCTTCCATCCCCTGCAAATCACCCTGCAGTGGAGTATCTGCTGTGAGCACCTCGAGGAGCCTCTCGAAGTCCATCTTTCCGATGTTCCACCCGATTGTAGAAGGTTGAGATCACAGACGTCGGGAGACAACATCACTGATCTCAAGCAGAATGCACTGATGATCGCTAGCTGAGTAGTCATCTAATACTCTTCAATTGTGTATCCTTCGTACTAAGGACTCCAATGTGAATGTCACGTCCGGTATGGTTCCTTTGCAGCCAATACGGCAGAAAGTGAGCGTGTTTCCAGTTTTTAGTATTACAAGCACCATCCTGGCCGCAATTTCAAAGATCGTTTTTCCCGCGAACCTGTTTGGAGCCTGCCCATTTAATTGCTTTAGTGTTGAAGTCTCTACCAACGAGCACGTTCCCGTCTGCGTCCGAGATAGCACCCTCCAGAGCATGAAGCCTGGCATGGAAGGATGATATCGGTTCATTGGGTTCTAGGCACACACCAAAAAAGGTGGTCCCTGAGCGCTGAACCCACATGAAGCCATCCCTCCATCTAAAGCTCTCCATCTAAAAATCACAGTTTTAATCCCAGATGGCGGTAGTACTAGTTTCATTAGAATATCATGATACAGAACTTTTATTGTGGTGTTGTTCACTCAGCAGCAAAAAGTTGGGTTTCACAAACTGCTCAAACAAATTTTGCGCGGTTCAACTGCAGTGTAGGTTTAGTTGCAGGATGCGGGTGATTAAAGTTCGCATAGCGGTTATTTGTCTGGCCACTTCAATCTTTTTCTGCCACGATCACTTTATGGAGTTCAGAATGGTTCGTTATTATTTCGGGATCTAATACCCTTGGTTTCGTCCGCTTCAGTAGTCATCGCAGCAGTAACCATTGAATTTTCGATATTGTTTATATCCCCCCCGTTCCAACATCTGCCGCGCCCTGCAGAGTGTTCAGCGTGCGCATCATATTTTTTCTGTGCCCGAATGCCGCAGGAATCTCAGTCAGAATGAGACTGCCTATAAATCTCCGTTTTTCGTCCATCTTCACTGTCTTTGTGTTCACCGTTGTTTTTGTCATCATTAGCATCGCTCTCGATGTACTGTAAACATCGTGGCTGCAGCCGCTAGTTGCATCATCATCCTTGTTACTTTCGATTTTTTTTGTTGGATTTTAAAAATCTCTTTTTAAGGTTTTTAGTTGAAGTTGCTCCAGTTTTATTGAGTCTCCCCTTGGAGCCACGATCTCCGTTTGTATAAAGATTCGCCTTTTTGGTCCCATGGTTATTATTGCAGGGCAGGGGGGCTATGGGAGAGTTGATACAAGCCCTTATGGGGACAAATCTAGAGCCAGACAAGTGCTAATCGGGAGCCAGTCTCAACCGAACCTACACTACCAACCCAATGGTGTGACCTTCGAACCTACTCCGCGGCCTGCAAAGGTTTTACCGAGATGGAGACAGTATGACAGTTGAATTAGAGCCTTCACGCACAAGTGTCACTAAACACTACCGTGCAAAGCATCTTGGTCCAAACCATTATATTCCCCAGTCCGAAGCACGTAACATGATGCTGCTTGTTTTGCCTGGTGTGCATGAAATACTTATCAATGAATGTATCTTGTGCGCGTTGGACAAAAGATTCAAACAGCGTGCGCAACGTGATATACTATGCAAATTTGTGGGAACCGCATTCATGTGAATTTAGCAATTAACAATTTGTATAGCGGAATTTTTAAATGAAATGCAGTCAGGCAAGTTTGATCATCATAGGAAACAACGTGTTTGATTCTTCTAATTGTGATTACATGATTGTTTCAGTACAAGAACTGAGGCAACAAAGCTTCGGCATAAAGCCAAAGTTAATTAGCTGAGGGTAAATAGCCACGATTCAAAACAAATACAATAAATAGTATATAACGAATTATAACATATAAATCAATACGCCTAGTAATATAAAATTTTAATAACTAATAATAAATAAATAAATAGTATATAAATAATCATATCGAATGATACTGATAACAAAAACGAATACCATTTGAGTATATTTCCTTATTTACAAAAAAAAACAAACATGTGTTATTCTTTAAATTGAAGGATTTGCATTTGGGTTTTGTTGTTTTCCTATAATTTAAAAATACCATCATATCAGGGCAGATCTTTATATTCACAATAATTTTTTTTATAAATATAATTTAATTTATATAAAAAGTAAAGTCCTATTAGGAAATATGGTCCAACTATACCAGGTTTTTTCAAGTGGGCCAACAATCCCAAATGTCACTGATCCATCGATCCCAATTGTCAAGGATAGATGGACCAGCTCTCGTTCAGGGAAACAACGCTACTGGCACGCCATTTTAAGTTAAGATCATACTCAACTGTACACTTGTGTTATAGCACTGACCTTAACTAACCGTTGTGCTTTGCGCAAACTGTGGCTCCGAACACACCGCAAATTATAGAAACTGCCCGATGTTTAAGCGGTATATAGAGCAACTTAACGTCCAGAAAAACGCGAGTTTTGTTACACAAACTACGCCAAGGACACTAAATTTCTCACAATCCTCACAGCTGCCAGTTCCCATGAATATCAACGGCGTATATGCAAGCCAGTTGAAATTACCCAGTGGTACACAGACATCCACTCACTTCTTGGAGACTGAGGTGAATGGCGTATTCGGGTGTAATTTTACCTCGTTGGTATCGGAGATGAAGAAGTTCTTGCTGAACTACCGTGCACGTACGGACACTTATGGGAAGCTTCATCTTCTCATGCAGTTCGTCACGAGCTTTGATGATGTGAAGTTCATGCAATTGAACGTAAATCCCATCAGATCCCGAGCACGACGTCATGAACGCTAATCCTTCCTCAATGATAATAACCCTGATACAGTTTGACTCTCCGACACCAAAATTGCTTTCTGATATACCCCTATGCCTCGCTACACATTTCTTCGTGCCAACCGCCCTGGAAACGCATAGGCATCCTCCTCGGAAAATTCTTTAAAGTTACCCAAATCCAGCCCGACAGCCCGATTTTTAAATATACCCTTGCCTGCTTCAAAACAAGCGACGCACGCTTCTTGTGTGCATCCGTATATTACCCAAAACAGACGCTAGTTATCCACTATTTGACTACACTAATTTCCTTCATGAAAGCCTATCCCAACCTCAATCAACAAAAAACTCCACACCATGTTTTGTGGCGACCTAAACGCCCCTTACACAAAATTCTATGACTCCCGAGCTAATCAAAATTGCAACTCACTGGCACAGTAGAAGGACAACTACGCAATCCCCCTATGAATGGTCATCCTCAGTCCAGCACGTCCTTCTTTCAAACGAATTCCAGCCCAAAGTTGCCTAGACTTATTCATCACAAACGATAAATTTCCCGTTGAGTTCAACAGCAATATCCTCCCGTACCTCAAGGCCGTCCGTGGAGTCAGTGGCCATGATGAAGTAGTACTCTGCGCTTGCATCCATGATCGCCCGATCCATGTTCCACGTCCCGTAACCAAAGACTTTTCTCGTGTCAACTGGCGATCTGTTAATGTACTCCTTGCCTCAACCCTTTCCTAGATTCCATTATCAGTTGATCCTCGCGTATCCGACACTGAAATTGACCTAGCTGTATCAGGATATACTGATTCGGTGCAGAAATGTATCGAATCTTGCGTACCTCTGCACATACTCGGATACCATGACATGCTACGACGCTTGATATTGGTATTTACGAGATGAGCTCAATTATCTCAGCTCAAAAATACGAAACGACATCGATGTGCTGTAAAGTGAACACCGAAAGGTCAAGCTTGACAATTCCATCAATATCGCCGACACCTTCAGAGACCTACGGAGGACCTGTCCGTGCCTCGGAAAGCTCCCAGAACTTCAGCCAAACCTCCATCCTCACCTGTGCAAGCTCCTACTTTCCTTTTTAACAAAGCGCTTTTTCCTCTCACAGCGGGGATCCCACATAGATCTGTTCTGTCAGCGATTTGTTCTCTCTCCACACCGCCGACATTTCATCACCCCCGACCACAATAAGAATCCGTCAGTATGCAGATGACATCATTTTTGCATCACCTTGCCACTTAAAGCTCATCAAAGCCCACCTTAATAATTATCTCGATCAGCTAGATAAATATCTTTCAAATGATCAAAGGCCACACTTACCTTAAAACACCACTCCATGATGAAGTGCGCAATTTAAGCTTACAAATTAAGGGCATTAGTATCCTCGGAAATTCGAGTTCAACTATCTGGGGGTTATAATTAACTCCCGTCTCTCTCCTTTTGCCCCAATAAAAAAAGAACCTTCATGCAGCCACCACGACATTCCACTCACTACTTCTGCTCATCCACTATAAAACCACCTTTTCTATCAAGATCAGACCAATCCACCCCATCCCATCCTACGGTTTCGTCTTCTGGTGTAACCCGTCATCAGCCCAAATGGAAAAGCTGCGCATCAAAGAACGTCAGATCCTTCGTCGTTGCGCGAAAATTTGGAAGAACCCTGAGACAGGCCGAATGTACCCTGACCAAAAAGTTGATGACAAAGCCCAAATCCCTCGAATAGACTATTTCCTCACCAAACAAGCTCTCAAGTTCCTTCATAAAGCCCAATCCCATCTCAACCCCTTAGTCGCTCAATCCCACAAAATTGATGCAATGCGCTTTCCAAAACGTCGATCCCCTTAGAGGTCAAATACTGGGACACGCTGAGGGCAGTGTGATTCTTACAAACCATCTTCACGCACAACTTTTTCATCCCAAAATCGTCGGTTAAATTTGTCTGATTGTTTCGCGGTTCATACCCAGCTCTAAGGCCAACATTCGAACTGTTAAACGCCGATCTTCATGGATTAAGGCGCGCACACGCTGCACATTTGCATCACTCCACACCTCGACTGGTCTCCCGCTGCGTGGCTCGTCTTCCACGCCCCTCCTTAAACTTTTTATGCCATCAAATCACCTGGGCATGACTAAGAGCACTATAACCATGCAATTTTAGCGTACGTTTCCGAAGCTGTTTCGCCCAATCTCGCGCAAAATGTTATCGCGACGCGTTGCTCTTGATTTTGTTTCTCCATTTTCGTGACGAGCACCACCAACACACATCTACTCAATACGACACAGCAGGCGAAATAAACAAGCTAGAGCGATTATAAATATATCAATGGAGAGGGGAAGGATGCCGAGAAAGGAGAAGCGAATTTCAAGGTACAGGTTTACCACAAGCGCGGCAATAAAATCAGTCTCATTACTTAATTGTCACCCTTCGTATGAATTATCTTAAAAATGGAATAAAGGAAGTGAAACTCACCAGTGTCGGACATTTGAATGCAAAGTGCTAAAATAAGTGATCCCAATAAGATCAGAGTTGTATTTATTATTGTGATATACTTTTCTTATTTCAGGCAAAACGCATCCCTATAGCGGTACATAGTATAAAACATAAAGTCACTGACTTGAAAATGGCAATAATGGTAAGGGTGACTCTTACGCTACTTCTATGTACTTAGAACTGATCAACTATTTCTTTTGCAGATTGAAAATTTCTCGCTACAAATTTTACATGAGGAAATTATATTCGATGGGAGAGGATTTGTCGTATTGGATTGTAATTTGTTGAGAGGAGTGATGTCCTTGATGATAACACATAAAGTATAGTTAACTGAAATTTAATTTCTAGATGCTGAGCTCAATAACGACATACATGGTCTTTTTCATACAGCTGGCTCCGCAATACAACTAAATTGTGTGTCAAGGATACTGTTAAACTCGGCTTTCAAGTTTATGTTACTTCTAAGGATCAACTCTACGCCCATAATAAGCTAAAATTCGATTGCCATGAAAATGACCTTATCAAAAGGAAATTAAATTTTCATAAGGCGTCAACCTTTTGATTTTCCATTATTCACACATTGCCACTAAACATAGGACTAACAACTAAAAGCATCAAACCTTTATCCAAATTCAATGATAAGTGTCCTTTCGTGTCAGCAACGCCTAAATATAATCTGTTTGCTCTCTCTTTATATTAATCACGTCATCCTTCATTAAACACACCCACACGAACAAATCAAAAGCTGACTGACATTCGGGTTTGGAAATAAAATTCGAAAATCATTCTACCAACATTCCTTTAGCTTTAACTACCGTTGGTTTATTTTTTTGCCGCCATCATTTTCCCGCCTTTTCACACGCAAACTTTCGAACTGATTCCGTTCTGGGGGTAGAATAACTTTTTCGCATTTACATAGTTTTTCGCCTGAATTTCAACCTGGCACGTTTGCCATGACTACTTAGGTTGATGCTCCTATCCGTTCGACCGTGGCGTGAAGTTCACGCAAGCAATTCCGGCAGGTGGGCAAGGTTTCTTGGAATTGATAGAAAAACGATTTGATTGATCGATTGATTGATTGACTGTGATGGTTCGTTGATTCTGTGACTACCACTCAATTCTTGTTTTCTATACGTTCACTAAAGTAAATTGGTTGCTCTTTAAAAAGTTTCCTTAATTTTAAGGATGTTAGCCATTGTAAGTTTGTTTAGGAGTTTGAGAAGATTTGACTAGAAGTAAATTAAGAAAGTAGAAATTAAATTAAGAATATTTTTCAAACTCCACACTACGCGGGACTCATAAAGTATAGTAAATCTATCTATTCTTAGATCAGTCAAATTTCATCTGCCTTTTTTAAAGCTCTACTGACCTAATGCAACATACCACTCGTAGAACACCTCAAATTCTGATATAAAATTTTGAAAATGTTCCACTCACTTAATTTGATTCGTGCCCCATCAACCTAAAGGACTAAATGTAATAACTTAGATCCTGATTTCAAAATAGGAGTGCCAGTTTATCGAATGTAATTTACTTCATGTCCTATTTAACATGGTTTACTGAATCATTTCCTGTTCTACTGTATTATATAGAACATGATTTCATTATCCCTTAATGAACTGCATGACTAGAAGCATGGTAAGGTTTACGCCAAGACACACTTGTATGCCTGAAGGTGATAATTTATATAAAATGAATCTTTACGTATTCAGGCATGTAATAAGTCAAAACGATGACATGCGAGTATGAGGACGGTGACCTGGTTTTAAACTAAGTACAATATTAATGTTGGTACATGCGAGGGAGGAATGAAAAGGACAAACCGTAGGAATGATCATTTGCAAGAGCCTTAAAGCTATGCATAAATTTGATTGATACTTAAAGGGCAGAAAAATTAAGAGATGATGTATATGTTGATGTTATAACGGCATTCAAAGGCTATCGGCATTTTACTTTAAAAAAAGACACATGCCACTTTATTATATACGCTTGGAACGTTTATGAAAAACGTCAACACAAAAATCTAGATTCTAGTTTGCTTACACAATGTGAAGAAAAAGGGAATGGAGTCTAGATTGAGTCAGTGAGAATCTATGTAGAAGTTAGTTTCAAATGAATCTAAAATAGTTCAATTGAATTCAAGTTAATAAAACAATAATTGTTAAAATGTTTTTAATTTGAATTAATTGTTATTGTTCCAATAGATAACTTTCATTAAAGTGTTATTCAAATGAAAGCTTAATATTTTCTATAAGAAGCAAAGAAAAGGAAAATAATAATTGAAGAATCATGAGAAGATAGACTAGATAATAACTGGAATTATTTTACCGACTATCAGTTATCTATAAATATTTTGAGGTGAAATGGGTTAGATATAATATCCGTGAAGGACTGTAGCGATGATCTGCTGCTTCGAAGGAAGAGGATGGTAGTATCCGCCGAGATTTGGTCTTCTCTGAGGACGCGTGAATGCGCTGGCAGGCTAGCGTTGCTGTGTCGACGGGCGGGTTCTTTTCGTGTTTGTTTAATTGAAGCCAAACGTTTAACTAGAGGCAATAAGACCGTTCCATCAAGAACCACAGCAATGCGCTAATGCAAATCAATTAAAATTTTATTTGAACATGATTCGCGCCAGTCGCCCACTTAATATTACGCTAAATTTTGCACTCCTAATTGCGAATTGCCATTGAGTCACGGTTGGCAAAATTTTTCAATGAATATTTTCCGCCACTAAATTAAACTTCAATATCAACCGATCAATATTTATCACTTCCTTTCATTCAACATTTGCGTGCATTCCCGCACTCTCCTTTTTCCCTTGCCGGCGCGGTTTCTAAGACGTGTGCCGTAGTTTGCGTTCTCCATAAGACTCCTCGTTGTTGCTGCTCATCGCCTTGCGGGACTCCTCACAACGGCAGTTGACAAGCCTTCCAACCACTTTCCATTGCATTGCGAAAGTGCAATTCGTGGATAAGCTCCGTTGCAAAGGGGGTTGCCGTGTTCAGATTTCAATTGCAAATTTAAATGATTAATATTATTTTAAATTTACAATTGACATTTGGATCAGCATTATGGTGGCTTTCGAGTAGTTTGCTTAGGCAACTTCCCGATTATTACAATTTAGTATATGTTCTGCCAAAGGCAGATATTACTAGAAGAAAAATACCTGTAGGGAAGAAGATAAATCTGGAAGTATTGAATATATCTACAATGGAATTTCATACAACTGGTGGCGTCGATAGGCTCAAGCGCCTTTAAAAAAACAGAAAAAAAATACCACTTCTGAACAGCATTATTGAAGATTGTGTAAACAATCGAATTGTAAGTTTTTGAAGAGTCTTCAAATCAAAATCAAATCAGAAGCAAATAGTCGGAAAGAAAAGTAATTAACTATATTCATATTTTTTTACATTTATTTTCTTTCAATTTATAAAAATTTCATTGGAATATTGTAATTTTGTATTGAAGCGAAAATTTCGCTGTATGCGTAGTCGTTGTTTCTGTGTACCGTGTAATCGTTGTGTCCGTGTACGGTTTAGTCGTTGTGCCCATATTCAGTGCTGTGATTTGAAAGAAAAATGCCGAGTGCTGATGAATTTCAGAATGTACTTGTTCACGGCCGACCTCCAACTATACCCACACTTAATGCAGTGTCCCATTTTAGAAACAATCACCTACAGCTTGGTTCAGGCAGTTGGAGTTCCAATTCGAACGAGCTGGAATTGTAGTGGAAACATCAAAATTTAATCATGTGGTCTCAGCCTTGGCTGAGGATGTGGTGATCCTCGTTCTAGAAATATTGAAAATGTTTCCGCAAACTCGTACACTATTTTAAAAGAAGAACTGATTACATGGTTGTCTGTTAGCGAGTCATTTAAACTAGATCAACTTCAGACTAAGTTGACTTTAGGAGACAGACAAACATCACAGTTATTGCGCGAAATGAAGTACCTCAGAAGAACTGAATTAACAAAAGAACTTTTGAAAACTTTGTTGTTGCAGAGATTGCCTGATGCAACTCAAGCAATTCTCACATATACTTTCCTATGGATGATTTGATGGATGAATGCGATGTGTGTGTGGTTGAAAGGTAGTTTTGGGGAGTTGGTTGTTGTAAGTGTATGTTGTTGAGCCATTCCTAGAGTATTTGGATCGGGTCCTGCCACTGGTTGGTGGCAAGCCCTGCATCCTGAGGTTGGATGCCAACGCTGACTCACCGGTATGGCACAGCAAGTCCTCCCCACGGAGGAGATGATGGATGCTCGTCAACCTGCTAGGATGACCTGGAGTCTCGTTTCAGAGTGTGAGAAGGAGAGATACGAGGCAATTATGCATGAGCAGGTCGAAGGCCTGCCTCTTGTAGTTTTCGGTGACCTCAGCATTGATGGGGTGGTATCTTACCTTCAGGGATGCTTTGTCCGTGTTAGCAATGCCATGCTCGGAAGATGCCGCCTGGCTACTCCTGGGTATGTTGTGTGCTGGATGGATGAGCTATCTACCAAGCGCATGTAAAGACAAAGTTCCAAAGAGGACGATTTGGGAAGCTGGAGACTGCCAGGCAACTGAGATGGCTGTCTCAGAAACTTGCTAAGGAGTATCATAGATTGCTCATGAAGTCTAAGGAAGAACATTGGCAACGCTTTGTTAGTGATAACGCTAATGACCCGTGGGGACAGGCATATAAAATCTATTGGGGAAGGAGCAACAGGCACAGTGTGTTGGGACTTTGCATTCGTGAGAATGCGAGAAAAATATGCCAAGCCAACAATGGAGTGAATGTGTTGAGCACTTCCTGGGAGAATTATTTCCTAGAGCGGAATATGATACACACCATCTTGAAAGTGCTACAGAGCAGGAGCATACTCCCCCTCTGCAGCGCTGGGAGATAGACGCTGATGTCAAAAGATTACGCTGTAGGAAGTCATCTGGATGGGATGGTATGACTGGCGAGATGTGTAAAAGCATCTGGCGACCCGTGTCGTACTATATTCAGTACTTTTTCTGCAAGTGCTTTGAACAAGACTACCTCCCCAGTTGATTTTAAGCGTGCAAAGGCGGTTGTGGTTACCAAGCTCATATAGGGGCATCTCCCTACTCCCATCACTTGCAAAAGTGGTGGAAAGGGTTATGGTCTCGAGATTGGGAGAGCTGGTTTCTAAAACTCTGTAAGATAGGTAGTACGGCTTCTGCGTGGCACTAGCGATACATGGCTGCATGTTATGTATGTGGTAAAAGCAAATGAGCAGAAGTTTGTCTTCATTGATTTCAAGGGTGCTTTTGACCATCTGGGATGGCCGGCAGTCGGCCGGCAGAATGAGGGCATTGGAGGAGCTACTTCTTGGGCAGAAGTGCATTCGTTCAGCGGTTGTAGGACAAAGTGGAAATGTCAGTGCGGAGGGGATGCCTTCAGGGGTCCATAGCTGGTCCATTTATATCGCACCTTCTTATGGATGACTTGCTGGCTGACCTCTCTGCTGTTTGCAAGCTGTGTACATATGCTGATGACTTGTTGTTGTTGGTTGAAGGTTGAAGTCGAGTGGAAATGGAAGACAAATCCACGTGGTATATGCACATAGTGCAGCTATAGTGTAACCATGTGGGCCTGACGGTCTCAGTGGAGAAAGCATCGATAATCCTTTTGAAAGGTTTGCTCAGTTTGAGCCGTCCGCCGTCAGTGCGGCACGAGGGTCGACCTCTTAAGTATGAGACAGCTGCCACATACTTGGGAATTTGTCTGGGTTAGAGACTATCCATCTGGTCCCATTTCAGGGGCATGAAGGGACATCTCAAGCTCTTAGCCTCGATGCTGCGACGAGTGTGTAAGAAGGACATAGGAATCATCAGAGTGCTCTCAAGAGAATATATTGGCATATTTCACACCTGTGTAGGCTACGGGGCATCTGTATTCATTTAGAGCGCAACTGGCAGACGACGATTTGTCAGAGAGTAGCTCTGCTGACATGCCTTTATGTCGTTCAGTCTCGACTAACGCCATGCAGGTACTAATGGGAGTTCCACCGCTTGACTTGAAGATAATCCAGAGAGACTTATCATTTATATTGCGGAGGGGATTGCCTGTTATTGAGCACGAGTGGTTACAAAGTACTGACCCTGGACATCAGAGTCTAACCAGCATTCTGCCTGGCAAACCAGGTGGAATGGGTGCACTAGAGGATGTGTGACACATATGTTTATGCCTGGCATCCTGTCTGCTAGTCGGACTCCACACCTGGACTTTTGTCTTGGTTTGGGATTCCTACTTACAGGATATGGAATTCTGAATGAATGGTTGTTCAGTCGTGGCTCAGTAGATGGTGCATGTTGTAAAATCTGCGGGGCTGAGAATGAGTCTTGGCAATATGTACTATTCAAGTGTCTGGCATATGCCGAGCTCCGTAGTGCATGTGGCACAGACTTGCTCAGATCCCCCGCAGAAGTCCAAGAGGTTCTCATGGATGAGGAACGGTTCACAAAGATAAGCTCCTATGCCCGAAGAGCTTTTCAAAAGCAGCTACAGCTCTGCTCAGCGGGAGAGACTGGTGATTTTGCTAGGTCCTAGGTGTCCTGACATGTCTGTGGTTGTCTTGTCTTGATCGTCCTGTTGTGATTGGCTTTGATGTAGGTAGGTGGTGGTTCCTGGTGCCGGATAGTCTAAGGAAGGTTTTGGGTAGAAGGTAACCGCAGGGCGATGGACCAGAACCGGGAAACCAGATCTGCAAATCCTGGGGAAGTTGCGTTCCTAGGATCAGAGGCTGGGGCCCCAACCCATCGCTGTTGAGAGCGAAAATCTGGTAGCAATACTTGTAGGAGTTCCGCGGCAACCTGAGCAGAGGTTTGATCAGTACCACGAATTAGGGGGAGCCCATGATAGGTTCCTGTCACCCCCCTACAAGGTGAGGAGCCTTTCGTGGCTGAAACGTGGCGGTTTGTGGTTTTTATTCTGTGGCTAGAAAGGAGATTATTATACCAACCAGTGTGTGGCAGGTTCTCAATTGGGGTTACTGGAACCTTGTCCTTTGGATGAGGGGTGTTGGTCGACGCTTGATTCGACCCTGTCTGTAGAGACCGTGAGGTTTGGCCTTTTTGTGGCAGCTACTTACGTAAAACTTTCTACTTTATGTTCAAGTGTTTAAGAGCATTAGTATGAAATTTGTTAGAGGGTAGGCGAGAATGAAGTGTGGGAAATAATGAATAAAATTCTGTAGAATAAAAATGAAGTTTTATAAAGAGGAATTAATGAATAAAAATTGTTAGTGGCGAGGATATGATGACCAATTGAGAAGTATAGATGTAAGTTTAGCAAGCAACAGCACAGGAGAAGTATGCAAAGTAGTGAAACGCCTGAAACGTGGTTAGCCCAAAACCACGCTCTGTCGTGATGATATCGGTAATATTATTGCTGGTGAAACCAAGACTATGGAAAGATGGGCATCATATTTCAAAAACCTCCTTAACCTCCGCATAGCTCAAGAACATCAAAGCCCATAGAAGTT